>OZ012735.1:325065920-325665920 GCA_963859935.3 Lathyrus sativus | reverse complement strand
ATAACTGCAAAGAAATCGTCATCCGCCTATCTGACACGGGAACATACTTCTATCCACTTTACTGAAAATCCTAATCTGCCCATTACACAGAAAAACCTTCATCTGCCCATCACACAGGAACGTCTTCGTCTGCCCATCACACATGAACGTCTTCGTCTGCCCATCACACAGGAACGACTTCGTCTGCCCATCGCACAGGAACGTCTTCATCTGCCCATCACACAGGAATTTTGACTTCATCTGCCCATCGCACAGGAACTTTGACTTCTGCCCATCACACAGGAATGTCTTCGTCTGCCCATTACACAGGAACGACTTCATCTGCCCATCGCACAGGAACGTCTTCGTCTGCCCATCACACAGGAACGTCTTCGTCTGCCCATCACACAGGAATGACTTCGTCTGCCCATCGCACAGGAACGTCTTCATCTGCCCATCACACAGGAATTTTGACTTCATCTGCCCATCACACAGGAATGTCTTCGTCTGCCCATCACACAAGAATTTTGACTTCATCTGCCCATCATACAGGAATGTCTTCGTCTGCCCATCACACAGGAATTTTGACTTCATCTGCCCATCACACAGGAACATCTTCGTCTACCCATCACACAGGAATTTTGACTTCATCTGCCCATCATACAGGAACTTTGACTTCTGCCCATCACACAGGAATTCTGACTTCATCTGGCCATCACACAGGAATGTCTTCGTCTGCCCATCACACAGGAACTCCGACTTCTGCCCATCACACAGGAATTTTGACTTCTGCCCATCACACAGGAATTTTGACTTCATCTGCCCATCACACAGGAAAATCTTCTTCTCGGACATAGCTTCTTTGCCTATTCTTTGCAGTAACTAACTCCGCTGGGGGATGTTCCGAGAATAACTGTCAAACACTCGTGTCAATAACAAGTGACCACCTCTGAATTTTGATTTCGTGAAAACCTCGTGCCAATGCACAACAATCTTGAAGGAAAAAAAACATCCCGCTGGCCGGGCATAACAATGCCCCAATTGGCAACTCTGTGGGGAACAATAAACTGAACTACATCACACGTCTCCGGGCGAGACCTCGATTGTCTAGTACCATCTGATCTTTAGAACTCCATACTCCTATTGAGACAATACCTAAAAGCAAAGAGTCAATCAACCTGATCTATGCTTCAAAATGTGTATGTTTGATAATGGCGTAATGCTCCATACAATATGGAAATGCTACGCGTTTTATTTGGTGGATGCAAATATGACACTATATGTCGATGCAAATGCAGGTTCAAGCTGCTGGGGATAAGCTCTGACGAGCTTGCTTCACCAATCCTTGCTATTGAGGACAAATAACACCATGGTGGGGAGTGAACGGGTATCACGAAGTATTTTGGCAAAATAAATGCCAGGACATACAACCAACTCTGCTGGGGAGAGATCTGAACTTTAATTTCCACTAGGAGGAAAGAAAATTCTTGCTAAATAAAGAGAACTCCGCTGGGGGAAGAAACGACTCTCTTGGAGACAAAACTGGCTCCGCTGAGGGGAGAATAAAGGACCCTACCGGGAAGGAAACCTCTGCTGGAGAGAGTAGACGATCCTACTGGGGATAATGGATCTTCCTTGAGGAATGTACACTGTCTGAGCACAGCCTGCCAACCTAGAATCACTACTCTGAGGCTAAATAACTCTGCTCGGGATAGAGAGTCCTTGTGAAGGAAATCATACTGTCTGAATACAAATCACAATCTTGAGATTATCAACTCTTGTTGGAAATAACTGACCCTGCGGGGGAAAAAGAAAAACCATCTTTCTGAACCAATCTTGACTTGGTCATCCATCTTGAGAACCTTCTCAACTGGGGATTGCATCTACACATGCTCAATTCTGTGGGGATTACCACCTTGCCGGAGACATCTCTATTAAGATACTCTTCTGGGGAATTAATCTTGTCCTTCAATAAAGGGGAGCGCCATTTCCACTTTCGGGAACACGACCTGCGTGGGGATTTACATCAACTGTAATCACATCTTTCATCCAATGCCCTGGCTAGGCCATAGTAATTCTCTTTCGATTGCTTCAAACAGGCAAGGACCCTGCAAAACAGCACAAACGCGACAAAACAAGTCCATACAACCGAATCTATTCGGGTTAGCATTCGTGACATCATTTCAGTCGATTCAAAGTTTTAGCAATTATTGGCAAGGGCCAACACCGTTATGTACATGCTAGTTTTGTCAAAACAATCGGCGTTTTTTCACATACAAAACAATAAAGAACAAATATCGAGTACTGAATAACATATTTTATTGATAGGGCCTCTAAATAGGCGGAGTTTTGTACACTGGATGTAACTCCTGAAAAGAGGTAGCTACGCACAAACAAGTACACAAGTATGCACAGGAAGCATAAATACTAACACAAATATGAATACATGTTGGCAACGGGATGCAGACAAACACCATGAGCTGATCCTCCTATGACTCGCCTGACTCTGGCGCTTTCCCGGTATTCAACTTTCCGAAGAGGTTGTATCTAATAAACGAATCCTCAAGTATTTTCCGGCACCAACGTGCAATGCAGTATCAAATTCGGACCGCAGTCATTTGCTTTTCAAATCCCTAACTTTTGCGTGAACCGCCCTTTACGGGTTTTCAATTCACCGGGATGCCCTTTTTTCCGAAGCCGCCCAGTGTAGGTTTTCGACTTCGCGGGTGTACATTTTTTCAATTTTATCCCTAACTTTTGCCCGAACCTTTTATTCTGTTTTTGGTTCGCCAGGATGCCCCATTTTTGCCTGGACTCTCCTTTTTTGTCCAGCGGGTCAATTTCAAGCAAAGTATTTTTTAACTGCGTCCGAATTCACAGGCGATGTAAAGTCCTCACCGTCCATGGTGGACAACAACAAAGCTCCTCCTGAAAAGACTTTTCTGACAACGTATGGCCCTTCGTAGTTGGGGGTCCACTTGCCCCTGTGATCTGCCTGTGGCGGGAGAATCCTCTTTAGCACAAGGTCGCCCGTCTGAAAGCTCCGCGGATGTATCTTTTTATCATACGCTTTCTTCATTCGGCTCTGGTACAAACGACCATATGCTAGAGAAGCTAACCTCTTCTCATCCATTAAACTCAGCTGGTTCAACCTGTCTCTCACCCATTCTGCCTCGTCCAGTTGGACATCTCGTAATACCCTCAGGGAAGGAATCTCAACTTCCAGTGGTAACACTGCTTCCATTCCATATACCAACGAGAACGGGGTTGCCCCGGTTGATGTGCGTACCGTCGTACGATAACCGTGCAAAGCAAAAGGTAGCATCTCATGCCAGTCCTTATAGGTCACCACCATCTTCTGAACAATCTTCTTTATGTTCTTATTGGCCGCTTCAACAGCGCCATTAATCTTGGGTCGATAAGGAGAAGAGTTGTGATGCTCGATCTTAAAACTCTGACACAGCTCCTTCATCATTCTGTTATTTAAGTTCGAACCGTTGTCGGTAATTATCCGCTCGGGGATTCCATATCTGCAAATGATATCTCGCTTGATAAACCTGGCTACCACCTGCTTGGTCACATTTGCATAGGATGCCGCTTCCACCCATTTGGTAAAATAATCGATTGCTACCAAAATGAAACGGTGTCCGTTAGATGCCGTCGGCTCGATCTTTCCAATCATGTCGATTCCCCACATTGAGAATGGCCACGGTGACGACATCACGTTCAGAGGACTCGGAGGCACATGGATCTTATCTGCATAGATCTGGCACTTATGACACTTCTTCGCAAACTTGAAACAATCGGTTTCCATAGTTAGCCAATAATAACCTGCCCGCAGCAGCTTCCTCGTCATAGCATGCCCACCAGCATGCGTACCAAATGTACCCTCATGTATTTCCTCCATGAGCAGCTTCGCCTCTTTCTCGTCTACACAACGTAGTAGCACCATGTCGTGATTTCTCTTGTATAGGACACCGTCCGGATTCAGATAGAAATTACCCGCCAATCTCCTGAGAGTCTTCTGATCGTGACTGGATGCCCCAGCCGGATATTCTTTGTTTTTCAGGAAATTATGGATATCAAAATACCAGGGTTTATCATCAGATGCTTCGTCGATGGCAAATACGAAGGCGGGTCTGTCAAGCCGGGAGATAACAATTCTGGGAGCCTCATTCCAGAAATTGACTTTATACATGGAAGACAATGTGGCCAGAGCGTCAGCCATCTGATTCTCTGCTCGCGGTACATGATGCAATTCAACCTTGTCAAAGAAGGGCAACAATCTCCTCGCGTAATTCATGTACGGTATCAAATTGGGCTGACGTGTCTCCCATTCTCCTTTTATTTGATTCACCACCAGAGCTGAGTCTCCATATACATCCAGATTTTTGATTCGCAAATCAATGGCTTCTTCAAGCCCCATGATACAAGCTTCGTATTCGGCTTCATTATTGGTAACTGGAAAGGTCAATCGAGCAGTGAATGGTATGTGCGACCCATGTGGAGTAGTGATGATTGCCCTTATTCTGCTACCATAGGAGTTTACAGCTCCGTCAAAGATCAACTTCCATTTGGAACCCAATTCTGGTCCTTCGTCCGGCAACGGTTCTTCACAATCTTTCATCTTTAGGTACATGATATCCTCGTCAGGAAAATCAAACCTCATCAATTGGTAGTCCTCAATAGGCTGCTCTGCCAAATACTCAGATAATACACTCCCCTTTATAGCCTTCTGTGAGACATACTGGATGTCGTATTCGGTCAAAACCATCTGCCAACGGGCAATTCTCCCCGATAATGCCTGCTTTTCAAATACGTATTTGATAGGATCCATCTTCGAGATGAGCATGGTTGTATGGTTCAGCATGTATTGCCTCAAACGCTTGGCGGCCCAGGCTAGCGCGCAACAAGTTTTTTCGAGCATTGAGTATCGAGATTCACATTCAGTAAACTTCTTACTCAAATAGTAAATTGCATGCTCTTTTCTCCCTGTCTCGTCCTGTTGACCGAGAACACAACCCATGCTTCCCTCAAGAACCGTCAAGTACATAATTAAGGGTCTCCCTGCCACTGGAGGTATCAAAATAGGAGGCTCCTGCAAATACTGTTTTATTTTGTCAAATGCCTTTTGGCAATTTTCATCCCAAGTCACGGCCTAGTCTTTTTTCAACAGCTTGAACAACGGTTCACAAGTAGCTGTCAGGTGAGATATGAACCTGGCAATGTAGTTCAGTCTCCCTAAAAATCCTCGTACTTCTTTTTCTGTTTTAGGCGCTGGCATCTCTTGTATTACTTTGATCTTTGCAGGATCCACCTCTATTCCTTTTTCGCTCACGATAAACCCCAGCAGTTTACCCGATCTCACCCCGAAGGTGCATTTATTAGGGTTCAGTCTCAACCTGAACTTCCTAAGCCTCTTGAATAGCTTCAGCATATTTACCAAATGTTCTTCCTCCGTCTGGGATTTGGCAATCATATCATCTACATATACTTCAATCTCTTTATGCATCATGTCATGAAAGAGAGTAGTCATCGCTCTTTAATATGTTGCCCCAGCATTTTTCAGTCCGAAGGGCATCACTTTGTAACAAAATGTTCCCCACGGTGTTATGAAAGTGGTCTTCTTCATGTCTTCTGGCGCCATTTTAATCTGAATGTAGCCCGAGAAGCCATCCATGAAGGAGAATATGGAGAATTGAGCAGTGTTGTCAACCAGCACATCGATGTGAGGGAGCGGGAAATCATCTTTCGGGCTCGCTTTGTTTAGATCACGGTAATCCATGCACATTCTGACTTTACCGTCCTTTTTCGGCACTGGAACAATATTTGCGACCCAAGTGGGATATTCCGTAACAGCCAGGAACCCTGTGTCCCATTGCTTTTGAACCTCCTCCTTAATCTTCACTACCATATCAGGCCTAGTTCTGCGAAGCTTCTGTTTAACCGGCGGGCACTCTTCCCTTAACGGCAGACGGTGTACGACCATATTTGTATCCAATCCGGGCATGTCCTCATATGACCAAGCAAAGATATCACTATACTCTCTCAGTATTTCAACCAATCTTTGCTTGACCTCGCTCTGCAGCGCAGCCCCTATACGGATATTCCTTTCAATCCCTTCCGACCCGAGATTGATGATTTCAATAATTTCCTCATGAGGCAGAATGATTCGTTCCTCTTGTTTTAACAACCAGGTCAATTCTTCTGGAACTTCGCCATCTTCGACAACCTCCTCTTCGGCCTGAAATACCGGGTGCTCAAAGTCGAAATGAGTCATAGGCGGTTCGATGGTGTCATCTGAAAACGTTATCCTGCAAAAGAAATGGTTAAATGCTTCAAAAAATGCATAAAGCGAGTAACCACGTTGCCATTTTATTGTAAAACAAAAACAGGAAAGACAGAGAGCACAATATTTGCATGCAACAAAAAACGCCTTTTTATTTAATGATCTAAACATCACAATGTACATAAAAGAGTAACCCTAAGCAAAGTCACGATGCCCCGGGCAGGACACCGGATTATTCAACAATCGAAAAACAAAGAAATTACTGTTTTGTAGTCACGGGAACAAATTCCTGAATTGACCATTTGCATAGCCCTTGCCCCGGCACGCTTGGTTGGATCCAAGCATCCATGTCACAGTCACTATCCCCCTCCTCTGAATCGGAGACAACATTGATGGCTTCAAAACAAACCCCACTGGACGTGATCGTCACTGGTCCTTTGAATTTTGGTGCCCCTGCAATGGACGCTGATGATGACGGCTGATAACCCAGTCCGAACCTGTCCAGCTTCACAGGTATGTCTAGTACACAGCCCCAACCCTTCGTCTCTCCTGCTTGCACTAAAGCCTACGCTTCTTTGTACAAGGATACGGCCACTTCCGGCGCTTTACTGATGACTGGAGCTTTATCCTTGATTTTCAAACTTTCAAACCCCTGGCAGGGCGTCTCATGAATTTCACCATCAACCTCGATGTATTTGAATGAGGACAAGTGACTCACCAAGATATCCTCCTCTCCACAGACGGTAACGACACTGTCACCCACCATATACTTCAATTTCTGGTGCAAAGTAGAGGTAACTGCCCCAGCACCATGTATCCATGGGCATCCTAATAAGCAACTGTACGCGGGGTGAATGTCCATAATGTAAAACTCCGTTTCAAATACCTCTGGTCCCACTTGCAAGGGTAACGTTATCGATCCAAACACCGATCTTCGGGTGTCGTCAAATGCCCGAACCACCAAATCACTCGGTGTATAGATGATTCCCCGGATGTCTAGCTTCATCATGGCCTTTTTGGGAAGTACGTTCAAAGAAGATCTTGTATCTACCAATACGTGGGACATAACCGTGCCCCGACATTCAACAGAAACATGCAGCGCCATGTTGTGTTCTCTCCCCCTTGGGGTCAAATCAAAATCAGTGAATCCCAAACTGTGACCGGCGTTCACATGGGCCAGTACCCCCTCCAACTGGTTGACAGACACATCCTGAGGTACGAATGAAGTATCCAAAATCTTCAACAATGCATTCCGATGTGCTTCGGAGCATAACAACAATGATAGTATGGATATCTTCGATGGTGTTTGTTGCAAGTGCTCGACAATCTTGTAGTCGCTTTTTCTAATTAGGCGCATAAACTCATCTACGTCCTTCAGTGACGTTTCCTTCTCATTCCTCTGTACAGGTATACCCTCGTTCACTTTTTCTTTTCCTCGAGCCAAACGCTGAGCTTCTACCTCTGGTGACACAAAGATCCTTCCACTTCGAGTCATCCCACCAGTTCCAACAACGTTGTCAACAACTTCAGCTAGTTGCTTATTCAATTCTATCTTCTCGCCATTGCAGTAGGCTTCCAACCCGTAGGTCCAGGGTACGGCTTTAGTATTTTCATACGGGACATGCCCCGCTTTTGTGATGGTGATCGTTGGCCGCCTGGCTGGCGCCGTTATAGTAATCGTCTTTCGTGGGATAGTCACCATCGCTACATCATTAGCCTCATCCATCATAACCTCCGCAGGTTTCTCAACGGCTGTGCTGTCAAACTGCAATCTACCCTCGTCCATCAAAGCCTGAATACCTCTTTTCAACTCAATGCAGCCCCCATCTTGAGCCCAGCAGTCCAGACAATACTCATCACAGCCCGGATGAACACCTCCTCTCAACAATCTGCTTTTAACCTCGCACAGTGGAGTCTTGAGCTCATCGACACTCAATACCAAATTCAGCTCTTCCTCTGTCAACACAGCATTTGCCCCATGGTTGGCATAGGTGAATTCAAGATATTTGGGCCAGCTTGCCCGAAGTTGATGGCTTTGCTATCTAGCAGATCTTGTACCACATGCTTGAAAGCATGACACGTCTCTATGTCGTGGCCAGGAGCTCCGGAGTGAAACTCGCATTTCTTATTCGTATCAAAGCCAAATGGAGGTGTACCCGTCATTGGCGCCATGGTCCTCTTTTCTACTAAATTCAAACCCAGCAATGTTTGAAGCAATTTCGCATATGTATAAGGAGGTACATCAAAAACCCTCTTCGGCCTCGTGTTAGGAAATCTCCTTTGACCCTAGTTAGGTCTCTGCTGCTGCTGTTGTTGCTGTGGTTGTTGTTGCGGCGGTATCTGCTGTAACGGTACTGATTGCTGAGGGAATGGAATTGTGACACTTGCCACCTGTTGCGGATGATTGTACTGATTACGTCTTATACCTCGGCCTCCGAATACTGCACTCGTGTCACCCTGACGGCGACCACCATAACCTTTTCTGTTATTTCCCGATGAAGTGGATTCCTCAGCACGGAATATGCCCACTTTAATATTACTTTCGATTTTCTCACCCATCAAGACTAGGTACGAGAAACTACCCAAAGAAGTATGGAACAGCTTATCATAAAACACACCAGTAAATGTCCCTACGAACATATCATTCATCTCTTTGTCATCCAGCGGAGGATGAACTCGTGCGGCCATATCGCGCCATCTCTGCGCATATTCCTTGAAGCTTTCATCTTTCTTTTGGGACAACCCCTGTAACTGGATCCGATTCGGGGCCAAGTCACTATTGTATTTATAATGCGCCACAAATGCGTTGGCCAACTATTTCCAATTCTTTATCTGGGTAGGCTCTAACCCCATGTACCATTCAAGAGAAGGACCAGACAAACTGTCCTGAAAGAAATGCATCAGCATTCTTTCGTCATTCGAATAAGCCGACATTCTTCTATAGTACGATCGCACATGAACCTTGGGGCAAGTATCTCCCTTGTACTTGTCAAAAGTTGGAGCCTTAAATTTCAAAGGTACCCTTAGACCAGGTACCAGTCCCATCGTGGTCATGTCCAAACCGGAAGCACTTTGATTCACAACACCTTTCATCTGCTCCTCGAGCATCTTAATTCGCTGCGTGTTGTCTACAGTACCGTCAAAACCTCTACCAGAGAATGCATCTTCCTGCTGATCTTCGTTCCAGTTGACATTTTCATTGCCAAAGCCATCATACCCTTGATTGCGGCCCAATACATTCTGATTCATCATTGGTCCTTGACCTCTAATTTTGTATCCATGATTGATACCAGCCGGTCCATACCCATTATTAACGAATTCAGTGTCGTTACCATTATTAGCCATTCCTCCATAACCTTGGTTAACCATACCAGCACCGTCGTATCCAAAGCCAAACCTGCCATCCTGACCACCATAGCCAAAGCCTTGCTCATTGTATCTGAAACCCGCGTTTCCGAAACCATTATCTCCGTTATTATTGACGCCACCCAGAGTGGCATCCTTGAGTCCAACATTATTAACAACAACTTCATTTCCAACTCCATTGTTACCATTTCCGGTGCCAGCCCCGTTGTTCGCATTCGCGCCCGACACATTTACCACAGGAGGGTTCACTACAGGCTGAGGAGTATGCACACTGCCTCCATGAATAGTCTCAACTTGTACAGAGTGGTGGTCCTCGTTATCACCTCCATTTTCCTTTGCCAATAGCGGCAACACCAGAGTCTGCAGGTTTTCCTGCCCCTTCATAACTGTTTCCATAGTCTGCATGAACTGTGTGAGCCTCTCCCGCATCTCCTGCATCTCTTGCTGTACTTGATCCATAATCTTCTTACAGTTTGTGCGAGTGGGATACCGATGAGGACATTGACTTGAAATTCTGTAAACCTGTCGAGATGCAGGAGATGAGATACAGTTTCAATAATAAGCTGATAAATGCAGTATGTATGCACATGCAATGCAATATGCGTCTGTGCGTTAGGGCGTATTATTTCCCCAACTCTAGTGCCATGTGCTCTGTGTCGTGTCGTGCCGTGACAGTGTGGTGATAATTGGCTGATAATCATTCACAGAAGACGGGACAACTTGTATATAGCTGATCGGGCAAAGTTATACATCAATGTAAGGTAGTACAATAGAAGGCATGACCTCAACCAACAGGCCTGGTGATGGTCAGCTCAAAGCAACAATATACAAATCAAGTCAAGTAGGTTCGTAGCTCCTGTACTCCTTCAATAGCCTTTTGGTCTTTGGATGGTCCGGCTGAGCAAGCAATCCTTCAATCAGTGCGTCACCTCGCCTGATCACCCGCTTCAAATCCTCGATAGATTCTTCCCATTCACCGTCCCCAAAGCAATCATCAACTTTTCTCTTCTGGGAACGAGCTTCCTTCTTGCGTTTGGCTACCTCATTCAATACGTCCTGAAGAGCCCATCTAGCCATAACTTCCTCTTTGTACTTGAGCTTGCTAGTCTTCAGCTGGTGTTCCAAGTCAGAAATCTGCTGCTTTAGTTTGTCCTCCCTTTCCTTGTTATTGGTCAGCATGGCATTCCACGTTTTGCTGAAGGAAGAGATTTCTCGATAAGCTACGTCTAGTGCCGTTTTCTTTGATTCAAGCATATCATGTGAACTCTTGAAATCCTTCCCCAGACGCTCCCGTTTCTGTTTCTCTTCAACCAGCTTAGCATTCAACGAAGCTACTGTTTCAGTCTGTTGTTGGAGAGAGTATGCAGCTTCATTCTTCTCTCTTCTGAGCTGAGCCAGTTCTTTCTCTAATTCTTCATTAGCCAACAGCAAGGCTTCCTTCTCTTTTACAACTTGCTCATATACTTCCATGGTAACGGTGGTTGGTTCCTCTACTGGAACAGGAACATGGACTGGTACAGCTGGAAACGGCATTAGCAATTGTTTTGCTCTTTCTTGTACCCAGGCTTTGTACGGTGCGTAAGCTTGACTGTCGTTCTTGACCAATAGTGGTTTCCCTCTCCTGTTGATGCGTATCCAAGCGTGCTGAAGTTGGGCTAATAATTCTCCGTTCACATCACCAGTGAAGTACAGAGATTCATGTACTTCTTCCTCCCTAGGTGGATCCTTCAATGCATATCCAAATTGGCGAACAAACAGAGATGGATTATAATTGATGCATCCCTTCCTTCCTATCAAAGGCACATTTGGGTATCCAGAGCAACTGAAAATCACCTCAGACCCTAGCAAATCCCTGTCAAACCAATCAATGTTTTCAGAAGAGAGTCTCATCAGGCGCTTCGGCTAGTCAGCTGTATCTGCAACCTCCACCAAAGGTTTTTTCTTAGGAAGGTGGCTCTCAAACCACATGCTTAGAAATGGCACACAAAAGTGAACACTCTTCCCTCTCCTCTTTTCATTCTTGTAATGCAACGAATGGTAGAAATCCCCGAGCAATGTGGGTACAGGGTTGCCAGCGGCAAACAAATGAAATGCGTCAAAGTCCACAAAATCTAGGATGTTGGGAAACAATACTATCCCATAGATGCACAGAGCCAACACAGCATTAAAGACTATCCAGCATCCACTCTTGGCGTATTCCTGGGCTTTACCAATCAGGAACTGGAGGGAGAAGCCTAGAACCCCGCGCGAAGACGTCACCAATAGCTCAGAAGCGTCCAAGTGTAAAGCCTTTGCTAAGTCTTCCAACCTAGGCTTAGCGTCAAAGTGAATGAAAGGAACCTTATTCTGCACGGGCAGCTCAACAAACTCTGCGTACTCTTCCAAGGTGGGCCCCAAAATAAAGTCCTTGAAAGTGAAGCATCTCAAGGCAGGGTCATAAAATTGCATTAATGTATACAGCCCATCCAGCTCAACCTCAGTTGGTGTACGAACCAACCTCAACAGTCTTCCGTAACTCATCCTGAAGCTTCTCTGGACATCCTCCTCAGCAAGGGAAATCAAACCAATCAGGGGAATAACATCAGGGGTTGGTAATTTGTATGCAACTGTCCTTCTCAAGCTAGCCATGATCAATAATCATAAATCCGGACGCTAGAATCAGGGAAAATGCAAATGCACCTGCAGCACAGACACACGTTAATGAAATGCACATGATAATAGTTATGCGACAATGCAATGCAAATAGATGCAACAAGGGAACCAGGTGCCATGGCTAAGAAGCCCAAACCACATCATAAGTCTCAAACAGACCATCCAGAAATCCTCAACCCTGGTCTTAGACAGACCCAATACGAAGCTCCAATCCCGGTCTCTGATAGACCCAATAACATAACTCCAATCCTGGTCTCTGATAGACCCCTCAACTGTCCATAAATATCCTGAATCTCAAATCAAGAAACAAACCGGTATCTGGAGGTCTAGTTACCTGCATAGTCCCAAAACCCTCTCACAGGTAGGTGTCCTAATAACTGGCAATGGTATGGCATCCTATGCGGTCGTCGGCGTCACAGACTTTCAGGGTTGATGATACGATTCCCAGAAGGAGTGGCATCATCAAATCCTGAAGAGGCCTCACTTAGCCAACTTCCAGTTGATCGGCTCCCAGAGTCGACAATTCAACTAACCAGCAACCCACGCCACCCAAAGGGTGGGGCAGGAGGCCAACCAGAGGAACCTCGTCTGAGTGTGAATTTTGTGGGACACCAAGACCTGCAAAGCAAGTGGGCGCCCGCTACTTTCCACTCTAATTCTAAGTACACTCAAGCCCAGGTCCGGCTTATCTCTCAATAATAGAACACCCGTCACAACCCCCAATAACAACAATAATCAATAATATAGTGCTGAAGGTAAATAACATAAATGTAAATCCATACAAATTCCTCGACGGGAAAACAAACGTTAGGACTGACTCGCTTAAGGGACGTTGGATCCCAAATGCATAAGGAACTATCGCAGTCCTTAGCAGCCAGGGGACGTTGGATCCCCAGCAGAGTCGTCAGTTGTCGCTACTGCGAAAATCGGCGTCGGCTGAACAGAAGAGTCGCCACCGTGCGTTATTTATCCCAAAGGAGGGAAAGGAAATGCTCGAAGTAAACCTACCGCAAAGACGGGAAAGGAATGGTCATCGCAACCAAATCCTGGATTCGGGAGTCGGTTACGCAAGGGGAAGGTATTAGCACCCCTCACGTCCTTCGTACTCGACGGGATCCACGCTTGCTTTCTTGTACGGATTGTTATTCTATCTATTCTACAGGTCTGGGGTTAAAATAAAATAAAATGACTCGGCAAAGTATCGCACTTTATGCCTACGTATTCCCGTCTGGAACGAGAAATCAGAGTCAACGTAGTTCGCCTACCTACTGGAAAGGAGGGGAAGGTTGCTCGCTAGGATATCGCATCCTATGCCTACGTACTCTCATACAGCATGAAAGATCAGAGCAAACGTAGTTCGGGAAACGTACGACACAAGTCTGTCTTGATTGTTTTTATTCCTTCTAAAAAAGGGTTTTTCTGATTAACAGTCCAAGCGGACAAAAATTGACGTTTTGATGAGTTCACATTCTTTTACGGAAGAAGTGTCTTTTATTGGGTTTGAAATCTTATTGTGTTTTTTGATTGTTTTAAGATGAGAAGAGAAACAGTAACTCTAACCTATGGTTGAAAAGGGAATCAAACTAACCTAATGTTATCATGCATGGGTTAAGACCTAATGTCTATCATGTTCCTCTCCCTAGATGATGAATATTCCTTTGCTTGCACAAGATTTGATGTAGGGAACGTGTACTTCAAGATCCAATGCAATTTGCCTTCTTGCAAATTCAATTGGAAAGCCTTCAATTCTTCATCAATGGAGTTGCAAATCAATATGAACACACTCAGAAATGTTTGTGGAGATGATTTGTGAAGAAAAATGGAATGGTAATGAAGAAGAATATGAAGATTCAATGTGATTTGCAAATGGAGTTTTTGGATTTCAATCTCTATTCTCTTCCACAATTAACACCAACTATCACCAACCTTGCACCAATGGAAGTTGTACTCATTATATAGAGAGGTTTAGAAAAGTCTAAAACCTCCTAGAATCATCTAGGATCTTCCCATGAGAATTTGATCTTTTCATCCAATGGTATTTTGCATTTTCACTTCTCCTTACATGAGATCTCATGCATAATGCCTTGTAATCTTGGTAACCAACTTGAATTTATCCCCATATGATATTTTGGATCAGATATAATGCATATTTTCCTTGTGTAGCAAGTTTTTCCTTGTTTTGGTTTGGTACCCCATTATGCAAGCAATCAAATTACAAAGAAACCCTATGATGCAAGCCTCAAATCAAAATTGTGGCTGAACCATTGTTCTTAAAATATCATTTGGAGTCAAAATGACCTATCATATGACATGGTTTGGACTTGTAGCTTATGATTTATGATTTTCAACTTCACTTGAATTAACTTATGCCTCATTTCTAGGCCATTTTTATCACTTTTTGATATGAGCCTTTTTGACATCTCATGACCTCCCTAATAGCCTTAAAACATCATTCTAAGCAACCTTGATGTTGAAGATTTTTCCATTTGAAGCTTGGAAGTAGGAGATATGGCCTTATGCTTGAAATGACTTATAACCTCCAAATGACCAAAATGCCCTTGGCTTACCAAGATCATAAGTAGAGCTCCACAAATCAGATTGAGGCATACCATACCTTTCTAGAAATCTAAGATCATGGGGAACAACTTTCATGTTGTCCAGAAATCCAATTGAAAAATCCTTAAGGGGAAAAAATTGCTTGGAAGTCAAGTGACTTTCACAGACAAAATTTAGATGCCTCTGAGGACCTGTAACTTACAAGAACCATAACCTGAGTTATATAAATCTCCTTTATGCCTTCCACCACTCAAATTAAAGGTCTTGAGATACTCTACAAGTTTCATGTTGGCCAAGGATCCATTTGAGACTTGCATTTTGAATTACTTTGCTTGGAAGTTTGACCTAAACCAGGGGATTTTACACAGAAACCCTAATTTAGAAACTTCTCTTCTTCTTGATTTCTTTTGATTTCTCCTTGGCACAACACCACATCCATATCCACATATCAAATAATGAATCCCACATCTTCCAAATAGGCCTTGATGTCCCTTCAATCAAGTATTTGACCTAGGGTTGACCCAAGGTTGACCCAGATGAAACCCTAGTTGACTGTCTTCAACTGCAGCTCTTGTAATCACATCAATGACTTGTCTCACTTTCAAAATGACCCTCTAGGTCTTCCATGATGTCTATATACATTCCATGCTTTCAATTCATAGTCCACAACTTCTCTGATGATCTTCAAACCCCCTCAAGATAGGAGAAAAACCCACTGATTGGTCCACTAACTTCTCAAGCTTCAATTTCTTTCTGATGACTTGGATAGGCTTGAATTTGAATAAGAACCTCTTGATATGCTCATAGAGATAAGAATGGCACTTGGTCCCTTGTTGGATGGCTTGCCCATGTTATGCTATGCAGATGAATGAATTATGTACATGACCTAATATGCAAATGCTAAAGCTATGAGACATAAAATCAGGTGAAATAAGTTGGTCAAATTTTGGGGTGCAACATATACCTCTACCAAAAGTAGACCAAGAAGATGTCATCGAATTTATTCAAAAGTATATCATTTACAGATTTGGGCTACCAGAAACAATAACGACAGACCAAGGGTCAGTGTTTACAGGTAGGAAGATGCAGGAGTTCGCCAAAGAAATGGGATTTAAACTCCTTACTTCGATACCTTATTACGCCCAGGACAATGGCCAAGTTGAAGCGGCAAACAAAGTGATAATTGGTATGATAAAGAAGCAGATTGGAAGCAAGCCTAAGAATTGGCATAAGACGTTGGATCAATTCCTATGGGCATGTCGAACATCCCCGAAGGAAGCAACCAACACTTCCCCTTATCGACTGACCTTCGGACATGACACAGTGTTGCCAGTTGAGATACACATACAGTCGGTCAGAATTCAAAGGCATCATAAAATCCCTCGAGAAATTTATTGGGACATGATGCTTGATGAGTTAGTCGATTTAGACGAAGAAAGGTTAAAAGCTCTAAAACTCTTGAGAAGACAAAAGAAAAGAGTGGAGAAGTCATATAACAAGAAGGTCAAAACAAAGGCTTTCCTGGTTGGAGATTTAGTATGGAGGGTAATTCTGCCTATGGATCGAAAGGTTAGGTCTTTAGGCAAGTGGTCCCCAAAGTGGGAAGGACCATTCCAGGTGTCGAAAGTGTTCTTTAATGGGGCATATGAAGTGACAGAGTTGAGTAAATACGAGAGAATATTAAAAGTAAATGGAAAATATTTAAAGAAATATAAGCTTGCACTTCAAGAGGTAAAAATATCAGCAGAATAACAGTCAAATATAAAACAAAGCCATAAATGGTGATTAGCAAAATGCGCCAAAATGGCTCAGTATCTTACAAGCAAAGTTAAATGGCTTACAAAGGCCAGTACAATCTGCTCTATTACAAAACCTAAATAAATCAAAAAGGAAGATTTGCCTTCATCCTAAGGTAGTTTGACTTTTGAAGTTCGAGGCGGCTCTGGCATTGAGCTTTATCTGTTCTCAGCTGGGCAACTTCAGATTCCAAACGACGGGCTTCCTCAGCATAGGTAACGGCATGTTCAAGTTCAGCTGTTAGGGAAGAATCATCGAAAGAAGATAGCTCAGTATTCTTCTTCTTGGCTTTTGCTATCTTACTGCGAAGTCTCTTGATCTTGCGCTCTCAGCAGGCAATGTTCGCCTCATTAGTAAGGATCTCTTGCTTATTTTTCTCCCTCGTCTCCTCCAATGCAGCGATCTTTTCTTCAGAATCGACAACAACACTCCAAGCGGCAGCTTCACTGTCTGCTTTCGTCTGAATGTCACCCTCAATCTGGGGCAATAACCGAAAGTCTTTGTAAACCTGGTCAATCAGGGTACCAACTTCTTGAATAACATTTGCGGCTTCAGGAGTAAGGGATTTAATATCCACTTGTTGGAGAAAAGCTTTGAGGGGAAGATGGCTGGCTGGGCCCATCTGCAGGATGGTGAAAAGATCCCCTTTGAAAATCTTTTTCTTAATCTTATCGAGAGCACTATCAGTTGGCTGCTTCGAGGTTTGCCCTTCAGATGTCGAGGTACTAGGAGTTCGGCCAGAAGAATGACTTCGCCTGCTCAACAGAAGCCTGATGTATTGTCGAGGGTTAGAAACCTTCAACGCATCCAGTTCGGCGGAGGTGAGCTGAGTTTCGCCTTGGAAGGGGTTCGTTGGAGTATCCTTGGGGGTAGAGGAAACAGGGGTCTTTGTTATTTCAGCAGCTGTGGTTTCTTCGACAGAGGTGTCCACAGGTTTCAATTCTTTATCTTGGCCTTTTTTTGCCTTTGCGCCATCCTCTTCCATTTCATCTCCAGTACCTTCATCACTGGACTCATGCAATTAAGACTGAGGCATAGCCTGATCCTCAACAACATGATCACCTTCGACAACTTTTTCGTCCACAGCTATTGTCTGACCCAAGGGAGAGCTGGTCGTATCGACCAAGGTTGTGCCCCCTCCAAAGCGTTGACTTCATCATCTGCTGTGATAGGATCAACCCGAATATTGTTGTCTTCATGGTCAGAACCATCAGTTTGAGACTGCTGGGTAGTTGTCTTTGCGGGAGAAGGAGGGACTGTGAAAGAATCAGGTTTATTAATCTCACCAAGGGAACTCATACCAGAACCCAAATCAGAAGTGGGATGATAGGTAGGCTCACCTTGTCTATTCAAGGGATAGAGCGACAGAGGAAGCTTGGTGGGATCAGATTGTGGAGCCCCAACATCAGCCTAGAAAAGACAGACATTAAAAAGAATGAGACCAAAAATCAGTGCAAGACCCAAAGAAAGATAGATTCGCAATATACCTTAACAGTTTCATCAGCAGGACTAGAGTTGTCACTCTCCATAGGAGCAACAGTTTGGATCGAAGCATCCCCTATGGGAGCCTGAGTGAGGTCTTGAGGGGGAGTATTGGTCTGAGGTATGTTGGTTGCAAGAGGAGCGGATGGAGCATCAGGAGTATCCACATCATGGACAATCTTTCGTTTTCTTTTTACTTGAAGACATTCACGAGGAGATCCATCTTCATCATCAGAATCAATGATAATCTGGGCAGAAGCCCTTTTTAGTCTCTTCTAGGGGGTGAGTGGTTTTCGACTAACCTGAAAGCAGCATGAAGTGTTAAGAGTGATTAAGGAGGTCGAAATAGTAGAAAGTTGCGGAGGATTACCTTCTGGTCTTCAACTTTGCCTTCAGTTTTGGTTGCTAGGGCAACACGTTTTGGAGCAGCTGAAAAATAAATAATACCAAAGCCAGTTAGCAACAATAAAGCTCAGAGAGGAAAGTCTAAATCGAAGGGGGATGAACCTTCAAGAATGTCGGATTCGATGTGAACATCTTCGATACTAAAATGAAGGTGCCCTTTAAACGTATCGAGTGTATGTTTAGTCGGAACCACCCGCTGCGCTTTGGGCTTTGACTACTGTCGAAGAATTTTTATGGCATCTCCACAAATAAACCAATCTGGGAATGGAGGGACAAGAGCCACGCCAAAACCAGCAGTTGGTAGTCGAGGGACTTTTGGGGGAAAAGTTTAAAGGCAACCTCATACCGTTTCTCATGAGGAACAGAAGAGGGAATCTTTAAACTATCCAATTTTTTAGAAAACTTTTTTTTCAAAGTAACAGCAGCCTCACGGATGGATCGACTAACATCATCTGGTCGATAGGCAGTTTCGAAGTACTTCTGGAAGGCTTGAATCTCTTTGATATGGGTAGACGTACCTTTCTTGATCTTCTCCTACACATCAACGAAAGCTTGGTCAATCAAGCGAGCAAAACTGGAAGCGTCAAGAAACTCTGAGGCGTAATGTTTCGACCACCAATCGTAGAAGTCTTGGGAGCAAAAATAAGAAGGTTCAAAGTGGATAGGTGTAAGAAAAGACTTATGGGCGTGGCGCACCAATTGTGTCGAACAGTCAAGGGGAGATAACACCGCTAAAGGAAGAATGATATGTGATTTTTTGTCATATAGGCACTTGGGCAAAATCTGTATCAACCCAAATTGCCTGGACACCAAATTCGGTTGATAAGCTAGTAAGCTGGAGTGACCTCTAACAAGGTTTAACTTATGAACCAGTAGTCTAGGAATGAGGAATCGTTCCCAAATCAGCTTCGACTCCTCTTCTTGTTTCTTTAGGGGAGCAGGGAAGGGTCTGGTAAACCACTCTGGGCCGCATCTTCATTCTGCGAAAGGAGCCATCTTCGAAGTAAACTCATATCGTTTTGCGAACATGTGAATGAAGCTGGATAAGTTGGATCGAAGAGTATGACCTTCTTGGCTAGGAGTAAGTTGGGCCAAGCGAGGCCATTCGACCCTTCTCTCAGCAACTGAAGACGAACCTTCATCGACTTCGCCTCTGTTTTGAAGATTATGTTCAAAAGTGGCATTAAGCCACAGCTAGAGGAGCCAAAAGGGGCCTGACAGCAGCAAGTTGCCATGGCTTTCAGGGTCTTTCAATTTGCTAGCACCTTCGCCTAGGGCCTCATAAAGACTGGCCAAAATCATCTCACTTAGGCAAATGCCTCTCTTCAGGTGCAGTTGGTTGGCCAAGACCATATATTTTCGTGCCACCTGCAAGGACTTTGTACAAAATACACAACGAGATAACCACATGGCCAGAAAGGCTATATGTTCCTCGTCATCAACTGAGGCATTAGCTTTGTTATGATAATGTTGAACAAAAGCTGTGTAGGTATGTTTGGTATTGGCGAAATTGATGGTGTCGTGGCTATCAATCTCAGGATCGTAAATAAGGCCGTAGGGTTTTAGGCCTACGATGGCGGCTACATCAAGTAATGTGGGTGTCATCATCCCACAAGGGAGGTGGAAAGTATTGTGAGTTCTATCCCAGAAAAATAAGGAAGAAGCCAGCATAAGGGGGCAGTAAGAAGGGCCTACCTTCGACATCATTATCAGATTATAAATCCCAGTGTCCTTCCAATCTTGGGCTTTCACTTTCTCTATTTTTTTCAGCCAATTGAGATAAAGTTCAGAATCTTTAAAGTAGGGGGTAGCCCTAAATAATCTGGCCCCATCATGAAGATACCTAAGATCTACATCGAAGAGGTTTAAGCTATCAGGGCCATCAGCGGGGATTTTGCTAGAATCTTTTTGCCCTAAGGGTTTAGTGACTCTATAAGAGGGGAAGAAGTCTTTAATGGCAGAATAGTCAAGACCTGGAGGGGGTAAAGGGCCAGACATGGATAAAGGTTTACCTGCAACAGTAACGGGAATGATTACCTGCGATTCGTAAATGTGGCGTTTCTCTTCTAACAAGGGTTCACAAATGAACTGTTGGTTCTTCACTACCTGGGGACCGCTCAAGTTGGCAAAGGGAGGAAGAGTTGATCCAGAGGTTTGTCCTTTGAGTTGAATTTTCTTCTTTTGATGATCAGCCATTTTTTGAAGGAAGTAAAAAGTTTGTTGGTTGGGAAGTAGAAGATTAGAGGAAGAAAAAAGCAAGGATGTTGTTAAGAGTCAGAGAAGTTGGAAAAATGAAAATATCAGGGGAGAATTACTTATATAGTGTATGGAAGATTGAAAGTTTTTCATCATTAAGGGGTTAGAGTTAGTGGGCCACGTGTGCGCTTGTATGTAGGATGGCAGAGGTAGCAGTTGCAATTCATGTCCCCGAGGTTGAAAAGGTGATGATGGCCCATGATTTTGGTAGTTCTCGAGAAAATCTCCATGATGAAAGTGACGTCAGAAACGTGCACAAAGTGGCGAAACAGTAGCTTGCGTGTTCCTCTCTATCTTTTCTTGCTTCTCTTTCTTCCCTTTCACCTCCCCAGACTTGCATTGGTTGAAAGGATATCAGACGACATGTATAAGGACAAGCGGCGTCGAAGGTCAGACGCTGTCAAAAAATGTGCTTTTCCACATTTGAAGTCGAAAAGACATTTTTGGGGGGCAATTTGTTAGCTCCTAATTTCGACGCCTCGTTTAGAAGAAAGGAATTCAAGATAAAAGGCCAAGGGTAAGTTGAGAACAAAAGATTGGTCGAAAGATGTAAAGCAGCCAAAAGAAGAAGTCGAAGAACTCACCCAGAAGCTAGGAGTTCAACCGCTTGCTATTGCGGATGGTTCGTCGAAGGATTTGAAATTCAAAAGTTGGAGGGAACGGTTTTGCTTGCTAAAAGACTTAAGAAGACACGTGGCACCTTATGGGCAGTAAATCCATGCATTTGTGACAAGTGGCGAGAGGAGGTGATGTTGGAGGTTATTATAAGTTATTTTTTACTACTATAAATAGGATGTCTTAGACATAGCCAAAGTGTGTTATAATTTACTATTGTACAAATTACTCTTAGAATTACTCCAAGTATCTGAGCGTAGAGAAAGCGAGTATTATAGAGAATGTACGTGATGTAAACACACCATCTTTTAACTTAATGAAATTTACTTTATTTTGATTTAAACTTTACAAAGTCTTTATTGTCTTTGCCCCTTTCTTCCTCACTTTCTTTATTATTCCTCTTTTTCCTATACAATTCCTTTCTCTTCGCCCTCAATCTAATTTCTCCTCTCTAAACAAACTTCTTTATCTCTTTTATTGAAAGCTTTATTTTATCTTCTAAGTTATTCCATAGTCGAATAGATGTTTCTTTAAGATTCTTTCACCCCAATACTGTTTGAGTGTGAAACTTGGATAAATTTTCAAAACAAAAGCCTTTAGCACATGTCCTAGGATCAATCTGATCGATCCTGTGAGTCACCAAAATTATATTTGAAAGATCAGCGGTTGTTTTCCGTTTTTTAAGGGAAACAGGAGACTTTGTGACGAGCTTTACAAACACAAGGTTTTTGCCTAAGTAAAAGTAAGAAAGAGTATATGGAATGCAAGTACAACAAAAGAAAAAGCCTTTCTAATATAAAGGTGAAAGTTTGAGACCATATCATCCTTCAAGTCACACTATTTAAATATTTTGGGTATGTAATATAAAATAATGGAGACACAAAATGAGATGTAAATTATCGAATTCAAGCCGAGTGACTGAATGGAGGAGAATTTCAGAGATTTTATGTAATACAAAGGTACTGCTAAAGCTGAAGAAAAAATATTATTGGACTGCAGTAAGACATGCAATGGTGTACGAGAAAGAATATTGGACACTTATGAATCACCACGAGAATAAAGTAAGTGTAGCAAAAATGAGGATGTTGCGTTGGATGTGTGGTTAGACTAAAAATATTATGATTGGAAATTGAAATTCTGGTATTAGATATGAGATGTCAAAGGCGATGTCACAACACTAATATCTGAATTGATATCAACTAAAGAACAAGGTAATAAACACCAATAAGAAAGTAGTAAAGAACACAAGCAATTGTTAATCCAGTTCGGTGCAACGTCACCTACGTATGGGGGCTACCAAGTCAGGAAGGAAATTCACTAAAACAGAATTAGTTTGAAGATTCTCAGCAAACAACCTCTAGTTTACAATCTTCTCACCTAATCTTCGCTCGTACAATTTCTACTTGAGACTCTCCTAGATATGAGAGCCCTCTCACTTCCCTTCAATCACAACAGTAGTGATAAGATCTAACAATAAACAAAAGAAGACACACTTCAAAAACAATACTTGTTCTTGCTTAAAAGCTTCAATCAAGGACAATACACTCTTGTTTAAAAGCTTAAAGTGGACACTTACAACTCAATAGACTCAGTCCAATTCAAGCATCTAAGTGATGAATGAATGGCTCACAAGAACACAATACAACCCTAATTCTTAAGCAATGCACACACAGAACCCTGGCTTCACTAGTCTTCAATTAAGATTGACAAGTCTTTATATAGAGAACGATCTTCATGGGCTTGGGCATTAGCAAAAACAAATCAGATTTAATCAAATCAAATAACTCTTCAAGACTTCTCACGATTATAGGCATGAAAAATAACACAAAAGATTCAACAATTAGCTCCACTATATATGCAACATAATACTTTTGTTTAAAATAAAATCTCCACCATGATTTACGCCAGCAATCTCTTATCAGAAAAACACAAAAAATTATAAACATAACGTAACAAACAAATCACAATATTCTGAACTGAATATTGTCCAGTTCTGTAATCACATGTTAGGACACCAGTTTAGACATCATGAACTGAAACTCTGCAACATCTGAAAAACCAACATGCATAGATGTCTGACTCACATGTCAAGACATCATGCGCAACACATAGCTGCAATAACCTGTTTTAACATAAAATGCAGCCAACACAGAACTTACAGAAATGAATATATTAGAGAAAGTGTTGGAGTAACACCTATATTCGAGAAGATGATGAAAAATAGACTTAGGTGGTTTGAGCATGTAGAGAGCAAACATGTAGATTTTGTGGTAAGAAGAGTAAATTAGATAGAAAGAAGCAAACAACTAGATGAAGATAAAGACTGTAAAAAAAATTCATTAATAAAGATTTCAAGATTAACGATTTGGATAAAAGTATGATTACAAATGAAATATTATGACAAAAATTGATCCATGTAGTCGATCTCATTTAATGAGATAAGATTTGATTATTGTTGTTAAAGTTACTATTATATTTGTTTTTATCTATTGCACACCTTGTGTTTAGTGAGATATATTTGTTTAATTCTTTACTTAAAAAAAATTTAATCTTAATTGCAATTTTAATCCCTCTAATTTTTTTTTTTTGGATTTTGGTCTTTCCATTTTAAAAACCACGATTTTAATCTTTTTCTTTTAAGTTTTGAGTTAGATTTTAGTCCCTTTTCAAGGACTAAAATTCAATACAAAAACTTAAAAAAAAAATATGATTTTTAAAATTGAAGAAGAAAAAAAATAAAATAAAAGCATTAAAATTGCAATTAAACTATCTATTTATTTAAACTTTGAACGTTGCAAGTAAAGAGTTACTAAATTTGTTTGTCTCAAATATGTCGTTAAGTAATATAAATTGACTTATTAGGATATCTTGCAATATAAATGTGACATTTTACTTGTACTAATAGTTACCCCTTCTATTTTTAAGTGTCATTTTTTTATTTATGTATATCAAAAATTAATAATTATTGTTATTTTTTAGTTTATTTTACTCTTATTTTTTTATAAATTTATTTGACTTTTTCTCTTCTCATAATAAATAATTAGAAATAGTTTTGACAAAACAACCGTAAATATTACTTTAAAGCTTTAAAATAACAGTTAAAAATAATTTTTTTTAAAAAGTAACATTTAAAAAGCAACTAAAGAAGTAAATTCTATTAGAAGAATATCAAAAATATAAATAATAAAAAAAAAGAAGAGGATACTATATTTTAAAGAAAAAATACTATAAAGAAAAGAATAGTATAAAATATTCTTAAGAAGAAAAATATAAATTTAGATGAAGAAAATTAATAAACCAAAAAAGCTAAGTTGAGATTCTAATCTAACACGATACTGTTCTCTCATCACGTTCTCCCCTTGAGTACTCTCACACACCCTGAAGTTTCATCCCACTCTCTCAAAAACCCTTCCATCTACCAATGCTATCACTCCACCACCACATCCCCGGAACCACCCATGCCAACCTCCAATTCCCTCCAACCACCCATCTCCGTCACTCAACCCTAATTCACACTAAACCCTACCTTCCCCCATTAACCCCAAAAGCCCTCCTTCAATGGAACCGCAAACCACAACTCGCCGGCGAAACACCGCGTGTCGTCGTTGTAACATCCGGCAAAGGCGGCGTCGGTAAAACAACAACAACCGCAAACATCGGTCTTTCATTAGCCCGGTTGGGTTTCTCCGTTGTAGCAATCGACGCTGACGTCGGACTTCGTAACCTAGACCTTCTTTTAGGTCTCGAGAATCGAGTCAATTACACGGTTGTTGAAGTTCTCAACGGTGAATGTCGACTCGATCAAGCTTTGGTTAGAGATAAACGTTGGTCCAATTTTGAACTTCTTTGTATTTCCAAACCAAGATCTAAACTCCCAATTGGGTTTGGTGGAAAAGCCCTAACTTGGTTGGTTGAAGCTTTAAAAGCACGGGGAGACAGAACTGGTGGAAACGGAAATGGAAATGGAAATGGTTCCACCGGTTCTCATAGCCCCGACTTTATCCTCATTGATTGTCCGGCAGGGATCGATGCGGGGTTTATCACAGCTATCACTCCTGCAAACGAGGCTGTGTTAATAACTACGCCTGATATAACTGCTCTTAGAGATGCTGATAGAGTAACGGGGTTATTGGAATGTGATGGGATTAGGGATATTAAGATGATAGTGAATAGGGTTAGGACTGATATGATTAAAGGCGAAGATATGATGTCGGTTTTGGATGTTCAAGAAATGTTGGGGTTGCCTTTACTTGGTGCTATACCTGAGGATAGTGAGGTTATAAGGAGTACTAATAGAGGGTACCCTCTTGTTTTGAATAAGCCTCCTACTTTGGCAGGGTTGGCTTTTGAGCAAGCTGCTTGGAGACTTGTCGAACAGGACAGTATGCAAGCGGTTATGGTTGAGGAAGAGCCCAAAAGAGGGTTTTTCTCATTTTTTGGTGGTTAAATTTCAATTCGGTCATTTTTGTTTTTTGTTTTTTGTTTTTTTCTTTCATCATTAGGTGCAAGTTTGTAATGAATGGTTTTATGGTGTTTGAAGAATGTTTTTTGAGGTGAAGTTTGTTTTGATCTGTGTATAGTTCAAATTAGTAAAGCTTGTTATCCTTCTTTAATTTGTTCATCAAAATTTATTTTTACTTTGGTAATGTAAGGATTAGTTCTATCTGTAAACACCTCAGGTGCTATATTGTGGTTGCAATTGTGTTGTAGATTGCAATCATGGCTTAACGTGGAAGTGGGATTCGTGGTTGCATAAAGTGATGCTGTCCATGGTTATCAACATGTCGTGATTCAAAGCAAATTTTGAAACCAGTAAGGTAAATAATTAATTTGGGACAAATATACTCACATAAATATTGATTTTGAGATGCCATATTTTTGTTTTATTGTTATGTAGGAGTACTTTACATTCTGAATAAGATGTGTGTTTACATTGGTAATGTAAATGGACAATTATTTTAAGACAAAGAAAAAAATATAAATGAGACACTTATTATGAGGCAAAGGGAGTAATTAATGATTTGAGTCTCAATTCCATAACCATGATGTGTTTTGCAATTTGAAATCCTAGTTAAAATCAATGTTATTTTAGTGTGTGGTAACGGGCGGTGTTCAAATGCCTGTACAACAAGAAATTACATATTGGAGATGCAGGTTTGATTTTAAATTGAGTTTGTTCACGGCTAGAACTTTGTGAACCGTGCCGGTTAATATTCTCTGTTAGTAATAGAATGTTGTAGATGGTTGGTCTGCAATTTAGCTGTTCAATGCAATCCACAATCATAATTTGAAAAGAAATACTTTAACCACTCGCATTTGCATCTAACAATCTTTCTCATAAGTGTGAGTCTCTCACATCTTATAATAGGATCCAACGTTGGGTTTAGCTTCCGCTCTCCCACCAAGCCGAACCAGACTTTGATACCACTGTTGGAGAGTTTGGGGAAGGTGGGAACATCAACAACCAATGTTTTAGAACTACAAGAGAAAGAAACGCCACATCTCTATTCAAAATCTTAATCTTAAGGTGTTAGGTAAATGAGTCTTATATTATATATTCAACATTCTACCCATTTATAGTTAGATGTGGGAATTTAACAACATATACTTGCATCCAACAATTTATCCAACATTCTACCCATTTATAGTTAGATGTGGGAATTTAACCACATATACTTGCATCCAACAATTTATTGTGTTATTGTCGGGATGAGTGTGGGTAATACATCCAACAATTTATTGTGTTAGTGTTAGGATGAGTGTGGGTAATACATGTGATTAATATTTGTTGCTATGATTTTCCCTTATGTTGTTTACATATTAGTCCACTGAATGATGACCTTAAATGTGCATATAAATTTTCGAGGCTGTAGACCCTGTAGCATAAACATATGTGATAGAAGCCGTATCCAATGTCCAACATGTGTGACTTGTCATACACAGAGATGTATGTAATTGCATTCAACCAATTCATTTTTTAAAAATAATTATTACTTGTGTTTGTGTGTCATTGTTGTGTCTGAAGTTTGCGTCAATGACAATGTTGTATTTGGTGTCTAGGTCAGTGTTTCAGCGGCAAATTCTTGTTTAAATGAAGGAAACTGATTGTGTGACTTTTTAGCTCTAACCCTAGTCTTTAATTAACATATTTCATAAGTTGGCAACTAGTGGTATTTTCACCCCTGATTTCAATGTTAACCTTTATTGACAAAATTGCCGAAAACACACACAATGCTGACTTAAAATTCAAATACATAGCTTTTATCATTTCTTAGAGCAATGCTAATGACACACCCTTTAACACTCTTGCTTATGATGCCACATTATTTCCCTTTGTGCCTGAAGGGTTGATTTGAGTTCCCTTGCAACATCACCAAAAAGTCGTTATTTTTGCTTGCTGTTTAACTTGGCTGTGAGAATTAGCCAAGGTGCAGCGAATGATAGATAGAATTTGCAAGAAGATATAGTCTTGGTGAGAGGTTGAGTGAATAATAAAATAAAATAAACGGTTGGAGGAAACCGGTAGCCAAGTATAAGAATAAAAAAGGGGCTGATGTGATTTCACATGTATTTAAAGGTGTGTGTTTGAGGGTAGCATTTCTCAGTTTTTTTTGTCATGTAATTGAATATATAAGCATACAATATATCTATATAACTACTGTAAACTATACACACAATATAGCTATATAACTAGTGTAAACTATATTAGTTTCTCACAATTATTTTTATATATGATTGGATCTAGTGTAATTTTTTTTTACATCAACACTTAATATGAATTCAAGTTTTATTCCTTTAATTGAACTAAATTAATCATTTATAAAATTTTAAAAGATTAAGTTAAATTATCTCTTTTTATAAAGTTTAAATGGGAAAAGATGATCAAAATCCAATAAATATTGACCATTTTAAAAAGGTGAGTTGAGGTGCATTTAATATTCGGTTACGCTCTCCCTATGGCAGGAAAACATTTGGAACCCATAACTGTAGTAAATAATACTCTTACACGTTATTGCAAAAACAACACAAGGAAATACATAGTATATTGACCATTTTAAAAAGGTGAGCTGAGGTGCATTTAACATTCTGTTACGCTCTCCCCATGGCAGGAAAACATTTGGAACCCATAATTGTAGTAATTAATACTCTTGCACGTTATTGCAAAAACAACACAAGGAAATACATAGTTAGGTTCACGTAACGTGACTTATGAGAAACGTGCAATGGAATTGCACGTGGAGTAACTTATTAGAAATTCTAAAGCATCAAAGATTTTCAATCATATTTAAACTCATAAAATATAATTAAACAAAATAATTGGTAAAGTATTAAAAAATTGTCTTTAAACTTCATATATTCATTTATTTTAAAACTATAAATATATCTACAGCGGTCAAATGGGGAGACCATATCTGCTATGGACTATGGTATGAGGAATTTACTAGACATCCCCCATGAAATGACTATATTATCTTTTTGATTAAAAAAATATATTAATTTAATAATTTGGCATGACTTTATTAATATTATAGGTCATTGTAAATAAATTTTTTTACAAATAATAATAAATTTGTAATTTAGTATGATTAATTGGATTGTCCTGGATATATAATGATGTGAAGAATAATTGAAAGTTCACATGGCCATTAAGTAAAGAATATTGAGATTATTCAATCTAATAACTTCTCATACAACTCTTGTTTTTAAAGAAAATTGATAATTCAGTTATCACCAACAAAAGTTTAAGATGAATTTCTCAAATTTTTAGAGTGTATATGTGAGGATATTTGTGGAATGATACACCCATCATGTTGATCATTTAGATATTTTATGGTTTTAATTGATGCATCAGTTAGATAGATGATCACATGTTTGTTTGTTGTCAACTCACAATTAGAAGTTTGTGAGATTTTTTGTTTAATTAATTTGAATAAGAGTTTATTTCGTTGATTATCATGTCAAGAAAATATGTCTTGATAATGCTGTAGAATTTTTATCTCAAATATTCAATCAATATTTTATGTATTGACATTAAACATCTAGTAGCACATGATCATACACAATAGAATTTTTTATCTCAAATATTTAATCAATATTCTATGTATTGACATTAAACATCTAGTAGCACATGATCATACACAAAATAGAATTGCAAAATCATTTATTAAAAACATATTAAATTAATTGTAAGGCCGCTTATCATGAGATGTAAACTCCCAATTTCTAATAGAAAACATGCAATTTTGCATGATGCAACATTAATTCACATCAGATTAACAAGTTATCACATCTTTTCCCTTTTACAATTAGTTTTCGGTCAAAAGCGTAATATTTTCCATCTAAGAAATTTTAGATGTGCGATGTAGGTTTCAATTTCTCTACCACACCATACTAAGATGGTCTCAAAGGAGGTTGAAAATATATATTGTATATGAATCTCCATATATTATAAAGCACTTTGAACCAATAAAAGAAGATTTATTCATTACTCGATTTACTGGTTGTTATTTTGATGAATTAAATTTCTCATTATTTGAGGGAGAAAATAAGAAGTTGAAAAAAGAGATCAGTTGGAATGAATTATCATTGTCTTATCTTGATCCTCGAACAAAATAATGTGAAATAGAAGTTCAAAAGATAATTCACTTGCAAAGTTTATGAAATCAATTACAAAATGCTTTCACTGATTCAAAAAAATGTGACTAAATCATATTTGTCGATAAATTATACTTTAATAAAATGGATGTTCCTATTGGAAAATATAACAAATCTCAACCATGCATGAAGTGTGACATACCAACATGTTCTTAAGATAAAAATCCTCGAAAAAGAAAGAAAGTCAAGAACAAATATGGTATGAGCTAAGATATAGAAAGTCTAAAAGAGTCATCAGATATAATAAACTTTTAAATCTAAAAGAGACTTGTACCTGAAATTCATAAAAATAAAGATATCTTGATAAATCATGTCCCTAATAGAATACAACGAACCATCATGAAGTTGACATTGACGATATTTTTTCATATAATATATCGCTATATGTTATAAATGAAAACGAGGATTATAAACTAATATCTATTAAAATTTGCAGACAAAGTGAGAATTGACCAAAATAGAAAGATGAAATTGAAGCAAAACTAAACTCATTTTACAAGAAATATGTTTTTGGACTTGTAGTTTGAACACCTCAAGGTGTGAATCCAATTGGATACAAGCGAGTTTTCGTGTAAAAACAAAATGAAAAAAATTAAACTGTGAGATACAAATCTCGACTTGTCGCTCAAGGATTTTTGCAACAACCAAGAATTGATTTGATGATATATATATTCACATATAGTGGATGCAAGTACTTTTTAAAATTTAATAAGCCTTGTACTACATAAAGGACTTAATTTGCATATGATGTATTTTGTAATAGCTAATTTGTATGCCTTGCTTGATAATGACATTTACGCGAAGCTTCATTAAGGATTTAATATACCTGAAGCACATATTTTGGATCTCGAGATAACTACTCCATCAAATTAAACAAGTCTCAATGAGATAAAACAATCTAAATGTATGTAGTATAATCGTGTCAATGAATATTTGCTAAGGAAGTAGGAAGTGGTATGCAAATATTCCATTTTCCTTGTATTTTTTATGAAAATATTTGAAATAGAAATTTCTACAATGGTCGCCTATTTGGATGACATAAATATTATTTGAACTTATGATGAGCTTCCAAAAGGTATAAATTTTTTAAAGGAGTTTGAGGTGAAGGATCTAGGAAAGAAAAATTTATGTCTAGGTTTACAAATTAAGCATTTTGACAATAGAATATTTGTACATCAAGAGGGATAAAACACTTATATATGGATAAATATCATTTGTTATCTACTCGACTAGATGTTAGGTCATTGCATATGTAGAATGATCCTTTCAAAGCTTGAGAAAAGGATGAAGAATTACTTGGTTCTGATGTACCATATCTCAGTGTCATTGGAGCACTGATTTATCTTGCTAATTATACACATCATGATATATCACTTGTTGTCAATCTATTGGCAAGATGACATTTTTCACTTACACGAAGACAATGAAATAGTGTCAAACATATACTATATTATCTAAGGGGTACAATGGACATGAGTTTGTTTTATTCCAAAATATTCAAATTATAATTGACAGGTTATACAAATGCAGCTTAGTTGTTAAATCATCATAATGGTAGATCACAAAAAAGTTATTTGTTTGCTTGTGGTGGTACAACAATTTTATGGCGTTATGTGTAACAAACCATAACATCAACTTCATCAAATCATGCAGAACTTTTAGCACTACATGAAGCAAGTTGAGAATGAAGGTGGCGAGAAACACAAGAAAGGGGAGTTTGAATTTAGTTTTCAAGATTAAAACTTTTTAGTACCCAAACACTCAAAGTAGAATCAAGAGTAAAAATAAAATAACACAATTATTTTTATACTAGTTCAATGTTAACGAAGCTAGTCCAGTGCATCCGCCAAAGTAATATTTCCTTCTCAATAAGGACTTAATCCATTATAATCGACCTGATTACATACACATAATGACTACCCGTCACTGTCTTCTCGAGAATCCTGACTAAACCCAAATCTCTCAAGAAATACAATCTCAAATAATGAGATACAAGTATTATGTTTACAAATTACTTCAAGAAAGCATATTACACAAGGTTTAAGTACAACGAAATATCACGCAAAAATGAACAAAAACTATATGCGTGTTTTCTATTCACAATAATAACATGTTCAACAAAAACATTGGTGTTGCGTGAATAACGTAGTCTTTCGTAAATTGGCAGCTTCATTCATTCTTCCAAGTCTCCTTTACAATAGACATGAAAAGATCAGTTGGAGGGTAGAATGTACATCTTCGTAAATGAACGACCACCTTACATAATGGTCTGCAAAGGTGAGAGGCAAAATGGTACAATACTACAATCCTTACTCCATGAAATCAGCATAGTGGAAGGAATATTTGATCTTGTACTATGTACTATTTTTCTCACGTAAAACCTTTTGATCTTATCTTATAATATTCAGAGACTTATGAGCAAATGATGTTAAAGCATGTTTAGAAGGATCAAAAGACTGGTTGAAAGAAGCTTCAGAACCTTGTCTTCAGAGTCTTGACACAGTTCCTCAGAACCTGGTCTTCAGAGTCTTCAGAACTTGTTCTTGAGAGTCTTGAGAGCTTGTATACTTTCAGAGGCTCTTCTATCAGAGCCACAGTCAGAATCTTTAGCACAAACGTTCATCAGAATCATTGTCTAAGAGCATTCCAAAACTTGACGTAATCTTGTGAAGCGTACATTATATATCTTTAGAGTAAGAGTGTGTTGAGTCCAGAATCTGATGACATCACGCGCCAATTCTTCAGAATCAGAACTTGTTAGCAAAAACTGCACACTAGACAAAACCATTAGGGTACAAAATTGTTCTCTAAGAAACAATGTATTGTTATCATAAAAAATAAAGGGCAAATGCATAACCAAATCTTGTTCTTACAGAGAATGTGTTTGGTTGAGATCCCTAATTAAACACATACAACAAACTGGTGGTTTATCTTCCAGAAAAATAAATACAACAAGTGTAAGACCTCGTATTTTCTAAAGTAATCTAAATAATATTAGTTGAGATCAGATGAGTTCCTATGTGCTCTGAGAGTTATCAGTTGGGATATTTAGAGTAACTAGTGAACTCATATTGATTTAATATTAATATTATTCGACTCTGACTTTTTATTAATTGATATAATTGAGACATTTTGATAACATTAATATTGGACATTTTACCAATTAATAATCTTTTCTACCACTCAAGCCTTTTGGTCTTACTAACTTCTAATAATACTTATATATATATATATATATATATATATATATATATATATATATATATATATATATATATATATATATATATATATATATATATATATATATATATATATATATATATATATATTATATTATATATATATATATATATATATATATATATATATATATATATATATATATATATATATATATATATATATATATATATATATATATATATATTATTTTTCCACTCATTTTCCTTCATTCCAACAAAGTGGGAAAGATACTAAGAGGAAATAGAGAGAAAGAAGAGGAAAACCTAGAGGAAGAAGAAAGAGGAAGTTCTTCACCATTCTTCATCATTCATCATCTCATCTTCATCAATCACAACTTCTTCATCTTCATCTTAAGGTGGGTTCTAGTTAGATACTCTAAGTTTAGATTGTTAGATAGAATTGGAAATGTTGGATTTGATATGTTTTGCTTCTAATGCCATGAATGTTCCATAAATGTGTTGTTTTCATGTTAGTTATGAGTAAATATGTGTTATATGTTTGTTTTGGTTGTATAGAGAACTTGTTTGATTGGGGTAGAGGAAAACCCTTTTGATTGTTGTCTGACTCTGCAGTTTTTTCTGTCAAAAGAGACGTGGTCGCACATCGAGCTTATGCAAGCTCAACGCGACCAGTTTTTCTTCTATAGTCGTTGTGCGAGGTCCAGCGAACAGAAAGTGAGTCCTCGCTTTATGGTCGCTAAGAGGCCATGATGACTTTTAGGTTCTGTCTGTCCCTCACTTTGAGTTCGCTGTACAAACTGAAAGCGAGCTAGCCTCGCCTTGCAGTCGCTAGGCGACTGTGACAGGACTTTGAGAAATTCTTTTGCTATTTGTTTGGTTACTTTGCATACTTGTTTAGCCACATCCTAAATCACTTTATATGGATTATTATGGTTCTTATGCATGTTTTCTATCTATGATTAATTGCTTGTTAAATGTGAGATAACATGATTAAAAGGATTAAGAATGGTGAGGAAAACCATAATGGAATTTAATGAAATAAACTAGTAAGGTGACTAGGACATAATAAATGACTTAGATGATAATACTTGTGCAATTGATGCCTAGGTGGGTATCTTTAACAAGTAGTTGTCTAGTGGTGAGGTGACGCATTATATGGAACATGTGGTATTATTGTTAATGTTAAGGTGATGTGATTGCCTCGTTATTGTCAAATACAATCACGTTATCATTATTGATCAAATAGTTGGAAATAATCCTTGAGATGTGCCTTCCCAAGAGTTGATGCTTATGTAGAGCTCCTTTGGGATGTACACGCTATTACTTTGACAGGTTTGAGTCTCGTGTGTACGAATGAAGCCTATGGGTAAAAAGCTTAAGATGGGGTGGTCCCATGGGAAGCGAAGATTCATGCGAGAAACACCTTGAATCCAATTCCATTTTGTCTGTAAAAGTAGATACAAGGATCTGTGACCCGTGTCGATAATTCTAGATGTAGAAGAGGACGAGGATGTTTGCATTGGTATGATTTTCGATTAGTGGTAGTTTTGGTTGCAGAACTCAAGCGACATGTTGCCATATAATGCAAGTATTGTCAATTCAAGTCTCTTACCTTTTTCCCTATAGGAAATGAAATTATAGGTGGTTAGAACCTTGTAGCACCGAGAGGACCCATAAAATTGGGAACCCACTGAATTATTATCTCACCCCATGTATTAATTATTTTTCAGGTAGTTCCGATTGGGTGAAGGGTATGGACAAAGTAGCTTGATGTCCTTACTTATCTCACTTCTTGGATGGATTTCCTCTATGAAGACTTTGTTTTAACATCATTCTTTAATGATCAAGTTCTTAGTTTCATTTTGGGCATCTTGAATATATTTTGCCACTTTTAGTTATTTTGTTTTTGGCATGTAATAAGTACAATGTGTCACTAGGAACTTTTATATTTCAGTACCAAATTTGAAAATAAGTATAATATGAAAATTTTAGACATATATTATATATGGGTGTTACAGTTGGTATCAGAGCAGGTCGTATCCTCGACCTAGCCATGAAATATTATAAGTATTTCCTTCTAGTTCATATGTGTGTTGTCATCATTCTCCTGGATATTATACTAATAGTATTGAACCCGACCAACTTAATTCTATTTGTATGACGTTTAGGATCATGGTTTACGGAAGCAGAAGCCGCGGTAGACCCAAAACTCAGACTTCTGTTTTGAATCCACCAAGTGGTAGTGAAAATGTACAGTGGCCTCAGTTTGTGCAACATATGCAGCAACAACAAAACCAATTCATGCATCAGATGATGCAATAGTTGAATGAAGGTCTTCACCCTCTAGTGGCTCTACCATAAGCTGCAGGTGGGAGTTTTCGGAATTTCTTCTGCATGAATCCTCCTGAACTCCATTGCAGGCTAGATCCCGTGAGGCTCATGAATGGGTGTCTGGTATGGAAAGAATATTTCAGATAGTGCCTTGTAGCAAGGAGAAAAAGGTGGTGTTTGATTCCCACGTGATGAGAGGTCCGACTATGAGATGGAGGGAAAATGTTTCCACTTTGATGACTAACCAAGGAATTCCAAGATTGTGGGAACATTTTAGGAATACCTTTATGGACAAGTATTTCCCTAGCACTTTGAGGACTCAGAAAGAGTTTGAATTTCAACAGCTTAGACAAGGTAACATGACAATGGCTACTTATGTTAAGAAGTTTAAGGACATGGCTGCTTATTCTAGGCAGGATATGTATGCACCGGATGAGAAGTGGAAAATTGACCAGTTTTTATTTAGATTAAGGACTGAGATCTCTCACAGTGTATCTCAAAGTGAGTTTACCATTTATGCAGAATTGTTAAGGCAATGTTATACGCCTGAGAACAACTTGAAGAAAGTTTGGGAAGAGAGGAATTTGGGTAGGATTGCCCAAAAGGACCAAGGAAGACCAAGTCACTAGTTTAGGCCTAGATCACAACCTTTTAAAGGAAAGCAAATGCAAAATGCTAGACCTAACACTCCTCCCTTATCCCGTAATTGTGGTAAGACTCATTTTGGAAGGTGTGGCCTCGGAAGTGTGAAATGTTATCAATGTCAAGGAATGGGGCATATGGCTAGAAATTATCCTCAGAATAATAATGAGATGCAAGGGAAGAATACTGGACGAGTTTATACTTTAGATGCGAAGTAGGCTAAAGGTAACAAGGCCTTGATTGCCTATACGTGTTTTGTGAATGGACATCCTTGTTTTGTATTGTTTGATTGTGGAGCAACACACTTTTTTGTTTCGATACAATTCATGAAACGAATTGGCTTCCAAGAGATTACTTTGTCTTCTCCCATGATGGTTACTACCATTATGGATGATATTGTCGAGACACTGTTGATCTCTGAAAATTGTTTGTTATTAGTGGATGGTAGAGTTTTCCAGATTGACCTTATATGTTTGCCGCTTAAGAAAGTTAATGTAGTATTGGGATGGATTGTCTTTTTTCTAATTCGGTGTTTATAGGTTGTGAGGAGAACTTAATCATCATTTCGTCTAATGAAGCTACTCCAAAGGATGTGTTAACTACTATTTTGGAAGGTACGGTTGGCATGATTAATTTCTTATTTGAGAAGGAGAAGTTTGTTATCTTAGTTCTCATCTAGAAGACAAGTGACGACTTGGAGGTTTCACAAATTCCTATAGTATGTGAGTTTCCAGAATTTTTTCCCAAGGATGTCACTTCTCTTCCTCCGGAGAAGGAAATGGAATTATCTATTGATCTGGTACCAGGAATGACTCAAATATCCGTTCCTCCGTATCAAATGGCACCACTTGAGATAAGAAAATTGAAGGGACAATTGGAAGAATTGTTGGCTAAACATTTTGTTCGACCTCGTGTCTCACCATGGGGAGCCCCAGTACTGCTAGTAAAGAAGAATGATGGTGGTATAGGTTTGCGTATTGATTACCGTCAGTTGAATAAAGTCACCATTAAGAACAAGTACCCTCTACCTAGGATAGATGACCTGTTAGATCAATTGAAAGGAGCCTGTGTGTTCTCGAAGATTAATTTATGGTCGGGTTATCATCAAATTTGTGTAAAGAATTATGATGTACCAAAGACTGCATTTAGGATCCAATATGGTCATTATGAATTTCTTATGATGCCTTTCAGTGTGACGAATGCTTCAGCTGTTTCCATAGATTACATGAATCAGATATTTCAACCTTACTTGGATCAATTTCTGGTGATCTTTATTGATGACATTCTTATCTATTCTTGTACTCCACAAGAGTACAAAGAACATCTAAGAATCATTCTATCGTTGTTGCAAGAGAAACAACTTTTTGCCAAGTTAAGCAAGTGCGAGTTTTGGATGAAGGAAGTAAAATTTATTGGTCATGTGATATCTCAAGGAGGTGTGGCAGTAGATCCATTAAAAGTCGAAGTGGTGATTAATTGGGAAAGACCGAGGAATGCTTCCGAAGTCAGAAGTTTCTTAGGATTGACAGGTTACTATAGGAGATTCATCAAAGGCTTTTCTTAGTTTTCTTTACTAAAGATTAGATTTACCCGGAAGGAGATTCCTTACATTTGGGATTCAAGTTGTGAACAAATTTTTCCGAGTTTGAAGGAGAGATTGACGACTAGTGATTGGTAGTTTTTATGGTTTCTTTAACCGTTAATTTTAGTTAATCTTGTTATATGTTTAGTCGCTTTATTTCCTTTTTCCGCATTTTATGCTTTGGTTGTGTCTCTTTAATGTTTTCAGGTTCAGATAAGCATTCAAAAGAACTTGGTGCAAGCGTAAATTTATGGAGTTTCGGTGGAAGTTTTCCCATCTTACAGGGGGCAACACGGGCACCCGTGTCACCTGACACGTGCCGTGTCAACATACACGAAAACAATGAGAATTAAAGAAGAAATTGAAGAAAGACAATGGGCTGACACGGGCACCTGTGTCACCTGACACGGGCCGTGTCAGCAGGCCTGGAGAGAAAAGTGGAATTTGAAGAAACTAGAAGGGCGACACAGCCACCCGTGTTGGCCTTGACGCTGATTGTTCCCGTTTTTTCCGATTTTAACTATTACTTATCTAGAGAGTATTTTTGGAATTTCCACTTACTGTTATTTGACTTTTCGCTATTTAGACGAGTTGGACGATGAAAGATGAGAATTTTTGACGGGAGAAGGATTTTACTATCAAAGATTAAAGAGCACAAGGTTGTCGGAGAGCGAAAGATTTTCATGAGCAGAAGCTATTGATGATCCGAGTTTATCCAAATCCTTGTAATGTCTACTTTTTACATTGTATTTTCTTTGAACACTATGAGTAGCTAAACCCCCTAATGCTAGGGGGTGTCCTTGATTTGGATCTTTAATGACTCTGATATTAGTATTGTAATAACAATCCCTTTGATTTTCATAATTGATTTGATCTATAGCTATTCTTAATGCTTGCCCTGTCAGACAAACAGGGTTTGGTCTTCGATTTATGATTAGGCTGGACCGCCGTTGTTAATGCTTTTCTTTGGATCATTCTATAGTAGATATCACATAGGACTAGGGATACCCTATAGAAACCGGAATATTCTTGATAATTGATTACTTAATTTCATCTATAATTCTCTAGGGACATAGGAATTAGGGTGAATGATTGAATGTTTTCTCACTAAGGACTTAGGAGTAAACACTCTAAAGAATCGATAATCAATTAGTTACAATAAGTTGTTGTAGTGTTAATTCAGAGTTGTTACTGAGTCGGTTCATACACCATTTCTAGTATAGTTCACTCATATATTTTCTAAACCACTCAATTACTTTCTTTATTTTATGTGCAATTGTTTTATAACTTCACCAAACAATCCTCAACCCTCAAGTTTTTGTTTAGTTGAATTGAATTCAAATTTCTATATCCTAAAGCAGTCTTTGAGGTTAACATTTAGGACGTTATCCCTTATTACTACATAGACAAAATAGTACACTTGCTATTTTTCGGTTCAAGTTTTTGACGCCATTGCTGAGGACTGCCAAAGATGATAGAGTTCATGGATTTATTTCAATTAGAATTTTGTTGCTCTGCAACTAAAATTTTATTTTCTGCTTATATTATTTTTGTTTTTTTTATTATTCTTACTGATCTTTGTCTAATCTTTGTATGCGAGGAAAGCCCTCAATTAATTTTCGTTTTGACGCATAACCTGAAAGATCTTTGCACACTCGGCTCAGACAAGCTAAATAAGCAAGCCTGGCAACTTCAGAAGAGGAGACTCTAGTCCTAAAACAAGAAAAAGAAGAAGAAGTTTTCGTTCATTCGGAGCATTCAGATACAGGTTCAGAGTCAGATACTGAGTTAAAGATAGAAACAGTAATGGGTGAACCTCAAGAAAGCCTTCTTGGGGACTATGGGGCAGAAAATGCTCCAGCAGGTCGGTTGACTATTGTGAATAAACCGGTCAATGTTGCTAACTTTCAGTTGCACCCTACAACAATTCGACAGCTTGATAAGAGACCTTTCACATGAAAGATTAATGAAGATGCAAATAAGCATTTGCAAAGATTTCTTACTATGAACACTACTTTGAAGATTGATGGGCATTCTGAAGAAGCAAAGAAATTAAGAATGTTTCCGTTCACTCTTTCTTAAGATGCTGAATAATGGTTTTATTCGTTACCTGCTGGGAGTATTACTACTTCGGAAGAGATGGAGAAGACGTTTTTAATGAATACTTTCCTGCTTCTGTTTATATTCGAAAAAGTATGATATTAGGAATTTTAAGCAGAAAGAAGGAGAGTCACTTAGTGATGCTTACAAGAGGTTCAAGAGGTTATTGGTTGCTTTCCCCACTCACAATATGGATCAAACTGAATATATGCAAATGTTTGTGATTGGACTCAGTATGAAGACAAAGCAACTTATTGATACAGCTGTTGGTGGCTTATCCAACTTTACAATAATCACGGGCATTAAGAAGATCATTGAAGCCATTGTTGCAAATGAAAATCTAGAATCATATGATCGTAGTGTGAGTAAACCTGAAGGAGTGATTGATTTGAAACTTGCTAATCAAGTGGTAAAGGTGGAAGATCAAATAGCTGCTGAAGTTGAAAGAAGACTCAAAGTGATGAATGTAGGTACTCAAACTGTAGCCTAAGTTCAACCTGTTCAAGCTGTTAGTTGTGAGATTTGTAGTGGACCTCACTTTAGTGTGCATTGCATTGCGACTATGCAATAAATTGAAGAGATAAAGTTTCTGAAGCAGAATAATTCCTATTCTCAGACTTATAATCCAGGGTGAAAGAATCATCATAACTTCTCCTAGAAGGATCATAATCAACCTCAATACCAACAACAACAACAGGCTCCTCAGAAAGCAGAGTGGAAGATAGCCATTAAAAAGATGACAACTCACAACATTCAATTCCAAGAAGAGACCCGAATTAATCATAAGAACACCAGAACCTCTATAAAAAATCTTGAGGTTCAGATGGGACAGATAACACAATAACTATCCATGCAAACTTAAGGAACCCTCCCGAGCGCGACAGTACCAAATCCAAAAAATCATGAGAATGTTAATGTTATCACAACAAGAAGTCAGAAAGTTGTTGAGGAAGAGGAAGGAAGGGCAAAAAATAATTGTCATTGTATATAGGTGGATCTGGAAGTGAGAGAAAATAAGAAAGAACCAGAAGAAATTATACTACACTCATCACCCGACTATACTACACTGTCTATTCCAAATTCTAACCGATAAAACTCAATTTCTACCGATTAAATCAACTTCTGACCTAGAAATGGAAACATAGAAAACAATCCAACAAATCCAATCTAGCACATACATGATCATACACATTATGAAGATGATAAAACTTCTCACACTTACCTGATTAATCGCAAGCTAAGGTTGATTCTTGATGATTCTAGGTTTTGCTCCACTTTCTCTTCTTTTCTCTCCTCCTCTTTTCTTTCTCTTGTTTTTCTTCTTAATGTTTCTATCTTTCTCTATTCTCTCTATATCACATATTCTATTTCTTTCGTCCCAAATTCTTTCCACACACTTATCAATTAATTCTCACAAAATATCCACTTAATATTATCACCAATACCCAAAATACCCCCCAACCTATTTTTACCCGAAACTCTCAAAGTCGGCAAAAATAGCTCCATATGTAAACATAACATATTATCACACAAATTCCACATAAATAAAATAATCACTTAAATAAATCAAATAAGGACTCAATAAAAATGGGAATTCAGAATCGGGGCGTTACAACTCTCCCCCACTTTAGAAATTTTCGTCCTCGAAAATATTACCTGATTCAAACAGTTTTGGATGCGACTCACGCATCTTATTCTCCAATTCCCAAGTCATATTGCCTTCTGCGGAACCTCCCCATGCCACCTTCACAAGTGCAATATCCTTACCTCTGAGCCTCTTAACTTCACGGTCCAAAATCCTAACCGGTAAAACCTCAACTGTAAGATTATCCCTCACTATCACATCATCCATCGGAATCACATGTGACGGATTCGGAACATACTTCCGAAGTTGCGAAACATGAAACACATCGTGCAAATTCAAAAGTTTCGGAGGCAATGCCATACGATAAGCCACATCACCAACCCGTGCAGTAATCTGATACGGACCAATGAAACGAGAAGTCAACTTCTTCGACTTCAAAGCACGACCCACACCCGTAACCGGTGTAACCCTCAAAAACACATGGTCGCCTTCTTGAAACTTAAGATTCTTTCTTCTCCTATCATGATAACTATTTTTCCTACTCTGAGAAACTCTCATCTTTCCCCGAATGAACTTCACCTTGTCCGTCATTTGTTGTACCATCTCCGGTCCAACTACCGACTTCTCTCCGGTTTCATACCAACACAAAGGTGTTCGACATCTCCGACCATACAAAGCCTCAAATGGTGCCATACCAATACTTGAGTGAAAACTATTGTTGTAGGTGAACTCAATCAATGCCAAATAACCATCCTAAGCACTACCTTGCTCGAGAACACAAGCACACAACAAATCTTCCAATGATTGAATCGTCCTTTCAGTTTGACCATCCGTCTGCGGATGATAAGCCGAACTCAATCTCAACTTAGAACCCAAAGCCTTTTGCAAACTTTCCAAAAATCTCGAAGTAAATCTAGGATCCCTATCCGACACAATACTCTTAGGAATCCCATGTAACTTCACAATCACACCAACATAAATCTCGGCTAACTTCTCCAAAGGATAACTAATATCTATCGGAATAAAGTGAGCAGATTTAGTAAGCCTATCCAACAATCACCCAAATAGCATTGTGACCTCTTTGCGTATTAGGCAATCTCGTAACAAAATCCATCGATATACTATCCCATTTCCACTCTGGAATGTCCAACGGTTGCATCAAACCACTAGGCTTCTGATGTTCCACTTTAGACTTCTGACAAGTCAAGCACGAATACACAAACTGAGCTACATCCCTCTTCAATCCGGACCACCAAAAGATTTTCTTCAAATCTTTATACATCTTATTCGCTCTCGGGTGAATACTTAAGTTACTCCGGTGTCCTTCCTCCAATATCATCTTTTTCAACTCTACATCATCGGGAATACAAATACGACCACGAAATCTTAAAACTCAAAAGTTATCAACCTTGAAGTCCTCATTCTCATTCATCATCAAATCAACAAACTTCAAATCCAACTTTTGCTTTTCGCACACGGTAGCAAGAAAATCATTCGTAACATACAACATACCAAGTTTCACACTACTCGGCGTTATCTCACAAACCAAACTCAAATCTCTAAAACTCTCCAACAATTCCCATTCTCTTACCATCAGTGTTGACATATGAACCAACTTTCGACTTAAAGCATTGACTACTACGTTTGCCTTACCCGGATGGTAATTCAAACCAAAATCATAATCCTTCAAAAACTCTAACCATCTCCTCTGCCTCATGTTCAATTCCTTCTGATCAAACAAATATCTCAAACTCTTGTGATCACTAAAAACTTCAAATCTCACACCATACAAATAATGCCTCCAAATTTTCAAAACAAACACCACGGCCGCCAACTCCAAATCATACGTAGGGTAGTTCTTCTCATGCACTCTCAATTGTCTCGAAGCATAAGCCACAACTTTCCCATCTTGCATTAAAACACCACCTAAACCGGATAAAGAAGCATCACAATAAACCACAAACGACTCCGTCGGATTCGGCAAAATCAAAACCGGCGCCATTGTCAACCTTCTCTTAAGCTCAACAAAACTCTTCTCACACTCCATATCCCAAACAAAGGCCTTTCCCTTACAAGTCAATTGAGTCAACGGAAGTGCTAACTTCGAAAATCCTTCAATAAACCTTCGATAATAACCGTCTAATCCCAAAAAGCTTCGAATCTCCGTAACTGACTTAGGAGCTTCCCACTGCATTACCACATCAATCTTGGACGGATCAACACTAACACCGTTACCAGAAATAACATGCCCAAGAAAACTCACTTCCAATAACCAAAACTCACACTTCGACAACTTAGCATATAATTGCTTCTCTTTCAAGATCTGCAACACAACTCTTAAATGCTCTACATGCTCTTCTTGGGACTTAGAGTAAATCAAAATGTCGTCGATGAACACAACCACAAAACGATCCAACTGATCATGAAAAATATGATTCATGTATTCCATAAACACATATGGCGTATTAGAAACTCCGAATGGCATCACTGAAAATTCATAATGACCATACCGTGTCCTAAAAGCCATCTTTTGAATATCCTCATCTTTAACACGAATCTGGTGATAACCCGACTTCAAATCAATCTTACTAAAAACACGGGAACCAACCAATTGGTTCATCAAATCATCAATTCTAGGAAGCGGATACTTGTTCTTAATAGTTACCTTGTTCAACTGCCGATAATCAATTCACAACCGCATACTCCCATCTTTCTTCTTTACTAACAATACCAGTGCACCCCAAGGAGAAACACTCGGCCTGACAAACCTCTTTTCCAATAAGTCATTCAATTGTTTCTTCAATTCCATCAACTCTGATGCCGACATGCGATACAACGCCATTGAAATCGGTCTAGTACCCGAAACTAGATCAATCGAAAACTCGACTTCTCTTTCCGGCGGTACATCCGCAATGTCCTCCGGAAATACTTCTGGAAAGTCGCACACCACTGGAACCATATCCAGTTCAACCTTACTCTCTTCCGATAATGATGCAAACAAACAGAACACTTGAGCCTCATCTGCCAAAAGTTTCTTCAACTCTTTAGTAGATAGAAAAATTTCTTCCTCATCCTCCTCCAAGGAAGGAAACCTTACTAACTTGTGATAACAATCAATATGGACTCTATTATACTGCAACCAATTCATACCCAAGATCACATCTAATCCTTCTAACGGCAAACACACCAAGTCCATAATGAAGTCTTTACCATATATGGTCAAAGGACAACTTAAACATACCAAAGATGTAGTTACCGACCCCGAAGCGGGTGTCTCAATAACCATATCACCACCACAAGAAGACAAACACAAATCCAAACGCTTAGCGCACTCAAAAGAAATGAATGAATGAGTCGCTCCGATATCAATAATAGTAACTAAAGGCATATTATTAATAAAGCATGTACCTTTAATCAACCGATCCGCGTCTGCACCGGCTAATGAAAATACCTTCCCACTCGTTGGAGCTTGCTTTAGCTTAGTACACTTTGTACTAATATGACCAACTTCCCCACAGTTGTAACACTTCACCACGTTCCTTCTACAATCAGTTGTAGCATGGCCGATACCTCCACAGTTAGCACACTTCGCTCCATCCTTCTTACACTCAAAAGATTTATGCCCCACTTCACCGCACCTAAAGCACTTAATGGGACCAGAACTTCCACCTCCGGACCTCTTAACAAAGTTTTCCCTATGCTTGCCTTTATCAGCAGGCGTCACATAAGGTCCACTCCTTACCGGTTGCTTCCCTCTCTTCTCATTCAAACTCTTATAGTGAGTTGAACGAGCTTTACTATCTTCTTCAAAGATTCTACAGCATTCGGTCAAGTCCGAAAATCTCCTAATCCTCTGATAACCCACCGCTTGCTTAATCTCAGGGCGCAAGCCGTTCTCATACTTAACACATTTGGAAAATTCCGCCGTCACCACATCATAGTGAGGATGAAACTTCACCAACTCTGTGAACTTAGTCGTGTAGTTTATCACAGACATATTGCCTTGTTTCAACTCCAGGAACTCCATCTCCTTCTTTCCCTTCACACTCTCAGGATAATACTTTCTCAAAAATTCGGTGCGAAATAAATCCCAAGTGATTTCCTCATCGTCTACTTCAAGAACTTGTCTCATACTGACCCACCAGTCATCGGCTTCTTCTCTCAGCATGTGAGTCCCAATTCTCACCTTGTTCCCTTCAGCACAATTCATAACTCTAAAGATCCTCTCGATATCCTTTAACCAAATCTGAGCACCGTCCGGATCAAATCTTCCCTTGAATACCGGCGGTTGATTCTTTCTAAACTCATCATTAGCGTTCACATTTGGCGCACCCTGCACCGCCCTAGCCATTGCCTCCAATGCAGCAGCCATCGCATTGTCATTACGACCAACCATATTCTGATTATTCCCAAAAATAACAACAAGGTTAAACAACCGTCCAACCAACAAAACGACGAGACAGACACAACTGACTCAACACTGGATCTGATACCACTTAGTGTAACACCCCCTTTCTATACCCCCAAATAAACAATTAAATCATTTAGGCACTTAATGAAAAAAATTCTATTAGAGTATAATTATAACATGGTATAAAAGAGGCGCATCACATTATCATCGAAAAGAAACATAAAATAATACCAGCTCACGAAGATATGTAACAAAAGGGGTAAATCTCAACTAAAAACAAAGCATAGCGCTTAAGAATCAAAATAAAGCAGAAACATCTAAACATTGAAATCACTTCATTAACATAAGCATCATATACATCGTTCAGATTAATTCAATTCATCGGTTGAGTTTACAAAACGTTCATCAGCAGATACATACACAGATGTATCACAAAAGAATCAAAATAATTCCTAACTACCTAGTGTTACATATCAGAGCCATCCGACCAAAAGAAATGAAGACTCGCTTCACAAAGACTCCAGCAATCTAATCTGCAATGCCTCATAGAGCATTATAAAACAACAGAAGGGTGAGAAACAATATCATAATACTTAATGCACATAAACATACATACATATATATATATATATATATATATATATATATATATATATATATATATATATATATATATATATATATATATATATATATATATATATATATATATATATATATATATATATATATATATATATATATATATATATATATATATATATATATATATATATATATATATATATATATATATATATATATATATATATATATATATATATATATATATATATATATATATATATATATATATATATATATATATATATATATATATATATATATATATATATATATATATATATATATATATATATATATATATATATATATATATATATAACGTCCAAAAACGTCTTCCGCATTCTCACCGCAACTCATCTCACTACACCGTACATCGCAATGTATTCACAATTAACTATTTACAAATAGAGCACCAAGCATATACAATGTGCATCAACAATGTTTATATCAATTCATAAACATGCATACATATACACATATATTCACACATACATGTATATTCAAGCCTTCCATTCATGCCAATTATCAACAATCTACATAAACATCTACATTCATGTTTATTCACCATACATCATGCACAGATGTCTACATGCAACTCACAGAGACCGACACACGACTCTATGCATATGCAAATGCGGTACCGACTCATTTCAGCAGGTTCAATTGAAGAACCAAAATAACCATCGCTCACACCCCACATGGGCACACGAGGTTCTGCAGATTCATCGAGGAATCAATAAATAACCATCGCAACATACGAGGTTCTGCAGATTCACCGAGGAATCAATAAATAACCATCGCTCACACCCCACAAGGGCATACGAGGTTCTGCAGATTCACCGAGGAATCAATAAACAACCATCGCTCACACCCCACAAGGGCACACGAGGTTCTGCAAATCCACCGAGGGATCAATCGACACAAGAATGCATACCATGATTGTTGCACCCCAAATTTGTCCTACCTTTACATAGTTTCTAGTGCCACTTTATTTCGAATGAATAAAATGGTACAATTGGCAAGAGACCGTGTGTAAGGAGTTGTGAGTGTGAGAGGTTGAGAGTTTGAATCCCACCTTCTTCACTTTTTGTTTTGTTTCTTTTATTTTTATTCTAACTTTTCTATTTTCATAAAAAAAAATTACAAAAATAGTTTTTTTTATTATTTAATTATTATTTTCGTATTTTATTTAAATTATTTTTTTAAAAATATTATTTTTTCAATTTTTTCCATATTATTCATAAAAACATCCAAAAATCATAAAATTAAAAATATTAGAAAAGATTTTATTCTTTTAAGTTTGTTTTAGTTTGTTTTTTTTGCTTTGACTAATTATTTAAGTTGGGCTTTAAAATAGGCCTTAGGTTAGAGTTAACCCTATTTTTGTTACCTATATAAACATAAGTGAGGGGAGAAAACTTAATGAACATCAAAAAATCAAGAGCAGGTCATCAGAGGAAGAGGGAATTTTTCGGAAGAACCCTAAAAGGCTTGAATTCATCATCGGCCAAGCGCTACCGGCGAACAAAAAGTTCCAACGGCAGAGGATCAGTTCATTCAACGTCATCGCCGTTACCGTAACCTTTCTTTTTCCTTTGATTTACATAATTTTACTATTTTTCTATGTTGTTTTGTTCATTGATTATAGATTAAAGGGAAGATAAGGAGAAAAGACTCTGAACCATGGAAGACAACGCCGTTTGGGAATAAGAAAGGAAAGGTTTTTCCCAAACTCTCAAAAAAGGGAAAGGGTTTTTTCCCAAACCCTCAAATAAAGGAAAAAGGTTTTTTTCCCGAAAAGTTTTTTTTTCCCAATACCATCCATCTATCCTCACTCCTTTTATTTCTATTTCTATTTCGTTTTTTATATTATCTTATTATTTCTTTCTTTTTTTTTTAACTGTAATTAGTAATCACATTAGGTTTTAATTTATTACTAACACTTTTTCTTTTTTTATTAAAACCTTTTATTTTTATTAAAACTTTCTTTTTATTATTAAAACTTTCTTTTATTAAAATTTTTTTTATATATTAAAACTTTTTTTATATATAGTAAAACCTTTTAAAATTAAAACATTTTTTTATTTTTTTTTTTATTTTTAAAACTTTTTAAATAATCAACACTAACTATTTTTTTTAAATATAATGAAAACCAAAAAACCTTTTGATATTAACATTAAAATTCGTCTTTTTTTCAAAAATTAAAATTAAGATCTATTTTCAAAAAGTATTAAGAACAATAACAATGTCCAAATTCGTATTTTTTTCTTTTTCACTATTTTGTTATTTGCCATTGAATTTCGTCTAACCTTTCACTAATGTTCTCTGTTTCTCTCTTCAGATTATCCTTAAATTCCGATTAATATTTATTCAGTTTATTTTGTTCCATGGATGTAATTTACGCGAGGCCATGGTCGCGGTTTATTTTATTTTGCATTTTTTGGGGATTTGTAATTTACGCGAATGATCGTCGTGACGCTTTCCTTACCGTTTTCTTTACTTTCCGCACTTTAATTTTGCCGTACGATATTTTGTCTGTTTGCATGATTTACCGTTAGGATTCCCTCCGAAGGAATTAGGTCTAGCCGTTTGACCGCCGAGTCAATAACCCTAATTTTTGACCGTTTCAAAAACCCTAATAGCCTAGGTGTCCCGCCGTGGACGAAAATGCCCTTTACCCTAGCATTAGGTCAAAGAGTCGCCGTACTCTGTTTAGGGTTTCCCGCCGTGGAATCCCTAATTTAACCCTAATTTCATTTAACAAATTCAACATAGAAATATGAGTTTTAAGACTCCACGTAAGCGTATCCTTAAGATACATTTGTTCCCCATTGAAACCTTGACCACAGTCAAGAAGTTTCTAACCTCCCTTTCAAGGGGAACTACGATTACTCTGATTCCATTCCCTATCCAGGATATGTAGGCACAAGATACGACGTCTTGCCGAGTAAACTTAGGACTAACCCTTAGGTCTTTAGGTCACTCTATCCCTTAGCAATATATTTCAAACAGATAATAAAATAAAAAAAGCATACAATAAACAAAAGGTTCCTGTAGAGTACTACAGAAGTTTAGGGTGCTAGTACCTTCCCTAAGCTTAACCAACCCCTTACCTAGATCTCTCCCCGCATTGTCTTTACGATGCAAAATTAGGTTTTCCTCTTTTGACCTTTTTCCTCAGATAAATCAAAGAGAGGTTGTGAACTAAAGATGCGATTCAAATTAATTAATAATTTGATATCATATTCTAACCGCAACAATGATGCTTCACATACAACATGACTCATGACACTCTTGAAATGCATACATGTTTACCAACATACTCATGCAATCATCACATTCGTCGCATATATTCATTATGCATTCAAATATATGTATCACAAAGCATATATATATATATATATATATATATATATATATATATATATATATATATATATATATATATATATATATATATATATATATATATATATATATATATATATATATATATATATATATATATATATATATATGTGTGTGTGTGTGTGTGTGTGTGTGTGTGTGTGTGTGTGTGTGTGTGTGTGTGTGTGTGTGTGTGTGTGTGTGTGTGTGTGTGGAGGCAAATCGCCACACATCACACAAGTCTGCAAGACATTGGTTAATGCAGGTTTCGATGATGACAAATTCCCTGGATAGATTGGAAATTATGAGCTCCAGATCTACTAAAACAGATGCAACGTATCACCCACCATATCCTTTTATACTTGTCTTAAAACTGCTGAAATGAATATACTATGTGTAGATAAAATGCAATCATGACCAAAGGCATGAAAGACCTCAAACTGATGAATTTTTGCAGGTTTGCAGGGCATGAGTCGACCATAGGGTCGGCGCATGCATCAGAACAATTTTGCACTAGTCAGCGCACAACACAATGAGTCGACCATAGGGTCGGCGCATGAAGGAATAACTTTCCAACGGGTCAGCGCGTAAAGGCATGAGTCGACCATAGGGTCGGTGCATAATGGAAATAGATTTCAATGGGTCAGCGCACACCGACTGTATGGTCGACGCACACTGATGAATTTTCCAGATTTCCAAACAACACAGGCCATGCGTCGACGCACAGACCTGCTGTGGTCGACCGTTCGCGCGGAAAATCTGTTTTAAAATGCTTCCCTCTTATATTTGAAATACTGTTATGTCTAGAATCCTGTTGGCACTATATATACTTGTTTAACCACTTGTGTCATTTGAACATTTGATATTCTTTTGATTCATGTGTTCAAAAACAAGAAAGAGTGAAATAGGTGTCCAAGATTCATCATCTCACAACATTTCAATTACACACAATCATTTTTGAAATTCTTTTGTGAGAGATTCAAGGTGATAAGTTTCGAAGCTTAGATTGGAGAATCAAGTTCGAGTTGAAGCTTGTGACAGGTTCTTTCTTGAATAAAACCGTTGGGGTTTTGCCCTCCAAGATTGGTTTGAATTTTGGGGGGGTTTTGGACGAGATTCTTCATCAAGAGTCAACCGAGTGAAGGTGATTGTGAAGAGGTGTTCTTCACAAGTCTAGTAGCAGATTCAGTGATTTTGAAGGGAAGATCTCGGGGTCGATTTGGTGCTGTTGAGATCAGCCGGAGCCGAAGGTTTGAACAACAAAGTGTTATTCAATAAGGTGGATGGAGTCAGAGGTCCATCAACACAAATCGGAGAACTTGATTCATCTTGAATCAAGGGGCAAGGAGTGAAGGCAACTTTCAACACATTGAGATTTCTGTTGTATATTTGCTGCTCAATCCTTGTATAAACTGTTGCATTCAACAGGTGATATCTATAAAATCTATCTCAATTCTAGTTTTAGAATTGAGGGCAGACGTACCCCGAAGCGAGGACGACGGGGGAACTGCCTCACCAAATACTTGTCTTCTCTATTTTCAGCATTTATGTTATAGCTCAAAATAAGTGATTTTTGTATAAGCTCTATTGTCAAAATTGTGATATGAATTGAGTAAGAGGTTAAAACTCTGTTTTTGACTCCAAAGTACAACAAGACATTGTACTAGGCTGGTTGGAATCACTTACTCAACATAAATATCACTTGGAGTGTTTTGCACACCAAGTGTTTGACATATTGCTTGAACCAAAATTATCTTACTTGTGTATCTAGTTTTGGTTTGCTCTTTGAATCATTGGAACTAGGAATCCTTACAACTGAAGTAAATAACTGATAAGTGTAATTAGTGTTGTGATTCTATTTTCCAAATTGTCATTAATCCAAAGGCTTACGCATATCCGGTTTTCCAATAACCGTTCGTTTTAGACTATATTTTCCTCGGTCGCTTCCGCACTTAAAACATTTTTAAAACCAATTTTAAATTGGTAGCGCCGACTCAAATTTTAATTGGGGATCTATTCAACCCCCCCTTCTAGATTCATGCCATAGTCTAACAATATATATATCTATATCTATATCTATATCTATATATATATATATATATATATATATATATATATATATATATATATATATATATATATATATATATATATATATATATATATATATATATATATATATATATATATATATATATATATATATATATATATATATATATATATATATATATATATATATATATATATATATATATATATATATATATATATATATATATATATATATATATATATATATATATATATATATATATATATATATATATATATATATATATATATTCATCATCCATTCACACCAATTTTCATACATGGTTCACATTCACAATCAATCTCGCCATGCATCTCTATTTAATTCAAATAATGCACAAAATTGCCAAACGACCACATTTCACACTTCACAATTCACAAACTAGGATTCACACTATACGGCTACCCACAACACATATAACAACATATAATTAGTCATCTTAGACAAGGAATGACCGCAACCAAACCACACAACTGACCCATGAATGGAAAACACAAGAAAAGAAAATATGCTGTTGTGTTCGCTAACCTTCGCCTGGCGAAGCCTCTGGCGAACCTTCGCTACTCTGTTCGCCTGGCGAACTTGCCAACGAAGACCACTGGGATTTATTCTGGAATTACTCGCTAGCATACTCACCTGGCGAACCTTCGCCACTCTCATTCGCCTGGCGAACTTGCCAGCGAAGACAAGGTGGATGCTACTGACTTGGTTCGCTGCTGCTCGCTGGGCTTCGCCCGGCGAAGCTTCGCTGCCATTCTCCTGGCGAACCTGCGAACTCAGAACTCCCATGGCTGTCCAAAAGCCCAAACCTCACAAACCGACCAATTTAATCCAAATCAGTTCCAGTAGTACAACCCACTCATCACCCGACTATACTACACCGTCTATTCCAAATTCTAACCGATAAAACTCAGTTTCTACCGATTAAATCAACTTCCGACCTAGAAATGGAAACATAGAAAACAATCCAACAAATCCAATCTAGCACATACATGATCATACACATTATGAAGATGATAAAACTTCTCACCCTTACCTGATTAATCGCAAGCTAAGGTTGATTCTTGATGATTTTAGGTTTTGCTCCACTTTCTCTTCTTTTCTCTCCTCCTCTTTTCTTTCTCTTGTTTTTCTTCTTAATGTTTCTATCTTTCTCTATTCTCTCTATATCACATATTCTATTTCTTTCCACACACTTATCAATTAATTCTCACAAAATATCCACTTAATATTATCACTAATGTTGTGATTGTGAGGTAGTCAAGAAAGTATATAGAGTTTGAGGGAAGAGGAGTTAGAACTAGGGACATTGGGAAAGTTTGAAAATTGAGGTATAACCTGAACACCTTAGATTCACCGGAGTAAGGAAACGAGTCCAACATGTAGGTTTGTGCCATAGTACTTGGATTTAAGACGTATTCCTCGTTTATTTCTTAGTGATAGTACAACATGATTGAAGAGAATTGCATGTATAAGATTGACTGAGGGAACGACTTAAGGCACCGAAAAGTGAATAATGGCGATAAAGATAACTAGTCCTTCTAAGTTGGGTAACTCTCACCCGGTTACTTAGCCTAATGGCGGTTGAGCCTCAATTGTCGTCCTAAAGTGAACTAATAAACGCCAACGCACAAGGAAAAAAAATATAAAGGTGCCTAGAAAAACTCTCGATCAAGTTTGTACATATGAGGGAAAACGACCATAAATTCCTTAATCTGATTATCCGAATGAAAGGGGTAGAAAATCGAAGAAAAGACTTAAGCCCAAAGCATAGTTGGAGAGGTAAACGAAAGGAGGATTTAGGTCTGTGGTTTTACCATGGTTTGTGTTTGTGTAATACCTTCGTTAATAGACGATTACCAAGAGAACTAGTTTTAGCAGATCGGAACAAAGGCTCACGTATGAGTATCGACATACCTTACCTTCACAAGTATTTCATTTGAGGTGTACTATTTGATCTGAAAAATCTTTATGCAAGCTTGTTGCTTGAGGTCAAGCAACGATTTAAATTTGAGGGAGTTTGATCAGTGGTTTTTATGCTTTCTTTTACCGTTAATTTTAATTAATCTTGTTATATGTTTAGCCACTTTATTTTCTTTTTTCCGCATTTTATGCTTTGGTTGTGTCTCTTTAATGTTTTCAGGTTCAGATAAGTATTCAAAAGAAGTCAGTGCAAGAAATCGGAAATTTACGGAGTTTCGGTGGAAGTTTTCCCATCCTACAGAGGGCCAACACGGGCACCCATGTCACCTGACACGGGTCGTGTCAGCATACACAAAAATAGTGAGAATTGAAGATGAAATTGAAGATAGACAGTGGACTGACACGGGAACCCGTGTCACCTGACACGCGCCATGTCAGCAGGCCTGGAGAGAAAAAGTGGAATTTGATGAAACCAAAAGGGTGACACGGCAACCCGTGTCAGCTGACACGGGCCGCGTTGGCCTTGATGCTAAGTTTTCCCGTTTTTGCTTATTTCAACTGTTACTGATCTGAAGGGTATTTTTGGCATTTGCACCTACTGTTATTTGACTTTTCGCTATTTAGATGAGTTTGGACGATGAAAGAGGGGAATTTTTGATGGGATAATGATTTTACGATCAAAGATTGAATAGTACAAGGTTGTCGAAAAGCAAAAGATTTTCATGAGCGGAAGCAATTGACGATCCGAGTTTATCCAAATCCTTGTAATTTCTACTTTTTACATTGTATTTTCTTTGAACACTATGAATAGCTAAACCCCCAATGCTAGGGGGTGTCCCTGCTTTAGATCTGTAATAACTCTGATATTAGTATTGCAATAACAATCTCTTTGTTTTTCATAATTGATTTGATCTCTAGTTATTCTTAATGCTTGCCCTGTCGGGAAAACAGGATTCGATCTTCGATTAACGCTTAGGTTGGACCACCGTTGTTAATGCTTTGCTTTGATTCATTCTATAGTAGATATCACCTAGGACTAGGGATACCTTATAGAAACCAGATTCTTGATAATTGATTGCTTAATTTCATCTATAATTCTCTAGGGACATAGGAATTAGGGTGAATGATTAAAGGTTTTCTCACTAAGGACATAGGAGTAAATATTCTAAAGAATCGATAATCAATTAGTTACAATAAGTTGTTGTAGTGTTAGCACAAAGTACGACAAAATGGTAACCAACAAAGTACGACAAAATGGTAACCAACAAAACTAAAGTATCAAGTGAATTAGCACATAAGCCAAACATATAACTAGGAGTGAAGACTCCTTAATCAACAATAAGTTGTAATAAAAAAATTCCAAACCCTAAATATGCTTCATATCATCAATAACATGGCAAAGAATATGTCAAGGCTATACAAGTATAAAATAAACCAAAAATAGCGACAACAACAACGCTTCAGCACAACACAATCGGAAATTCCAGCAAGCAAACAAGAATAGCATTTAACAGCTCCTATCTTCAGAATAGAAGTGTATACATCAGCATCATTTCCTACATTCTGTTAGACGATGGCGCAGATCTAGAAGTGGGGTTGAATAGATCGCTTGCTTAAAAGAGTCGGCGCTACCAATAAAATTGGTTTTTAAAAATTGTTTAATTTGCGGAAGCGGCCGAGGAACTATACCATCTAAAATGAACGGTTACTAGAAAACCGGATATGCGTCAAGCCTATGGAATCCAATAACGAGATACGAGAACCGAATCAACACCTATTTCACTTTTCTTGTTTTTCTCAATTTTATGAAGTGAAACAAGCAACTAAACTTATATACCAAACATAACTGTCATAACAACTAAAACCACTTCACAAAAATAGTAGACATAACAGAAAAATGACATAAAACAGCGAGCGATCGTCCTATGCAGAGTACAGGGTTGACCTGAGCTGACCTGATTGAAAAACTTTTGCAAATCACACAACCATGCATCGACCGGAACAAGGTATGCGTTGACGCATAGCATAAAATTTTAGACAAATTAAAATGCCAACAGTTTGAGTCGACCGGTGGGTCGACGCGAGCCCACCTGAAGCAAACTCTCAAAAATGACTCACAGTGTGAGTCGACCGGAACAAAACTTTGGTCGACTCAAAGACCTGAAATTGCTAAAGATGCCTATTTTCATACTCTTGACTCTTTTTTATGACATCTATTATATGGAAAACGACACTAACGAAGTCTAACTCATATGACACATATTTTGACAATCTATATGCAACAACCGAGATATTTTTATGCGAGCAACAACTCATGAGAATCAAAATATGCAAATGCAATCATGGTGATAACGTCCGACATATATTCTTCTATGGAGCTACATTTTGACATCATCGAAACAAACACCTCTGTATATGAGGCTTTGCCCTCACATACTCCCCCTTTTTTATGATGGCAAAACACATAGAACCTGACTGTATAATATGTGACATTATCCTCACCCTTGCTTGATGCCTTCATTCCTACTCACTCATTTACATTAATGCTAAGTCTTCACCTTTGATCTTTATGGTTCTACTGAAATGCTTGACACTTTCTCCCCCTTTGACAACATTAAAAAGAAAGAAACACCTGTCAAGGAATGGTAAAAAATAACAGATGCACATCTCAAAACACGCACAACAGGTTAGACATTAACATACATCCAAACATAACGCAATTAATGAACAAATAAAATAAATAAATAGAACCATGCACAAAAAAAGTAATTATTTCTAGGATAGGCAAACAAGTAACGACACATAAGTTCATGATTCATGACATTAACAAATCATAAGTACACTCAATATAAAGCAAGATTGAAAAACATAATGATGAGATGCAACATGCAGTATGTAAAGCAACTTCAAGGCCTCCTCCCCCTGAAATGGTGGCCTCGCCCATGAGAGGGATACGACGGAGATAACTGGGCATCAGCTCTTTCGGTGAAATCCAAGACCGCTCTGTTCAAGATATTGAAGCTGGTGGCAAGAGCCCTGTGTTGATTGACGACTATTTCAACAAAACCATCGAACCGTTGCATGACATTAGAGGAAAACGCGTTGAAATTTTCAGTATGAGTCTCAAATTGACTTTGGAGTTGTGAGATACGCTCATCCTGAGTAGTCATGAAGAAGCGTTTTTCCAGTTGCATAGTCCTCATCATCTTGATGAGTTCGTCAGAATTTTGTTGCGGCAGATTCGTGAAATGTGGAGGCTGCTCATAGCTCCAATGCAGAAATTCTTGATACTCCGAATACTGTTGAGGCATATAATTTTCGCCTAACAAAGTCCAACCGGTATGTTGCCATGCGCCCCAACTTTGGTCATTCGCATGATCTGCGGTAGGAGATTGGTAAAGCCAACTTACATTTTCTTGGTCTTCAACCTCCATGGATTGTCTGTCACCCTATTCGTCTTGGTCTTCTTCCTTGCCCTCTTCATTTTGATCATCACTCTCATCGAATGCTTCCAGCTGAGAAGTAGTCTCCTTAACAATGAACCTGTAGCGACGTTCTTCCTTATCCCAGACACACCCCATCATTGTAAGAGTCTTTTGATAGAACTCTTGATCTAAAGTGAGAGATTTATATGGAATACCCAGAACTGTGACCTTGGCATGATTTAAAACTTCTTGGATGAAAGAACCATATGAAAGAGCAGTCCCTCTACTCGAGTCTCTGAGTGTATAAATTCGACTAGCTATATAATGAGGTCAACTGATTTTAATCTGTTTCTTCAAAATGAAGATTAAATGTACCTCAGCTTGACCAATTCGCGAAAATCCACCTTTCTTTGGCTGAAAAATGCGCACCACAATCCATTGTAAAATCCGATCCATGGGTTTCAACTTTCCCGTAGTGACAGTTTTGGGAAAGAGATCACTTGCCACGATGTGATATGCATAAGGTTTCTTCAGCATCGAGTTCAAATCCTCTTTGAACTCATATCCAACAACAGTGTTAGTGTCCATGGCCTTAATGATAGGCTCAACATACATATGAGACATATTAAACAGTTTCTTCCAAACAACATCATTGACACAAACCTTTGTAGTTCCTACCTTTATGTTAAACTCAAAATCTTGAAACTTTCCACGAAGACCCGTGTAAAATATAATCGCAAGGTCTTTGTTGTATTTAGTATTGCACTCTAAGAAATTATTAAACCCTTAAGCATCAAGAAGGTTTATTACCTGTGGGATGTGCATTCTCTCAGCAGAAAGTCGATAGTATGCATGCTGCTTGACAACAGAGCGCTTGCTGAAGTTTTTGGCATAAATCTCAGCAAATTCTGGTGGATCAAGTGACACAGCAGTTGCCAGAAGAGCTGCAGATGATGGACCAGCCTGTGATGAAGAAGCTCTAGTGGATCGTTTGTCGGTAACTCTGCGGGTGGACATGTTTGCTTATAAAGATGGAGAAGAAGAATTTGTTGATTAAGATTTCAAATTTTGGAGAGAGTACTTGGAGATGGAGAATTGTTTATGACTTTACCCCTTTGTAGTAGATTCTAGGTTTTGGGAAGAGAGGAATAGGAGAATAGCCTTGATGTAGGTATCAATTTTAAATGAAAAATGTCATAATGCACATGAATTTGAATTATTAAAGTGATTGAATGAAAAATGAATCGTTTCAGAAAGAATTTTTCAAAGAAATCGCGCGATGCGTCGACCGGAAGGTCTATGCATCGACACATACTATGTTGAAAAACACACGTTCAAAATAAAAGAGGTATGCGTCGACCGGTTGGTCGACCTGAGCATACCCGGTTCAAATGCAAAGAAAAAGTCATTTTTGTGAGTCGACCGCAACCTTGCTTAGGTCGACTCATGCATATGAAACAAGAAAATATTACATTTTTGACTATATTCGCATACATTAAGATATAGATACAAAGCCAAAGCATATTTTAAGCATTCAATGGAGTAAAATACATACAACACGATATATACGACAAATATAACACATGATTTGATACATTTGCAATTTTTTGAACATGAATATTGAGAGAGATGTTAGTTAAGGAAGGATATTACCTTAACTCCAAACATAGCGAGATGCACACACATATGACTTTTAACATCTTCATTTGTTAGATATCAGATGAGCAAAGTACATATAGACATAAACATATATAATGTTCGAGAAATTTGACTAAACACGATCCGAAATGTCAAGAACACCTAGTTCCCGTCGGATATAAAAGAAAGACTCAGTAGCAAGAGGTTTTGTAAAAATATTAGCTAGTTGATATTTAGTATCAACATGCTCAAAAACCACATCTCCTTTGTCCATATGATCCCTAAGGAAGTGGTGCCGAATTTCGATATGTTTGGTGAGTGAATGCAGCACAGGATTCTTGGTAAGATTGATGGCACTCGTGTTATTATAGAAGATTTGAATACGCTCAAGTTAGAGGTTAAAGTCGAGCAATTGTTGCTTAACCAATAGGACTTGAGCGCAACAACTGTCGACTGCAACGTATTCCGCTTTGGCGGTTGACAAAGCAACATATATCTGCTTTTTACTATGCCAACTTACCAAAGAGTTTGAAAATAAGTGACACGTGCCACTCGTACTTTTCCTATCTAATTTGCACCCTGCAAAATCAGAATCGGAGAAGCCAACCAAGGAACAATCGTTTCCCTTAGAATACCATAGCCCAAACTTTGGAGTACCCAAAAGGTATCTAAGTATGCGCTTAACTGCTTTTAGATGAGATTCTTTGGGAGAAGATTGATACCTAGCACACATACATACACTAAACATAATGTCGGATCTAGAGGCAGTAAGATAGAGGAGAGATCTGATCATACGTTGATACTTTTTCACCTCTACATCCTTACCACTTTCGTCTCGACTGAGATTCGCACATGTTGGCATTGGTGTGTCGATAGCTTTGGAGTTTGCCGTGTCAAATCGCTTGAGAAGCTCAAGAAAGTATTTCATATGGCTCACAAAAGTACCCTTCTCAAGCTGCTTGATTTGTAATCCAAAAAATATGTGAGCTCCCTCATCATACTCATCACGAATTCTCCCTGCATTAGATTATAAAACTCCCTTACGAGATTCATGTTAGTTGATCCAAAAATAATATCATCAACATAAATTTGCACCAAAATTAAGTGTTTTCCTTGACGCTTAATGAAGAGGTGTAGCGGTGAGAATAAGATATTAAACTATTAATTAGTTTGAATCGCAAATCTTTGATTCACAACCGACTTTGATTTATCCGAAGGAAAAGGTCAAAAGAAGGAAAACCTAATTTTTGCATCGTAAACAATGCGGGGAGAGCTCTAGGTAAGAGGTTGGTTAAGCTTAGGGAAGTTATTAGCACCCTAAACTTCTGTAGTACACTACATGAACCTTTTGTTTATTGTTTACTATTTTGCTTTATTATTTGCTTTAGTATATTGCTAGGGGTTAGAGATGAAGAGAAAGACCTAAGGGTTAGTCCTAAGTTTACTCGGCAAGATTCGCCTCTTGTGCCTACGTATCCTAGGTAGGGAATGAAATCAGAGTAATCGTAGTTCCCCTTGAAAGGGAGGTTAGAAACTTCTTGACTGTGGTCAAGGTTTCAAGGGGAGTAAGCGCTTCTTAAGGACGCGCTTACGTGGAGTTCGGCGACTCCTATTTCTACGTTGAAAAGTTGAATTTAAAACTAGGGCAACGAACATTTTAGTCCACGGCGGGACACCTAGGAAAATTAGGGTTTGAAATATGTCAAAGGAGAGGACTATTGACTCGGCGGTCAAACGGCTAGACCTAATCCTTCGGATGGTTTAACGGTAAATAGTACAAAATATGAATTATTATACGGTATAGTTAAAGTACGAAAAATAATGAAGCAGTAAAGAAAAAAATGCAATGCGACGATCACTCGCGTAAATTACAAACCATGAAAAGGCAAAAACAACTGACAAAATATACCGCGACGATAGCCTCGCGGAATTACAACCGAAAAAATTTGAAACGCAAAACATACGGAATTAATAACCAAAGCGAACAAGGGTCAAATGATGGTCAGATGAACATTGAAATGGCCAAACTAGGAATTCTTTATTATTTTTGCATTTTTATTTAAAAGGGAGTAACTAATTTTATTTTTTGCGAGAAGGGTTAGCTTAATTTAATTTAAAAAACAACGATTCTAGTTTAAAGAAAAAGTAGATTAATTTTAATTTTAATAAAATGGGTTGGTTTTAAATTAATAAAAGGTTTTAAATTTATTAAAATTCTTTTAAAAAACAATTGATTTTCACTTTAAAAAATGATTTTAATTAGAGAAAGGTTTTAATTAGGAAAATAATGGTTTAGTTTTAAAAATATGTTCTTAATTAGAAAATGGTTTAGTTTTAATTTATTTTAAAAAGGGTTTAATTCTAAAATGGCTAATTTACATTTTTATTTACAACCTTTTTAAGCTAAAGTTAATAAATAAAATAAATAAATAACATAATGAAATAAAATAATCAAAAGTAAGCAACATAAAACGGGGGCAGTTTCTCTTCAGAACATGTTTTAGGGTTTCATAACCCTCTGTTCCTCCTCTCTTGTCCGCGGCGGCCATGGATAAGCTCCATGAAGGTTCGATTCCTCTTCACCTTCTCCGATTTTTCGGATCTCTCTCTTTCTCTTTTGCACGCGATTTTCTCCCATTTGTTTGCTCTGTTCTTCTTCTTCTTCCACTATGAAACATAATGAAAAATGAGGAAAAAAAAGTAATATTCAAGAAGTGCTTACGGTTTTTCGCCGATGATGTAGGAAGAACTGAGGCGGCAGCAGGTTTCAGTGGTCCGTTAATGTTGTTGGTTGTTTCGGACGATGATGAGAGTTCTCGAGGCCACTGTTACTCTTGGATCCGTGGTGGATGATGGCTTTCATTGTTGCCTTGTTGGGCTCTTTGAACGAAAACCCCTCCTTCTGGGTTTGTACGAAAAATTCCTCTTCTTCTTTCAACTTTGATGATGAAGATCTTTAATCTTCTGAAAAGCATCCAACCCTCCTTTAATGAACTGCTTTGATGGAATTTTATATGTTTTGATTTTTCCGTGGGCCTGGATTCACATGATTGTGGTGGCGAGTTTGATTGCGAATTTACCAGCTTATTCATCGTGATTTTCAGAATTTGTTGATTTGCTGTTGTTTTGACTGGAGCGTTTTAGGCTTGATTGTTGAATTTGTTTGCTGACTTGGCTTGTTGCGTTTTTGACGGTGATTTCGTCGCAACCTTCTTTCAGCTTCTTAGATCTTATGGCTTGATGCTGGGATTAAGGCGGAAATGTTGGCCTGATCTTCTGCGAAATCGTTGTTATTCGCGGTTGATTTGTTTGGATGTACTCGTTGCGAAATTTCGGATGACTTTTGGCCCGTTTGATTCGTTGATGCCCAGATTTTTCAGGAAAAAAGTGTTTAGGCTGTGTTTGGCATAAAATCAATTTTTTGAATAAGTGCTTTTTCAAAAAGCACTTTTCTGGATAAGCACTTTTTTATAATCACTTTTTCTTTCTCTATTTGGTTTCCTCGAAAATAAGAACAGAAGCTTCCGGATTTACCGAGGTTGAAAATAAGTCGGGAGTTGACTTCGACTTCGTCGTTGCCCTCCCGACACACCCGATGATGACACTCGTTCTGAGGGTGTCGGACAAAAAATTCTAGCCGATAGAAATTGTTTATTTGCTGTTGATTTTGCAGGTTCGAAGAAAGGAAAAAAATCAGAAACTCGAAGAATCGACATGAAGACATTTAGGACAATTTTTAGGAATTATTTTGTAATTGTAATTCTTTTTGTAATATTGTGGTTTTTGTAATAAAAATTAGAATTTAAATAATAAAATTCAAATCTTTATTTTTCCAATTCAATTTCTCCGATTAAAAATCACCCGAATAATTCATCTGATAGCTTAAACGGAAAACCTCATCAGAATAAATCTCACTTGATCGATTAAACTCTAATGACCAAATTCTTCCAATCCACATAAAAATTAAATTAAATTCCCGATTCAATTATTCGAAGCAACTCCTCCGATCAATTCCAACGAAAAACATTATCTGAACTGAAATTATTCGGCTAATTTTAATAGCTTAAATTTAACCAAACAGATTATCCAATTAAACTCAAACCAAATAAATCCAATTAATTAAAATTATCCGATTAATTCATCCGGTTATTAAATGAATAAATTTCATTAATTAAACTTGGTCGATTGAATTTATTGGATTAATTCACCAGCCACTCCATCAGATTAAACTCCAACAAATAAATCCCAATAAACAGATAAATCCGATTAACAGCGAAACAAAACTATCCTCGACACTGAAAAAATCAACTCGCATCGCCAACGGCTAAATTCGATGCCATGAACCAACTGGGTTGCAAATCAATACTAAACAGATATAATAAATCCAAACGCGAGCCGAAATTTCCACCGTTTTCCTTTAAGATTGATTGGCAGGTAGCAGAAAAAACAAGAAACAGGCGTCTGTTAAAATAAATCCCGCAGAGTGAAATCTCGCACCAAATTAAACCACACCAGCTGACATTTCAACACAATCAGCCCCATAGGATTAAACAACGTCTCCGAAATCCACTGACGACAAAATCTTGGCCCTTGAATAAATTATTGTGTCTCGAGAATCCTGACGTCAAAATTGCTGTAAAAATCAAATCATCCTCAAATAAATCATAGGACTCAGAAATGGAAAACCCTAATTGTTCGAGGGATTCCTGACGATGACTCTGCTTCCTAATTGGTTAACAAACCCCAAATAAATGACCATTTCACCCCTTGACAGTTAAAGTGCGCATGATGTGATTCTCCTGTAAAAAAAATGGACTACACAAACCCGTCAGTGGTTAGTTAAATGTAATGCCAACCTGAGACGAAATGCGACACAAATTGACTAATCTAAGGGCCAAAATTTGGGGTATTACAGTTGCCCCTATTTAAATAGCTTCACCAGATGATTTGAGCGACAAAGGCTCGAGAAATCATGGTGAAAGGGATTTAAATACAAATAGCCGAAAATTTTGCCCTTAGATGCAGCGATATGCAATGCTATGGACAAAATAGATCGAGCTATAATGTCGAAAATGTTATGATTCTGGTATGATGCGCATGCTGGAAATGATAAATGCAAGAATGCATACGACATGATGACACAAGGGACAGACGGGACGAACGAATCACACTGGGGAATACGATGCACTGCGGAAACAACACAACACTGAGGAATTCTTAAGTGATGGCCAACTGATGCGAGTACGACCAATTGTCACTTTAGAAGGAATGGTAAAAATGGGATCCTCAATGGAGATGGCACCGGCGAGACGACCTCCACTAGGGAATAACATCCAAGAGTAATTGTTCAACAGGTTCAGGTGTGACTGGTTGATACTCTAGGATAAAAAGTATTATTGGATCCGCACGGTTGTAGGATCAAGTAGATAGAATGCTGGAGCATTGAGCAAAGAATAACATCCAAGCTTCTGGAAACTTTCCTCGTGATGGGATCGAACGGAATTTTCGGGAATCCGTAGAAAATATACAGGGGTAAAACTGGCTGTATGCCAAAATAAATGGGCTCTAATGGGAAATGCCCTAATAAGCGTCTCGAGAGAGAACATCCACTTATCGTTGGAAGGGACTTAAATGCCAAACTGGATAAGCTCTCAAATAAAGAGACTGTTGCTTATTTGGGTATAATATATGAATAGATTGATTGATAAGCTCCACTGGAGGGATTGTCGCTCATCTGATAGAAAATAAGCTTCCATGAACAACATGATTCAGCTTCTTCTTGTACTAAAGGATAAACTAAACTTCTGCATACTTCAAGTCTGTGCTCCCTGAATATGATTTAGTTTCTTCTTTTACTAAAGGATAAAATGAACTTCTTCATACTTCAAGGCCGTGCTCCCCTGAATATGATTCAGTTCCTTCTTTTACTACAGGATAAAATGAACTTCTTCATACTTCAAGATCTGTGCTCTCCTGAATATGATTTTTCTCCTTCTTTTACTAAAGGATAAAATGAACTTCTTCATACTTCAAGATCTATGCTCTCCTGAATATGATTCAGTTCAAACCTCCCCCTTCTTCAAGATGAAAAGGAAATGGAAACCAGCTTCTTGATGAAGATGGCCACTTGCTGCTCCTCATGATGAAGATAAGATAAGCTTCCCTGGCGAGAAAGGCCGCTTATTTGCAAGATTAACAAGGATAAGCTTCTCGGATGAGCGTTGCTTGTAGAGGTGGTAACATGTAATGTAAATTGTAAAGAAAGTTGTTGTAAAATGTGATAACATCAGGATCATAGAGTGTAATGATGATAAGCTTCTCGGCTGAGAACTATTTCTTGTCTGCTGTGCAATGTAGTGATAAGCTTCTCAGGCGAGAACTGTCGCATATCCGCAAAGGATTATAACGGATTTTCTTGAAAGATAGTGCAAAATAAATGCACGTCCGGTAGGTTCAGCGGCCGACGAGACCGAAGCTCGATCTATAAATGGGCTAGAAAGAACTATCAAACACGATTCCATTGAGGAAATGAACTCAAATAGGGATTATCTTATCCTAGCGCGGAAAGATAACGGAAGTAACCATCGTCCACGAGGGTTGAACTCTATGGGGAAACTTGGAACAAACAGGTATTTTGTGCTTAGGGCTGACGATCTAGTTGGAGAGAGCGGACAAACCCGGTTACTCGGCGGTAACGACAAAGGACAACAGGGATAGCAAACATGCAAATGCTAATGCGTTTATCGATGTGTAGAGAAATGCGATGAATATTGTAACAGCCCAATTTCGATTAACTAATTAATTTATTTATTGGAATTATTTTAATTATGGGATAGTGTGATAATATATTAAGTCTACATATTATGCTATTTTATCATTTGGAGAGTTTTGGAAAATTAAGTTGGAAATATTTTGGATATTCTTAATTAATGGTTAAGTGGATAATTTATGGAAAATGATTGGAAAATATATATTATGGAAGAAATAGAATGGAAATAAATATAAAGAATAGAAAGAGAAAGAAAAGGAGATAAGAGTTGGTAAGAAAAAGAAGAGGAAAGAAGAAGAGAAAGAGGAAAGAAGAAGAGAAAGAGAGGAGAAGAAGAGGAAAGTGGAAATCATCAAGAGCAACTCAAAGCTTCGATTTAAACCAAGGTAAGGGTGAGAAACATTGCTATTTAATCATTGTATGCCATTATGTATGTTGGGTTTGGGTTTGTGGATGTTTTCATCACTTTCCAATTAGGGCAAATGTTGGATTAATCGGTAGAATGATGATTTAATCGGTTGAAACTTGGAAATAATGCCGTAGAATAGTCGGGTAACATGAGGGTATGTTGTTTGAACTGATTTGGAGGATTAAGTGGTTGGTTGATGGTGGGATAAAGGGAGAAGACAGAATAGGGTTCTGTTCTGCGCAGGTTCGCTGGCTCTCGCCAGGCGAGTGAAGGCGAAGCTTCGCCAGGCGAAGCCTAGCAACTGCTGGCGAATAATTATAAGTTAATCCCAGTGGACTTCGCTGGCGAGTTCGCCAGGCGAAGTTGGATAGCGAAGGTTCGCCCAGCGAAGGTGCTGGCGAATGGTGGCGAATGAAGTCAGTAGCTACTGACTTGGGCTCGCTGGGAAGTCTCGCCAGGCGAAGCCTAGCGAGTGTTCGCTGAGAGAGTTCGCCAGGCGAAGGCCAGGCGAAGGTTCGCTGCGAGGGTTCGCCAGGCGAATGAAGGCGAATGTGACAGCATTTTTCTTTTGCTGTGTTGCTCATGTGGTGATTGTTTGGTTGATTCACATAGGTTAATACCTCTATGATATGAATAAGTATGTGATCCATGGTGATGATATGTGTTGTGGGTAGCCTTTGGGCGTGAATCCTAGAGTTGTGATATGAATGATTAATTGTAATCGGTTAAAATACATGAGAACATAATGATGATTATGTGTGTATTAATTGATGAGTTTGTGAATGTTCGATTGTTGTGTACAATTATGTAATGAGTATGCATGAGAACATGGTGGATATGTGTGCATAACTTATAATTGTATGATTAGTATTGTGATGTGTATACCTTGTATGAGATGGCATGTGATAAAGAATAAACATACTATGAAAAATGTGTTGTGGATGCATATTGTTTATATGCGATTGTATGTTAAAATACATGAAGAATGCATGAGAGCATAATGATGGATATGCGTGCATTGCTTGCTAAATATGATGTTGTATTGAATTGTGAATATATGTGGATAATGCATGAGAACATATCGTGGATATGTGTGCATTGTTTGATAACTGTGAAGAATGCATGAGAACATATCGTGGATATGTGTGCATTGTGAGTGATAATATGGTGATAGTGTTGAGTTATGAATACATCGATGAATGTTATATGAATATGTTGTATGTGCAATCATAATGTAATTCTTGAAGTGATGAATTATGTAAATGCATGAGATTAAGATGTCGGTCTTAAGTGCATTTGTTGCGATTGATTGTACATGCATCATTTAGTCAAGAGGCAATGTCTGTTAGTTTCGTGGAAACTAGTGGCTTGTCCCAAACCTAGAAGTGTGGGTTTGAAGGCTTAGAGGACGGGCCTTTATGGTTATCGGTCTAGAAGTGTGGACCCGGTTTAATGTAAAAACCGAAAAAAAGATAACGGGTTATCGGTCTAGAAGTGTGGACCCGGTTTAATGTAAAAACCGAAAAAAGATAACGAAAGTCGGTACCGCATTGCATGAGTTGCATTGAGTTGTTGAGTCACATTAATATATGACATATGCATGAAGGGATGCTTATGTGTGAATGATGAGATGTTTATTGAATACTTATGAAGCGTGCATGAAGAGATGCTTACGTGTGAATGTTAAGATTGTGAAATTGTGGATGTATGCATGATGTGAAATGCTTGGTGAATATTCATGTTGTATATATATATAAGTGACGATGTAAATGACTATGAGTTAAATTGAGGTGAGAAATAGGGAGTTAATTATATGATACCTATATATACATGATTTTATGCTTTGATTATTATGGTAATATTTCTCACCCTTCTGCTGTTTTATAATGCTCTATGAGGCATTGCAGATTAGGTTGCTGGAGGCCTTTATGAAGTTCTGCTTATGGTTCGACGTCGCTACGTGTGTAGCGGTTTAGTAATTATTTATGGGTCGAGTCATGCTCTGGTCGTGTAACACGGGGATCGATTGCTTATGTTTTAGGATTACATTATGTAACCTAAGTTATGTTTTCATATTTGGAATAATTGAGATGATGAGATGTTGGCCTTAGTGCCTAGAGATGTTGATTTTATATGATGAAAGTAAATGTTTCTTTTAAAGGATTTTTATTAATGAATCCGCTGCTAAATGGAAAGGTGTTTATGAGCATGACAGATTGTTTTAATGTGGTGCAAGTTTTGTGTGATGCCCTTTTATGGATGCATGTTAACTTTTACTCTGATTATGCATATATTATTTGCGGGGTTTAGAAGGGTGTTACATTAGTGGTATCAGAGCTGGTCGGTCCGTCCGGCCAAGTTGTCTAATGTTATTTGTTCCCTTGTATGCGACATGTGTGTGAAAACACTGTCGATACATGTTGTTGCTTAACCTTGTCTGGAGAAGTGGGAATGATCTAAGTGGGGGAGAAGTTGTGCTTCTCCAAGATGCTGCAGGTGTAGAAGTTGTAGCTCAGTGGGTGGTTAACACTCTTGTGGTTTGGTAAAGATAGTCTATACTCCATCATGATTTTCAGCTGCCTATTGACAAATTGAGGAACTGATCACCCTTAATCTCTTGTTTATAGTAGTTGGAGTTCTGTTGGATGGGATGGGCGTGTCTTGCAAGCTTAGGTGGCGTGAGCAGAGAATTGTTTGGAGTTAAGCCAGGTGCTTAAGAAGTGTGTTGATGAGTCGGCACGAGACAGTGAGGAGATGGTTAATTTTGATGGGAATTCGGGGTGCTAATGAAAGTGGGAAGATGGCGGTTTTGCGCACTAATTATATCTGTTTGGACAGTCGAAGGATTAAATTGATTGAGTAATGTTGAGAATTATGTCTGGTGTGTGTGCTACGACAACAGATTGTGGAGTTGAGTATAAGGGTGGATAATGACTTCTAGTGATTACTACAGGAAATGAGATGTGGAATACATGGTTGGTATAATTGGACCCTTAAGCATTTCAAGAGTTGGAGAGGTATTGGATGACCTTTAAGTGTGGAAGGGTTGTTTCCGTGATTTTGTCGTAACGGAAAACCGTAATTCGGAATGACGCAAGATTAGAAGCGTTGGAAGATATTACAGTGCTCTATGTGATGGGAAAGTAGTGACATGGAATTAAGTATTTATTGGCAAAAAATGTTTGGATGTTATGGTAAGCGCGGAGAGTGCAGTTTGTGTTATCACCATAAGTTCACAGCTGAGTGTCCGTTTGATATAATGATTTTCCACACTTGATTGAGAGAGTCAATAGTTATGTAACTGATGGTGTTTGGATATGTTCGGAGAGTATAGGGGTTCATGTTGAGCGTCGGGAACTTGAGTTATTAGTATTGAGGAGGAGGCAGTGATGTACTACTGTGAAGAAAGTTCAAAGAGTTTTGAGAAAGCCGTCAACAGTTCGTGTATTGGTTTTGCCAAGTCCGACAGGATTGTCGTTGTGTTTTGAGATACTTTGTTGATAGGAGCAAGAGATGTGTTAAGTACAACATTAATGAGTTTTGGTTATGCTTGAAGGCAATATAAAGTACAGAGAGGGATTATCTGACAAGTAATTTGGAGTGGGTTGCTGTTGTGTGTTTGTACCGGAGTTTGGAAGCCTCAATTGTTTAGTTGAGATTTGAGATGGTTACTGACCTTAAGGTATTTGTTTTATTTGAGAGAGAGTCAAATATGAGACAGAGAAGTAATTGGAACTCCTGAAGGAGTATGGTTTTGGTTAAATTACCATTCGGATGAGACCAAGTGGTAGCTAAGATATCGAATCGGGAATTTTGGTATACACTAATGAAGATGGTAAGGAAGTTAGAACTGATTAAGCAAATTCAGATATGAGTTCGGCCTGTGAAGAGACTTCTTATGGAGTTGAGCCTTGGATGTTGAGATTGACTTTTGGTATTCTGATGAGGTTCGAGGAAATCGGAATTCTGAGTTGAGTTGATAGATTAATTGAATTTAATGGATAAAAGTCAGAGGGCTTATTTTCGGATTAAGGGAAATGGTATTGTAAGATGTCGTGATGAAGTGCGTATTCTGAATAGTGTGAGTTGGATAAGAGTACTCAGGGAGAAGTACATCGAGAAGATGGAGTATCCGTGCAGGTACTAGGAAGATGCGACCGAATTTGAGAAATAGTTTTGGATAGCCATGGATGGAGAAGGAATTGATTGAGTTTGTATATGTTGATTAGACTTGCTGGGAATTGAAGTATGGACATTAGAGATGGTTGGATCTGATACAACTGTTGAGTATTTCGAGTGGGATGGGATAGTATTCCCATGGGCTTTGTGCCGGGTTTTCTAATGAATTTGAGGAAGTATGATCCGATTTGGACAGTTAAGAATGGATTAACAAGAGTAACTCGTTGCCTACCAGTGAAGATGAATCATTCTGTTAGATGGGAACTCAAGTTTTTCGCTAAGATTATGGGAAAGATTGCGAAAGCGGTTGGGTGCCATGTTGAAGGTGAACTCTGACTAGCGTCCGTGAATGGCATGGACAAACGAAGAAAACTATCCAGTATGAAGAGGACTCGTTGAGAGCTTGTGTGTTGGACCAAGATGGATCTAAGGGTAGTTAATTGTCGTTGATGGAGTTGCCTACAATAACTGTTGCCATTTCGTATCAGAAACAACATCGTATGAAGTTCATTGGGTAAAAGGGTATGACTCCTTTGTGTTGTTGCATGTCCAACGGGAGTGTTGTACTCGGATCAAAGACCGTGCAAGGGACGATGAAAACGATCAAAAGAATCCAAGTAAGGCCGTGTTTTGAGAGTTATGGTAGTAATTGGTGTTGGTCGAGCTTGAAGTCTCGTGAGCACCCTGTGTTTTGTTGATCTGTATCAGAGTAGCGCAGCGGAAGCGTGAGGCGGATAGCATGTTAGACTATTTTACCGCTGTCGCTTGAGAGGATTTCATGAGGTGTTCATATGTCTAAGTTGAAGAGGTACATTGACTCAGGTGGATGGTGTACAAGTGAGAGAGAATTTGACTTCGGAGGCGTGGCTAGTTCTAGTTGTTGATAAGAAACAACTTCGAAGTATAGAGATTCCTTTGGTGGAAGTAGTTATGGGAGAATTGGATTTGGAAGAATTGGAATGCGAGAGTCGTATCCAGAGTTGTTTGGATCAGATAACATTTTCGAGGACGAAAATTCCTAAGTGGGGGAGAGTTGTAACAGCCCAATTTTGATTAACTAATTAATTTATTTATTGGAATTATTTTAATTATGGGATAGTGTGATAATATATTAAGTCTACATATTATGCTATTTTATCATTTGGAGAGTTTTGGAAAATTAAGTTGGAAATATTTTGGATATTCTTAATTAATGGTTAAGTGGATAATTTATGGAAAATGATTGGAAAATATATATTATGGAAGAAATAGAATGGAAAGAAATATAAAGAATAGAAAGAGAAAGAAAAGGAGATAAGAGTTGGTAAGAAAAAGAAGAGGAAAGAAGAAGAGAAAGAGGAAAGAAGAAGAGAAAGAGAGGAGAACAAGAGGAAAGTGGAAATCATCAAGAGCAACTCAAAGCTTCGATTTAAACTAAGGTAAGGGTGAGAAACATTGATATTTAATCATTGTATGCCATTATGTATGTTGGGTTTGGGTTTGTGGATGTTTTCATCACTTTCCAATTAGGGCAAATGTTGGATTAATCGGTAGAATGATGATTTAATCGGTTGAAACTTGGAAATAATGCCGTAGAATAGTCGGGTAACATGAGGGTATGTTGTTTGAACTGATTTGGAGGATTAAGTGGTTGGTTGATGGTGGGATAAAGGGAGAAGACAGAATAGGGTTCTGTTCTGCGCAGGTTCGCTGGCTCTCGCCAGGCGAGTGAAGGCGAAGCTTCGCCAGGCGAAGCCTAGCAACTGCTGGCAAATAATTATAAGTTAATCCCAGTGGACTTCGCTGGTGAGTTCGCCAGGCGAAGTTGGATAGCGAAGGTTCGCCCAGCGAAGGTGCTGGCGAATGGTGGCGAATGAAGTCAGTAGCTACTGACTTGGGCTCGCTGGGAAGTCTCGCCAGGCGAAGCCTAGCGAGTGTTCGCTGAGAGAGTTCGCCAGGCGAAGGCCAGGCGAAGGTTCGCTGCGAGGGTTCGCCAGGCGAATGAAGGCGAATGTGACAACATTTTTCTTTTGCTGTGTTGCTCATGTGGTGATTGTTTGGTTGATTCACATAGGTTAATACCTATATGATATGAATAAGTATGTGATCCATGGTGATGATATGTGTTGTGGGTAGCCTTTGGGCGTGAATCCTAGAGTTGTGATATGAATGATTAATTGTAATCGGTTAAAATACATGAGAACATAATGATGATTATGTGTGTATTAATTGATGAGTTTGTGAATGTTCGATTGTTGTGTACAATTATGTAATGAGTATGCATGAGAACATGGTGGATATGTGTGCATAACTTATAATTGTATGATTAGTATTGTGATGTGTATACCTTGTATGAGATGGCATGAGATAAAGAATAAACATACTATGAAAAATGTGTTGTGGATGCATATTGTTTATATGCGATTGTATGTTAAAATACATGAAGAATGCATGAGAGCATAATGATGGATATGCGTGCATTGCTTGCTAAATATGATGTTGTATTGAATTGTGAATATATGTGGATAATGCATGAGAACATATCGTGGATATGTGTGCATTGTTTGATAACTGTGAAGAATGCATGAGAACATATCGTGGATATGTGTGCATTGTGAGTGATAATGTGGTGATAGTGTTGAATTATGAATACATCGATGAATGTTATGTGAATATGTTATGTGCAATCATAATGTAATTCTTGAAGTGATGAATTATGTAAATGCATGAGATTAAGATGTCGGTCTTAAGTGCATTTGTTGTGATTGATTGTACATGCATCATTTAGTCAAGAGGCAATGTCTGTTAGTTTCGTGGAAACTAGTGGCTTGTCCCAAACCTAGAAGTGTGGGTTTGAAGGCCTAGAGGACGGGCCTTTGTGGTTATCGGTCTAGAAGTGTGGACCCGGTTTAATGTAAAAACCGAAAAAAAGATAACGGGTTATCGGTCTAGAAGTGTGGACCCGGTTTAATGTAAAAACCGAAAAAAGATAACGAAAGTCTGTACCGCATTGCATGAGTTGCATTGAGTTGTTGAGTCACATTAATATATGACATATGCATGAAGGGATGCTTATGTGTGAATGATGAGATGTTTATTGAATACTTATGAAGCGTGCATGAAGAGATGCTTACGTGTGAATGTTAAGATTGTGAAATTGTGGATGTATGCATGATGTGAAATGCTTGGTGAATATTCATGTTGTATATATATATATATATATATATATATATATATATATATATATATATATATATATATATATATATATATATATATATATATATATATATATATATATATATATATATATATATATATATATATATATATATATATAAGTGACGATGTAAATGACTATGAGTTGAATTGAGGTGAGAAATAGGGAGTTAATTATATGATACCTATATATACATGATTTTATGCTTTGATTATTATGGTAATATTTCTCACCCTTCTGCTGTTTTATAATGCTCTATGAGGCATTGCAGATTAGGTTGCTGGAGGCCTTTATGAAGTTCTGCTTATGGTTCGACGTCGCTACGTGTGTAGCGGTTTAGTAATTATTTATGGGTCGAGTCATGCTCTGGTCGTGTAACACGGGGATCGATTGCTTATGTTTTAGGATTACATTATGTAACCTAAGTTATGTTTTCATATTTGGAATAATTGAGATGATGAGATGTTGGCCTTAGTGCCTAGAGATGTTGATTTTATATGATGAAAGTAAATGTTTCTTTTAAAGGATTTTTATTAATGAATCCGCTGCTAAATGGAAAGGTGTTTATGAGCATGACAGATTGTTTTAATGTGGTGCAAGTTTTGTGTGATGCCCTTTTATGGATGCATGTTAACTTTTACTCTGATTATGCATATATTATTTGCGCGGTTTAGAAGGGTGTTACAAATATGTTCCTGCTTATGCTAACGCTTATGCATATGCTGACAAAACTGACGAGAGGAGGAAACATGAGACGAAATAAACATCTCAACGAGAATACCTGACGACCTCTGCAACAGTACATCTATCAGAGATAGGAAAAGGTGATGGTAGAACCGATTTTGGCTCAAAGTTCTAACTTCTCTGGGGAGAAAATAAACCACTCGTGGATACGACATCATGACTTCCCTATGGGGATACGACCTCCCTGGAGAGTACGACGTCATGACTTCCATGGAGGGATTGCTATCAGGAATCATGATCAGCCAAAGAACTCTTAGAGGCTTCTGGGGATAAAATAAATATCCGCTGCATGGGGAAGATAGGAAGATAGGAAGCTTCATGGAGATAATGCAACAACTTCTTAGGAAAATACTTCAACTTCCTGGGGAAAAGGTACATCCGACTAGGGATGAAATATATCAAACTTCCCTGAGGAGAGCTCATCAGACTTGCTGAGGAGAATTCACCAAACATTCTGGGGGAAAGTATCTTGACTTCTTGGGGAGAATATGGCAATCTCCTAGGGATACTTCCTGAGGAAAGTAAGGCGATTCCACTGAGGAATAAATGATCCCACTGAGAATGGGTCTTCAAGAACATGGATCATTTGGAGGATACCAGGGAGATCTATGCAGTCTCGAGAATCACTGGAGATTTATCGGATGAATCCAAAGTGTTGTCAGCTTAAAGTCTCGCTGGGGACTATCACTGGGAAGATGCTGGTAAGATCTTCGCTGCCTCGGAGATCACCGGCTCGGTTCAACATGTTGTCAGCTTATAGTCTCGCTGGGGACTATGTTGAGGCAATTATTTATACGTAGATTCTGCAACGACGAAATTTACTGGGGAATGAAGACCGCCGAGAGTAAAATCTACTGGGCGCCTGAAGAACATCGTGAACTGAAGCTAAATTTAACCTCAATGGACTTTGTAGTAGTTGCCATTTTGAAAAAATATCATGCCCCAAAGTACCGGTTTTGTGAGGGAGAGTCATCTCAAGAGGATTTAAAGAGAACATGGAGTACGATTGCCCCAATGTCTTCAAACTCTTGGAGAGATTTGGTTGGATCTCGACGTAACTGGCTCAGATAGACGATGTCCTGACTGAGTCTTCCAGCAGTAGCTCTTTAGGAGAGTCAGCCTTACATCAGTAAACGACTTGGAAACCACCTGCCCTCGTTTAGCAGGATCTTCTATATATAAGTTTCTAAGATATCAGGCCTAACCAAGACGCATAATCTGCTAATCCTGAAATATCAATGCAACATATGTTTGGCTTAAAATTTTTGTTTTTGTTTTGAAAAAGATATCACCATAACTTGTGACTGAAACCACTAGTTAGGATATGAATTTATGATGCCAAACTTAGATCGAGCATAGCTCATAGGAGTCAGGAAACGTTATCTCGTCGAGTATGCTTTCAAAAGAATTCCTGCTTCAATGAGGTCTTTTAATGGTTGTATCGTGGGTTGGCGCATGGGTTTAAGAAACAACGGACAAAGGCTCAAAGTTATTTATGCCTACCCCTTCTTTGTGATGTTCTCCAATCATATTCAGTTAACTATACACGAGCACTCATATCTCAATTGGATTTGATATGGTCGATAACCCATTAAGGCTTTGGACAATGACAGTTGTTGCACCCCAAAATTTGCCCAACCTTTTCTAACCTAGGTTTATGTTTCAGTTGCATAATCATTTGCATAGTCATTATGTACATAGTGTATTCATCTGCATTGCATAGCATAAGCAAGCTATCTTAATCAGGGGATCAAAGTTCTATTCTTATCTCAAGAGGTATATTCAAGAGTTTCATGCATATTCAAGACTACTCAGGTCATCAGGGAAGAATTTGAGCTTTGAAGAGTAGACAAGTTGATCAGTGAGTTCTCCCCTATCTTGAGGTTATTTGGGGATCATCAGAGGAAGTGTGAGCTATGAGCCAAGAGCATGAGGTGTGTATGGATGGTATGAAGAGCATAGATGATCATTTTTGAAGAAGAACCAAGTCATTGGAATGATTGCAAGAGTCTCAGTTGAAGTCAGTCAACTAGGGTTTTGTCTGGGTCAACACTAAGTCAACCCTAGGTCAAAGACTTGTTTGAAAGGCATCAAGGATCATTTGAAGAATGTGGGATTCATTATTTGCTATGTGGATATGGATATGGTGTTGTGCTAAAGAAAAATCAAAAGAAGTCAAGAAGAAGTGGAGTTACCAAATTAGGGTTTCAGTGTAAAATCCCCTGATTTAGGTCAAACTTCAAAGCAGTGTAACTCAAGATGCAAGCTTCATATGAATTTCTGGTCCACATGAAACTTGTAGAGTATCTTCATAGATTTAATTTGAGTGGTGGAAGTCATCAATATGATTTATAGAACTCAAGTTATAACTCTTGCAAATTACAGGTCATCTGAGGGCACTGAAATTTGTCTGTGAAAGTTGTCTGTCTTCCAAGCAACTTTTGTCCTTCAAGGATTTTTCAAATGGATTTCTGGCCAACATGAGAGTTGCTCCTTATTGTCTTAGCTTTCTATAAAGGTATGGTATTCCTTCATATGATTTGTGGAACTCTACTTATGGTCTTGGCAAGAAAAGGGTATTTTGGTCATCTGAAAATTACAGGTCATTCTTAGCCTATGCCTAAAACTCATACAAGGAAGCTTCAAATGAAAAACTTCACAACATCAAAGTTGCTCAAAATGTCATTTTAAGTCTATAAAAGAGGTCATGGAAGTTTGGAAATGCATAGAACAAGGCTTGATAAAAGTTGGTGGAAAATGACTTAAAAAAGGCATATAACTTGAAAAAGTTCAAGTTGGAAAATGGTTTGAGAGATCTATAAATCCAAAATGGGTCATGTAATATACCAAATTGAATCCCAACAACATTTTAAAGACATTGGTTCAGCCACTTTTTTTGAGTTAGGGTTTAAATTTTGGACTTGCTTTGTATTTTTTGTTACTTGCATAATAAGGCAAGTATGGAAAACTTGGCATAAGGTAAATTTCAAGGCAAGGAGCTTACATACACTCTCAATATCTCATGAAAGGAGATTTTAACACAAATTTGAAGGGATGCAAGCATGATATGAGATGGTTCAATATGTCATCACATGAGAATTTCCACATTCTTCCACCACATTCTAGAATCCCCTAAGATCAATCCAAAAACTTCTAGATCTGTCCATCATCATCTATATAATGAGGGTGGATCATTAGTGAAAAAGGTTGGTGAAAAAAGAGTAAGGAGAGAGAGAATTCCATAGTTCCTTCAATTCCAAGCAAGTGAGAGAATTATCATAATACACCATTTCTGTTCAAAGCTTTTGTTCACCTTCCATCTGTGGTGAGTTGTGAGTGTGAAATATCATCCTCCAAGGTCCATCCATGGCTGTTTAAGGAGCTGTTTCTCAAAACTCAAGATTGTGCATCAAAGTTGCAGCCAAGGATACAAGCTTTTCCTTCCATTTTCTTTGCAAACAGAAAGATCCTCATCAAGCAAGGATCATCCTCGAAGGATTACAAGCATTGGATTGGACTGTAACCACCTCTGCCATAGCTACCTAGCAGGTTGGTGATTTCTCTTCTATCTCCCTAATTAGGTGTTGTTAGATTAGATTATTAGTGTAAGATTGTTAGGTTAGGTTAGATGACCATTTTCAGAGAGATTGAGAAGGTTTCATGGAGTTTGGTAACATGGTGATGAATCTTTCAAGATCAAGAACTCATGGATTAGGGCAAGATAATATTAGCTTTTTAGCTTAGAGTGATTAGCATAATGGATAGAACGTTCTAGTATAGTTTGAGCAAGTTTGATAACCATGCATATCAGGTGCAATTCTTGGTGCCCTAAGGTTACAGCTATCGAGTTGAATTATAGAGTGAGTTTTAGAAAAATCTAAGTGTAGGATCTTGTAGGGGGCTTTGAGTAGGCCAATTTTTGTTTTTGGATCGGGGGATTTGGTTGAGTGAGGAGAGAGAACAGAGCTGTGGAAGTTCGTGCATGGATGAGGAATTCTGAAAACCCTAGATTCATGTTGGGGACGATGACCAATGGCCGTTGGATCGTTTCCAAATTTTGACTTGTTAGACTCATCAGACGGTCCTAATTCAATTTAAGAAACGGAGGGAAAGTCCAAAGTGAAACGCGGCGTTTCACTAAAGACTCAGCATGGGCCTGATCCAAAACGTGCTATCCCCACCCCCCAAACCTGAGCCCAATGGATATGAACTGTGAAATATTACTAATTGCACCGCGCGTCCATTTCATTTTCTTTTGTTTTTTTCTGATTTAATTTCTTAACTGGGCTTAATGCATAATTGATATCTGCGCCCCCACTTCCCTGGCCCATCAGTAAATGAACTAGGCGCATGTACTTCTGGCACCCCCTCCCCAATTTAATTCATTTTGTGATTTTTATTTTCTTTTATATTCTTTAATCTTGTAAAATCCATATAAAAATGGAAAAAGCTGATTTTTAATTGGTTCTTTTTGTGGTAGATCAATAATTCTGTTAAGAAAAATAATAAATAATAAAAATAGCATTTTATTTTGTTTTGATATTTTTTGTGTATTTTTCTTGTAAATAGCTTTTTAATGAGTTTAGTTTAGTACTTAACTTTGTTGATTTTAGTTCTAATAGTTCCCTTTAGATTTAGGACCCATTCTTTTTAGGGTGATTAGCTTAGGACTTCAACTTGTATATAGGATTTAATTCTTAATTTTAGGATTAATTTTTAGATGATTTGAATAGGTGAGATTATAGTGGTTATAATTAGGGTTTTAAGTGAGCATAGGTGAGATAGATTAATTCTTTTAGGAATTTTGATTTGATTTTTGGGGTATGGGACTATAGGGGTTATGGGTAGATAATAGATCCCTTAGAAAATATTAGGATTCCCCTATTACTACTAGTATATTGCTTGTATTTGACTGATTGTGTGGTGTGCCCTCTTTAGGGTTTATTATTTGTCTGTGTGGGGTATTGGGTTTGTTTGGGGCTTGAGGTTTGAGCTGAAGTCTGTGTTGATGAAGACCATTGGAGACCACAGAGAATGAAGACCAACTTCCAGAGTTGATGAGGAGTATCTCTTGCTGGCAGCTGTTGAAGGTTCTAGGATCTAGGAGTTAGGCGAAGCTCTAGAATAGAAAACTTGATTCTCAAACATGGAAGGTCTTGTCTGCCTCCATCCTTCTCTGTGATGCAGAGTCTCTCTAAGACAATCACCCCCTTCCTTTGGAAGGCTTGGTGCTAATGTCTAAGGGATAGAACTCTTGAGAGAAAATATCCTATGTGTTGTTGGCAATCTGTTTGCCACCTTTGGTGGTCAACTGATTGCTTAACACCCAGTTTAATCTTGTGATTGATTCCTCAGCTTGGAGAGTAGGACTTGAAGAAAAGCCATTGGGAGATGTGAAGATAAATACTGATGCTTGCTTGAAGCCTGAAGATGGTTGCAGATGCTGATGAAGACTGCTTTGCTGTTTAGTTTAGCTGTTTATTTCTTGATGTATTGTGTGAATTTCCCTGTCTGTATTGTTTGCTGTTTAACCTGTTGGGTTGAAAGTGAATTCTGTTCACTTTTGCCTATTGTTTTCTAGGTTCGAGGTTGAGTGGGACTCCCTTGCCTCGCTTGTATTGTTGCATCCATGCATTTTACTGCTTTATTGTATATATCTGCTGTTTTTGTTGCCGTCTATTCCCTTAGGATCTCTGTTTTTTTCTGCGCAAGAGAGGAGCATGATAGACGTTAGGAGCTAATCCATGCATGATAACATTAGGGTAGCTTTTATTCCCCTTTTCAACCCTAGGATTTGTAGAGTGTCATCTCTTCTTTCCTCAGAACAACAGAAAAACATTAATGAAGGTTATAACAGAAATCAATTCATTTCTTCCGTCAAAAGATGTGAACAAACATCAACCTTTTCTGCAATAAGAAAACCCTTGTTTAAGGTGAGATTTTTCATAAAAGACACTTGAACAGCTTGTGTTGTGCGTAGCCCGAACTACGTTTGCTCTGATCTTCTATGCTGTGTGGAAGTACGTAGGCATAGGATGCGACATCCTAGCGAGCAACCTTCCCCTCCTTTCCAGTAGGTAGGCAAACTACGTTGACTCTGATTTCTCGTTCCAGACGGGAATACGTAGGCATAAAGTACGATGCTTTGCCGAGTCATTTCTTTTCGTTTCTTTTCAGACCTCATCCTTTAGTTTAGATAGAAGTGTAATCCGTACAAACCAAACAAGCGTGGATCCCATCGAGTACGATGGACGTGAGGGGTGCTAATACCTTCCCCTTGCGTAACCGACTCCCGAACCTAGGTTTTGGTTGCGATGACCATACCTTTTCCCGTCTTTGCGTTAGGTTTACTTCGAGCGTTTCCTTTCCCTCCGTTGGGATAAATAACGCACGATGGTGACTCTTCTGTCAGCCGGCGCCGATTTTCGCAGTAGCGACAACTGGCGACTCTGCTTGGGATCCAACGTCCCCTGGCTGCTAAGGACTGCGATAGTTCCTTATGCATTTGGGATCCAACGTCCCTTAAGAGAGTCAATCCTAGCGCTTGTTTTCCCGTCGAGGATTTTGTATGGATTTATATTTCTGTCATTTATTTTCAGCACTATATTATTGTTATTATTGCTATATTGGGGTGTAACGGGTGTTCCATGATTGAGAGATAAACCGGACCTGGGCTTGAGTGCACCTAGACTTAGAGTAGAGATTAGTGGGCGCGCACGTGCTTTGCATGTCCTAGTGTCCCGCAAAATCTACACTCAGACGAGGTTCTTCTGGTTGGCCTCCTGTCCTGCCCTTTGGGTGGCTCAGGTTGCTGGTTAGTTGGATTGTCGACTCTGGGGACCGATCATTTGGAAGTTGGCTAAGTGAGGCCTCTTCAGGATTTGATGATGCCACTCCTTCTGGGAATCGTATCATCAACCCTGAAAGTCTGTGACGCCGACGACCGCATAGGATGCCATACCTTTGTCAGTTACTAGGACACCTACCTGTGAGAGGGTTTTTGGGTTATGCAGGTAACTAGACCTTCAGATACCGGTTATTTCTTGATCAGAGATCCTGGGTATTTATGGATAGTTGTGAGGTCTATCAGAGACCAGTCAGAGTTATGGTTTGAGGTCTATCAGAGACCAGTCAGAGTTATGGTTTGAGGTCTATCAGAGACCAGTGTTGGAGCTTTGTAGTGGGTCTATCTGAGACCAGGGTTTGAGGAATTCTGGAGGGTCTATTTGAGACTTTTGATATAGTTCAGGCTTCTCAGCTATAGCACTTGGCCCCTGTTGCATGTTGCTTGCATTGCATTGTTTGCATAATCATTATCATTGCATCCCATTAACGTGTGTCTGTGCTGCAGGTGCATTTGCATATTCCCCGGTTCTAGTGTCTGGACTCCTGAGTATTGATCATGGCTGGTTTGAGGATGACAGTTGCCTACAAGCTACCTATCCCGGATATTACTCCCCTCCTGGGTCTGATTTCTCTTGCTGATGAGGATGTCCGTAGAAGCTTCAGGCAGAGTTACGGACGGTTGTTGAGTTTGGTTCGCAAATCAACTGATGATGAATTGAATGGGCTGTATACGCTGATGCAATTCTATGACCCGGCTTTGAGGTGTTTCACGTTTGCTGATTTTATCTTGGGGCCCACCATGGAGGAGTATGTAGAGTTTACTGAGCTGCCGGTACAGAATGCAATCCCTTTTATTCACTCTGCCGCTGAGCCCAAGTTGGAGGATTTAGCTAAGGCCTTGCATATGAATGCTTCTGAGCTGTTGATGACTTCTTGGCGAGGGGTTCCAGGTTTCTCTCTTCAGTTTCTGGTTGGTAAGGCTCAAGAGTACGCCAAAAATGGGTGTTGGGTGGTCTTTAACGCTATTTTGGCTCTATGCATTTACGGGATAGTGCTGTTTCCCAATTTCCCAAACTTCGTGGACATGGACGCATTTCATTTGTTTGCTACTGGCAACCCGGTACCTACACTGATCGGGGACTTCTACCATTCGATGCACTACAGAAATGAGAACAGGAGAGGCATGAACGTCTCTTGTTGCGTGCCTTTGCTGTACATGTGGTTTAAGAGCCATCTTCCCCTGAAGGGACCTTTTGTGGATAATGCAACTACAGCTGACTGGCCAGAGCGTATGATGAGGCTATCTTCTGAAGACATTGAGTGGTTTGACCGAGACTTACTGGGGTCTGAGCTTATTTTCAGTTGTTCTGGGTATCCTAATGTTCCGTTGATAGGGAGAAAAGGGTGTATCAACTACAACCCAGCTCTGTTCATCCGCCAGTTTGGATATGCGTTGAAGAACCCACCTCAGGAGGAAGAAGTACAGGAATCTCTGTACTTCACCGGTGATTTGAATGGAGAGTTACTAGCCAAGCTTCGGCATGCCTGGACGCGTATTAACAGAAAGGGGAAACCGCTGTTGGGGAAGAATGATTGTCAGGCATATGCACCCTACAAAGTTTGGATCCAGGAGAGGGCGAGACAGTTACTGATGCCATTTCCAGCTGCACCAGTCCCTGTTCATATTCCGGTGGAAGAGCCAACCACTGTCACTATGGAGGTCTACGAGCAAGTTGTGAAAGAAAAGGAAGCCTTGGTGAAGATTAATGAAGAGCTAGAAAAAGAGCTGGCTCAGATGCGGAGTGAAAAGAATAAGGATGTGCGTTCTTTCCAACAGCAGATCGAACTAGTAAACAGGCTAGGTGCCGAGTTGACTGAGGAGAAAAAGAAGCGTGAACGTCTAGGTCAAGAGTTCAGAAGCTCTCATGACATGTTGGAGTCCAAAAAGAAAGCACTCGACGCTGCTCACCGAGAAATCTCTTCTTGTAATAAGACATGGAATGCTACGCTAACCAACAACAAAAAAGAGGGAAGATAAATTGAAGCAGCAAATTTTTGACCTCGAAGAGCAGTTGAAGGCTAGCATTGAGAAGCATGAAGAAGAGGTAATGGCCAGATATAGTCTCCAGAAAGCGCTGAACAAGGCCATCGAAGGCAGGAACGAAGCGGTGTCTCAGAAGCGGAAGCTAGAAGATCGCTTCGGAGAAGGGGCATGGGAGGAAACCGCTGGTGACGTGCGACATGTTCTCAAGCGAAGAAACCAACTTGTTGAGGGGCTGCTTACCCGACCAAGTCATCCAGAGACCAAGAAGTTAATAGAAGAGTACCGGGCTTATGGGAGTACTTGATCATTTCATGTATTAGCTTGTATGCTTTATTTGCATAGCGCTGAACATCACCAGGATTGTTGGTTGAGGTCATGCCTTCTTATTGTACACTCAGTGATATTGTATTCTTGGATTTCTCTGCAATATACGAGGTTTTCTATGATTCGGCTCCAATCACTGCCTTGCTAGCACTGTCACTGCACTGGCACATTCACACTAGAATCGGGAATGATAATCCCTAATGCGCAGACACATATTGCATTTTGCATACATACTCATATTTGCATTACAGGTTTGTGATCCGTGTATCTTATCTCCTGCATCTTTAATTCAAGTATTTTCAGGATTACAGAAAAGCGGGTCCACCGTTACTCTACAAGGACTAATCAGAAGAAGATTATGGACAACGTGCAGAGTGAAATGCAAGAGATGCGTGACAGGATGGCCCTGCTCATGCAAACCATGGAGACTATCGCCAAAGGACAAGAGCAGTTGCAGAATCTGGTTCAACCGATAGTCGCACGGGCTGAAAACAATAGGACCCCGCATGGCGAAAACATTGCTGCTTCTCCCTGAATTGAGAATCGTCAAAGTGCCGATGTTATTCCCGTGAACGGTTTGAATGCTGGAGAAACTGGTCCTGTAGGTGGAGGTGGGAACGCCGGTAATATGAATGCCAATGCAGATACTGCTGGGGTATTTGTGGGTAATGTCAATCAGGGTTTCAATGGGGGCGTTGAGAATGTCGGCATGAATGGTATTAATGGTAATCAGGGCTTCAATGGTGTGAACATGGGGTATGGCAGCATGGCTGGCGCCAAGGCTGGGTTTGGTGGCTATGGTAATCTTGGATATGGAACTGGCGCATACAACACGCAAGAGATGGGTAATCAGAGGTATGACCCCAGGTACGTCCAAACAGGTCCGGGCCGTGATGCAGATTATGTTGCATACGATGCAGTACCTCGCTGGGAGGATCGTCAGGAGGATGTGTTCTATGGTCAGAACGAGGGTTATGAAAGGGCTAGGGATGACAATCATCGGATGAGATTGCTAGAAGAGAAGGTGAACGGATTGGCCAGCCAGAATGCTCTTGGACTGGATATGTCAAACATGAGGTTGGTCCCGGGGCTGAGGGTCCCGCTGAAATTCAAAGCACCGTCATTTGATAAGTACAAAGGGGATACATGCCCTAGGGTGCATGTGCGCGCATTTTACAGGCGTATGTCTGCGTATTCTGAGGATGAAAAGATGCTAATGCACTTCTTCCAGGATAGCCTGTCAGGGCCATCGCTGGAGTGGTACATGAGCTTGGAGCCTACTCAGATCAGGAGTTGGAAAGAGCTGGCAGAGGCTTTTGTTCGACATTATCAGTATAATAGTGATCTCGCCCCTAACCGAGTCCAGCTGCAAAGCATGTCTCAAAAATCTAGCGAGAGCTTTAAAGAATACGCCCAGAGATGGCGAGATCTGGCTGCTAGGGTGCACCCTCCGATGGTGGAGCGCGAAATGATGGATATGTTCATAGGAACTTTCTCTGGAATGTACTATGATCGGTTGCTCAATTTTTCGATGAGTACTTTCTCTGAGTTGATCTTGATGGGGGAGCGCATTGAAAACGGGGTAAAGATTGGTAAAATTCAAGCGGGTGAGTCCAGTTCCGCAGGAGGTAATAAGAAGACGTTTGGTGGTAAAAGGCAGGGTGATACCAATGCTGTATACAATGATCGACGAAGGAATAAAAGTCAGAACTGGCGTCAGCAGTTGCAAGTTGCAAGTGTAACCATTCCAGGACCTTCTCAGCAGCAGAGACAACAACCACAGCAGCAGGCTCAGCAGCAGCCTAATAATAATCAGCGCCGGCTTCAGAACCCACGACCAAGGAGAGTATTCGAAGTACCGCCAGTATCATATGCAGAACTCCTTCAAACTTTGTTGAAATTGCAGCTAGTCGAGAAAAGGACCTTAGCGCCACCAACTGGCCAGCCACCAGTCGAATATGACGTTAATGAGCACTGTGACTTCCATTCGGGTGCACCAGGGCACAATATTGAAAATTGCCTAGCTTTCAAGCATAAAGTACAGGATTTGCTTGATAGTACGGCTATTAACTTCGGGAAGGAAGGTCCCAATATCACGCAGCAGCCGATGCCCAAGCATGGTGGGGCTGGGGCCAATGCAATCATGGTAGATGATGAGTTGAACTTGGTTTCAGAAGTGAGCGAGCTGAAAACCCCTTTGATTTGCGTAAAGCAGCGTTTATTGAAAGGAGGTGTCTATCCCGGTTGCGGTAAAGAGTGTGATGAATGTTTGATTCAACCTGAGGGCTGTGAGAAGTTGAAGAAGAGAGTTCAAAGTTTGATTGATGAAGGAATTTTGCAGTTTGACAGGTCTGTGGGGCGAGAGAAGTCTGATGAGACAGAATCTGAAGAAGAGCGTAGGGAAATTGCTACGATCACCATTCCGTTCAAATCAGTGACAATTTCGGCATCATCGAAAAGGCCGACCATTACTATTACCAAGGCTAAGCCAGTCCCTTACGAAAGCACAAAAGCAGTCCCGTGGAGTTATGGTGCTGAGGTGTATTGTAATGGGGAAAAGATTGACTTGAATGATCCGCCAGCGGGATCCATGGATAATATAGTGGGAGCGGGTGGTATAACCCGGAGCGGGAGAATTTTCACTTCACCTGAGATCGAAGAAGAGAGGCTTGCCAGGGGTAAGAACAAAGTTGTTGAGGGGGAATCTTCGGGGAGTAAGGAAAAAGAACCGATAACCAAAGATGTGGAAGAATTCATGAGGTTGATCCACAAAAGTGATTACAAGATTGTAGATCACCTGCAGCAGACCCCGTCAAAGATCTCCATATTATCGCTGCTGTTGTATTCTGAAGCACATAGAAATGCCTTGTTGAAGGTACTTGAGACATCCTTCGTGCCGCAAGAGATTTCAGTTAATCAGCTGGAGGGAGTCATGGCACATGTTAATGCTGGGCATGGACTGGGATTCACGGATTTTGACCTAACGCCTCGAGGGCGTGATCACAATAATGCCTTGCACATCTCTATCGAATGCCGGGGCACTGTTTTATCCCATGTGCTGGTAGACACGGGGTCCTCGTTGAATGTGTTACCAAAGGAAGCCCTGTTGAAATTATATACCCGTGGGTTGTTGTGCACCCCTAGTGATTTGGTGGTGAGGGCCTTTGACGACACAAGGAGGTCAGTATTCGGGTCAATAACATTACCCATTCAGGTAGGCCCGGAGGTGTTTGATACAGTGTTTTACATCATGGATATCCAGCTTGCGTATAGCTGTTTGATCGAGAGACCTTGGATTCATGCCGCTGGGGCAGTGACTTCTACGCTCCATTAGAAGCTGAAATATATGGTTGAGGGGAGTATTGTGACGGTGTGTGGCGATGAGGATATCTTAGTCAGTCATTTGTCTTCTTTCAAGTACGTGGAGGTAGATGGAGAGATTCATGAAACGCTGTGCCAGGCGTTCGAAGGGGTGAAGGTTAAAGAAGAAGCTCCGTTAAAGAGTGAAGGGCAGGAGGTGGTAGTCTCCTCATATAAAGAAGCCAAGGCGTTGGTACAAGCAGAAGAGACTCAAAAGTGGGGGCAGGTTCTGGACATCCCAATGAAGCAAGATAGGTATGACTTGGGGTACCGCCCATCTCCCTCGCAGAGTGCGCCTAAGTACAAGGGACCTGTGGTGTTCATGCCCGGAGGAGTTAGCTTCGAAAGGATTAATGCCGTGTCTGATACGGAGGAAGTGGATAGCGATTGCGACATGGATGCATGGATTCGACCCAGCACGCCGGGGCAAAGCCTATGCAACTGGTCCATCCAGGACGTCATCCAAGTCACCAAACAGTAATGCATTGTTTTTTCAATCATTGTATGATCACATGCCTTGCCCGGGGCATCGATGATCTTGTCTTAGGGCCTAACTGTTTACCTGTATGTTTGCATGATTAATAAATGATGGCGTTTTTACATTCAAATGTTGTGATCCCTTTCTTTCTGTTTTTATTTTTCAATAAAATGGCAGCGTGGTTATGCATTTTGCTTGTACATCATTTTGAAGCACTTAACCGTTTCCCTCGCAGGATTCATGAATTTTCAGATGACACCGACCAAAAACTTCCTATGACTCGTTTAGACTTCGAGCATCCGATCTTCCAAGATGAGGAGGAGATTGTGGAGGATAGTGACTTACCAGAAGAGCTTAGTCGGTTACTGAAGCAAGAGGAGAGAGTTATTCTGCCTCACCAGGAAGAGATTGATATTGTCAACTTGGGGTCTGAAGAATGCGTCAGGAATATCCGTATAGGGGCCGCGTTGCAAGGTGACATCAAGCGAGAGCTTATTGAGATGCTGCGTGAATACAGTGATATATTCGCTTGGTCCTACGAGGACATGCCGGGTTTGGATACCGATATGGTCGTTCATCGTCTGCCGTTGAAGGAAGATTGCCCGCCTGTGAAGCAGAAACTCCGAAGGACTCGTCCTGACATGGCCGTAAAGATAAAGGAAGAAGTGCAGAAGCAATGGGATGCTGGGTTCCTGGATGTTACCACTTATCCCACTTGGGTCGCTAATATCGTGCCTGTGCCAAAGAAAGATGGCAAGGTTCAAATGTGTGTTGATTATAGGGATCTAAACAAAGCGAGCCCGAAAGATGATTTCCCGCTGCCGCATATTGACGTGTTAGTTGACAACACGACTCAGTTTTCGGTATTCTCCTTCATGGATGGCTTTTCGGGGTACAACCAGATCAAAATGGCTCCTGAGGATATGGAAAAAACGACCTTTATCACCCCGTGGGGAACCTTCTGCTACAAGGTGATGCCCTTTGGTTTGAAGAATGCTGGGGCAACGTATCAGCGGGCTATGACAACGCTTTTTCACGACATGATGCACAGAGAGATTGAGGTGTATGTCGATGACATGATTGCCAAGTCTCAAACAGAGGAAGAACACCTGGTTAATCTGCTAAAGTTGTTCAAGAGGCTGAGGAAGTTCAGGCTGAGGCTGAATCCTAATAAATGTACCTTCGGAGTGAGATCCGGGAAGCTACTGGGGTTCATTGTGAGCAAGAAAGGAATCGAGGTCGATCCTGCAAAGATAAAAGAAATACAAGAGATGCCAGCATCGAGAACCGAAAAAGAAGTCCGTGGATTCTTAGGGAGGTTGAACTACATCGCTAGGTTCATCTCTCACCTAACAACCACGTGCGAACCATTATTCAAGCTGTTAAAGAAAGATCAAGCGGTGGTCTGGAACGACAATTGCCAAAGGGCATTTGAAAAGATAAAAGAATACTTGCAGGAACCTCCGGTGTTGATACCCCCAGTAGCGGGACGACCACTGATTATGTATCTGACGGTTCTGGAGAACAATATGGGTTGTGTTCTCGGTCAACATGACGAGACATGACGGAAAGAGCATGCAATTTACTACTTGAGTAAAAAGTTCACGGATTGTGAATCTCGATACTCTATGCTCGAAAAGACGTGTTGTGCATTGGCGTGGGCTGCCAAACGTCTAAGGCAGTATATGCTGAATCATACAACCATGCTGATATCAAAGATGGATCCGATCAAATATGTGTTTGAGAAGCAAGCGCTCTCCGGGAGGATTGCTAGATGGCAGATGGTATTGACAGAATACGATATCCAGTATGTTTCCCAGAAGGCCATTAAGGGAAGTGTTTTGTCCGAATATCTCGCCGAACAGCCAATTGAGGATTATCAGCCTATGAAGTTTGAGTTTCCTGATGAGGACATAATGTACTTGAAAGCTAAAGATTGTGATGAGCCGTTGCCTAGTGAAGGTCCTGAGCGGAGTTCCCGGTGGCAATTGATTTTTGATGGGGCTGTCAATTCGTACGGTAGCGGGATCGGGGCAATCATTACAACTCCCCACAGGTCGCACATCCCGTTCACAGCCATATTAACTTTTTCAGTGACGAATAACGAAGCCGAGTATGAAGCTTGTATTATGGGGTTAGAGGAGGCTATTGATCTGAGGATCAAGAATCTGGACGTATATGGGGATTCAACATTGGTTGTGAACCAGATTAAGGGAGAATGGGAGACGCGCCAACCTAATCTGGTGCCGTACATGAATTATGCGAGAAGGTTGCTACCTTTCTTTGATAGGGTGGAGTTCCATCATGTACCTCGGGCGGAGAATCAAATGGCGGACGCCCTTGCAACGTTATCCTCGATGTATAAAGTCAATCGCTGGAATGAGGCTCCCAGCATTGTCATCTCTCGCCTTGATAGGCCGGCCTTTGTGTTTGCAATTGATGAAGCATCTGACGGTAAACCTTGGTATTTCGACATACAGAATTTCCTGAAGAATAAGGAATACCCGGCTGGGGCATCCAGTCGTGATCAGAAGACTCAAAGGAGATTAACAGGCAACTTCTACCTGAATCCCGATGGCGTTTTGTATAGAAGGAACCACGATTTGGTACTCCTCCAATGTGTGGACGAGAAGGAAGCCAATTTACTCATGGAAGAAGTCCATGAAGGAACTTTTGGTACACATGCTGGTGGGCATGCTATGACTCGAAAGTTGTTGCGAGCGGGGTATTATTGGTTGACGATGGAAACTGACTGTTTCAAATTTGCCAAGCGGTGTCACAAGTGCCAGATCTATGCTGATAAGATCCATGTGCCACCCAGTCCCCTGAATGTTATGGCTTCTCCGTGGCCTTTCTCCATGTGGGGAATCGATATGATTGACAAGATTGAGCCTACTGCTTCTAATGGGCATCGCTTCATTCTGGTCGCGATCGATTATTTCACCAAGTGGGTGGAAGCAGCATCTTACGCCAATGTGACGAAGCAGGTGGTGGCCAGATTTATCAAGAAGGATATAATTTGCAGATACGGTATTCCTGAACGGATCATTACTGATAATGGTTCGAATTTGAACAACAAGATGATGAAAGATCTTTGTCGGGATTTCAAGATCGAGCATCATAATTCATCTCCCTACAGACCCAAGATGAATGGCGTTGTTGAAGCGGCCAACAAGAACATAAAGGAAATTGTTCAGAAAATGGTGGTAACGTATAAGGATTGGCATGAGATGTTGCCATTCTCTTTGCACGGTTATCGTACTACAGTGCGTACATCAACCGGGGCAACATCGTTCTCACTAGTATATGGCATGGAGGCTGTCCTGCCATTGGAGGTTGAGATACCATCTTTGAGGGTTTTGCTTGATGTTAAGCTGGAAGAGGCTGAATGGGTGAGAAGTAGATTGAATCAGCTAAGCTTGATAGATGAGAAAAGACTGGCATCCATTGCACATGGTAGGCTGTATCAGAGCTGGATGAAGAAAGCGTTCGACAAGAAGATTCGACCTCGAAGCTTTCAGACGGGTGATCTTGTGCTGAAGAAGATTCTCCCACCGCAATCGGATCACAGGGGCAAATGGACTCCCAACTACGAGGGTCCATACGTCGTGAGAAAGGTCTTCTCCGGAGGAGCCTTATTGTTATCCACCATGGACGGTGAAGACTTTTCGTCCCCTGTAAATTCGGACGCAATTAAAAAATACTTTGCTTAAAATTGACCCGCTGGACAGTAAAAAGAGAGTCCAGGCAAAAATGGGGCATCCTGGCGAACCAAAAACAGAATAAAAAGGTTCGGGAAAAAGTTAGGGATATAACGAAAAAATGTACACCCGCGAAGTCGAAAACCTTCACTGGGCGGCTTCGGCAAAAAAGGGTATCCCGGTGAATCGAAAACCCGCAAAGGGTGATTCACGCAAAAGTTAGGGATTTGAGAAGCAAATGACTGCGGTCCAAGTTTGATGATTAGTGGTTTGGGAGCACCTGGGGGTCAATTATCCAAAGCAATTTCTTCCGAAGACATAGATCGGGAAAGCGTCAGAGTCCGACGAGTCATAGGAGGATTGGTTCATGGTGTTCGTCTGTAACACGTTGCCGACATGTGTACAAATTTTATTCTGTATATTTGTATACTTATGCACTTTGTTTATGTGTGACTACCTCTTTTCAGGAGTTGCATTTGATGTACAAATCTTGCCTATTCTCAGGCCGTTATCAATAAAGTGTTTTATTCAGTGTAGTGTGTGACTTTGGTTTTAATTTTTTACAGTTTTGTTTATAAAAAGCGCCGATGTTTTCGATAAACTTACATGCGTGTAAACAGGCGGGCCTCGGCCGATGATTGTTAAAACCAGAAATTACCTGAATGGTTGTCGTGGGTGACTACCAAGATGTTTCTTTTTTGCATAGATTGCCTTGTGTTTGCTTGTTGATTTTTGCAGGTATCCAAAAGCTCACAAGGTTCCCCACAGAATGTGATCAGGTGGTTGGAGCTGCTGAAAGGAGTTTTCCCGAGCAGGATTGTCCTTTCTTTCCCCAGCAAGTCGATCCTTCCTCGTCAGGACGATCATCTTCAGCAGAATTTGGAGTTTTGAGGTCGTGAGCTACTTTCCTAGCAGGATGGTCATCCCCAGCGGAGTTAGTTCATCTTTCCAACATTTATTTTGTTGGAAGCGTATCAGTAGTATTCCGGTCATCCCCGGCGGATCCAGTGTGTCTTCAGCATTTATTTTGCCGAAGTAACTCTTTGCATAAGCATGCATCATGAGCATTTGCATTTTACACGAGTACGTAGCATTTCCATGCTATATGGAAGCATTATGTCGTTATCAAACATGCATTTTTGAAACATAAGCCAGGTGGTTACCTCTGTGGTTTCAGATATGTTGTTCCCTGCCGATAAGAGAAACCGTGACTCAGGAAGATGCTGTTTTATGGTCAAAGTATGCAGCGATCGTATTTGTACCATCTATGAGGTTAATGTTGTAGGACACGCAGTGATCGTGTTGATCTTGGTATGTGTATCTGTGGCGAATGGCGCGGTGATCGTATTCGTCCCGATCTAATAAGATTGTTTTGTAAGGCACGCAGTGATCGTGTTGGTATCAACTTGGGGGTTTATTGAGCAGGGCGCGCAGTGATCGTGTTTTACTCTATTGGTGGTGCAGGACACGCAGTGATCGTGTTTACCATATCATGTGATGTTTGTTGGTTGATATATGCAGTGATCGTATTCGTCCGTTATACAGTGGTTATAGATTGACTCGCAGTAATCGGGTTCATCCAGTTTTGTTGGTCGGTGTATGCAGTGATCGTATTCGTCCGTTATATGGTTTGGTCATAGGGTGAGGCGCACAGTGAACGTGTTCATCTGGTTGTTGGTGGCCGAAGTACGCAGTGATCGTATTTGTCCCATGTTTGAAGTTGTGTCACCACACGCAGTGATCGTGTTTCCTCCAGTCAAGAGGGCCGTGACATGAAGCGCGCAGTGATCGCGTTCACCCTATGTATGGTTAGAATATGCAGTGATCGTATTCGTCCATGTTATGTGGGTTGGTTGAGACACACAACACGCAGTGATAGTGTTTTCTCCAGTCAAGAGGATCGTGGCTCAGAACGCGCAGTGATCGTGTTCAAACACGCAGTGATCGTGTTCAAGATACGCAGTGATCGTATTCGTATGGCACGTAGTGATCGTGTTGATAGTACCATGGGAACTGGTGATGCGGAGCGCACAGTGATCGTGGCTATTGTATCAGTTGGTTTTGTTGGTCAGCATACGCAGTAATCGTATTCGTCCTATTGCATGGGTTGGTTTTGTGGCACACGCAGTGATCGTGTTGACATCATTTTGGGGTTTTTGTTGGTCGGGGTACGCAGTGATCGTGTTCATCATATTGGTGGTTGAAGTACGCAGTAAACGTGTTCGCCTCTTCTATGTGGATTTACTCCGTCTGGCACGCAGTGATCGTGTTTACCTCATCCGGTTGGACTTATGGTCGATGTAATTTCGGTTGTAACGCAGCATGCAGTAATCGTGTTCGTCGTGTTTGTCCCATTGTGTGATTCTGTTTGTGGCATCAATACGCAGTGATCGTGTTCATCTTGTTACAGAGGGTGGTTGTGCCAGACACGCAGTGATCGTGTTCGTCACGGCATATTCCCCTAGCAGAGTTGTTTGGTCAAGCATTTCTCTTTCTCCCCAGCCGAGTCCTTTCTCAGAATGCTGTGGAAATAACAGGATACAGATTTTTGGGTGGTTACCCACAGTAGAGATATAATCCCCAGCGGGGTGGTCTTCAATGAGTCGCTTGGTTAAGTTCCTCGTAGTCCCCGACAAGGTATTCTTTGACAAGTCGCTTGGTTAAGGTACTTGTATTCCCCCGGCTGAGTCTTTCTCAGGATGCAGTGGAGTCAGTATTAGAAGGTGGTAATGCAGATTTTTGGGTCGTTACCCGTAGTTCCCTCAGCAGAGTTATGTTCTCCAGCAGGATGTTACGTTAGTCAGTTACTTGGTTAAGTCCCTCATAGTCCCCAGCAGGGTACTCGCCGCAGGAGTTTGTTTTGTTAAATTCCTCGTATTTTTCAACAAGGTTATTCTCGTCAGGGTGCTTGGTTAAGTTTCCCAATTTCCCTAACAGGTGTTTGACGGCAGTCGTCAGACTTGCCCTCAGAGTTACTTAGTTAAGTTTCTCATTTCCCCGCAGAGTCGGTTGTTCATGTCTTCGAACATTGCCCCGCTTGGTTAAGCGTTTGCTCGTTTCTTCAGGATACGAAAGGTTGATCAGTGAAGTCAACGTGACAAGTGAAGTCAATATTCTCCCGCTGGTTAGCGTGTGCTTGGTTGATAAGTGAGATCAACAGAGGTTGATAAGTGAGATCAACAGAGGTTGATAGGTGATGTCAACAATTTCTCGTTGTTTGGGGTATGCTCATTTCTTCGGAGTAGAGCGGTCTACGGACAATATCAGATTATTTCACAAAAGCAGATTGATAGATGGATGACTAGTTGTTGCTGGGACAACAGAAGTCATTTCCCTGAAGGGTTTTTCCCAAGCAGTAGTCGTATTCGCAATTTATTTTGCGATTGGCAAATTTCCGGGTTCTTTCGTATTCAACCGTCTCGTACCTCGAATGTCTGAAGGCTGCGCGCTCTTCATCCAGTCGGGTCCAAGCCGCTTGAATAGGGGCAGCTGTTGCACCCCAAAATTTGCCCAACCTTTTCTAACCTAGGTTTATGTTTCAGTTGCATAATCATTTGCATAGTCATTATGTACATAGTGTATTCATCTGCATTGCATAGCATAAGCAAGCTATCTTAATCAGGGGATCAAAGTTCTATTCTTATCTCAAGAGGTATATTCAAGAGTTTCATGCATATTCAAGACTACTCAGGTCATCAGGGAAGAATTTGAGCTTTGAAGAGTAGACAAGTTGATCAGTGAGTTCTCCCCTATCTTGAGGTTATTTGGGGATCATCAGAGGAAGTGTGAGCTATGAGCCAAGAGCATGAGGTGTGTATGGATGGTATGAAGAGCATAGATGATCATTTTTGAAGAAGAACCAAGTCATTGGAATGATTGCAAGAGCCTCAGTTGAAGTCAGTCAACTAGGGTTTTGTCTGGGTCAACACTAAGTCAACCCTAGGTCAAAGACTTGTTTGAAAGGCATCAAGGATCATTTGAAGAATGTGGGATTCATTATTTGCTATGTGGATAGGGATATGGTGTTTTGCTAAAGAAAAATCAAAAGAAGTCAAGAAGAAGTGGAGTTACCAAATTAGGGTTTCAGTGTAAAATCCCCTGATTTAGGTCAAACTTCAAAGCAGTGTAACTCAAGATGCAAGCTTCATATGAATTTCTGGTCCACATGAAACTTGTAGAATATCTTCATAGCTTTAATTTGAGTGGTGGAAGTCATCAAGATGATTTATATAACTCAAGTTATAGCTCTTGCAAATTACAGGTCATCTGAGGGCACTGAAATTTGTCTGTGAAAGTTGTCTGTCTTCCAAGAAACTTTTGACCTTCAAGGGTTTTTCAAATGGATTTATGGCCAACATGAGAGTTGCTCCTTATTGTCTTAGATTTCTAGAAAGGTATGGTATGCCTTCATATTATTTGTGGAACTCTACTTATGGTCTTGGCAAGCAAAGGGTATTTTGGTCATCTGAAAATTACAGATCATTCTTAGCCTATGCCTAAAACTCATACAAGGAAGCTTCAAATGAAAAACTTCACAACATAAAAGTTGCTCAAAATGTCATTTTAAGTCTAGAAAAGAGGTCATGGAAGTTTGGAAATGCATAGAACAAGGCTTGATAAAAGTTGGTGGAAAATGACTTAAAAAAGGCATATAACTTGAAAAAGTTCAAGTTGGAAAATGGTTTGAGAGATCTACAAATCCAAAATGGGTCATGTAATATACCAAATTGAATCCCAACAACATTTTAAAGACATTGGTTCAGCCACTTTTTTTGAGTTAGGGTTTAAATTTTGGACTTGCTTTGTATTTTTTGTTACTTGCATAATAAGGCAAGTATGGAAAACTTGGCATAAGGTAAATTTCAAGGCAAGGAGCTTACATACACTATCAATATCTCATGAAAGGAGATTTTAACACAAATTTGAAGGGATGCAAGCATGATATGAGATGGTTCAATATGTCATCACATGAGAATTTCCACATTCTTCCACCACATTCTAGAATCCCCTAAGATCAATCCAGAAACTTCTAGATCTGTCCATCATCATCTATATAATGAGGGTGGATCATTAGTGCAAAAGGTTGGTGAAAAAAGAGGAAGGAGAGAGAGAATTCCATAGTTCCTTCAATTCCAAGCAAGTGAGAGAATTATCATAATACACCATTTCTGTTCAAAGCTTTTGTTCACCTTCCATCTGTGGTGAGTTGTGAGTGTGAAATATCATCCTCCAAGGTCCATCCATGGCTGTTTAAGGAGCTGTTTCTCAAAACTCAAGATTGTGCATCAAAGTTGCAGCCAAGGATACAAGCTTTTCCCTCCATTTTCTTTGCAAACAGAAAGATCCTCATCAAGCAAGGATCATCCTCGAAGGATTACAAGCATTGGATTGGACTGTAACCACCTCTGCCATAGCTACCTAGCAGGTTGGTGATTTCTCTTCTATCTCCCTAATTAGGTGTTGTTAGATTAGATTATTAGTGTAAGATTGTTAGGTTAGGTTAGATGACCATTTTCAGAGAGATTGAGAAGGTTTCATGGAGTTTGGTAACATGGTGATGAATCTTTCAAGATCAAGAACTCATGGATTAGGGCAAGATAATATTAGCTTTTTAGCTTAGAGTGATTATCATAATGCATAGAACGTTCTAGTATAGTTTGAGCAAGTTTGATAACCATGCATATCAGGTGCAATTCTTGGTGCCCTAAGGTTACAGCTATCGAGTTGAATTATAGAGTGAGTTTTAGAAAAATCTAAGTGTAGGATCTTGTAGAGGGCTTTGAGTAGGCCAATTTTTGTTTTTGGATCGGGGGATTTGGTTGAGTGAGGAGAGAGAACAGAGCTGTGGAAGTTCGTGCATGGATGAGGAATTATGAAAACCCTAGATTCATGTTGGGGACGATGACCAATGGCCGTTGGATCGTTTCCAAATTTTGACTTGTTAGACTCATCGGACGGTCCTAATTCAATTTAAGAAACAGAGGGAAAGTCCAAAGTGAAACGCGGCGTTTCACTAAAGACTCAGCATGGGCCTGATCCAAAACGTGCTATCCCCACCCCCCAAACCTGAGCCCAATGGATATGAACTGTGAAATATTACTAATTGCACCGCGCGTCCATTTCATTTTCTTTTGTTTTTTTCTGATTTAATTTCTTAACTGGGCTTAATGCATAATTGATATCTGCGCCCCCACTTCCCTGGCCCATCAGTAAATGAACTAGGCGCATGTACTTCTGGCACCCCCTCCCCAATTTAATTCATTTTGTGATTTTTATTTTCTTTTATATTCTTTAATCTTGTAAAATCCATATAAAAATGGAAAAAGCTGATTTTTAATTGGTTCTTTTTGTGGTAGATCAATAATTCTGTTAAGAAAAATAATAAATAATAAAAATAGCATTTTATTTTGTTTTGATATTTTTTGTGTATTTTTCTTGTAAATAGCTTTTTAATGAGTTTAGTTTAGTACTTAACTTTGTTGATTTTAGTTCTAATAGTTCCCTTTAGATTTAGGACCCATTCTTTTTAGGGTGATTAGCTTAGGACTTCAACTTGTATATAGGATTTAATTCTTAATTTTAGGATTAATTTTTAGATGATTTGAATAGGTGAGATTAGAGTGGTTATAATTAGGGTTTTAAGTGAGCATAGGTGAGATAGATTAATTCTTTTAGGAATTTTGATTTGATTTTTGGGGTATGGGACTATAGGGGTTATGGGTAGATAATAGATCCCTTAGAAAATATTAGGATTCCCCTATTACTACTAGTATATTGCTTGTATTTGACTGATTGTGTGGTGTGCCCTCTTTAGGGTTTATTATTTGTCTGTGTGGGGTATTGGGTTTGTTTGGGGCTTGAGGTTTGAGCTGAAGTCTGTGTTGATGAAGACCATTGGAGACCACAGAGAATGAAGACCAACTTCCAGAGTTGATGAGGAGTATCTCTTGCTGGCAACTGTTGAAGGTTCTAGGATCTAGGAGTTAGGCGGAGCTCTAGAATAGAAAACTTGATTCTCAAACATGGAAGGTCTTGTCTGCCTCCATCCTTCTCTGTGATGCAGAGTCTCTCTAAGACAATCACCCCTTCCTTTGGAAGGCTTGGTGCTAATGTCTAAGGGATAGAACTCTTGAGAGAAAATATCCTATTGTTGGCAATCTGTTTGCCACCTTTGGTGGTCAACTGATTGCTTAACACCCAGTTTAATCTTGTGATTGATTCCTCAGCTTGGAGAGTAGGACTTGAAGAAAAGCCATTGGGAGATGTGAAGATAAAGACTGATGCTTGCTTGAAGCCTGAAGATGGTTGCAGATGCTGATGAAGACTGCTTTGCTGTTTAGTTTAGCTGTTTATTTCTTGATGTATTGTGTGAATTTCCCTGTCTGTATTGTTTGCTGTTTAACCTGTTGGGTTGAAAGTGAATTCTGTTCACTTTTGCCTATTGTTTTCTAGGTTCGAGGTTGAGTGGGACTCCCTTGCCTCGCTTGTATTGTTGCATCCATGCATTTTACTGCTTTATTGTATATATCTGCTGTTTCTGTTGCCGTCTATTCCCTTAGGATCTCTGTTTCTTTCTGCGCAAGAGAGGAGCATGATAGACGTTAGGAGCTAATCCATGCATGATAACATTAGGGTAGATTTTATTCCCCTTTTCAACCCTAGGATTTGTAGAGTGTCATCTCTTCTTTCCTCAGAACAACAGAAAAACATTAATGAAGGTTATAACAGAAATTAATTCATTTCTTCCGTCAAAAGATGTGAACAAACATCAACCTTTTCTGCAATAAGAAAACCCTTGTTTAAGGTGAGATTTTTCATAAAAGACACTTGAACAGCTTGTGTCGTGCGTAGCCCGAACTACGTTTGCTCTGATCTTCCATGCTGTGTGGAAGTACGTAGGCATAGGATGCGACATCCTAGCGAGCAACCTTCCCCTCCTTTCCAGTAGGTAGGCAAACTACGTTGACTCTGATTTCTCGTTCCAGACGGGAATACGTAGGCATAAAGTGCGATGCTTTGCCGAGTCATTTCTTTTCGTTTCTTTTCAGACCTCATCCTTTAGTTTAGATAGAAGTGTAATCCGTACAAACCAAACAAGCGTGGATCCCATCGAGTACGATGGACGTGAGGGGTGCTAATACCTTCCCCTTGCGTAACCGACTCCCGAACCCAGGTTTCGGTTGCGATGACCATACCTTTTCCCGTCTTTGCGTTAGGTTTACTTCGAGCGTTTCCTTTCCCTCCGTTGGGATAAATAACGTACGGTGGCGACTCTTCTGTCAGCCGGCGCCGATTTTTGCAGTAGCGACAACAGTCACTCACCTATTTCTTTTGTGTTTGATCAACACGACTTTGTTCTTTATTGGGGATTATTTATTGTAATCCCTTGTTTTTTTTTATTCCCTAAATTTTGACTGGACAACGTTTTTTGATTTGACGTTGGAGTCCAGCGGGATGCCCCAGTTTTGCCTAAGTCTCATTCACAGGTTTTGACTTAGCGGGCTCTTATATTTTTTTTAAATAAGTCGTATGCCTCTTTTGAAAGGCTTATGACTGTCCCACTCTTTAAGTAATCGAGGGATAGTCGTTGCATTTTAACTTCTTAAGATGCTAAGGATAGATTCTCGACGGTTCACTCCTCCTTTTTGAAAGTTTAAGCGCTCGATCAATTTAACTGAAACTACCCTGCCCCAAGTTAAGATGAGGGTTTTTTATTTTTTGGAAAAAAAACTCCTACTTCAAGGCTCAAAGGGGTTAAAGAGGGATTATCGTCCTTATATCTCTAGTTTTTTGGATTTGAAGCAATGCCTTACATCATCACCAGGTTTCAATTGAAAGCATACGACGAGATCTGATGTTTCTGGTTCATCATCATCCTCCCAATTCTCTATCAAGGCAAGAGATCAGATAAAGTTGTCATTATAAGTTTATGAAAAAATATTTTTTTGAGTGAAACGAATGGATTTATTCAAGACAATCATATGCATTTCATTAATTAATCAAAATAGCAAGTTCGTATAGGCTAATTATACTCAATCAAAGAAACAGAATATAAATAACAAAATGAACTGTATGACAAGTGTTTATGAAGTCTTTGTATTCGGGATCGACACAGTAGTAGTAGTTTCCTTTGGCGGAGCCTCAATGACGTGGGGAGTATGATCACTGCAAGTCATCTTGCTTGCCCCAGCTATATCTGTCACTGCTTCAATACCTGTATGCAAATCTTCGTTCAGAATAACTCTCCCAGATTCTTTGTCGATCGTGATCCTATCATCTTGAGGACTGCTGAAATGAAAGGGACTAGGCATCTGGAGAACTACTGGCTTCGGCTGATTCACCGTATGAGTAACTGGCTGAGATATGTTGAAAACAGGCTTTGCAGAGCTTGATCCTGGCACATGGGAAACCCTAAGTGGAGTCCTGGTCTTCGGCTGGGGATCATCAAAAGACAAAATCTTCTTTTCCAACAAGTCTCTGACAATGTTCTTCAAAGCATAACAATTTTCCAAATCGTGACCGGGCGCACCCTCCTGAAATAAACAATGAGCGGTGGCGTTGTAATTGACGGGAAAAGGATTGGGAGGTGGACCCAAAACTCGGGTAACAACCAGACCTCGTTGCACTAAGAAAGGATACAACTCAGTGAGCGTCATTAGAATCGGAGGACAAGGCTTGTACTGTCTCCTATTCAGACCATTCTGACGAGGTGCTCGCTCCTCTGATGGTTGATTGGCAGAAGCATTGGGCACTCACTGACAGTTGACAAGAGTCTGTGCAGGCTGATAAATAGGAGGTTATTGATAAACCGGATGCTGATAGATCGGAGCCAGTTGCACAGGCTGATAGGTAGGAAATTGATGATTGAAGGGAGGTGCAACAACAACTACATAGGGTTGTTGAGAATACTGAACCGGATAACCCTAAACATAGTTAGGCGGGCGTTGCCAAGGTTTGTGAGCAACCATTTTATGGTTATACCTGCTCGAGGGACTCCTCGAGCGTGTAGCTCCTTTATGATGGTCGATGCTCAGAGTTTTACACTTTGGAGGGCCACCTTGCTGAACTGGTTGAGCAATAGTAGGATGCACTAAACTGGGTTGAAGACCACAGAGAGGTACATTCGCAACAGTAACGGCTGGTTGAGGATCCACAACAGTATTGGTAATCTCAAAAACAACAGTAGGCTGAGTATCCATCCTTGCATTAAGAGCTTGTAGCATCTCCATAATCTGCCCCACACTTCCTCGAAGATCTTTGAGTTCATGGCTGACACGGTCGATTTCTTGAATATGCTCTTCCATCCTTTTCCGAGCTTGGGCTCTAGTGTTGTACTGATGCGGAGGACCCAGGGTGACAGAACTGGAAGACGAGAGAACCTTAAATGAGAAACCGAGAGGCACACGTAATGCAAAAATTATGATCCTAAAATGCAGAATGCAGATGAAATGATTTCACGGAATTTAAGTATTTACGAATATCGCGGAATACCAAAGAAATTTTTATTTATAAATTTGAAAAATGGATTACAAATAAATGCTCTTGAAAGAAAGTCTTAACAAAAATAGCTAAATTAAAGCTACTAAAGTCCTAAGGAAGCATTGTCCACAACTTCAAGGAGCAGGCGGACATTTGGAGGAAAATAAATCTTCGTAGATTCTTCTCTTCTTGTTCCTCTTCTTCCTTCGAATGAAGTTGTTTTTGAAGTTCATCGTTCTCACTGATCATCACATGGTATTTGTTCTTCCATGTTTCAGCTTCATGTTGTGCTTTCTTCAAAGCGATCTTCAACGTCTCAGCTTCGGTCATGAAAATCAGGACAGGTTCACTTCTTGGAGGTAAAGCATCTTGGCAAGGGTAAGGCATCTTCAATTTGATAGCTCTTTCTCGGACCTAATGAAGGTAAGGCTCCATAGACACACAATTTGGCCTTCCCAGACTTTCTCTACCTTTCTTATGCAAGTGCTGCCAGGCAGATACAATCTGATCTTGAAGTTCTTTATTGTCCTTGAAGAAGATTTTCGCCACGTAAACACTTTTAGGTGGTTCCTTCAATGGATATCCTAACTATCGGCGTGCTAGAACTGGATTGTAGCTGATCCCTCCATTAAAACTAAGTAAGGGTATGTTGACAAAGTCCCCACAACCATCAATGATTAATGTCCCATCATATACTCGGTTATACCAATCAATATCCAAGTGGGTTAGAGCCATAATCCTTTGTGACCAGAGTCCTTTGTCAAGATCCAAAAAAGGAGCAGACTTGGGCAAGTGCGAAATAAACCACCTGTATAACAAAGGCGCACAATAGGTGATCTATCCTCTGCCATGAAAGTTTTGGAGATGCACGAAATGGTAGGTGTTACCCTATAAAGTCGGTACTGGATTAGCCTTCATGAATATTTTGATGGCGTTAAGGTCAGTGAATCCTTCAAAACTAGGGAACAACAACACTCTATAAATAAGCAAGGCGAGGATTGTCTCAAAGGTAGGAATGCTCAAATGATCGGCATAATACTGGGCTTTCTTAATTAACAAACTTGTAGGTAACCCAAAAGTTCCGCCTTTGGCGATCATATTTCCCTTGATGTCAGACACCTTCAAGCATGTGGCTTTAGCAATGTCTTGCTCTTTAGGGTCCTTCTCTAATAAGGGGAAATGAGAGTCATCCAAAATTGGTAAGCCAACCAGATAAGAGTACTCTTCTAAAGTAGGCAAGAGCTGATAGTCTGGGAAGGTAAAGCAATGATAATCTGGATCGTAGAACTGCAACAAAGTAGAAAGAAGTCCCTCATCCATTCAGAGTCTCAATAAAGTCAACAGCTTCCCATACTTGTTATTGAATTCGTCCTGATCTTGAACCAAAGCTTCTAACTTCCTTAGGTCATCCAACTTAATACCCTTAAAGGTATATTTCAGAGTATGTTTTCTATTGCAATCCATGGTATCCTGCGATGGTCATAAGTAAAATTTGAATTCCATGAAATGTAATGCGATGTGATGCTTTATGAATTCCATGCACAAATACACGCAAAGTCCTAGGTTAAGGGTATATGAACGGAGTTAAGTTCTACCCATCCCCATAAGGTATGTACTAAGGTTAGTTGTACCAGCGAAACAAGAGTTTTAAAGCAGTTCCCAAAGTCATCAATCCATCTTTCGGATATTATCAATTTCCCAATTGACTCAGTGGTTAATAATATTCTCAAGAGAACCTCTTTTGAGTGTAGTATCATGTAGAAACTATTTTGGCAATACTCCCTAATAGTCCTTGCACTATGTCCTAGATAAGGCCAAGGTGGTGTTAAGGTACTACGATCCTCAGTATCACAAGCTCCAATCGAAGATAGTAAGTGTTTTCACGAAACTCGTTCAACAGAACTACCTTTCAAAAGGGCCTCAACCGATGATTCTCAAGTCAGCTTGGTCGGGAATCACTCCCTATAAGCCTCGTCGAATATATCACCTCCTATAATAAGTTCACTCAAGTCTAGGTGTAGGACTTATCTCACAACAAAGTAGATACCCCCAAGCAAGGTACAATGATAATATATACAAACAAGCAAATAAATGAAGAAAATAGTAAAAGCAAAACAAAATAGGGGTAACCCTTAAAAGTTTAATAGTCCCCAATGAAGTCGCCATTTTCTGTTGCGGTGAGAATAGGATATCAAACTATTAATTAGTTTGAATTGCAAATCTTTGATTCACAATCGACTTTTATTTATCCGAAGGAAAAGGTCAAAAGAAGGAAAACCTAATTTTTTCATTGTAAACAATGCGGGGAGAGCTATAGGTAAGGGGTTGGTTAAGCTTAGGGAAGGTATTAGTACCCTAAACTTTTGTAGTACTCTATAAGAACCATTTGTCTATTGTTTACTATTTTTCTTTATTATTTTCTTTAGTATATTGCTAGGGGTTAAAGATGAAGAGAAAGACCTAAGGGTTAGTCCTAAGTTTACTCGGTAAGATTCGCATCTTGTGTCTACGTATCCTGGGTAGGGAATGGAATCAGAGTAATCGTAGTTCCCCTCGAAAGGGAGGTTAGAAACTTCTCGACTGTGGTCAAGGTTTCAAGGGGAGTAAGCGTTTCTTAAGGACGCGCTTACGTGGAGTTCGGCGACTCCTATTTCTACGTTGAAAAGTTGAATTTAAAACTAGGGTAAACTAAATGTTCCATGGCGGGAAACCCTAAAACAGAATACGGCGACTCCTTGACCTAATGCTTGGGTAACAGGCATTTTAGTCCATGGTGGGACACCTAGGCAAATTAGGGTTTGAAATATGTCAAAGGAGAAGACTATTGACTCGGCGATCAAACATCTAGACCTAATCCTTCAGAGGGTTTAACGATAATTAGTGTAAAACATGATTTATTATACGGCATAATTAAAGTACGAAAAATAATGAAAGCAGTAAAGAAAAAAATGCAATGCGACGATCACTCGCGTAAATTACAAACCATGAAAAGGCAAAAACAACTGACAAAATATACCGCGACGATAGCCTCGCGGAATTACAACCGAAAAAATTTGAAATGCAAAACATACGGAATTAATAACCAAAGACAAACAGGGGTCAAATGATGGTCAGATGAACATTGAAATGGCCAAACTAGGCATTTGTTTATTATTTTTGCATTTTTATTTAAAAGGGAGTAACTAATTTTATTTTTGGCGTGAAGGGTTAACTTAATTTAATTTAAAAACCAACGATTCTAGTTTAAAGAAAAAGTGGATTAATTTTAATTTTAATAAAATGGGTTGATTTTAAATTAATAAAAGGTTTTCAATTTATTAAAATTCTTTTAAAAAACAATTGATTTTAACTTTAAAAAAATAATTTTAATTAGAGAAAGGTTTTAATTAGGAAAAGAATGGTTTAATTTTAAAAATATGTTTTTAATTAGAAAATGGTTTAGTTTTAATTTATTAAAAAAAGGGTTTAATTCTAAAATGGCTAATTGACATTTTTATTTACAACCTTTTTAAGCTAAAGTTAATAAATAAAATAAATAAATAACATAATGAAATAAAATAATCAAAAGTAAGCAACATAAAAGGGGGGCGGTTTCTCTTCAGAACATGTTTTAGGGTTTCATAACCCTCTGTTCCTCCTCTCTTGTCCGCGGCGGCCATGGATAAGCTCTATGAAGCTTCGATTTCTCTTCACCTTCTCCGATTTTTTGGATCTCTCCCTTTCTCTTTTGCATGCGACTTTCTCCCATTTGTTTGCTCTCTTCTTCTTCATCCACTCTGAAATATAATGAAAAATGAGGAAAAAAAAGTAATATTCAAGAAGTGCTTATGGTTTTTCGCCGATGATGTGGGAAGAACTGAGGTGGCGGCGGGTTTCAGTTGTCCGTTAATGTTGTTGGTTGTTCCGGCCGATGATGAGAGTTCTATGAGGCCACTGTTACTCTCGGATCCGCGGTGGATGATGGCTTTCGATGTTGCCTTATTGGGCTCTTTGAACAAAAATCCCTCCTTCTGGGTTTGTACGAAAACTTCCTCTTCTTCTTTCAGCTTTGATGATGAAGATCTTTGATCTTCTGAAAAGCCTCCCACCCCCCTTTAATGAACTGCTTTGATGGGATTTCATATGTTTTGATTTTGCCGTGGGCTTGGATCCACATGATTGTGGTGGCGGGTTTGATTGCGAATTTACCGACTTATTCATCGTGATTTTCAGAATTTGTTGATTTGTTGTTGTTTTGATTGGAACGTTTTAGACTTGATTGTTGAATTTGTTTACTAACTTGGCTTGTTGTGTTTTTGACGGTGATTTCGTCGCAGCCTTCTTTGAGCTACTTAGATCTTATGGCTTGATGCTGGGATTGAGGCAGAAATGTTGGCCTGATCTTCTGCGAAATCGTTGTTATTCGCGGTTGATTTGTTTGGATGTACTCGTTGCAAAATTTGGGATGACTTTTGGCCCGTTTGATCCGTTGATGCCCAGATTTTTCAGGAAAAAAGTGTTTAGGTTGTGTTTGGCATAAAATCAATTTTTTGAATAAGTGCTTTTTCAAAAAGCACTTTTCTGGATAACCACTTTTTTTATAATCTCTCTCTCTCTCTCTCTCTCTCTCTCTCTCTCTCTCTCTCTCTCTCTCTCTCTCTCTCTCTCTCTCTCTCTCTCTCTCTCTCTCTCTCTCTCTCTCTCTCTCTCTCTCTCTCTCTCTCTCTCTCTTTGGTTTCCTCGAAAAGAAGAACAGAAGCTGCCGGATTTAACGAGGTTGAGAATAAGTCGGGAGTTGGCTTCGACTTCGTCGTTGCCCTCCCAACACACCCGATGATCACACTCATTCTGAGGGTGTCGGACGAAAAATTCTAGCCGATAGAAATTGTTTATTTGCTGTTAATTTTGTAGATTCGAAGAAAGGAAAAAATATCGGAAACTCGAAGAATCGGCATGAAGACATTTAGGACAACTTTTAGGAATTATTTTGTAATTGTAATTCTTTTTGTAATATTGTGGTTTTTGTAATAAAAATTAGAATTTAAATAATACAATTCAAATCTTTATTTTTCCAATTCAATTTCTCCGATTAAAAATCACCCGAATAATTCATCCACTAGCTTAAACGAAAAACCTCATCAGAATAAATCCCACTTGCTCGATTAAACTCTAATGACCAAATTCTTCCAATCCACATAAAAATTAAATTAACTGCCCGATTCAATTATCCGAAGCAACTCCTCCGATCCATTCCAACGAAAAACATTATCTGAACTGAAATTATTCGGCTAATTTTAATAGCTTAAATTCAACCAAACAGATTATCCAATTAAACTCAAACCAAATAAATCCAACTAATTGAAATTATCCGATTAATTCATCCGGTTATTAAACGAATAAATTTCGTTAATTAAACTTGGCCGATTGAATTCATTGGATCAATTCACCATCCACTCCATCAGACTAAACTCCAACAAATAAATCCCAATAAATAGATAAATCCAATTAACAGCGAAACAAAACTAGCCTCCGCACTGAAAAAATCAACTCGCATCTCCAACGACTAAATTCGATGCCATGAACCAACTCGGCTGCAAATCAAGACTAAACAGATATAATAAATCCAAACGCGAGGCGAAATTTCCACCGTTTTCCTTTAAGATTGATTGGCAGGTAGCAAAAAAAACAAGAAACAGACGTCTGTTAAAATAAATCCCGCAGAATGAAGTCTCGCACCAAGTTAAACCACACCAACTGACATTTCAATACAATCATCCCCATAGGATTAAACAACGTCTCTGAAATCCACTGATGACAAAATCTTGGACCTTGAATAAATTATTGTGTCTCGAGAATCCTGACGTCAAAATTGCCGTAAAAATCAAGGTCCCATCGGGTGCCAATTACTCGATGACCTCGCGGAGAGGGGACAAGTTCCCAAACCTCATTTCTCTTGAACTGGTTAAGTTCCTCTTGCATAGATAAGAACCAATGTCCATCGAGTAAAGCTTTTTCTGATAACATAAATTACTTAGCTTTGATCGATTCGTCACTCCCTTTATATATCACCGATGATATTTTCGATGGGATGGTCTTTGGAAGACTTCTAAGCTGGAGGAAGATCATCTTTTTCAGACGGATGAACTACCTCAGTTTCTTCATGAAGATCATCTTTTTCCTCCTCAATTTTGGCTAGGTCAGGTTGATCAATTCCCAGCTCAGCGCTTTTGAGTATGTCTTCCGAAGATACACCTGCACCATGAACAAAACTACCTTTTCCGACATTTCTCAGATAATATTCATCAAATGTTATGTGAACGAACTCTTCGATCGTAAGTAATCTCTTATTGTATATTCTATAGGCTTTACTTGACTGAGAGTATCCGAGAAAAATACCTTCGCCGGCCTTGGAATCAAATTTACCTAAGCTTTCTTTTTCATTATTTAACACGAAACACTTACAACTTAAGACATGTAGGTGAGACACATTTGGCTTGCGCCCCTTTAAAATTTCATACGGTGTTTTGTTTAGAATATGGCGAATGAACACCCTATTCAATACATAACATGCCCTACTTATGGCGTCAGCCCAGAAATACTTAGATAATGCACTTTCGTTGATCATAGTTCTCCCTAACTCTTCCAAAATACGATTTTTGCGCTCCACGACCCCGTTTTGTTAAGGGGTACACGGAGCGGAGAAGTTATGATCAATTCCGTGTCTACCATAATATTCCTCAAACAGATAATTCTCAAACTCGCCTCCTTGATCACTTCTAATTGCTATGATGTTTGTGTTTAACTTATTTTGAGAAAGCTTAGCAAATTTTTCAAAGGCTGCGAATGTATCACTCTTGCTAGCCAAGAAGATAGTCCAGTAAAATCTAGAAAAGTCATCGACTATTATAAAACCATAACAGTTACCACCTAGACTTTTAATTCTAGATGGCCCAAATAGATCCATATGGAGAAGCTCAAGAGGTCTCGTAGTTGAAACGATATTTTTAAATTTAAAAGAGATCCTTGTTTGCTTTCCCATTTGGCAAGCATCACATAAGTAATCCTTGGTGAACTTGATTTTGGGCAGGCCTATGACTAGATCTTTTGAAACTATCTTTTTTAGCAAGTCAAAATTAACGTGCGCTAAACGTCTATGCCATAACCATGAGTACTCACAGCTATAATACCCTAATTTTTACCCCTAAGATTTTCGGCATCTCATTTTTTTTGCATCTTCGCATTTCATACCACAAACAAGATCATGCTTTGGTTCCTCTATCCCTTCCGTCTTTGGGTTTATGCCTTGCAGGGATCACCAAGCATCTGTGTGTTTCTTATTTGCCTTCATTCGCTTATGTTTACTAACCTTTAATCAAAATCTAAAAATATGTTTGTTTTCCCTTTACTAACTTTTTCAGGAAGAACTTGGATCAAAGATATCAAATATCAGTCCCCCAGGTCGAGTGAATTTCATCTGAAAAAAGTCGAAGTTGATCCGCAAACAATTCAAAATCATCTGATCAAGAGTCTCCCATGATTTGATTGACTTTTATTCAAGATACTGCAAGGTTCATGTGTTTATTTCCATGCCTTCTTTGACAAGCCAAAGTATCGAGCCAGAGCCAGCACAATCCAGCCAACAAGGTATTTTTCAAGTTTTTCAACTGTGCAATCGATTGCATTATTGGTCCAATTGATTGCACCCTGTATTTTTTGCCTAAATTTTGAAGTTTTCAGCAATGCAATCTATTCGCGCTACAATGTAAGCAATTGCACAAGGACATAATTGGCCAAAATCAGCATTTTTCAAATTTTGAAGCATTTGGCACCAATTTCATCATTTGAGAATATTCTAGATCACCCAAGAATAATTCCACTACCTCATCACAATTAATTCGCACCATACACCTTCACTAATCACCACTTGATCTTGAATTTCCCTCCAAAATTCAAATTCCATGCCTAATTTTGATTCCAAACCAAACTCCAATCCACCAATTTTTCCAAGCCTAAATCCTATAAATAGAGGCCTCATTTCATTCATTTCACAAGCTTTTGATAGCCAAAATTACCTTGTCAAACTCTTTCTTGACTTTCAATTTTCTCCAATTACTCAAATTCACCAAAGCTCTTTTTCCCTTTGAAAGATTAGTAAGTTCATCACTAGAATTTACTAATCTTTGAGATAAAACTCCATCCATTCACTTTTTCATCCTCAATTCTTGTAAATCAAAGCTTTGAAGTGGTGTTTGTGGAGTTTGATTTGAAGCATTTTCATATTTGAAGTTGTAAACCCTTATTCCACCATTGTTGTGCTTGATCCATCTTCCACAATATGATCTATTGTTGATTCTTGTTGCTTGATCTTTGGATCTTGCAAATTGTATTCCATTGGAGTTATTTGCTGTTATTTTACTAGAATTTTCGTGCTCAATTGCATCCTTGACCAAGGGATGTTTGAAGAAATGTTTGAGCATGATTTTGCCTTGTAAATGTTGATTTTGCTATTGTCTGCCAGTGTGCAATCGATTGCAGTATTTGTGCAATCGATTGCACAGTGTTTTTTTGCCCAGAATTGCTGATTTTTTGCTGTGCAATAGATTGCACTACTGGTGCAATCGATTGGCATAGTGCAGAATGTGTTTTTTGGCTTTGTTTTGGGACTGTTTTGGTTCTCACTTCTTCTTTCATTTCCTTTTAGTATTGGCCATGAAATACACTTTTAAAGGTCATTTTCCTTGTTAATTCCATGATTCTACTATTGTCCATGGTTCTATGATTGGCTAAATTTTGGTAAAACATGATTCTGCACTGATGTTAAGCAAAATGTTATAACATCTTCATCTACTATCAAGACAGAACTACTGTCATGTGTTTTAATCAAGATGTCAAGACAGATGTCATGGCATTTTTGTCTGGTACAGCAGGAGCTGCTATTTTATATCTCTTAACAGAGGTGTTTTAGTTTGATGAGATCCTGTTGGATATACCTCATCAGTGTGTGCAGGCCAAAGAGATTTATTTGGAACAAAGTGCAGATTTAATTGGTGTTTATAAAAAGGATCTTTGAGACTTTTTAGGAAACTATAATATATTTGTTTCTACTATTATGAAGATTCTGCAGAAGAATGGGAGTTTGTAGATGTTTTTGATTGGCTGCATTTTATGGTAAAACATTGTTGTGTGTAGACGTCTTGACTGATGTCCTGACATACTTGTGTAGTGTACTGTTGGGTAAGTTTGGTTAGCTAGAACAGTGTGTATTGGATGTCATGCTGAATGTTATGACATCGGGTAGCTGCCAGCAAGGGCGCATGTTTGTTTTTTTGTTATGGTTCCTGAGTTATCTCAGGCTAGATTTCAAGAAACCTGCTAGGGTTCCTTAGTTATCTCAGGCGAGACTCTAGGCAGTGCTGAGCATAACATTAAACGCCTATAACCTATTTGATAGCACCATGAATTGTGGAGATTGGATTAACTTGGTTAAACCTAATTTCTGTTGCAATTTATGAACATTGAAATCTTCTCTCCCTGCTGTTACTTTTGACTAGCCCAAGCTCATACTGCATTACTATTTAAGGAGGCGCAGAAGCAAGGAAAATCAAGCACTCACAACACGAACAACTTGAGTGTAAAATAAGGGTTTAGGGTTTTGAGAGTCTTGTGTGTGTGACTTTGTAAGTCACCCTTTGTATCTTTGGATGCATCGTGGTAGACATATTGTTAATTGTTCACTCAAAGCTTTTAAGCAAGAGTGTATTATTCTTGATTGAAGCTGTTAAGCAAAATCAAGTATTGTGACTTTGAAGAGTATCTTCTAAAGTCTTCTTTTTGTATTGAATTGTTTATCACTGCTGTGATTGAGGGGGAGTGAGAGGTGTCTCTTGTCTAGTGGTTTCTAGGAAGAAATTGCATTGGGTAGAGATTAAGTGAGGATTGTAAACTGGGAGTTTGGCTCTGAATTAATTCTGCTAATAGTGGATTTCCTTCCTGGCTTGGTAGCCCCCCAAATGTAGGTGATGTTGCACCGAACTGGGTAAACAATTTCCTGTGTTCTTTACTGCTTTCGTTACCTGTTTACTGCTAAGATTAATAATCTGTTCAGAAGCGGATGTCATAACATCCAATATAACATCGACTATCAGTTACTTATCTTTCTACATTTAACATTCTGCTCAATTTAAAAGGTTAGATAAACAGTTCTGTCAGTCTGCAGATGTTACAACAGATGTCACGACACTGCTAATTTTTAAAGTAAATTAAAATGCGCATGTTCTGTCCTTGTTCTATTTTAGTAGAGATCAATGTTCTTTGCATATCTTAGGACATCTGAAATCTCCATACCAGAATTTCAATTGGTATCAGAGCAGGCATCCTGTCTGTTCTGTATGAGATCTTGGGACATACTTTTTAGTGTTTTGAACAAGGAGAAGTGGTAGCTGTTTTGCTGATCTTGCTAAATGTTTGAGCTGTTGCTTATCGAGTTTAGGGGGAGTTTATGTTTACTCCTACTGTTGAAGGATTCTGTGTATCTGCTGCTGTACTCTCTGATATAGTTTCTTCTGTATGATGTCCTATAAGATGCTCTGACATCTTAGGGCATGTTGAAGATGTTCTTTTGGTGGTTCCGCTGCATATTTTTCTGATGAAAGAACTCTGGTAGCCATGGGAGAGTATTATGCATACTTTATTCAATTTGATATATGGCAATGGCAGGTGTGTAGCTGGTTGGAAGATGGTGTCTGTTGCTGCTTTGTTTGATCTGACAAGATGTTGATCCTGTTGAATGCTGCTTGTTTGGGTTGTTGCTGATTGTTTCTACAGGTTGTTAAATTTTGTAGCTATGTTTCTTGTATGCCTGGGTTATTGATTGTGTGCTTGGGCTGTTCTGTTGTGTATTACAAGCTATTGAAGACTGTTTTAGAGAAGATAGTGAGAGGTGATTTATTTTCACCACTCATGACTTGCTAGGTTTCTATCAACAGAGGAGGTTATAGGCAGGTTGAGTCAAGGGTGTCAGCCTTGATGTTTCAACATTAAAGGTACTTATACTAAAGAATACTTTTGGTATACTGAAGTGTAAATATCTATCAGATGGTCTTCTCAACAAGTTGTGTAGATTTAAGATCAGTTGCTATTTGTGGACTACACACGTATTTAAATGGTTATCCATGAAGTTCAGAGAAGGATTTATTATAAGGATTTAAGATTCATTTCTATTTGAGATATTCTCAAATATTTAATGGATTATCCTTAGTTGATGATCAAAGTGTCTCATCAATTGTTGCACAAGTGTCAGGCCCCTGATTTGTTTGGTCTACTTCAAGGATCTGATGTTCAACTAGATGTGGAGACATTCCGTCAGCAGAGATTATGCAGAATTCTGTTGATTCAAGGAGTGAATCACTAGATCAAAGGAGATATAGCTGGATCTGTCTTTATTCTAGTAAGGCTCTTGGCAAGAAACTAAGGCTAGAATGTAGTGCTGATGGAAGTGAAGATGAAGACATTTTTCTTAGATCTGTTTATTTCTAATCTAGAAGTATTGGAGTGCAGCAGGTGTGTTCTAGTTTCTACTAGAAGCATCTAATCTTTATCTAGAAAGTTTCCTGGAAAGAAACTTGTCTAGACGATGGTGTTGGTGATAGCACTGCTTGGGTCAGTTTATTTCTGATCTAAGTGCATAGGAGCATGTGACCTTGCTCATCTTGGAGGTCAAGAGTAAGTTGCAGGTATCTCTGAAGAAGTCTATACTTAAGGAAAGCAGGAGTCCTTTTGTAAAGATCTTTTGTGACTAATCCTCTTTGAAGAATCAAGCCTTGGCATGTTTGGGTTCACTAAAGAGTAGTTCCTTAAGGTATGTACAGAAATACAGGATGAAGGTTGTCTACTCAAGTCTATAAGAACATGGAACCCTTTTCTCTTATATGGAGAAGGTTATTTTAAGTGGCAGAATGAAAGCCTGAACTCTCTAGCAGGATGTCTGATCAGATGTTGTGACATCAAGCAGAAACTTCAGGTTTTTTTGTGTGTAATGGTACATCATTTGAAGATAGGTTGATCTTCTCAGGTATGAATGTTATCTCATGCAGTTTGCAGGAGCTGTGAGAAGGAGTAGATGTTACAGGTCCCAGTCTTGGTGTATCCAAGTTTCCTTGCTATGGAGCATGAAAGATATGAAGATCAAGTTTGTTTGGTGGTTTAGAAGATTTTCTAGAAAAAAGCTGTGTTAACCAAACAATGGCATTTGGTCATTTAATAATTACTCTTGTGTAGAAGGGTAGTTGGTTGAAGACCAAAGGTGGGTCAGGTTCTGTTCGTATATTGGTGCTTGTGGTAATAGCCCTAAGTTTCTTATGGAAGATTACCTTCTTTTGCAGATGTATTTGATCAAGCTGGTGGAGCTGTGTTTACTGAAGATCTTCAGTTGGATTACTAGGCAGTAGTAAGTCCAGTTGTGGGCATATAAAGAACCATTGGATTTTGTGTCTGTGATATGTATCATTTAGTTTGTTTTTCCTTGGAGAAGGACTTGAAGATCTGTTGTGGAACTTGTGACTCACATCTTGACTAAGAAGTACTCTATCTTGTCATACGGGAGAATGATGAGGTAAAAGAACTGTCTTGGAGTATGATGTGAAGGTATTGTACAAGACTGGAGTGGATCATTGGTTTATTGCATGAAAGTTTGGATTATGATGTGTTATATGGAAGTGAATATTCACCAGTTAAACTAGAAGTGTTCTAACTTATCATATGGGAGAATGATGAGGAAAGAATGTCTTGGATTATGGGGGTGTCTACCTTGTTCTCTGACTCAGGCCATGTAGATGCTTTAGATTGGCTTCATTTTGTGGAAAAACATCAATGTATGTATGAATGTTATGACTGATGTTATGACATACATAATGAGTGTACTGCAGGGTAAGTTTGGATAGCTAAGAGCAAAGTATGTTGGATGTCATGCTGGATGTTATGACATCAAGCAGCTGACATTAGGGCGCACGTGTTTTAGGGCTCTGGTATATTGCATGAGGAAGCTCAGGCTATACTTCAGGAAACATTTTAGGGATCCTAGTTATCCCAGGCGAAATGCTAGGCAATGCTGAGGATAACATGAAATGTCCCTGGCCTAATTGGAAGTGCGCAACTTTATGAAAAGAGGTTTAACTTGGGTAAACCTAATTTCTACACCTAGGCCCAAGGATTGTATGCTGCTTATATATACAGAAGTAGCAATCCTAATTTGTTGGAGCTTAGGGACAGAGATTGGAGAGTACAGTGTTTTGTGAGTGAAGAATTATGTGTTGTGCAGTTGTTCTTCACGTGTGTTTTTGAGTCCTAGGATTCCTTGTGAGCCAAGCAATTATCTCTTGGATGATTGCATTGGACTAGTGTGTTTGAACTGTACTCTGTGTGTGTTCACTCTAAGCTTTTAAGCACGAGTGTTGTGTCTCTTGATCAAAGTTGTGAAGCAGATCAAGGTGTGCTTGAAGTGTGACTTTATTGCCATTTGCAACTTTGAATTGGTTGATATCACTATTGTGATTGAGGGGGAGTGAGTTGGTAACTCAAGTCTAGTGTTAGGCTGAAGTGTCATTGGATAGGTCTTAAGTGAAGAGTGCAAAATGGTTGTTTGACTCTGATTTAATTATACTAATAGTGAATTTCCTCCCTGGCTTGGTAGCCCCCAGATGTAGGTGTGATTTGCACTGAACTGGGTAAACAATTCTCTGTGTTATCTACTGCTTTTATTTACAGTTTATTATTAAGTTCAGTAGTATGTGCTGCAGTGGATCTCATAACACCCGTGATAACATCCACTGTAAGGTTACTAGAATTTCAATTGGCATCAGAGCAGGCACCCTGCCTGTTACTTTCTGGTGAGATCTAGGGAAGATAAATTCTGGTATAATGGACAAGGATATAGGATCCATAAATAGACCACCAATTCTGGATGGTTCTAACTATGACTACTGGAAACCTCGTATGATAGCCTTCTTAAGGTCTCTAGATAGCAAGGCATGGAGAGCTGCAAACTCAAGATGGGAACATCTAGTGAAGACTGATAAAGATGGATTATCTGTGTTAATACCTGAGGAAGAATGGACCAAAGAACAAGAGGCCTAGGCTCTTGGGAATTCTAAGGCCTTGAATGCTTTATTCAATGGAATAAACAAGAACATTTTCAGACTGGTGCATCACTGTGAACTGGACAAAGAGGTTTGGGACACCCTCAAAACAAATCATGAAGGCACCTCAAAGGTCAAGATGTCAAGATTGCAGATGCTGGCCACTAAATTTGAAAATCTGAGAATGAAGGAGGATGAGACTATTCATGAATTCTACATGAATATTCTTGAGATTGCCAATACCTCAGGAGCTTTAGGAGAGAAGATGTCTGATGAAAAGCTTGTGAGGAAGATTCTAAGATCATTGCCTAAGAGGTTTGCCATGAAAGTCACTGCTATTGAAGAAGCTCAGGATATAAGCAACATGAAAGTGGATGAACTCATTGGTTCTCTTCAAACCTTTGAGATGGGAATGTGTGATCAGACTGAGAAGAAGAACAAAAACATAGCTCTTGTCTCAAATATTGTAGATGACTCGGAAAGTGAGGAGAATTTATCAAAAGCAATAGCCTTGCTTGGAAGATAATTTAACAAACTAATGAAAAGAATAGATCACAAGTCTAGACCTAATGACAAGAAAACTTCTTCTGACATCAGCAAAAGAGGTAAATATGAAGAAAAGCCCAGCCAAGGCAAAGGAGTTCAGTTTCATGAATGTGAAGGCTATGGTCACATTAAAGCTGAATGTCCCACCTATCTCAAGAAGCAGAAGAAGGGCCTAGTTGTTACTTGGTCTAATGGAGAGTCTGAGAGTGGTTCAGAAAAAGAGTCTGCAAAACATGTCACTGCACTAAATAGTGTATGTGTATCTGATGATGATTCAAGTGAAGATGAGCTGAATTTTGATGAACTGGCAGCTTCATATAAAAAGTTATGCATCAGAAGTGCAGAAATTTATCAACAGGGGGAGCATCAAAAGAAAATCATAATGGAGTTGGAGGCTGAGAAGAAGGAACACCTTGCAACAATAGACTCACTCACCAGTGAAGTCGGCTTGTTAAACTCCAAACTTGATCAGATGTCAAAGTCCATCAGGATGTTAAACAATGGGAATGACACCTTAGAAGAAATTCTACAAGTGGGTCAGAAAGCTAGAGACATGTCTGGACTAGGATTTATTGGTAAAGGTTGAAAATCTGAGGTCAAGTCGGATGTGCCACCCCAAAATTTGCCCAATTTTTACTTTAGATGGCTTTCGTTTCATTGCATTTATCATTGCATTCATAGCATTAGCATTTACATACCATAGTCCATGAACAGGGGATTGAGAGATGTGTGCTTATCAAGAGAGGGCTATCAAAGGTCTCATCCTATTCAAGGGGTTATATTCGAGCTATCAAGTGCTTATCATTATCAGAAGAATAGCAAAGCTCATCAGAAGGAGTGGATTGGTTAAGGGTGGGGTACCTCCTATCTTGGGGTCTATGAAGGTCATCAAGTGGTTTTGAATCCATGGTTATGAGTGGAGAACATTGAGAGAACTCATGGGAGACCTTGAGGGTCATTCTAAAGCTTATGTCAGTCATTATATCAAGTGTGTGAAGCCACAACAAAGATTGGTGCAATCAGGGTTTTCACCTGGTCAACCCTAAGTCAACAGTTGAACTAAAGGAGATTAAGACTCAATTCCAAGTCTTTATGATCATGTGATGTTGTGTTGAGACATTCCAAAGATTATTCCAAGATCATTTCATCAAGATTCAAGAGTGTGAGAAGTTGCTAGGCTAGGGTTGCTATGCTTGATAGTGTAAAATCCCCTGGTTCAGCGCCTAACTTCAAGACCACATACCTTAAGATGAAAGCCTCATCTCATCTTGACATAAAAATGAGACTTATATAGCATGCTCATACCTTTAATTTGAGTATTAGAAGTCATTCATCGGATTTCTAGAACTCAAGTTACGAAGCTGACAAGTTACAGGTCCTCAGATGAATGTGATTTTAGTCAACATAAGTCAACCAACTTGCATAACATTTTTGACCAAGACGGATGTTTCTACTCAACTTCAAGTTAACATGAAAGTTGTTCCTCATGATCTTAGCTTTCCAAAGAGTACTAGAAGTCTTCAGTTGGATTTTTAGAACTCAAGTTATGAGACTTACAAGTCAAGGGTATTTTGGGAAAGGGAGATTATAGGCTATTTTCATTATAGGTCAAGTTCACCACTTTGCACACTTCAAATGAAAATATTTCCAACTTCAAATTTGCTCCAAATAGGGTCATTTGGTCAACCAAACCTCAAGGGATCATTTACATAGCTTGGAAATGAAAATGTATGGAGAAAATTTCATGAAAAGAAGTTTGAAAAGGCCTAGTTTGGATTTAATTCCAATTAAATCAATTTATGTCATGTTGGTGCATTTTTTAAGTGCAAATAATGTTTTAAGAACAATGGGAATATTACCAATTAAATTTGAAGTCATTTACTTGGCCATTTTCATGGTTTCTTCATCTTTAAGCAACATAATGGAAATCCACCATCCATTCATTTCCAAGGGATTAATCCCAACCCTACATGTTCCTTGTATCATAAGAAACTAATATGAACAAAATTGGAAGCTTCCACATACCATATTCATGGAAAACTCAAAGAAAAAAGTGAAGATAAATGTGAAAAATAAATTTGGACTTTCAACCATTTTTGGGCCTCCATTGTAGCCCAAATCATTTCTATATAACACCATGGATGAATTCATAACATGGTTGGTGATGGAAAAGCAAAAATGAGGTAAGAAGCACTTAAAAAAAAGTTGGTTAGAGGTGAAAATTGATTTTCTACTTTGAGGCAATTTCAGAGAGAATTAATCATTCAAGAAGCTTCTCCAAGCATCATGGAAGGATTTTGAACAACTTTGATCAAGAATTCGTGCAAGAACAATCCACCATTGAAGCTCCGAACAAGGTTCTTACTTCTCATTCATATGCTCTGTTTTTGATGAGTTATTGCGCCATTTTTACATAACTATGATCCTTGGAATATAGAGAAACTTTTAGGATTAGTTTGGTTAGGTTCCATGAAAATTCAAGAATTGACACCCTAGGTTTTAGTTCGAATATCTCTCTTGTTAATGGATGAAAATGGAAAAGGAACATGGATTGGTGATGTAGGAAGTGAGAGGAAGAGATTTGTGGTTTCAATTTTGAGTTTTGTGAAAGTTGAAATTTCTTGAAGATTCTTGATGTTCATGTAATTCTGAGTTTTAATGGATGAAAGTGGAAACAAATTATATATTTGGAATCTACACGAAAAATCATGCAGTTTTGGTTAAAGAAAATTGAATTTGGGGTAAGAAATGTGAAAATGCCATTGTTGCATATTTGGGGAAGATGACCGGAAAATATTCCGGCCACCGCACCACCGTCCCAACCACCGCGCGTGCAACTCCCTCCGTTTTCCAATTTAATTTCCAGATGCTACGTGAGTCGTTAGATCACGTCTCAATCCTTGACTCCGTCTACACATCCTACGACCATGATGCATTCTCACGTGGCCCTCCATCAAGCAACAAACGCTGCGTTTAGCATCATCAAATGCTGAAATTTTTCAGCTGGGCCAGCATCCCAATCGCTACGTACACCCCACGCACAGGCCCAACACGGAATTACACATGAAAAGCACTACTTCCTACACCTCCCAACGCAAGCCCAATGTTGTTCTCTATCTCCACCCCAGCTTGCCAAGCCCAAATGGATTATAACGTAGAACAATTACTGCTTGCACCTCCCTCCGTTTCATTTAATATGTTTTTCTTTTATTTTTTTGTTTTGATAGCTGTTCATATTAATTCATAAAAAATAGTATTTTAATTCATAAAATCATGAAAAAATATGTGGATGTAGATTAGAACCTGTAGAATTTTATCATATTTTTTATTTTAATTTTCCATTTCTTTTGCAATTAATTGCACATTTTTTGTTTTAGTGTGTTTTTAATGATTGAAAAATGATATGCTGAGCTTGATGATTTTATTTCTCATTCATGCTTTTGAGTTTGATATTGAAGTTTTGTTTTCTAGTTGTAGACATGTTAATGATGTTATGTGATTTTTGTTGGGATTTTTAGATGATTCTAAATAGGATTTTGGGTTAGTTGTTTAGGAGTGTTCATTATCGGATCCCTTTAGTGTACCTTTGAGATTTGGATTTAGTTTGAGCCTTTTGATTTAGGTGTAGCCCCTGGTTTTTGTACCATAGATTGTGAATGTATGTAGGATGACGTATTAGTTTCCTTAGAATTTTTAGGAGTGATTTTCTATTAGTTCCCCATTTTACAAATTGGCCTTAGTTTAGGTGATCCTAACTAGTTTAAGTGCATAGATTAGTCTTGTAAATGACCATTAGATGACTCTAGGTCTCATATCCCTTTTTTATAGATTGGCATTTAGATAGACACCTCTTTTATAACCCTTGAACCCTTAGTATAGGTGATCATTAGAAGGTAACATTTAAGGTTCTTTAGAGATTCAAGTAAGTAGATGATTCTTCCTATAGGGGTAGTTTCCTCTTCAATTTTCCTTGCTTGATTGGAATCCTCCTTGTGAGCATGTTTCCTCCTGTGGAGTATATATTGCACTATCATAAAGGGGTTGAGTCCATGAAAGCTCTCTAAGGAAGTGGAGCTTGTTGAGTTCCTGTGGTAAGTTCCCGTGGAACTTACCTTGCTTCTCATCTCCATTCTCCTAATATTCTCTCCTTCATTTCTTTCTAGGAACCTTCTTGAGGTAGCATAGTCCCTCCTGTAGGGGGAATGTTGCACATCTCTTGAAGGAGCCAAACCTTTAGGATTCCCCCAAATCTCTTTTAGTTGGTTGAGTGCCTGGGATAAGTTCCTGTGGACCTTACCCTTGCCTCCCAACACCCAATTTATTTCCTTAGGATAGAAGCCTTGTGTGATTACTTGTGGATTAAATCCATTATCTGTCATAAATCCTTTTACTCACTCATAATTGGGTGGTGTGTTGCATTAGGATAGTTCATGTTTAGTATAGTCTAAGTATAGGAGCATGACTGCATTAAGAGGTTGAGTGAGTCTCCCTCTGCTTGTTTGTCTTAAGGGTTGAGGTGGTTCTCCCCTTGCTTGTGTGTTGTTTTTTTATTTTTCTAATTGACGTATTTGCATATAGAGGTTGAGTCTGTCTCCCTCTGCTTGTCTGTTTTGACTGTTTTCTTTTTGCTTGATTGCTAAGAAGTTGAGTTTGTCTACTTCTGCTTGTATTGTTGCATTGCATGCGTTTTACTTACAGTTATTTCTTTACAGTATTTGCTTTGTCTGTTTCTGTGTATCATTGCCATGTTCCCTTAGGAACTCTGACTTCTCTTGTTCAAGAGAAGTTATGACAGACGTTGGGGTTCTAACCATGCATGATAACATTAGGTAGCTCCCGCCTAACCTCAACCATAGGATCAATTTTGCATGACAACATTAGGACTTGACAGTTTCCCCGTAGAGTTCGTTCTCTTCTCATCTCAAAACAACAGTAAAAATAACGTAATAAAGGCAACTTAGTACAGGCGCGTTACGAGCCTTAAGCTACTTAGGAAGTGATGATTGAGTGGTCTCCTCTCAATCATCTAGACTGTTTAGTATATGTCCTTTGGACGATATGTGACGCATTCTCTCCTAAGTCATAGTCTCTAGTGATGTACAAACTATAGACAACCATAAAAAACAGTTCTTCCGTGAAAAGCAGAAAACAAACGTCAAACCTTCTTTTTTTGCCCCATGGACCCATAACTCAAGGAAAGCTTTTTCTGAAGTAAAGAGTGTCGTTAACTCCCAGTTCTACCGCGAACGGTAACACCTAAGTCTCAAACGGTCGAGCTGCATACACCAACTGCTGGAACTGTTTGTTAACCCTACTCAGATAAAAATAGTTGAACAAACCTGTGTTCCTCTTTTTATCCCGAACTACGTTAGCTCTGATATCTCAAGCCTGTTGAGAGTACGTAGGCACAAGATGCGATATCTTGGCGAGCAACCTTCCCCCATCACCCGTAGTTAGGCAAACTACGCTGACTTTGATTTCCCATTGCACAAAGGGAATACGTAGGCAAAGAACTGTTGTGTTCTGTCGAGTCACCTTTCTTTTCCCTTTTCTTTTCTTTTCGGACCAGATCTTTTAGCGTAGATAGATAACCAACCCGTCAGATAAACAAACAAGCGTGGATCCCATCGAGTACGATGGACGTGAGGGGTGCTAATACCTTCCCCTTGGGTAACGTACTCCCGAACCCAGACTTGGTTGCAATGACCTTGTCTTATATCTTTTCGTCAGGTTTCGTTTCCTTTCCCTTCCTGTGGGATAAATAACGAAAGGTGGAGAGTCTTATGTTATGTCGGCACCTTATTTTCGCAGTAGCGACAACTGGCGACTCTGCTGGGGACTCCAAAGGCTCCCTGTGCGAGTCAATCCTAGCGCTTGCATGTTTACCTGTTGGGTTGCATTTATTTACCACACTTTACTTTCCGCATTTTTATTTTCAGTATAATATCATTATTGTTCTGTTGTGGGAGGGGGGCTCTGGTGAGTGATAAGCCATGCCCAGGCTTGAGTATGTACATAGCATTAGAAGCAGATTAGTGGTGAACCTGTATGTTAGGCATGCACTAGTTCCCACGAAATCTGCACTCAGACAAGGTTCTTTGAGATGATTTCCATTTCCAGCCCAGTGGACCGTTGAAAGGATTTCAGATCTAAGGATTGTTGACTCTGGGGACCGATCATTTGTGATTAAGCTAAGTGAGGCCGCTTCAAGAGGTGAGGATGCCACACCTTCCTGGGTATCGTATCATCATTTCTTGAAAGTCTGTGACATTGATGAACGCATAGAATTTCGTGCCTTTGTCAGTGATTAGGTCCATACCTATGAGTGGGTCGGGTTATGCAGGAAACTTTAACCTTCAGACAACCTGGTTTTCTCGACAGAATGGATCAGTGACATTGATATCAGGGTCTTATTATCAGAGCACTGCTATGATCTTGTTGAAGTGGAACTTTGGTCTCCTTCAGCCAACAACACATCAATTCTCGATCTCCTGTTGCATCGTGCATTTGCATTACATCATCATCTTTGCATTTTGCATATTACATTTGGCATTTTCATTTGCATGGCAGGTACTCTCCGTGGTTATTTGTTCCTAACTCTGCTATTCCAACCAGTGACAGGATTGAGGGATCCGACTTACATAGATACTCAACAAGGGGGAATCATCGCAAAGCAATGGATCAAGTGCAAGCTGAGATGCAGGAGTTCCGGACTCGTATGAATTAATTCATGGAGATGATGCAAAATGTTGCTGCAGGAGAAGAACAGCTGAAAACCATGGTCTAACCATTAATAGTACGGGTTAATGCCGAAGGTGTGTTGCATGGAGGTGTTGGGGTTGTTCCTCCTGTTGGTGGTGGGTCTGTTCCACCTTTTATTCCTGATGTTGTCGTACCTCCGGGCGGAGGTGGTGTGAATGTTAATGTGGCTGGTGGTAGTGCACATGCTGGGCACGGGCCTACTATTCCCCGTTGGGACGATCATCAAGGTGATATCTTTTCTATGAGAGACCTAGAGGAGGGTATGCCTACTGAAACTGACCAAAGATTGAAGTTGGTTGAAGAGAAGATGAAGTCTTTAGAGAATCAAGGTTCATTGGGTTTCGACATGTCTGACTTGGGGCTGGTGCCAGGGGTTAGGATCCCTCCTAAATTCAAGGTCCCAGATTTCGAGAAGTACAAGGGGAAGACTTTCCTGAGGATGCATATCCGGGCATATTTCAGAAAGATGTCAGCTCATTCTAATGATGAAAAATTACTAATGCACTTTTTCCAGGATAGCCTGGCTGGGGCATCACTAGAGTGGTACATGGGGCTCGAGAGGACCCATATACGTAGCTGGAAAGAGTTGGCAGAGGCTTTCGTGCGTCACTACCAATACAATAGTGATCTCGCACCTGACAGGGTACAGCTGCAAAGTCTGACGCAGAAGAATAATGAGAGCTTCAAAGAATACGCCCAAAGGTGGCAAGATTTGGCGGCTAGAGTGCAACCCTCTGTCGTGGAAAGGGAATTAAAGGATATGTTCATGGCATCGCTACCGGGTGTGTATTTTGAGAAGTTAATAGGGTGTATATCCGGGGAATTTTCTGATTTGGTAGTGGCAGGAGAAATGGTCGAGAGTGGGATCAAGGCTGGTAAGATCTCAAATGGTGACGGATCCTCTGCAGGAGGAGCAAGGAAACCATATTCAGGGAATCCTAGAAGGAGGGAAGACACAGTTGCTATTTCCCATGGAGGTAGAGGGAGAGGTCGAGCCCGGTATGATTCACAAGTTGCCACTGTGAATATTCCAGCAGCAGCTCAACCACAACAATAGTAGGGTAATGGTACACGGCAGTATACCCCTAGACGTCAGCCACCAGATAGGAAGTTTGATAATCCTCCAGTTCCGTATGCGCAGTTATTACAACGTTTGTTACAGTTGAAACTGGTACAGAAGAGAACCATAGCTCCTCTCACTGGTAGGCCACCTCCAGGCTACGACGAAAATGCCAGGTGCGAGTTTCATTCGGGCGCACCAGGGCACGACATAGATCACTGCAAAGCCTTTAAGCATAAGGTCCAGGACCTGTTGGATTCTAAGGCTATAAACTTCTCCCATGATGGGCCCAACGTAGATCAAAACCCAATGCCTAATCATGGAGCGGCAGGGGTTAGTGCCATCACAGACGAAGAAGGGTTAAACCTGGTAACTGATGTGAGAGAGCTAAAGACTCCGTTGGCAGTGGTGAAGAGCAGTTTGTTGAGAAAAAGGGTGTTTCCGGGATGTTCGGTTGATTGCCAAGAATGTGGGGTGCAGCCTGAGGGTTGTGGTCTTTTGAGGAAAGGTATTCAAAGAATTATTGACGAAGGTTGCTTGCAGTTTGATAAAGTGGTAAAAGGGAATGTCGGGAACAGAGTGTGCAGTGCTGGAAAAGGGGTCGCTACCGTTTCTATTCCATTTTAGACTATTCCCATTTTTGGGCCAGCCATGCCTGTTACTATTTCGGGGCCAGCCCAGCCAGCTTCAATCACTATCACGGCACCAGGACCCATGTCGTACAAAAGCACCAAGGCTATCCCCTAGAATTATGGGGGAGATGTGTTCTGCAACGGTCAGAAGATAGAGTTGATAGAGCCTGCAGGTGAGGGTTCTTCAGTTGAGAACATAGTAGGCACCAGAGGTATGACCAGGAGTGGGAGAATCTTTTCAGCGCCAGAGATTAATCCGGATAAGAATGACAAGGGCAAAGGTAAGGTTGTGATCAAGGAGAACTCCCAGTGGCAGGGTGATACCGGTGCGTCTTCTGAGGAAGCAGAAGAATTCATGAGGCTTATTAGAAAAAGTGACTACAAGGTGGTAGACCACTTAAAGCAAACGCCTTCGAAGATTTCGATCCTATCGTTGTTGATGTGTTCAGAAGCGTACCATAATGCATTGTTGAAGGTTTTAAATGCGGCTTACGTACCCCAGGAGATTTCTGTAAATCAGTTGGAGGGGGTAGTAGCCCATGTAAATGCTGGTAACGGTCTTGGCTTCACAGATCTAGACCTGACCCCTGCGGGGAAAAACCACAACCATGCTTTGCATATATCAATTGAGTGTAGGGGCTCTATGATGTCCCATGTTTTGGTAGATACCGGATCTTCTCTCAATGTGCTACCTAAGAAGGCTTTAATGAAGTTGGACACCAGGGGTTTAGTTTGTACGCCCAGTGATTTGATTGTAAGGGCTTTTGATGGTTCGAAAAGATCAGTACTCGGGGAAATCACAATACCCATCCAAGTGGGACCTGAGACGTTTGACACGACGTTCTTCACCATGGATTTCCAACCGGCTTACATCTGTCTGCTCGGTCGACCCTAGATACACTCTGCAGGGGCAGTTACGTCCATGTTACATCAGAAGTTGAAATATATGGTGGAAGGAAGGATTGTGACGGTATGCGGAGAGGAGGACATTATGGTAAGCCGTTTGTCTTCGTTTAAATATGTTGAAGTGGACGGGGAAATCCACGAGACGCTCTGTCAGGCTTTTGAAGTTGTTCCAATTCAAAAGAAGCCTCCTGTGGTAGCCCAGGATTTAGAGGTCCCCATGTCGTCATTGAAGGACGCACGTGCTATTGTAGAGTCTGGTTCTTCTTAGCATTGGGGACAGGTTATCGAGGTTCCTGTTAAGCAGGACAAGTTTGGTATCGGATATCAGCCTTCTAGCTCTTCCCAGAGAACTCCAAAGTACAAAGGATCGGTTCTGTTTACCAGCACTGGTGTGTATTTTGATACTATTAGTGTTGTTGTTGAAGGTGATGGGGACGATAGTGAGCGTGATATGGATACATGGATTCGTCCGTGTACTCCCGTAGAAAAGCTATGCAACTGGCGCACCGAGGAAGTCATTCACGTTACTACTGCAGAGTAATGTCATTTGTTTCTTTTTGTTTGGTCCTACATTCTGCCCAAGGCGTAGTGACCCAAGCTGTCGGGCTTTGTTAATACTTTTATGTTAACAGTAATAAAGGACATTTTTGTATTCAAATATTGTGTCCCTGTTTTTCTTGTTTTTGTTTTTGCATTTATATTAACAAAGAAAAATGGCAATGTGTTTGTTTAGTGCATAGCATAATAAACATAAACATCTTCATGCAGGTCTTTTCTAGAAGATGCCATCGATTTAGGTTCAGCTATGGCTTCATATGACTTTGATAATCCCATTTATCGAGCAGAAGAAGAGACTGACGAAGACTGTGAACTCCCTGAAGAATTAGCCAGGCTTCTCAAGCAGGAGGAAAGAGTCATCGTGCCTCATCAGGAGCAGGTCGAAATCATCAATCTGGGTACCGAGGACGATAAGAAAGAGGTTAAGATTGGGGCCGCATTGGAAGACAGTGTCAAGAGAAGATTGGTTGAAATGCTCCGCGAGTATAAGGATATCTTCGCTTGGTCTTACCAAGACATGCCTGGGCTAGATACAGATATTGTGGTACATCGACTACCTCTCAGAGAAGAATGTTTGCCGGTCAAATAGAAGTTGAGACGGGCAAGGCCTGACTTGGCAGTTAAGATAAAAGAAGAGGTTCAGAAGCAGCTGGATGTTGGTTTTCTTGCTGTCACAAATTACCCTTCGTGGGTCGCCAATATTGTTCCTGTTCCTAAGAAAGATGGAGAGGTGCGAATGTGCGTAGACTACAAAGACTTAAACAAGGCGAGCCCAAAAGACGACTTCCCGCCCCCTCATATTGATGTGTTGGTTGATAACACTACTCAATTTTCTGTGTTTTCCTTCATGGATGGCTTCTCTGGGTATAACCAAATCAAGATGGCCCTAGAGGACATGGAGAAAACAACTTTTATCACACCATGGGGGACTTTTTGCTATAAAGTGATGCCTTTTGGATTGAAGAATGCAGGGGCCACTTATCAGCGGGCCATGGTGACTCTCTTTCACGACATGATTCATCATGAAGTTGAAGTTTATGTTGATGATATGATTGCGAAGTCACAGACGAAGGAAGGATATCTGGTCGATCTTCTGAAGTTATTTGAACGGTTGAGGAAGTTCAAGCTGAGGCTGAATCCTAACAAGTGCACCTTCGGGGTGAGGTCTGGAAAGTTATTGGGTTTTATTGTCAGTGAAAAGGGTATTGAGGTAGATCCTACCAAAATAAAAGCTATACAAGAAATGCCTGAGCCGAGAACGGAAAAGCAGGTTCGTGGTTTCCTAGGGAGATTGAACTACATTGCAAGGTTCATATCTCATCTTACGGCCACTTGTGAACCAATATTCAAATTGCTGAGAAAAGATCAAACGGTCAGGTGGAATGATAATTGCCAGAAGGCTTTTGAAAAAATAAAGGAGTATCTGCAGGAACCTCCAATACTCATGCCTCCAGTTGCAGGGAGACCACTGATAATGTACCTTACGGTTCTTGAGAATTCGATGGGATGTGTGCTCGGTCAACAGGACGAGTCAGGTAGAAAGGAGCATGCCATCTACTACTTGAGTAAGAAATTTACTGATTGTGAGTCAAGGTACTCGATGCTGGAAAAAACATGTTGTGCACTCGCTTGGGCTGCTAAGCGTTTGAGGCAGTACATGATAAACCACACAACCCTATTGATTTCGAAGATGGATCCAATCAAATACGTTTTTGAAAAACAAGCCCTCTCCGGGAATATTGCCCGTTGGCAAATGGTTTTTACGGAGTATGATATTCAGTACGTTTCCCAGAAAGCCATCAAGGGAAGCGTCATGTCGGAATATCTAGCTGAACAGCCATTGGAGGATTATCAGCCGATGAAGTTTGATTTTCCAGATGAAGATGTCATGTTTTTAAAAGCGAAAGACTGTGATGAACCCTTGCCTGACGAGGGACCTGAGAAGGGGTCTCAGTGGAAGTTGATTTTCGATGGAGCCGTTAACTCATATGGTAGTGGAATCGGTGCGATTATTACGACTCCCCGTGGTGCTCATATACCATTCATCGCCCAGTTAACCTTCGCCTGCACCAATAATGAGGCTGAGTACGAAGCATGCATTATGGGTCTGGAAGAGGCCATTGATATGCGAATTAAGAATCTTGATGTATATGGCGATTCGGCTCTGGTCGTCAACCAGATTAAAGGAGAATGGGAAACTCGTCAGGCAAACCTGGTGCCCTATAAGGATTACGCAAGGAGACTGCTGCCTTTCTTCGATAGAATCGAGTTCCATCACGTGCTGAGGGCTGAGAACCAGATGGCGGATGCGTTGGCCACTCTAGCCTCGATGTATAAATTGAATTTCTGGAATGAAGCTCCGTCTATCACCATCAAGCGTCTTGATAGACCAGCCTTCGTGTTTGCAATTGAGAAGACATCGGATGGAAAGCCTTGGTATTTTGATATCAAGCAGTTTCTCAAGACTCAGGAGTACCCAGCGGGGGCATCCAGTAAAGATAAGAAGACTCTGAGGAGGTTAGCCGATAATTTCTATCTGAACAAGGATGATGTGCTCTATAGGAGAAATTTTGACATGGTTTTGCTGCGTTGTGTTGACGGACTTGAAGCAAGCCTGTTAATGGAAGAGGTTCATGAGGGTTCTTTCGGTACTCATGCTAATGGGCATGCTATGGCTAAGAAACTGTTGAGAGCTGGGTATTATTGGATGACGACGGAATCTGATTGCTTCAAATACGCCAGAAAATGTCACAAATGCCAGATCTACACGGATAAGGTGCACGTGCCACCTACCCCTCTGAATGTAATAACATCTCCTTGGCCTTTCACAATGTGGGGAATTGATATGATAGGAAAGATTTAGCCGACTGCTTCTAATGGCCATCGTTTCATACTGGTTGCAATTGATTACTTTACAAAGTGGGTGGAGGCAGCCTCGTATGCGAATGTGACAAAGCAGGTTGTCGCCCGGTTCATAAAGAGGGACATCATCTGCAGATACGGTGTACCTGAGCGGATCATTACAGACAATGGTTCAAATCTTAACAATAAGATGATGAAAGAGTTGTGCCGGAATTTCAAGATAGAACACCACAATTCTTCTCCCTACCGCCCGAAGATGAACGACACTGTTGAGGCAGCTAACAAGAATATTAAGAAGATTGTGCAGAAAATGGTTGTGACTTACAAGGACTGGCACGAGATGTTTCCTTTTTCTCTTCACAGTTATCGTACTTCTATACATACATCAACCAGGGCAACTCCTTACTCACTAGTATATGGTATGGAGGCGGTCCTACCATTGGAGGTTGAGATTCCCTCTTTACGGGTATTGTCGGATGTGAAGCTTGATGAAGCTGAGTGGGTACAGACCAGGTTGAATCAGTTTAACTTGATTGACGAGAAGAGGTTGGCTGCCATTGCTCACGGCCGGTTGTACCAGAGTAGGATGAAGAAGGCCTTTGATCAGAAGGTGCATCCTCGATGTTTTCAAACGGGTAATTTGGTGTTGAAAAGGATCCTTCCTCCTCAAACATATCACAGGGGCAAGTGGACTCCTAATTACGAAGGTCCGTATGTGGTAAGAAAGGTTTTCTCAGGCGGAGCCTTATTACTATCTACAATGGATGGTGAAGATTTTTCGTCCCCTGTGAACGCAGACGTAGTCAAAAAATACTTTGCTTAAAAAACGACCCGCTGGACACAAAAAGAAAGTCCAGGCAAAAATGGGGCATCTCTGCGAACCGAAAAAAGGAAAATGGTTCGGGCAAAAAATAGGGATATATAAAAAAAAATTAGGGATATATAAAATAAAAATGGTAAACCCGCAAAGTCGAAAACCCGAAAGGGCGACTTTGGCAAAAAAGGGTATCCCGGTGGATTGAAAACCCGAAAGGGCGATCCAGGCAAAAGTTAGGGATTTAAAAGGAAACGGCTACGATCTGCGTTCGATCTGTAAACTTGTGAGCGGTTATCCCGAAGGAAAGGAATCAGTCCAGTTAGTCTTTTCGGAAAGCAAAATATGGGGATTGTTGAAGACATATGGGTCATAGCTGAATCGTTACATGGTGGATGTCTGTTTCCACATTGCCGACATGTGTATATTTTCGTTTACTTTTGCAATTAACTCTTTCTAGGAATTGCATCCAAATTGTAATTTGCCTATTAACAGGCCCTTTATCAATAAAAGTATTCACTTCAGATAAATAGCTTTCTTTCTATGTTTTTACTATTACTGTTTTGTTTACAAAGACGTTTGATATTTTGATAAACATTACATATAAAAACACGAAGCTTTATAGAGCATAAACGAAAGAAATGACTTTATTTTAACGGCTAGTAGCATGAATGGTTACTGAGGTAGCCAATGCACGAGTTTGGTTTATTTTCATTTAATTGCAGGTGTGCAGGATTTCCCCAACAGAATATTTCCCCCGGCAATGAAGGCATGGTACAGGGTGGTTCGTAGTCCCCAGGTGGAGGTCAGCATTGATATTCACGGATTAATCCCCTACAGATGTACGGAAGTAAGTGTTCTTCCCTGTCAGCGGAAGTGTACCAATCTCCAGTAGAGTAAAGCAGGTAAAAGCCCCTGCCAAACTTATTCTCCAGCAGTCTTAGTGTCCTCGGCGTTCGTCCCCAACGGAGTTGACGTTCCCAAGCGGAGTTGATACTGATTCCCCCTACGAAGTAGGTGTTTAAGCGGAGTTGGATCCATTCTTCGATAGTGTGGAGTTCGAAAGATCTCTAACATTCCCCGCAGGGAGGTCGGTGGTATGGTGTATCCAGTGCAGAGCAGGTTATTTTCTAAGCAGAGTGGGACTTACAGGTTGTCCTTGACTCCCTACTGAGTGGAGCTTTGAGGTCTGCCCCAGACCGAGCGGATTTTTATCCCCAGCAGGTTGTCTATTCCCCAGGAGAGTCCAATCATACTTGTCACCTTCTGTTATTCCCCAGCGGAGTCGGTTTCACCTTCCCAACATTTATTTTTGCTGACGTAATTCTGTGATACCCGGTTTTCCCCAGCGAAGCCAGTCTCTCTTCTCTAGCATTTATTTTGCTAGGGGGGATCCCTTTGCATTTTTGCATCATTGCATATCATCCTCCCAAACGCGTAGCATTTCCATTTCGTATGGAGCATTACGCCATTCTCAAACATATGCATCAGAGACATAAGCCAAGTTTGGTACCGATTACCGTTAACAGCAAAGATTGTTTGATTCAGGATATGGTTGGAAACATTCCCGGCATTGGCCGTCTGGTCTTCTTCCTAATGAAGTCTTACTGATTCAAACCTCTTTGTGAGTCCGTTGATTCTCTTATTCCAACTATTGGTTGGCATTCCCCAGCGTAGTCCAATTTGTGGTGACTGGTGTTTTGGTAAGTCGGGGTGTCTTGTCCTAGCTTTCAGTTAGTAATCTCTGGTTTCCCCTTTGCAGAATATTTGTTCCAACTTTTGGTTGGCGATCTTTGTTGTTCTAACTCTTGATTAGTAACCTTTTATTCCAACTCTTGGTTGATAATTTTGGGTGAGCATCTCAACTTTTGGTTGGTAGTCTCCTGTGGTGGAGTCAGCTTCGTGTAGCATCCCTGTCGCTACTGTGAAAATCAGCGCCGACTATGACAGAAGAGTCGCCACCGTGCGTTATTTATCCCAACGGAGGGAAAGGAAACGCTCAGAGTAAACCTAACGCAACACGGGAAAGGAATGGTCGTCGCAACCAAATTCCTGGATTCGGGAGTCGATTACGCAAGGGGAAGGTATTAGCACCCCTCACGTCCGTCGTACTCGACACGATCCACGCTTGTTTTCTAGTACGGATTGTTATTTTATCTACTATAAAGGTCAAGGGTTAAAAAAGAAAAGAAAATGACTTGGCAAAGTATCGCACTTTATGCCTACGTATTCCCGTCTGGAACGAGAAATCAGAGTCAACGTAGTTCGCCTACCTACGGGAAAGGAGGGGAAGGTTGCTCGCTAGGATACAGCATCCTATGCCTACGTACTTTCATACAGCATGAAAGATCAGAGCAAATGTATTTCGGGCTATGGAAGACACAAGCTTGGCTGACTGTTTTTTATTACCTTCAAAAAGGGTTTTTCTTGATTAAGAGTCCAAGCGGACAAAAATGACACTTTGATGTTTGTTTTAAATCTTTTACGAAAGAAGTGTTTTTTTAGTTTGTTTGCAATCTCTGACGCACTAGAGACTATGATTTGAGAGTGACTACGTCGTATGTCACCCAAAGGGTGCCACACTAAGCAGCCAGACTACTGGAAAGAAGCTCTCCAGCAACCCTTTCTCAAACAACTTAAGGCTCATAACATACGACATCGATTAACCTTATTACTGTATTTTTGAGTTGTTTTGAGACAAGAAGAGAAAGAAGCTCTAAAAAGCCTAGGGTTGAAAAGGGAATAAAAACTAACCTAATGTTGTCATGCATGGATAAGAATCCTAATGTCTGTCATAATTCCCTCCTGCACAGAGGAAATCAGAGATCCTAGGGGATAAATGTCGCTACTGCGAAAATCGGCGCCGACTGAACAGAAGAGTCGCCACCGTGCGTTATTTATCCCAACGGAGGGAAAGGAAACGCTCAGAGTAAACCTACCGCAAAGACGGGAAAGGAATGGTCATCGCAACCAAATTCTGGATTCGGGAGTCGGTTACGCAAGGGGAAGTTATTAGCACCCCTCACGTACGTCGTACTCGACGGGATCCACACTTGTTTTCTGGTACGGATTGTTATTCGATCTATTCTACAGGTCTGGGGTTAAAATAAAATAAACTGACTCGGCAAAGTATCGCACTTTATGCCTACGTATTCCCGCCTGGAACGAGAAATCAGAGTCAACGTAGTTCGCCTACCTACGAGAAAGGAGGGGAAGGTTGCTCGCTAGGATATCGCATCCTATGCCTACGTACTTTCATACAACATGAAAGATCAGAGCAAACGTAGTTCGGGCCACGTATGACACAAGTCTGTCTTGATTGTTTTTATCCTTCTGAAAAAAGGTTTTCCTGATTAAGAGTCCAAGCGGACAAAAATGACGTTTTTGATTGGTTTACAGTCTTTTACGCAAGAACTGTTTTTTATTGTGTTTGAAATGTTTATTGTGTTTTTCTGATTGTTTTAAGAAAGAAGAGAGACAACAACTCTAAAACCTATGGTTTAAAAAGGGAATCAAAATCTAACCTAATGTTGTCATGCATGGATGAAGGCCTAATGTCTGTCATATTTCTCTCTCTCGCGCAGAGAGAAACAGAGATCCTAAGGGAGTAAACGGAAAAGAAACAACATATATACAGTAAAGCGGTAAAATGCATGAATGCAGCAGTACAAGCGAGGCAAGGGAGTCCCACTCAACCTCTAACCTAGAAAACAATGGGCAAAGTGAAACAACTTCACCTCAACCCTATGGGAAAATTATCAAACAATACAGTCAAGAAACTCAAACAATACATCACCAGCTCTACACAGCATCAGCAGCTCTAAACAGCAAAACCTGACAGCACAAGCTCCTGCTTCCATTAGTCTTCAAGGCAATGAACTTCATATTCAATCTTCAAAGTTTCTTCAAAGCAAGCTCTCCTAAATGAGTAATAGTTCACAAGATGATTTGGGATGTTAAACAGTCAGTTAACCACCAAAGGTGGCATACAGACTGTTAACAAAATACAGACTGGTTCTCTCAAAAGTTCTATCTCCTAGATACAGTCACTAATCCTTCCAAAGGAGGGATGTGAGTATTAAGGAGAGACTTTTAATCATTGAGAAGAATGGAGGCAAAAGAAACCATCCATATTTGTGAAGAAATTTTCTATTCTAAGGCTCTACCTAGCTCCTAGGTCCTATGATCTTCAAACAGCTTCAAGCAAGTCAAGCATCTTCATCAAGATTTGATCTTCAGCTTCAACTTTGTCTTCAATAGGCTCCATCATCATGCTCTTCAAACCAATCCCACACCCCAAGCAAAGCCCAATAAGCCCATACAAACAAAATAAACCCCAAAAGGGCACACCAAACAAGCATACAATTGCAAAATATACTAAAAATATTAATATAGTAGGGAAAATTCTAATATTATTTCTAGGGGATCTACTAAGCCTACCCTTAATACCCATATATTCCCCATAGCCTAACTTGTCCTAAAAACCCAAAATCTAAAGTTATTGTGGACCTATGTTGAAGTTTAACCTAATTCTATACAACCTAATAGCATCTAATCAAAACTATCCTAAAAATCATCACAAAAATATGGAATTAATCCAGGGGGAACCTAAAACATATATCTAATTACCCTAAAAATATTGACCTAAAAATATAAAGGGAGCTACCTAAACTAAAATCTACAAAACCATACATCAATATAAAAGCATTAAAAAGCTATTAAAAGTAAAAATATGAAAAAAAAAATAGTAAATGCATGATATGCAAAATGTTTTTATTTTATATTTTTCTAGACAAAAATATGAAAAGGGAGAAAAAACTCCCATTAAAAAATATTCATTTTTCAATTTAATATGGATTTTCAAAGATTAAAAATAAAATGGAGAAAAAATGAAATGCATTATGAACATGGGGTGCAGGAAGTATTAATATTCAGTTTGATTTATGCGTGGGCCCAAACTGGGGGTATAACAAGTAAAGCGCGCCAGGCCCAGATTAATTCAGAAAACAATTAAAAAATCTAAAGAAAAAGAAAAACTAGCGGTGCGAATAGAAACAGAATATAGTTCATTTTTGGAATGGGCCTGAATGAGGGGTCTGAATATCAATACGCTTAAGCCCAAAACTTAAATCAGAAAACAATAAGAAAAATCAAAAGAAAATGAAGAAAGGCGCGGTGCAAATAGAAGCAATATTCAGTTCAAACTTGGATTTAGGCCTGATAGGGGGTGGCGATAGGAATTGATGACTTAAGCCCAGGATGAGGGCTTTAATGAAACGCCGCGTTTCATTCGCTGGCTTCCCTCCACAATTTCGTTTCGAATGCAAGCCGTCCGATCCATTTCCCAGTCAACAAGTCAAGCGCGCATCAACGGTAGCGAGGTCATCTTCAACCTTGGATTAGGGTTTTGAAGAAACACCATTAAAACCAGAGCTCCATGCACAGAACTTCTACCCTCTCGTTCTCCCTCATTCCTTCATCAATTTTAACAAAATAAAACCCAAACTTGACCTATTTTCCACGCTGAATACAACTATGGGGTTGGTTTCCATTGAAACAATCTCTATATTCAAACCCGAATGCGAAACCAACTTGAACTCAAAATGTGATCAGTTTTCCACTTCAACCAAACTCAGAATTCTTTACATAAAAATGATCCTCATGCTACACTAATTAAAATCAGCTATTAATTTGGCATTATCATTCACTATATAGCATGTTCTTTCTCCATCAAGAATTGACCTCCATAGTTGAAACTTCACCAATTACTCACAAACTCATCAAAATTGATCCCCTAATTGTCTCTAACAGCTTTACACTAATAATTTACCCTAGCCATGCCTAGATTGAGGTGTAGAAATGGTTTTGCATACCTGGCTTCTTGGATTGGTAGTGATGGTAGATCTTCAATTCAAGGCTTGAAACTCCTCAAGAACACTCCCTAGATGATGAATATTCTTCTGTATGCAAAAGATTTGATGTAGCAAGCTTGTACTTCAAGATCCAATGGCAACGGCTTCCTTGCAATTTCCAATGGAACACCTTCAATTCTTCATCAATGGAACTTCAAACCAGTATGAACACACTCAGAAATATGTATGGAGAAGGTTTGTGGAGAAAAAATGGATTGCAATGAAGAAGAATCAAGAGCTTGAATATGATTTGCAAATGAAGCTTTTTTGGATTTCAATCTCTCTTCTCTACACCAATTAACACCAACCTTGCACCAAGGCATGTTGCACTTGTTATATAGAATGGATTAGAACAGTCTAGAACCATCTAGGATCATCTAGTGAGAACTTGAAGTTTTCATGCAATGGTATTTTGAATTTTCATTTCTCATATCATGGTATCTCATTCCAAATGCCTTGCAATCTTTGTAACCAACTTGAATTTATCCCCACATGATATTTTGGATGAGATACAATGCATATCCTCCTTGTTTGTTGAGTTATTTTGAGTTTTGCTTTGGTACCCTATTATGCAAGTAATCAAATTCCAAAGCAGCCCTATGATGCAAGCCTCAAATCAAAATTGTGGCTGAACCATTGTTCTTAGAATGTCATCTGGAGTCAAAATGACCTATTACATGACATGGTTTGGACTTATAACTTGGGATTTATGATTTTCAACTTCACTTGAATTAACTTATGCCTAATTTTTAGGCCATTTTTATCACTTTTTGATATGAGCCCTTTCAACATATCATGATCTCCCTACTAGCCTTAAAACATCATTATAAGCAAGTTTGATGTTGAAGATTTTTCCATTTGAAGCTTGGAAGTAGGAGATATGGCCTTATGCTTGAAATGACCTATAACCTCCAAATGACCAAAATGCCCTTGGCTTGTCAAGATCATAAGTAGAGCTCCACAAATCAGATTGAGGCATACCATACCTTTCTAGAAATCTAAGATCATGGGTAACAACTTTAATGTTGGCCAAAAATCTATTTGAAAATTAGTAAAGGGGAAAAAGTTGCTTGGGAGTCAAGTAACTTTCACAGACAAATTTCAGATGCCTCTGAGGACCTGTAACTTGCAAGAACCATAACTTGAGTTCTACAAATCTCCTTTATGCCTTACACAACTCAAATTAAAGGTCTTGAGATACTCTAAAAGTTTCATGTTGGCCAAGGATCCATTTGAGACTTTCATTTTGAATTACTTTGCTTGGAAGTTTGACCTAAACCAGGGGATTTTACACAGAAACCCTAATTCAGAAACTTCTCTTCTTCTTGATTTCTTTTGATTTCTCCTTGGCACAACACCACATACATATCCACATATCAAATGATGAATCCCACATCCTCCAAATAGGCCTTTATGCCCTTCAATCAAGCATTTGACCTAGGGTTGACCCAGATGACACCCTAGTTGACTGTCTTCAACTGTAGCTCTTGTAACCATGCCAATGACTTGTCTTACTTTCAAAAGGACCCTCTAGGTCTTCCATGCCCTCAATTCATAACCCATAACTTCTCTGATGATCTTCACATACCCTCAAGATAGGAGAGAAACCCACTGCTTGGCCTTTAAACTTCCCAAAGCTTCAATTTCTTTCTTGGTGATTTGAATAGGCTTAAATCTTGATAAGAGCCTCTTGAATACATTCCTTGAGATGAAAAATAGCACTTGATCCCTTGTCAGATAACTTGTTATGCTATGCTATGCAAATGATTAGACTATGTACATGACTTTTTATGCAAATGACAATGCAATTGAAACATAAACTAAGTGAAGTAGCTTGAGCAAATTTTAGGGTGCAACAGCTGCCCCTATTCAAACGACTTGGACCCGACTGGGTGAAGAGGGAACGGCCTTCAAACATTCGAGGTAGGAGACGGTTGAATACTAAGAACCCGGAAATTTGCCAACTGCAGAAATAAACTGCACAACTGTTTGGGGGACAAAATCCGTCACTTGAACCTGATTGTTACGGTAACAACTGATCAACCACCTGACACCGATCTGATTTCAACACTAACCATCTTTGCAACAACAAACTTGTCAATATATGAATAACCTGGACGACTTCACTGGGGAAGTACTTCTGTCAACAAAACATGACCCTGTCAACGATACAGGAAAATAACCCCGCCATCACTACGGGAAATCACTCCGCCACCACAACGGGAAATAATCTGGGAAAATAACACCGCCATCGCTACGGGAAATAACTCCGCCACCACTACGGGAAATAACACCGCCATCACTACGGGAAATCACTCCGTCACCACTACGGGAAATAACACCGCCATCATTACGGGAATATAACACCGCCACCACTGCGGGAAGATAACACCGCCACCACTGCGGGAAGATAACACCGCCACCATTACGGGAAGATAACACCGCCACCACTGCGGGAAGATAACACCGCCATCACTACAGGTAATAACTCCGTCACCACTACGGGAAATCACTTTGGTACAGCTTTTCTGCCTATCTTTGCAGCAGCTAGCTCCATCAATCACAGGGGTAACACAATATGAGTCTAGTCTTCCAATTTTCAGTGCTGACATGGCAGCAAATCTGAGAAGGACTCTACTGGGGATTTTCTGAATCCACACTGCCATAGGCGGCAACTTCCAAAAATCGATTCACGAAATCTTTTGATAACGACCTAACAACAACCTTGAAGAGATACTCCGCTGGAGGGGTAAGAGAAACTTAAACAAGCAACTCTGTGGGGAATAATGCTAAAACTGACATTATCATTACATGTCTCACGCTGAGACCTTGAATGTTTGGTAATTAATTTGAGCAAGAGCTCCCTCCACCTGCAAGGGAAACAACACTAGAAAACAAAAGGTTAACCAACCTGACTTATGTTTCAAAATGCATATGTTTGACAATGGCGTAATGCTCCATTCGACATGGAAATGCTACGCATTTTTTATTTGGTGGATGCAAATATGACACTATATGCCGATGCAAATGCAGGCTCGAACTGCTGGGATAGCTCTAACAAGCTTGCTTCCTCAATCTTGGCCGTCGAGGACAAATATCACCCTGCTGGGGAGTGAACGGGTATCACAATGTATTCCGGCAAAATAAACGCCAGGACACACAACCAACTCTGTCGGGGAGAGTTTTAACCTTCGAGTTCCACTGGGAGGAAAGAAAACACTTGCTGAAAAGAGGGAACTCCGCTGGGGACAAAACGACCCTCTTGGGGAAAATCAACTGTCTTCGCTGGGGGAGAGTAAATGACCCTACTGGGAGGGGAATCTCTACTGGGAAGAGTAGACTGCCTGGGTACAACTCACAAGTTGGAAATATTAATCTTCCGAGGCTAAACCACTCTGCTCGGGATGGGGGATCCTTTTGGGGGACACCACACTGTCTGAATACAGCCTGCAATCTTGGAATCATCAATTCTGCTGAGGGTAAATGACCTTGCTGGAGAATGTCCCTCGGATAAGCTACGACTAGCTGGGGAATTTGATCCTTCTTTGTCATCTCAGCTTCAGGGAATGAAGCGCGACCTGCATGGGAATTCACTTCACGTGATGATCAAGTCTTTCATCGAAAGCCTCTGGTTAGGGCAACATGAACTCTATTCCTTCTCGGAAATTTGCCCCGTAAATACCAACATGCCCCAGTCCGAGCATTTCGTCTGGAAAGGAAAGGCTAGCCATAGTGCTACTCACAATACCTTGCCCCTGAATCGGCACCAACCTTCTGATAAGGACTCTTCGATCTCTGTACTCTGACGGTTAGATCTGAACTGTTTCTGCACGTCAAACCCCAAAAGAATGTCCCAACAACATCTTTTGTTTTTAGGGTGTTCTGCCCCGGTCTTGCGATAATCTTTTGCCCCTGATTGACTGATTCGTGGAGCAGCGCCCATAGCCGCGAGAGATTTACCAAATCTCGACCTAATTGCCCCAGATTAACTGATTCTCGGATGTACGACTTTACTGGGGATAAACGAACGTGCCAAGTAGGTTGGGGCTTTTGTACATCCGTGATAGGTCCTACACTCCTGATGCTGGACAATACCCTGTCCGAATTCACGGCTTCTAGTAGAAGGGTCAATGGATGGCAGCACGATTTCCCGATATTTGTCTCAAACTTGAAGATTGGCTGAATCTGCTCAAGTAGCTCTGAGTAACTCTGATGACACTGAGAAGAACAATTCTTTTGCCTCTGTTATGCCCCGGCCTGCGGGAACCTCTGTGGGATAGTCTGAAAATCTGTACCCTGGCGGTTTAATATGAACTGCCCCAGCATTCTGAACTTCCGCGAGATACTTTGAATCGAACGCCTCTCGAATAAAGAATAATCCCTGCACTCTTGGGATGGCATGCCCCTGTCTGCAATGACTTTGCCTTAATCTGGTTCTCGGAAAAACCCACTCTGAACCGAAAGCACCTTGCTACAATACGACCTTGCGGTGGCTTACCCCGGTGTTTCCCTCAATTCAACAACTATCAACATCGTGACTTGCCCCTGAACGAGCGTTGAGCGACTTAACCTGCCCTGATCAAACATAGCATTCTGGATAGCTGCCCCTGATTGGCTCTCGAGAAGATTCGCTTCTGATCAACTGCTTCTCAAGTAAACTGCCCCATAATCAACCAATGCTTCGGGACTTTTCCTTAGACTAATTGATTCCGCACTCACTGGAAGTCGATGCCCCTGATTCACAGGGTTCCACAACATACACCATTCTGATCTAGACTGCTGAATTATTCAGTCCCACTTGATTATTCCCTGGTGGAATTTCCTTTATGTCAACTACTGACCTGCAAGTAAAATTGTTTAATCCCGAATGGTAATTTTAATGCAGCGTTCATGCAGATTTTAAAAAAATTTGTGCTGCCACTCATTTACGTGTCATGACTGTGAGTGACGAATGAACCAAAGTTCAAACGTAGTGCTTACGTGATCAGTGAAAAATACAACAAGGATATGACTAGCAACTCAAGAAGGAGTCGGGTTACTCAACCTTATCGTAATGCGCTTTCAGAATAAACCCTACCTCAATTAGGTCTTTTAAGGGTTGTGTCGTGGTCGGGTTCACAGTTCGTGAAACAAAGGATATTTGGCTCAAATTATGATTTATACCCACCCCTTCTACGTGATGATCTCCGATCCTAAAGTTCAGTTAACATGGCTCGAGCGCTCGCCTCTTCGAGAGGTATGTTGAATGGTAAGGACCATGGCTAAGGAACTCACAAGGTTTCGGAGTGACAGTTACTCCTTTTTCGCTTTCGGTGTCTGTATACACACGACTTTGTCCTTGTTCGAGGATTTTTCTTTTTATATCCTTTTTTTCGTTCTTTTGATTCCCTAATTTTTTCCTGGACTGACTCCTTTTGAGTTCTTTTCGATTTTTCTTTTGAAGTCCAGCGGGAGGCCTTAATTTTTGCCTAAGTATTAGCTTTCCAGCTTTTTCTTTTTCTTTTTACTTAGCGGGCTCTCTTATTCCTTTTTTTCTTGGAACACCGTCGTGTGATACTGATTGTCTTGATTCATCCGAGAAGTTGTAACTGTCTCACTCCTGGTTGGTGAGGTTTAACCATTGTGGTTGGCGAGACGCGACCTCTCGAGGGGTATAAACTGCAATTGGTCCTCGAAAGGCACCACTTCTCTGTAAGACTTGAACGCTCGGTCAAGCTAACTGACAACTACCCTGCCCCGGGTTAAGATGTGAGGGTTTAAAATCCGAAAAAACTTCTACTTCCTGGCTCGAAATGGTTAACAAGGGACTAAATCCGAAAAAACTTCTACTTCCTTGTACGTCATCGGCAAGGTTTTATCTGAAAGCATACGATCATCGGTTATGAGTATTCAGTTTCGTCATCCTCCCTCAAATCGTTGCTAATCATAGTGATAAAGTGGAGTAAATAAAATGCAATTGTCAATGCAATGCAATAAATGAGCGACAGCGACATGATTAATTCAAAAAAATGCATAGTCATTTTACCAATCTTACCATTCGAAACAAACAATGTTTAATAGCAAGTAGTAACTAACAGAAAAGAAACTACAAATGCAAATAATAAAAAGCCTGAGGACTGCCAATGCTGAGGGCGCCCGCCTGTCTGGACCACTGGCTTCTTGAAAAGGACCCTCTGAGTCTACGAGCTTAGACAGCTGAGAGGTTGGCATGAACAAACAAAACTCCTTCTGGAAAGGAAATGTACTCTTGGTCGATCAACTGTTGTACTTTTGCCTGAAAAGCTTTGCAATCTTCAGTTGAGTGCCCCGGGGATCCGCCATGGTAACTACACTGAACGTGGGGATTGTACCCAGGAGGGTAAGGCTCTGGAACAGACTTAAGAGCTTTAGGTTCCACCAAAGAAATCTGGATCAAAGATGGCAGAATTTGGCTATACGACATAGGCACTGGGTGGGAAGGAGCATTCCTTCGTTCCAAGTTGTTACGAGGTCTGTTCGGATTAGGGCACTGATTCTGACAACCTCGACCACGAGTTCGCTGATTTGCAAGAGAAGTGACATAACGTTCCTGATATGGTGCCCTGGGCACAATGGTCTGTCCAGCATAACAAGGTACAGGAGATACTGATCCAACAGATTTCACCACTCCATCTCGAGGATATCCAACATTTGACATGATTGCATTGATCACAACTCCTTCTTCATTCTGACAGTCATAAAGAGATTCAGCTTCACTAGCCTGACTGTTTGACGTAACTCCAAGCATTCTTTCGAGGTACGGGCTCTCCAGGGAGTGTACAAACATGCTCATTAACTCTCGGTCTAGGAGCGGCGGCTTCACTCTAGCAGCAAATTCTCTCCATCTCTGAACATACTTCCTGAAAGGTTCATTCTCCGCACGAGATAATTCTTGCAATTGTACGCGAAAAGGAGCCATTTCCAGGTTGTAGTCGTACTGCTTCACGAAGGCATTGGCTAAGTCCGACCATGATTTAATACTATCACTCTTCAAGTGCATGTACCAGTCCAAAGATGCTCCGGTCAAACTATCCTGGAAATAGTGAATCATGAGCTTGTCATTGGTGATATACAGAGTCATTCTTCTGCAGAACATAACCAAATGTAGCTTCGGACAGCTATCCCCTTTGTATTTCTCGAAATTGGGCACTTTGAACTTTGGAGGCAATACAAGACCTGGCACCAAACACATGCTCGCAGCATTCAAATCAAGAGTATTCTTATTCACCAGGGCAATAATCTGATCTTCCAACGCCTGAAGTCTTCTCATCTCCTCAACAGTCAATGGATTCTGAATATCAACCTGTGGAACAACTCTTGGAGGTGGAAAAATCCTTGGAGAATCTGGCGTAGAGAAGGTGAAATTGTGATACTCGGAGTCGTTGAGAGAATATGGACCTCTGACAGGGGTTTGCACAGGCTGGGCAACATTATCCCCTAGAGTCCTTTGACTGTTGTTATCTCCTCTATTTATAGTTATTATGGCTTCCATGAACTGACTCAACTGGTACTTCAACAATTCAGACTCCGCCCGAGTAACAACCAAGTTCTGCTCTCCTGAAGCCATGATCTATCCCAATGCTAACTCAAGTCCAATGCGAATGTCGGGAAATCAACTGATGAAGCGGACAAAAACGGGTAAGCTCCCTGTTCCGGATGAGGATGAATATGCAAAATGAAATGCAAATGCAAACAGTCATGCAAAATGCAAAATGCACACACAAGGGACCAAGTGCCCCTGGCTGAGAAGAATCCACCATATTGGTCTTAGTCAGACCCATAACACTGCTCGAACCTGGTGTCAGCAAATCAAAACGGTACTCGAACCTGGTCTCCAACAGACCTCATAATGTTGTCTTCAAATATCACTGAATCTCAATCAAGAAAACCGGTAATCTGGAGGTCAAGTTACCTGCATGCCCCAACCCCTCTCACAGGTAGGTGTCCTAATAACTGACACAAGGTATGGCATCCTATGCGGTCGTCGGCGTCACAGACTTTCAGGGTTGATGATACGATTCCCAGAAGGAGTGGCACCATTAAATCCTGAAGAGGCCTCACTTAGCCAACTTCCAATTGATCGGTTCCCAGAATCGACAATCCAACTAACCAGCAACCCATGCCACCCAAAGGGTGGGACAAGAGGCCAACCAGAAGAACCTCGTCTGAGCGTGGATTTCATGAGACACTATTGCCTGCAAAGCAAGCACGCGCCCACTAATTTCCACTCTAATTCTAGGTGTACTCAAGCCCAGGTCCGGCTTATCTCTCAATCATAGAACCCCCTCATACCCACAGCAATAATAACAGAAATATAATGCTGAATGTAAAATACAGAAAAAAGTAAATCCATACAAAATCCTCGACGGGAAAACAAGCGTTAGGATTGACTCGCGTAGGGAACCGTTGGAGTCCCCAGCAGAGTCGCCAGCTGTCGCTACTGCGAAAATCGGCGTCGGCTGAACAGAAGAGTCGCCACCGTGCGTTATTTATCCCAACAGAGGGAAAGGAAACGTTCAGAGTAAACCTACCGCAAAGACGGGAAAGGAATGGTCATCGCAACCAAATCCTGGATTTGGGAGTCGGTTACACAAGGGGAAGGTATTAGCACCCCTCACGTCTGTCGTACTCGACGGGATCCACACTTCTTTTCTGGTACGGATTGTTATTCGATCTATTCTACAGGTCTGGGGTTAAAAGAAAATAAACTGACTCGGCAAAGTATCGCACTTTATGCCTACGTATTCCCGTCTGGAACGAGAAATCAGAGTCAACGTAGTTCGCCTACCTACGGGAAAGGAGGGGAAGGTTGCTCGCTAGGATATCGCATCCTATGCCTACGTACTTTCATACACTATGAAAGATCAGAGCAAACGTAGTTCGGGCCACGTACGACACAAGTCTGTCTTGATTGTTTTTATCCTTCTGAAAAAATGTTTTCCTGATTAAGAGTCCAAGCGGACAAAAATGACGTTTTTGATTGGTTTATAGTCTTTTACGCAAGAACTGTTTTTTATTGTGTTTGAAATGTTTATTGTGTTTTTCTGATTGTTTTGAGAAAGAAGAGAGACAACAACTCTAAAACCTATGGTTTAAAAAGGGAATCAAAATCTAACCTAATGTTGTCATGCATGGATGAAGGCCTAATGTCTGTCATATTTCTCTCTCGCGCAGAGAGAAACAGAGATCCTAAGGGAGTAAACGGAAAAGAAACAACATATATACAGTAAAGCGGTAAAATGCATGAATTGAGTAGTACAAGCGAGGCAAGGGAGTCCCACTCAACCTCGAACCTAGAAAAAAATGGGCAAAGTGAAACAACTTCACCTCAACCCTATGGGAAAATTATCAAACAATACAGTCAAGAAACTCAAACAATACATCACCAGCTCTACACAGCATCAGCAGCTCTAAATAGCAAAACCTGACAGCACAAGCTCCTGCTTCCATCAGTCTTCAAGGCAATGAACTTCATCTTCAATCTTCAAAGTTTCTTCAAAGCAATCTCTCCTAAATGAGTAATAGTTCACAAGATGATTTGGGATGTTAAACAGTCAGTTAACCACCAAAGGTGGCATACAGACTGTTAACAAAATACAGACTGTTTCTCTCAAAAGTTCTATCTCCTAGATACAGTCACTAATCCTTCCAAAGGAGGGATGTGAGTATTAAGGAGAGACTTTTAATCATTGAGAAGAATGGATGCAAAAGAAACCATCCATATTTGTGAAGAAATTTTCTATTCTAAGGCTCTACCTAGCTCCTAGGTCCTATGATCTTCAAACAGCTTCAAGCAAGTCAAGCATCTTCATCAAGCTTTGATCTTCAGCTTCAACTTTGTCTTCAATAGGCTCCATCATCATGCTCTTCAAACCAAGCCCACACCCCAATCAAAGCCCAATAAGCCCATACAAACAAAATAAACCCCAAAAGGGCACACCAAACAAGCATACAATTGCAAAATATACTAAAAATATTAATATAGTAGGGAAAATTCTAATATTATTTCTAGAGGATCTACTAAGCCTACCCTTAATACCCATATATGCCCCATAGCCTAACTTGTCCTAAAAACCCAAAATCTAAAGTTATTGTGGACCTATGTTGAAGTTTAACCTAATTCTATACAACCTAATAACATCTAATCAAAACTATCCTAAAAATCATCACAAAAATATGGAATTAATCCAGGGGGAACCTAAAACATATATCTAATTACCCTAAAAATATTGACCTAAAAATATAAAGGGAGCTACCTAAACTAAAATCTACAAAACCATACATCAATATAAAAGCATTAAAAAGCTATTAAAAGTAAAAATATGAAAAAAAAATAGTAAATGCATGATATGCAAAATGTTTTTATTTTATATTTTTCTAGACAAAAATATGAAAAGGGAGAAAAAACTCCCATTAAAAAATATTCATTTTTCAATTTAATATGGATTTTCAAAGATTAAAAATAAAATGGAGAAAAAATGAAATGCATTATGAACATGGGGTGCAGGAAGTATTAATATTCAGTTTGATTTATGCGTGGGCCCAAACTGGGGGTATAACAAGTAAAGCGCGCCAGGCCCAGATTAATTCAGAAAACAATTAAAAAATCTAAAGAAAAAGAAAAACTAGCGGTGCGAATAGAAACAGAATATAGTTCATTTTTGGAATGGGCCTGAATGAGGGGTCTGAATATCAATACGCTTAAGCCCAAAACTTAAATCAGAAAACAATAAGAAAAATCAAAAGAAAATGAAGAAAGGCGCGGTGCAAATAGAAGCAATATTCAGTTCAAACTTGGATTTAGGCCTGATAGGGGGTGGCGATAGGAATTGATGACTTAAGCCCAGGATGAGGGCTTTAATGAAACGCCGCGTTTCATTCGCTGGCTTCCCTCCACAATTTCGTTTTGAATGCAAGCCGTCCGATCCATTTCCCAGTCAACAAGTCAAGCGCGCATCAACGGTAGCGAGGTCATCTTCAACCTTGGATTAGGGTTTTGAAGAAACACCATTAAAACCAGAGCTCCATGCACAGAACTTCTACCCTCTCGTTCTCCCTCATTCCTTCATCAATTTTAACAAAATAAAACCCAAACTTGACCTATTTTCCACGCTGAATACAACTATGGGGTTGGTTTCCATTGAAACAATCTCTATATTCAAACCCGAATGCGAAACCAACTTGAACTCAAAATGTGATCAGTTTTCCACTTCAACCAAACTCAGAATTCTTTACATAAAAATGATCCTCATGCTACACTAATTAAAATCAACTATTAATTTGGCATTATCATTCACTATATAGCATGTTCTTGCTCCATTAAGAATTGACCTCCATAGTTGAAACTTCACCAATTACTCACAAACTCATCAAAATTGATCCCCTAATTGTCTCTAACAGCTTTACACTAATAATTTACCCTAGCCATGCCTAGATTGAGGTGTAGAAATGGTTTTGCATACCTGGCTTCTTGGATTGGTAGTGATGGTAGATCTTCAATTCAAGGCTTGAAACTCCTCAAGAACACTCCCTAGATGATGAATATTCTTCTGTATGCAAAAGATTTGATGTAGCAAGCTTGTACTTCAAGATCCAATGGCAATGGCTTCCTTGCAATTTCCAATGGAACACCTTCAATTCTTCATCAATGGAACTTCAAACCAGTATGAACACACTCAGAAATATGTATGGAGAAGGTTTGTGGAGAAAAAATGGATTGCAATGAAGAAGAATCAAGAGCTTGAATATGATTTGCAAATGAAGCTTTTTTGGATTTCAATCTCTCTTCTCTACACCAATTAACACCAACCTTGCACCAATGCATGTTGCACTTGTTATATAGAATGGATTAGAACAGTCTAGAACCATCTAGGATCATCTAGTGAGAACTTGAAGTTTTCATGCAATGGTATTTTGAATTTTCATTTCTCATATCATGGTATCTCATGCCAAATGCCTTGCAATCTTTGTAACCAACTTGAATTTATCCCCACATGATATTTCGGATGAGATACAATGCATATCCTCCTTGTTTGTTGAGTTATTTTGAGTTTTGCTTTGGTACCCTATTATGCAAGTAATCAAATTCCAAAGCAGCCCTATGATGCAAGCCTCAAATCAAAATTGTGGCTGAACCATTGTTCTTAGAATGTCATTTGGAGTCAAAATGACCTATTACATGACATGGTTTGGACTTATAACTTGGGATTTATGATTTTCAACTTCACTTGAATTAACTTATGCCTAATTTTTAGGCCATTTTTATCACTTTTTGATATGAGCCCTTTCAACATCTCATGACCTCCCTACTAGCCTTAAAACATCATTATAAGCAAGTTTGATGTTGAAGATTTTTCCATTTGAAGCTTGGAAGTAGGAGATATGGCCTTATGCTTGAAATGACCTATAACCTCCAAATGACCAAAATGCCCTTGGCTTGTCAAGATCATAAGTAGAGATCCACAAATCAGATTGAGGCATACCATACCTTTCTAGAAAGCTAAGATCATGGGGAACAACTTTTAAGTTGGCAAAAAATCCATTTGAAAATTAGTAAAGGGGCAAAAGTTGCTTGGGAGTCAAGTAACATTCACAGACAAATTTCAGATGCCTCTGAGGACCTGTAACTTGCAAGAACCATAACTTGAGTTCTACAAATCTCCTTGATGCCTTCCACAACTCAAATTAAAGGTGTTGAGATACTCTACAAGTTTCATGTTGGCCAAGGATCCATTTGAGACTTGCATTTTGAATTACTTTGCTTGGAAGTTTGACTTAAACCAGGGGATTTTACACAGAAACCCTAATTCAGAAACTTCTCTTCTTCTTGATTTCTTTTGATTTCTCCTTGGCACAACACCAAATACATATCCACATATCAAATTATGAATCCCACATCCTCCAAATAGGCCTTGATGCCCTTCAATCAAGCATTTGACCTAGGGTTGACCCAGGGTTGACCCAGATGACACCCTAGTTGACTGTCTTCAACTGTAGCTCTTGTAACCATGCCAATGACTTGTCTTACTTTCAAAAGGACCCTCTAGGTCTTCCATTCCCTCAATTCATAACCCATAACTTCTCTGATGATTTTCACATACCCTCAAGATAGGAGAGAAACCCACTGCTTGGCCTTTAAACTTCCCAAAGCTTCAATTTCTTTCTTGGTGATTTGAATAGGCTTGAATATTGATAAGAGCCTCTTGAATACATTCCTTGAGATGAAAAATAGCACTTGATCCCTTGTCAGATGACTTGTTATGCTATGTGTCGCTTGCGCGAAAATAAGGTGCCGGCATGACAGAAGAGTCGCCACCTTTCGTTATTTATCCCTCAGAGCGGGAAAGGAAACGATCGGAAAAACCTGACGAATAAGGGTAAGACAAGGTCATCGCAACCATTGTCTGGGTTCGGGAGTCGGTTACGCAAGGGGAAGGTATTAGCACCCCTCACGTCCGTCGTACTCGACGGGATCCACGCTTGTTTGTTTACTTGGATGGGTTGGTTATAATCTATCTACCTATCAAGGATGGCTGAAAAAGAAAAGAAAAATGACTCGGTAAAGCGTCGCACTTTATGCCTACGTATTCTCATCAGGGAATGAGAAATCAGAGTCAACGTAGTTCGGCCTAACTACGGGGGAAGATGGGTGAAGGTTGCTCGTTAGGATATCCTATGCCTACGTACTTCCACACTGCATGGAAGATCAGAGCAAACGTAGTTCGGGAAACTACGGTTTATTTCCTGTTTTTACGAAAGAAGTGTTTTCTATTGTGTTTGCGATTTCAACCGCACTAGAGACTATGACCTGAGAGTGAATATGTCGCATGTCACCCAAAGGGTACCATACTAAACATCCAGACTATGGAAAAGAAACTCTCCCACAATCCTTTCTCAGATAGCTTAAGGCTCGTAAAGTACGAAAGAAATCAGTCATGATTACTGTATCTTAAACTGCTTTGAGATGAGAAGAGAACAGGCCCAACTAGGAGGGAGACTATCAAGTCCTACTGTTATCATGCCATGGATTCATCCTATGGTTGAGGTTTGAACAGGGAACTCCTAGAAGTTGTCATGCATAGGTTTCAACCTAAAAGTCTATCAGCAAATCCTTATCAAAGGAAATGAGAGTCCTAAGGGATCATGTCAATGATACACCAAAACAGACAAAGCATCAGCTTAACAGTAAAATGCATGCAATGCAAGTGAGGGAGGAAATGTGTGTGGGGCTTCAGCCTCCACAAGCTCGTCTCGACCTCAAGCCAGTCATGAAATAACAGTAATCAAACTGAAAAATAAACAACATGCTATCAAGCAATGAACAGATAAAAGAAATAAAGTGCCATCAGGCAAACAAACCACATGCTTGAGAAAGAAAATATCTACATCTAAGCTCTCCCTAATACTAACCCTAAAACAAAACCCTAATCAGATCTAAGAAAAGCCCTAAAGCAAAACCCTACACAAGAGAAATCAATCGCAGTCTTCAAGCTTCAAAACAAGCTTACCAAAGAAAGGGAGCTAAGTAGGCAGACTCATAGTGCCCTTCTCAGGAAAGCACTAGGAGGCTTATACTCAGGAATCATATCCCATGTGGCTCGACAACTGTGATTAGTTTACATTCCTCCTCAGGAGAAACTAAACTCACATGAAGGCTCCAACATCACTGGATACTTAAGAAATCCTAGATGAACTAAGGGAACTAAGTGAACAGACCCATAGGACCTTCCTCAGGAAAGTACTAGGAGGCTTCCACTTAGGAATCGTATCCCATGTGGCTCAACAATTGTGATCAGTTTACATTCCTCCTCATGAGAAACTAAATTCACATGAAGGCTCCAACATCATTGGATACTTAAGAAGTCCTAGATGAACTAAGGGAACTAAGTGAACAGACCCATAGGACCTTCCTCAGGAAAGTACTAGGAGGCTTCCACTTAGGAATCGTATCCCATGTGGCTCAACAACTGTGATCAGTTTACATTCCTCCTCAGGAGAAATTAAACTCACATGAAGGCTCCAACATCATTGGATACTTAAGAAAGAGGTGAGAAGAAAGAATGAGAGACATCCATAGTGCCTTCCTCAGGAAAGTACCATGAATTTCCCTCAAACTTCAGGATCTCAAACCTCACAACAGAGAACAAGCTACATCCTCTCAACCTCTGGGTCTTGATCTTCAATCTTCTCCTTCATCATGCTCCTTCAACAAGGTCTTCAAGACAAACCAAGCCCCACAACAATTCCCCAAAGATAAACCCCAAAAGACAGACAAATATCACACAGACAGTCAATACAATCAGTCAACTTCAGAAAATACTCTAAAAATATAAAGCAAGGGGGAAAAATCTAACACTTATTCACAAGGGTCTATAACACCTACCCATAACATCCCTATATGCCCATACCCAAAAATCAAGTCAAAACTCCTAAAAGAAAATGATTTACTTCACCTATGCATTCTTAAAACCCTAATTATAGTACCCTAATGCTAACCTAATTAAACTAATCAAATTTTAATCTAAAAATCATGAATTAAATCCTATGGGAACTAAGGCTCAATATCTAATCACACTAAAAAGAATGAACCAAAAATATTAAGGGAAGGTCCTAAAATAAATTCTACAAAATTGAGTACAAGATTAATTCCATTTTAAAGCTATTTAATTGAAAAAATGCTAAAAAAATACAAGACTAAAAATAAAATCCTGTTTTTTATTTTTAATATTTTCTACACATTATAAATGACCTATAGAAAAAAGAAGAATCAACAAACAATTATTTTTGGATTTTATATGAATTATTTAAAAGCAAGAAATTATAAAAGAAAATCAAAATAATAGAAATTGAAATAAAATGGCTGGGGGGTGAGAACAGTAAAGCGCCCTAGTTCATTTGTTGTTGGGCTGAGAACATGGGGGTGAGAACAGCGTTTTAGGATAAGCCCATTATTACTTCAGAAACCAAACAAGAAGAAAACGCACGTGGGGGTGCAGTTGGAAGTAATTTCACTTGTTAATCTTAATGGGCTCTAACAGGGGTGTGGAAAGTAAGTTTTGCTGAAGCCCAAGTCTAACAACTAAACAAAACGACGCGTTTTGATTCTTATTTTCCCTCCGTTTTCAGAATTAAATTAGAGCCATTGGATGGCCTTAACAAGTCAAGCTAAATATCATGATCCTACGGCTGTTGATCATCGTCTTCAACGAGCTCCTAGGGTTAAAATTCAGTTTCATGCAAGGGATTTCATTTCCTTTGTTCTCTCTGCTCGCTCCATGAAACTCAAAATTTCCAAAAGAAAAAATGACCTACTGATTGCCATGAACAAAACCAAACGAGTAGTTTTCCTTGAAACCTCTTATATCATCCAAACAGAAAGCTTCAAGACTAAGGTTCCAACATTTTCTTCTGGTATCGACCTTAATAAAACCTCAAATCTAATGTCCTGATCATGTTCTTTATGCTACCCTAACCAATCTATGCTATACCATAATCACTAAAACTCAATACGCAGTTCATTCTTGAGATTGAAAGAAAATGGAGTCTGTTATGGAACTCCACGCAGAGCTCTATAATTCTCAGAATTTAATTAACTAGCCTAGCATGCTTGTTCTATACCTAAAGAACTAACAGAAAACCTTTAAATAGAGAGATATAGGAGGAGAAGAAAACCTGTCAAATGGTGATGGTGAGTGTTGTTAGAGATGGCTTCAAGTCTTGTAATTGATGCCAAACACTCCTCTAATGATGGAGATGGTTCTGTTTGCAAGAACTTTGAGGAAGAAAGCTTGTAGATGAAGAAATGGAATCTTGCTTGTGTTTGAAGAAAGCCTTGGAATGGCACTTTCTCTCTCACTTTCTCCACTGAAATCTCTCTCCTTGACCAACCCTTTGATTCATTGTGGTTCACTCTTTAAATAACAATCAAAAGAACCTTCTAGAATCATCTAGAATCCACTAGGAAAAGCTTTGAAAATCTCATTTGGTGATACTTTGTCCATCTCATATCTCATGTGCCAAGCCTTTGAATTTGTGTCAAAATATCCTCTTGTGAGATATTGAGAAGGAGTGTGCAAAAATTAGCTAATTCCTTGCCTTTGGTGAAGTTTCTCAAAGTTCCTTATTATGCAAGTAACAACATTACAAAGTAACCCCCATTTTAAGACCTCAAACCAAAAATGTATTTAAACCATTGTTTTTAAAATGATGTTTGGATTCAAAATGACATATTGGATGACCTATTTTGGATTCATAGATCTCCCAAACCAATTTCCAACTTGGATCCATTTAAGTTATAAGCCATTTTTAGGTCATTTTCACCCATTCTTGTCAATCCTTGCTACAAGCTTTTCCAACAACTAATGACCACTTTTCTAGGCTTAAAATTCCATTTTGAACAACTTTTATGTTTTGAGTTTTTTCATTTGAGGCTTGGAAATAGGAGATATGGCCTTAGCTTAAAATGACCTATAACTTCCAAATGACCAAAATACCCTTGTCTTGTTCAAACAATAAGTTGAGTTCTACAAATCCTATCAAGGACTTCTAGTACTCTATAGAAAGCTAAGAAAATTCTCTTCAACATTCATGTTGACCAAGAGATCATAGGAATCATCCTACTAGGGAAAACGTTGTCTGCAAGTTGGGTGACTTTCAAGGACCCAGATTCACACACCTCAGATGACCTGTAATTTGTCAAAACCATAACTTGAGCTTTGCACATCCTATCAAGGACTTCTACCACTCAAATTAAAGCTAAGAATAAGCTCTACAACATTCATGTTATGGGGAAGATGAGATATCAATCACATCTTGAGCTAAGACTGCCTGGAAGAAGGGGATCAAATTAGGGTTTTTACACTGTCCATCCTTAGAAACCCTGGCTTAAAACTTCTCAAACTCCTCAATCATGATGAGTTGGTCTAGGAATCATCTTTATAACATCTCCATACATCATTCCATGATCTCATGGCCCTTGGATTAGGTCTCAACCTTCTCCAAATCTGCAGTTGACCTAGGGTTGACCCAGTCAAAACCCTAATTCTACCATTCATGGCTGAATCTTCTGACTTCTTGCATAATGACCCCTCTGGGCTTCATGATGGCTTTCAAGACATCTCATAGGCTTTATCAAAGCTTCAAGTTCATTCTCAAAGTCTCAGAATCATCTGAGGAGCTCCCACAACTCTCAAGCTATGAAGCACACAACCTTGGTTTCAACTAATTCCTCTGAGGATCTCTTGAACTTTCTGATGAAGGTATCAACCTTCAAACATTTGATGGATAAATAAATGTTGGTCAAATTTTGGGGTGCAATAGCTGCCCCTATTCAAACGGCTTGAACCTGACTGGGTGAGAAGCGAACGGCTCTCAGCCAATCAAGGTGCGAGACGGTTGAATACCGGTAAACCCGAAAATTTGCCAACTGCCCGAGCACACGATACTCTGCGGGGAACAAATCTTCGAATACTGCAACACTAGCTGCACGACAACTAGCTGGAGAAATACTGATCTGATATCACCGTCAGTTATCCATATTAACTTCTTCTGATATTGCCTTCAGACAACCACAACACCCAACATCGCCGCCGGAAGACTAAACCATATGACATCGCCGTCGGACAATCAAAATACCCCGCATCGCCGCTAGAGAACTAAATCTGATATTGCCGTCGGACAATCAAAATACCCCGTATCGCCGCTGGAGAAAATACAACACTGAACAACTCTGACCTGGGGTTCACCCCTGGTAAATGGAACAAGAGGTACACTTGCGTATTTGAAACTACTCCGCTGGGAATGAGAGACTCAACCAAGCACACTCTGATCTGGGGTTCTTCCTCAGAACCATAACGAACATCCGAATACTACTGCATACTGAGCCCACCGTAGAACTTCAACATCAAAGCTATATGAAACCCTGACCCCTGGCCACTTCCAGCTTCAGCTAGAAAAGATCTTTAAGTACTCCTGAAGATGGTATCCTTGGCCTCCAAGGATATAAACCTTGCCCGTCGGCGATTCCAGCTTCAGCTAGAAAAGATCTTCAAGTATTTCTGAAGATAAGCATCCTTGGCCTTCAAGGATGTAAAATTTGCCCGTCGGCAACTCTGCAGGAGGTATCTTCGACTTCAGTCTGAAGAAAATGATCCTTGGCCTTCAAGGATACATGGATCTGCCTTCAGGCAACTCCGCCTCTGCTATAGAGTATCTGTGACTTCAGTCAGGGATATACTTCGACCTTCAGTCCGAAAAATGAATCCTAAGTCATTCATGACTTTAGGGATAACCTTGCCTTCAGGCACCTTCGCTTCAGCTTGGGAAATCTGTGACTTCAGTCAGAGAAGTGGTATCCTGAGCCATTCATGACTCTACGGGGATTCAAACACTTTGCCTTCAGGCAAACTCCGCTTCAGCTGGAGAAACATCTTCGACTTCAGTCAGAAGAAACACTATTCACTTGATCGCAATCAATCACCACCTCAGGACAACTGACTTGGTCTTCAGGCCAACACGAATCATCTTGCATACAAAAGTTGGATCTACAAACCTTTGAACCTTGTCTTCAGACAAACGTTGATTCATCAACACGGAAATCTGAATCCACAGGAACCTTATGATATCGCCTTCAGGCGTTTACGAAGTCAATCTTCAGATTAGACATCACTGTTGGGGCAAACATATCACGCTGCTAAGGACTTCAAGAATCATCTTGAACAAACAACTTCGTCGGGCACCTTCAAGAATCATCCTGAACCGATAACCATTCTGGAGACTTTATTCTGCTGGGGGATTCCAGGAATCTTCCTGGACAACTATTGCCGGGTACAAACCAATCACGGCTTGAGCAGCTTCCAAGGACTCGGCTCTCTTGGAGTTTCAGGAATCGTCTTGGGCGATCTTCGCCGGGGACTCTAGGTATCAATCTGAGCAACCAACTCGGGAGACTGCGCTAAGGTCTTAAGAATCATCTTAAGCAAACGACCCTGCTGAGGATTTCAAGAATCATCTTGAACTGAAGATTTCATCGGGGATCTCAAAAATCATCTTGAGCTAACGACTTCGTTGGGGAGAATGTTAGGAATCATCCTGAGCAACTGATCCTTCGGCAGAACACCTGTAAAACAAGAATGATAATAACCTAGATCATGTTTATGATGCATATGCTTCGGTGCCATGCCCCACACGGCGGAAATGCTATGCGTTTATGCTAAATGCTATGCAATCATGCACAATGATGCGATCCCGTCAGCAAAATAAATGCCGGAGGGGAGTTCTCCTGTCAAGGAGAAAGAACTACTCAGATAGAGGAATCATCCTGCTGAGGAGAACGTGGCCACGCCAATATCAATCGGACTCCGTCTGGGGAAATGATCTTCGGTTGACTGCTGCAGGGGAACGAAGCTCTACGAGAACTTGGACCTGCTGATATCAATCGCGAGAATAAACTGCGTGGCCTTCTCGGCTACTCTTCTAGGGATGATAACTCTGTGGGGAAACAACTTCAGCTGCTCAACACTCCACTGGGGAAACAACTAAACATGGTCTGATCAACTTCCAAGGATTCGGCTCTCTTGGACATCTACAAACTTGGCTGAGGAAGGAGAAGTCATTCTGCTTCGCTGGAGAGAGTGCGACTCTGGGGAAATACCGCATTGGCTGTTCAATACTCTGTTAGGGAAAATCCACTCATGGTCCCAACTGCTTCCAAGGATTCGACTCTCTTGGGGTTTCCGGACTCAGCCGGGGAGAGAGAAATCATTCTACGTCACTGGAGAGTACGACTCTGATGAGGAATTTTCAATTTCGCTGGGGAAGAAAGAATCATCTGACTTCGGGGGAGAATGCAACTCTGTAGAGGAATACAGCCTCAGCTGTTCCAACACTCTACTGGGGAAGAGGGAATCATCCGGCTTCAGGAGAGAATACGACTCTGGTGGGGAATCTTAATTCCGCAGGAGACTTCAGTCTGACACCATCAGTTACTGCATACTTCGGCGTAAGAATAGCTTCCTACGAAACCTGCACTTGTGACCCGGTGCTGGGGAAAGAATCCTGCTTCGGCGACCTTACTGGGGAAAACACGAGCTTCGGCACCCGAACATTTCTATGAAACCTGCACTTGTGACCCGGTGCTGGGGGAGATACGAGCTTCTGCGGGCGACTCAGCTTAGAAGATGACGTTCCTTCAGGGTGCGTCTGCTTGGGGGAAGAGAATCATCTCTTCCTGGGGATACATATCAATGCTCACGATCTCGCGTTCATACTCTGCGGAGGAGAGACTACTGAACTCTGCTAGAGAAGGAGGACTCGCCCTGCTTCGGGGATATCAATCCTGGTCTGCTGAGGGTAATCTTGACCCTAATCTGATAAGGGATAAACGCCATCTCAATTTGCTGCAGTCTCAAACTGTACAGGGGGGACAATCTCAAACCGTACATCTCTGCTGAGAAACGATCCTGGTTCAACAACGTCAACACAGTGAATCCAGGCTACCAATCATGGAGCCAAGTAACAGGTTAGGTTGTAGGATAACAATCCAATGACAACACGGCTTCTTCAGAAGACTCAGGTTTTGGAAGGGTAATGGCGCGATTCCCCGATACTCAATTCTTGCTAGGGCGAATAAGCTCATTTGAACAACTTGCCCCAGCGCAATTCAACTTGCCCCAATCCGACTTTTGGGAATAATTCATTCTGAACCGAAAACAACTGGCCACCAGACAATCTTCGGATGGCTTGCCCCAACACCTGCACAACGGAAGGATTCATCCTCCACTAATCAACTCTCAGCATGGTCGGCTTCAATATCTCTGAAGTAGTTTGCCCCTGAACGAGCGATGAGCGACTCAACATGCTCTGATTGAACACTGGAGGGATCTGCCCTCAAATCGCAAGAATTCTGGATAACTGCCCCTGATTGGGTCTCGAGAAGATTCACTTCCGACCAACCGCTTCTTGCGTAAACTGCCCCATAATCAACTGATACTCCGGGACTTGTCCTCAGACAAACTGATTCCAAACTCACTAGAAGTCAATGCCCCAGATTCACAGGGTTTCACAGCATACCACCCTGATCCAGACCTCTGACGATTCAGTCTTGATTGACAATTCCCTGTTGAAGTTCCTTCGTATCAGCTACTAACCTGCAATTAAAATTGTTTATTCACGAATGGAAATATTAATGCAGTGTTCATGCAAATTTCGAAAAAATGTTGTACTGTCACTCATTTACGTGTCCTGCTAGTGAGTGACGAATGAACCAAAGAGTTCAAACGTAGTGCTGATGTAATCAGTGAAAAATACAATAAGGATATGATTAGTAAATCATGAAGGAGTCAGGTTACTCAACCTTATCGTAATGCGCTTTCAGAATAAACCCTGCCTCAATTAGGTCTTTTAAGGGTTGTATCATGGTCGGGTTCACGGTTCGTGAAACAAAGGATATCTGGCTCAAATTATGATTTGTACCCACCCCTTCTACGTGATGATCCGATCCTAAAGTCCAATTAACTTATCTCGAGCGCTCGCCTCTTCGAGAGGTATGTTGGACATTGGGAACAACCGATTAAAGAATTCACAAGGTGCTTCGGAGTGACAGTTACTCCTTTTTCGTTTTCGGTGTCTGTATCTACACGACTTTGTCCTTGTTTGAGGATTTTTCTCCTTTATAATCCTTTCTTTTTCATTCATTTTTTTTATTCCCTAATTTTTGCCTGGACTGACTCCTTTTGAGTTTTTTTCGATTTTTCCTTTTGAAGTCCAGCGGGATGCCCTGATTTTTTGCCTAAGTATTTGCTTTCTAGCTTTTCCTTTTTTACTTAGCGGGCTTTCTTATTCCTTTTTTTTGGAACAAGTCGTGCGACACTGGCTGTCTGGATTTATCCGAGAGGCTTGTAACTGTCTCACTCCTGATTGGTGAGGTTTAACCATTGTGGTTGATGAGGTACGACCTCTGGAGAGGAATATGATGTGATTGGTCCTCGAAGGACAACACTCCTCTATAAGACTTGAACGCTCGATCAAGCTAACTGACAACTACCCTGCCCCGGGTTAAGATGTAAGGGTTAAAAAGTCCGAACGAAACTTCTACTTCTCGGCTCGAAGTGGTTAACAAGGTATTCTCTTCCTTATCTCTCCGGTGTTTAGGGAATTTGAAACAATGCCTTGTACGTCATCGGCAAGGTTTTATCTAAAAGCAATACGATCATCAGTTATGAGTATTCAGCCTCATCATCCTCCCTCCACTTATTGCTAATCATAGTAATAAAGTGGAGTAAATAAAATGCAAGTGTCAGTGCAATGCAGTAAATGAGTGACAACGACATAACTAATTCAGAAAAATGCATAGTCACTTTATTAATATTGCCATTCGAAACATACAACGTTTAACAGCAAGTAGTAACTAATAGAAAAGAAACTACAAATGCAAATGGTAAAAAGTCCGAAGACTGCCAATACTGAGGACGTCTGCCTGTCTGGATCACTGGCTTCTGGAAATAACCCTCTGAATCTGCAAGCTCAAACAGCTGAGAGGTTGTCACGTACAACCAAAACTCCGTCTGGAAAGGAAATACACCCTTGGTCGATCAATTGTTGCACTTTCGCCTGAAAAGCCTTGCAATCTTCAGTCGAATGCCCCGGAGATCCACCATGGTAACCACACTGAGCATGGGGATTGTACCCTGGAGGGTAAGGCTCTGGCACGGGCTTGAGAGCTTTCGGTTCCACCAAAGAATTTTGAATCAACTGTGGAAGAATCTGGCTATACGGCACAGGCACTGGATGGAAAGAAGCATTCCTTCGTTCTAAGTGGTTGCGAGGCCTCTTTCGATTCTGGTGTTGGTATTCTTTCTGCCAAGGAGCAAGAGGTCGTCGTTTCTGAATGGCAACGGTCTCTTGTTTAGGCGCTTGCGTCCTTGAACTTGATCCAGGTAGAAACTGCTAGCGAGGCAATTCAGTCACCAAAGGTCGCGGGACATATTCAAGATCTTTCTCAGCTTCAGGCAAAGGAGTGGAATCATTCACCTCTTCTGCAGGGTACGGGATAAACTTTCCCGATGCTCTCATGCCGCCCGGCACAAACCTGATTGTCCTTGAGTCAATAAGGTCTTGAATCTTATTCTTGAGAGCCTTACATGTTTCAACATGGTGCCCCGGTGCTCCTGAGTGGAAATCACAATGTGTGTTGAGATCAACGTCTGGTGACACGTCACCTGGTGGATCCGAGGTCCGAAGCTTGAGAACACGGTTCTGAACCAACAGTGGCAACAACTGGGCATAACTCACGGGTATTGGGTCCACAGCTCTATCAAGTAGCTTCTTCTTTTGATTATAACCTTCAGGGTTATTCTGAGATGCCCGGCGCGGCTGCTGACGAGACAGGTCTTGGGCTTCATGCTGTGTAGAGGATCCATGAGGTCCATTTGGCTTCAGCACAGGTGGCACTAACGGTAACGGAGGAAGCACTTTGGGCTCCACCTCGGGTGCTTGACCACTCTCCTTTTTTAGCATACTTCTCACCACTCCCATGAGGAAGCTCAACTGATTCTGCAGCTGCTGATTCTCTTCTCTGAGTACTTGCTGATCCAAGCGCACCACTTGTACGTCATTCATGACCTGCTCCAACTGGCTTTGGATTTTCCCCAACTCAGCTTGTACCTGCTCCATTAGTCTGAGTTGCTCGATTCTGAGTCAAACCTGCAAACACAAGGGTTAGAAGACACGCCCCGGCGTCTGTCATGCAAGATGAATTATGCTAATGTCATGGGTGTCTGTACGTTCAGGAGATCACCCCTAATTCTGGTGTCAACATGCTAACATAGTGTTAATGCAGTGATAAGACTGGATCCATTCATGGAAGAAAATATCTCATATTGCTCGGGACACCAGAATCAGGGTACGAAACGCGCCTGCAGCACAGACACATGTTAATGGAATGCAAACATGAATATGCGAGCTAATGCAAAATGCGGTCATGCAATAATATATCCAGGTAACTGCTGTGGAGATTCGGTGTCAATAATCACTGATGAGAAGAAAACCCCGGTGTAAGACCACTGATCTGATATGCTAATAATAGCCATCTGATAGGACCATATACATAAGATCAAAATTCTGCTCTGTCGAGAACAAATGTCTGATAATAAGGACCCCGGATGTACGATCAAGAGATATCTGCAGATGAAGTCTTCAGACCCCAAATCAAAAATCTGCCCTATCAAGAACAAACGTACGGCTGCTGATGAGATCTTCAGACCCCACTCAAAATCTGCCCTATCAAGAACAAATAACATCTGCTGATGAGATCTTCAGACCCCACTCAAAATCTGCTCTATCAAGAACAAACAACATCTGCTGATGAGATCCTCTGATCAAAACCTGCTCTGTCAAGAACAGACATACTGCCACTGAGAACTCTGGTACCAACATAACTGATCCACTGTCAAGAAAACCAGGTAGTCTGAAGGTCAAAGTTTCCTGCAATAAACCCAATCCCACTCACAGGTATGGACCTAATCCACGGACAAAGGTACGGCATCCTATGCGGTCATCAGCGTCACAGACTTTCATGAGTGACGATACGATTCCTAGAAGGAGTGGTATCATCAAGTCATGAAGAGGCCTCACTTAGCTGACCTCCAAGTGATCGGTCCCCAGAGTCGACAATCCTTACGTCTGGACTCCCCTCAGATCCTCAGGACCGGAAAGGAGCACCTCTGCGAGAATCATAGTGCCCTCCTCAGGAAAGCACTATGAGGCTTATACTCAGGAATGATATCCCATGTGGCTCGACAACTGTGATTAGTTTACATTCCTCCTCAGGAGAAACTAAACTCACATGAAGGCTCCAACATCACTGGATACTTAAGAAATCCTAGATGAACTAAGGGAACTAAGTGAACAGACCCATAGGAGCTTCCTCAGGAAAGTACTAGGAGGCTTCCACTTAGGAATCGTATCCCATGTGGCTCAACAACTGTGATCAGTTTACATTCCTCCTCATGAGAAACTAAACTCACATGAAGGCTCCAACATCATTGGATACTTAAGAAGTCCTAGATGAACTAAGGGAACTAAGTAAACAGACCCATAGGACCTTCCTCAGGAAAGTACTAGGAGGCTTCCACTTAGGAATCGTATCCCATGTGGCTCAACAACTGTGATCAGTTTACATTCCTCCTCAGGAGAAATTAAACTCACATGAAGGCTCCAACATCATTGGATACTTAAGAAAGAGGTGAGAAGAAAGAATGAAAGACATCCATAGTGCCTTCCTCAGGAAAGTACCATAAATTTCCCTCAAACTTCAGGATCTCAAACCTCACAACAGAGGACAAGCTACATCCTCTCAACCTCTGGGTCTTGATCTTAAATCTTCTCCTTCATCATGCTCCTTCAACAAGGTCTTCAAGACAAACTAAGCCCCACAACAATTCCCCAAAGATAAACCCCAAAAGACAGACAAATATCACATAGACAGTCAATACAATCAGTCAACTTCAGAAAATACTCTAAAAATATAAAGCAAGGGGGAAAAATCTAACACTTATTAACAAGGGTCTATAACACCTACCCATAACATCCCTATATGCCCATACCCAAAAATCAAGTCAAAACTCCTAAAAGAAAATGATTTACTTCACCTATGCATTCTTAAAACCCTAATTATAGTACCCTAATGCTAACCTAATTAAACTAATCAAATTTTAATCTAAAAATCATGAATTAAATCCTATGGGAACCAAGGCTCAATATCTAATCACACTAAAAAGAATGAACCAAAAAGATTAAGGGAAGGTCCTAAAATAAATTCTACAAAATTGAGTACAAGATTAATTCCATTTTAAAGCTATTTAATTGAAAAAATGCTAAAAAAATACAAGACTAAAAATAAAATCCTATTTTTTATTTTTAATATTTTCTACACATTATTAATGACCTATAGAAAAAAGAAGAATCAACAAACAATTATTTTTGGATTTTATATGAATTATTTAAAAGCAAGAAATTATAAAAGAAAATCAAAATAATAGAAATTGAAATAAAATGGCTGGGGGGTGAGAACAGTAAAGCGCCCTAGTTCATTTGTTGTTGGGCTGAGAACATGGGGGTGAGAACAGCGTTTTAGGATAAGCCCATTATTACTTCAGAAACCAAACAAGAAGAAAACGCACGTGGGGGTGCAGTTGGAAGTAATTTCACTTGTTAATCTTAATGGGCTCTAACAGGGGTGTGGAAAGTAAGTTTTGCTGAAGCCCAAGTCTAACAACTAAACAAAACGACGCGTTTTGATTCTTATTTTCCCTCCGTTTTCAGAATTAAATTGGAGCCGTTGGATGGCCTTAACAAGTCAAGCTAAATATCATGATCCTACGGCTGTTGATCATCGTCTTCAACGAGCTCCTAGGGTTAAAATTCAGTTTCATGCAAGGGATTTCATCTCCTTCGTTCTCTCTGCTCGCTCCATGAAACTCAAAATTTCCAAAAGAAAAAATGACCTACTGATTGCCATGAACAAAACCAAACGAGTAGTTTTCCTTGAAACCTCTTATATCATCCAAACAGAAAGCTTCAAGACTAGGGTTCCAACATTTTCTTCTGGTATCGACCTTAATAAAACCTCAAATCTAATGGCCTGATCATGTTCTTTATGCTACCCTAACCAATCTATGCTATACCATAATCACTAAAACTCAATACACAGTTCATTCTTGAGATTGAAAGAAAATGGAGTCTGTTATGGAACTCCACGCAGAGCTCTATAATTCTCAGAATTTAATTAACTAGCCTAGCATGCTTGTTCTATACCTAAAGAACTAACAGAAAACCTTTAAATAGAGAGATATAGGAGGAGAAGAAAACCTGTCAAATGGTGATGGTGAGTGCTGTTAGAGATGGCTTCAAGTCTTGTAATTGATGCCAAACACTCCTCTAATGATGGAGATGGTTCTGTTTGCAAGAACTTTGAGGAAGAAAGCTTGTAGATGAAGAAATGGAATCTTGCTTGTGTTTGAAGAAAGCCTTGGAATGGCACTTTCTCTCTCACTTTCTCCACTGAAATCTCTCTCCTTGACCAACCCTTTGATTCATTGTGGTTCACTCTTTAAATAACAATCAAAAGAACCTTCTAGAATCATCTAGAATCCACTAGGAAAAGCTTTGAAAATCTCATTTGGTGATACTTTGTCCATCTCATATCTCATGTGCCAAGCCTTTGAATTTGTGTCAAAATATCCTCTTGTGAGATATTGAGAAGGAGTGTGCAAAAATTAGCTAATTCCTTGCCTTTGGTGAAGTTTCTCAAAGTTCCTTATTATGCAAGTAACAACATTACAAAGTAACCCCCATTTTAAGACCTCAAACCAAAAATGTATTTAAACCATTGTTTTTAAAATGATGTTTGGATTCAAAATGACATATTGGATGACCTATTTTGGATTCATAGATCTCCCAAACCAATTTCCAACTTGGATCCATTTAAGTTATAAGCCATTTTTAGGTCATTTTCACCCATTCTTGTCAATCCTTGATACAAGCTTTTCCAACAACTCATGACCACTTTTCTAGGCTTAAAATGCCATTTTGAACAACTTTTATGTTTTGAGTTTTTTCATTTGAGGCTTGGAAATAGGAGATATGGCCTTAGCTTAAAATGACCTATAACTTCCAAATGACCAAAATACCCTTGTCTTGTTCAAACCATAAGTTGAGTTCTACAAATCCTATCAAGGACTTCTAGTACTATCTAGAAAGCTAAGAAAATGATCTTCAACATTGATGTTGACCAAGAGATCATAGGAATCATCCTACTAGGGCAAAAGTTGTCTGCAAGTTGGGTGACTTTCAAGGACCCAGATTCACACACCTCAGATGACCTGTAATTTGTCAAAACCATAACTTGAGCTCTGCATATCCTATCAAGGACTTCTACCACTAAAATTAAAGCTAAGAACAAGCTCTACAACATTAATGTTGTGGGGAAGATGAGATTTCAATCACATCTTGAGCTAAGACTGCCTGGAAGAAGGGGATCAAATTAGGGTTTTTACACTGTCCATCCTTAGAAACCCTGGCTTAAAACTTCTCAAACTCCTCAATCATGATGAGTTGGTCTAGGAATCATCTTTATAACATCTCCATACATCATTCCATGATCTCATGGCCCTTGGATTAGGTCTCAACCTTCTCCAAATCTGCAGTTGACCTAGGGTTGACCCAGTCAAAACCCTAATTCTACCATTCATGGCTGAATCTTCTGACTTCTTGCATAATGACCCCTCTGGGCTTCATGATGGCTTTCAAGACATCTCATAGTCTTTCTCAAAGCTTCAAGTTCATTCTCAAAGTCTCAGAATCATCTGAGGAGCTCCCACAACTCTCAAGCTATGAAGCACACAACCTTGGTTTCAACTAATTCCTCTAAGGATCTCTTGAACTTTCTGATGAAGGTATCAACCTTCAAACATTTGATGGATAAATAAATGTTGGTCAAATTTTGGGGTGCAACACTATGCTATGCAAATGATTAGACTATGTACATGACTTTTTATGCAAATGACAATGCAATTGAAACATAAACCAAGTGAAGTAGGTTGAGCAAATTTTAGGGTGCAACAATAAACAGAAAAGAAAGCAAGCAAATACAGTAAAATACATGCAATGCAGCAATACAAGCGAGGCAAGGGAGTCCCACTCAACCTCGAACCTGGGACAACAATAGGCAAAGTGAATCAACATTCACTTCAAACCTAGGGGGCAAGATGCACAAGCCAACAAACAATACAGAAAAACACAAACCACAGGAGGCAGCCCAAGCAGCAGCTCTGACAGCAACAGGTTGATTAAACAACAAAAGTTGACAGCAACAACCTCTCTCTTCAAGCTTAAATAAACTTCCAATCTTCAACAAGCACCAAGCTTCAACAAGATTCAAACTTCAACCAACAACCAGCTTCAACAAGCAAACAGCTTCAACAAGCAACTGCCTTCATCTTCAACAAGCAGCAAAACCCTAGCTTCAACAAGCAACCAGCTTCAACAAGCACAAACCTCATTCTCAACAAGCTTCAACAAGCACTAAACTTTCTCTTTACTAAGCTTCAATAAGCACCTCCAGGGGAGAATCAGTTAACAAGATCAAGTTGAAATGTTAAGTAACTGAATGACAACCAAAGGAAGCCACTAAGAACTTACCATTATAAAAGAATGGAATCCTCAAAGCTCTACTCTTAAAGCATGTAATTCATCCCTCTAAAGGAGAGATGTGACTTCTTTAATAGGACTTTATGTCATTGGATTGAATGGAGATGAACAATATACTCCATGTTTGAAGAAAGAAGCAAGACTAGTCTAATGCTCTTCCTAAAACCCTAGTTTCCCTAAGCTCCTGACAAGCTCTCCACAAGGGGACAAGGCTTCATCTCCAAGCTCCTTCAAGCTCTCCATAGCATCTTCAAGTTGTCTTCATCTTCATCCAAGCACAAGAGCACCACCACCCTAATCTAAGGGGAACTATTGAATTAAACTAGTCAAGTTAGTTCACTAGAAACACCTAGAAGTTAGTCTTAAAACTAAACCTAATTAAAATACCAAAAATGATTGTAATATCCTACAAAATTTTATAAGGGTTCCTAAACCTCTTAAGAATCACTCCATACAAAACCAAGGGGTTAATCAACCATTAAGTGCTAAAACTATGCCCTAAACCTAAGGGAACTATCCTAAAACCCTAAATCTACACCACTTAATGTTCAACATCCAAAACAACCTAAAATTCTCTCACAAAATTATGAGAAAATTACTAAGGGTACATGCATATCTAAGCTAACTAGCGCAAAAGTAATCAACTCAAAAGTCATCACCAATCATTCATACCAAAATCAACAAAATCATGTATCAACTATATCCAAAATAAAAGCAATTAAACTATAAAAAATGCAATAAAATCCAAAATTGCATGAATTAATTATTTATCAATCCTATTATATTCTAGACTCTTTAAGGAGTCAGGGAAAAAAAATATAACTACAAAAGACTAATTTTCCTATTTGTTATGAATTATTTTCTAACCTATATGCAAAACATAAAAATAAAAGAAAATAATGAAAATTGACAAGGGCGCGTGCTGAATAGCAAAACAAACCAGTTGTTTCCCAGACCTGGGCCTAAGAGGGGGTGTCAATAGCGCGTAGGTTACTAAGCCCAAAGCAACATTAAAACAAATCAGAAAATGGAATGGAAAATGGAAAAAACTCGTGACAAATAACAATGCTTTCTAGTTCAGAATCCAATTTGGGCCAAACCTGGGGTGTGATTAGCAAGCAAGTCTTAAGCCCATCCAAACTGAATTAATGAAACGGTGAGTTTTGATTACTTCAACTCTCTTCAGACTTTCAAATCAAATCCTGGCCGTGTATTGGTAGCTTTGGTCAAAGGTCAAGCGCAAATAATGGTAGGAGATTCATCTTCTCCAAAACATTTGAAAATGAGAGGGAAGCTCAGACGGTGGCCTGAGTTACAGTGCCACCGTCGTCTCCGGCGTGGCATATCCAAAAGTGCATCAAACACCAAACCTAAACATCCTATCCTACTCAAAATTCCACTCTGAGTTCAAAAATGATTTCCAATTCCATTGATTCTCTCCCTAACTCCAAAACTGATCCAAGGTTCAGACATTCACCCCAATCGTGAATCACTCAAAACCTAAAATTAAAGATCCTAAACTCATCTACACGCATCAGGCATGAGTTCTTGCTATCCAAACACGATCAAAACCTCAAGAATCTCAAGATATATGCTTCAACAGAAATTGCATCACACCTAATTTTGTCTCTAAACATTCGATTCTTGTGCCTAAATCCATCCTAGCATTAATAGTAACCTATCCTTATATCAAATTCTACTCAATTACCTATAAACTAAAGCAAAAATTGAAAGTTGCAAACCTGGTTTTGAGGGATGAACAGATGAGGTTATGGCTCGAGTCAACCTCCAATTTCTTCCAGAATCACTCAAGAACCACTTCCCAAGCTATTCCAATGATTAATTTGCACTGAATTCTCCTTAATCTCCAATCACGATTTCTGATGCAGATGAAGAATTTCAATGGCTTCCTCTGATTCCTTGCTCAATCCTTGCCAAAAAATGATCTGAATCAGTTGCACATGGTTATATAGGGAATGTTAGAAACCTCTAGAACTTTCTGGAGCTAACAGAATGAGAAATTGAATTTCTCATTCTCCTTGAAAATCTCACATGTGAAAATCGTGCACAGGCCTTGCTTCCAAATGGTTTTGCTTGCATTTCTCACCTCATGATAATTTGAAATGAATGGGATGTGTACTTGCCTTGTTTTTGATCCCATGGTATGTGATTCAAATGTTGCTTCAATCTTAAGTTACCAAAGGGAACCATGTGAAATTGGCCTCAAATCCAAAATGTAACAATGTCATCACTCTTAAAATGCCTTTTCTGATCAAAATGACATATAGCATGAGCTTGTTTGACCCTAAATCATTAAATTCCATTTTTTGCCTTTTAATCACTTTAATTTCTTCCTTTTTAAGCCATTTCAAGCAACTTTGTGTTCCAAGCCAATCCAAGCTCTCATAACCACTTGGTTGCACTCAAAAAATAATTTTGAACAAGTTTCATGTTAAACAATTTTCCATTTGAAGCTTGCAAGTTGGAGTTATGGACCTATGATCACAAATGACCTATAATCACCAATACCCAAAATACCCCTGGCTTGCAAAGATCATAACTTGAGTTCTACAAATCCTATAAAGGACTTATAGTACTCTATGGAAAGCTTAGACCAATATCTACCACTCTCATGTTGGCTAAAAATCCATTTGAAGACTCCTTGAAGGGAAAAAGTTGCTTGGAAGTCAAGTGACTTTCACAGATAAATTTCATAGTCATCTGATGACCTGTAACTTGCAAGGACTATAACTTGAGTTCTATAAATCCCCTTGAGGACTTCTAGTACTCAAATTAAAAGTATTGAGATTCTCTACAAGTTTCATGTTGGCCAAAGATCCATTTGAAACTTGTATTTTGACTTATGTGGCTCTGAAGTTAGGCACTAAATAGGGGATTTTACACTGAAACCCTAATTTAGCAACTTCCCACATTCTTGATTCTTCTTTGCTTAATCTTGGCACAACACCACGCATGTATCAAAATATCAATCCATGAATCCCATGACCTCAAAGTAGGCTTTGATGCTCTTCAATTACTTAATTGACTTAGGATTGACCCAGATGAAACCCTAGTTGACTGCACCTCAACTGTGGCTCTTGCACTTGAATCAATGACTTGATTTAGCTTCAATAGGGCCCTCTAGGCACTCCATGAGATCCATACACACCTCAAATTCACATTCCATGTTTCACATCCCACTGATGATTCTCAATATTCCTCAAGATAGGAGCAAAACCCACATGTAGGCACCCAAACTTCTCAAGACTTCAAATCACTTCTTGATGGCCTGGATGACTTCTCAATCTTGGATAACACCTCTTCCTAGGCTCTTCTCTTAATAGACACCCTTGATCCCTTGTTGGAGGCATGCTATGCTATGATATGCAAATGATTGAACTATGTACATGATGTAACTATGCAAATGAAATGCAATGAAACATAAATCAGGCAAGAAAAGGTTGAGCAAATTTTGGGGTGCAACAACTGCCCCTATTCAAACGGCTTGGACCGGACTGGGTGAAGAGTGAACGGCCTTCAAACAATCGAGGTACGAGACTGTTGAATACCAAGAAACCCAGAAATTTGCCAACCGCAAAAGTAAACTGCACTGCTTGGGGAACAACATCCCCTATCTGAATCCGGTTGTTACGGAAACAACTGATCCAACGTCTGATAATAATTCTGATTTAAACTTCAACCACCTATGTAACGCCACAAGTACTGAACAATTTTTTGCAATAACACCTCCGTCCCCAACTGGACTAACCTTGTCAACACAAGAAGAAAACAAATTCGTCAACACGAATAGAGATTCTGTCGTCACAGGAGTAACCTTGTCCACATCTGGACCCAAATTTCGTCAAATCACGAATAAATACAAATCTATCCACGTCAGGACTCACATTTCGTCAACTCGAAGAAATCTCAACAACACAGGAATAGAAATTCGTCCATGTTAGGACGCTTGTTTCGTCAACACGAAGAAATCCCCTCAACAAGAGCACAACTTTGTCCACGTTAGGACGCACACTTCGTCAACATGAAGAAATCCCATCATACACTTGTCCACGTTAGGACGCACACTTCGTCAACATGAAGAAATCCCATCATACACTTGTCCACGTTAGGACTCCATATTCCGTCAACACGGAGAAATCCTATCATCATAGGAATGAAACTTTGTCCATGTCAGGACTCCACATTCCACCAACAAGGAGAAATCCCGGCGACTTCGCTGGGGATGAGTTGTCCGCATCTCGTCAACACGAGGAGATCCTATCAACATAGGCACTAAAATCTTATTTGCATCTCGTCAACACGAGGAACTCCTATCAACATAGGAATAAATTGTCCACGTCAGGACACTGTTTCGTCAACACGAAGAAAGATAAATTTGTCCACGTCAGGACTCGCGCACCTCGTCAACACGAGGAACTATAAACTTGTCCATGTTAGGATGCACATTTTGCCAATACGAAGAAAGATATGTGCTGGGGATAAATGGTCCACGTCAGGACACCATTTCGTCGACACAAAGAGTAACCAATTTGTCCACGTCAGGACTTTACATTCCGTCAACACGGAGAAATCAAATCTGCCCACGTTAGGACTAGCACATCTCGTCAACACGAGGAAATAAATCTGTCCACGTCAGGACTCATACTTCGCTAACACGAAGAAACCCCGTCAATACAGGAATGAATTGTCCACGTCAGGACTCATATCTCGTCAACACGAGGAACTCCTATCAACATAGGCAATAAAATTTTGGCGACTTCCGGGGAAATACTTCTGTCAACCAGTAGGAAAATACATCTGTTTATCCATACAGGAAGATACTCTGAATACAGTTCTTCTGCTTATCTCTGCAGTAGCTAACTCCATTGGTCCCAACCCACAAACCTTTTAGCACTGACGTGACAGCGACTTTGAGGAGGACTCTACGGGGGATATTTTGAAACCAAACTGCCGGACGCCTGTTTCGATAACCGGCGACAACTTATGAAATTTTGATTCATGAAACCCTTTGACGCTGACGTAACAGGAAATTTGAAGAAAATAATCCGTTGGCCGGATAAGAGAAACTTCAACAAGCAACTCTGTGGGGAAAATAGCAAGATGAACCGTATCATCACACGTCTCACGGCGAGACCTCGAATACCTGGTAATAGATCTGAGTTAGAACTCCATACTCCTGCTGAGAAAACACACCTGAAAACAAAAGGTTAACCAACCTGATTTATGTTTCAAAATGCGTATGTTTGAAAATGGCGTAATGCTCCGTACGACACGAAAATGCTACATGTTTGAGTAGATGCAAATATGACGATATATGCAAATGTAAATGCAGGCTCAAGCTGCCGGGAAACTCTGATAGTGTTGTCTCAACAACAAGAATGCTGAGGATAAAGCCAACTCCGCTGGGGAGAACAAGTATCATAAGGTATTCCGGAAAAATAAATTCCGGAAACACAGTCAACTTTGCCGGGGAGAGATTAAACATCAATTTCCACTGGGAGGAAAGAACAAACACCCTGCTGGTGAACAAACTTAGCTGGGGGAGAAGCGACACTTCTGGGCAAAGCACACTGTTTGGGCACAGTTTACACATTCAGTGTTACCACTATGCTGAGGATCAACATCCTGTCAATGGCAAGACGACCTGTGGGGAGCAAGAAACCCATCCTCCGCGGATATAAACCTCTCGAACCAACAACTTGGTTAACTATTGTGGGAATCTCCAATGCTGGAGATTGAAAGTGCACATCTTCGATTCGCTGAGGAGCGCAACCTCTGCAGGGGACATTGATTTTGACTCGCTGGGATTAATCCTATGGACGGCTTTCCATGAGGATACTCTCCCGAGGAAAATAATTCCCTCTTTCGGGAAGGGATAAATGTCATTTCAACTCTCTGGGGATAAGCTGCGACTAGCTGAGGAATGCCATCAACTGGAGTCAGGTCTTACGTCAAGCGACCTTGGCTGGGGAATACAATTCCTGACTGTTTGCTCCAAAGGTAAGGACCCTGCAAAACACAAACGAGACAAAACAGGCCTATACAACAGAATCTATCCGGGTTAGCATTTGTGACATTACTTCAGTCAATTCGAAGTTTTAGCAATTATTGGCAAGGGCCAGCAAGATTATGTAAGGGCAAGTTTATCAAAAACATCGGCGTCTTTCACAAACAAAACAGTAAAGCACAAGCATCAAGTACTGAATAACATGTTTTATTGATAACGAGCCTCTGAATAGGCAAAGTTTTGTACACTGGATGCAACTCCTGAAAAGAGGAAGTTACGCACAACCACACATAAATATATGCACAAGAAGCATAAAGAAAATACAAAACAATATTTGTATACATGTCAGCAACGTGGCACAGACAAACACCATGAGCTGATCCTCCTATGACTCGCCTGACTCTGCGCTTTCCCGGTACTCGATCTTCGGAAGAGATTGTTTTTGGATAGACGGCCCCCCAGGTACTCCCAAACCACTAAGCAATGCCGTATCAAATCCAGACCGCAGTCATTTGCTTTTTCAACCCCTAACTTTTGCGTGAACCGCCCTTTGCGGGTTTTCAATTCACCGGGATACCCTTTTTTGCCGAAGTCGTCCTTTTCAGGTTTTCGACTTTGCGGGTGTACATCTTTTCATTTTTTTATCCCTAACTTTTGCCCGAACCTTTTATTCATTTTTTATGGTTCGCCGGGATGCCCCATTTTTTCCTGGACTCTTTTTTTACTGTCCAGCGGGTCACTTTCAAGCAAAGTATTTTTTAACTGCGTCCAAATTCACAGGAGACGTAAAGTCTTCACCATCCATGATGGATAGTAACAAGGCTCCTCCAGAGAAGACTTTTCTGACAACGTAGGGACCTTCGTAATTGGGAGTCCACTTGCCCCTATGGTCTGATTATGGTGGGAGAATCTTTTTCAAAACAAGATCGCCCGTCTGAAAGCTTCGAGGGCACACCTTCTTGTCGTAAGCTTTCTTCATCTGGCTCTGATATAACCAACCGTATGCGAGAGAAGCCAGTCTCTTCTCATCCATTAAGCTGAGTTGATTCAGTCTATCTTTAATCCATTCTGCCTCGTCGAGTTGGACATCACGTAAAACCCTCAGGGAAGGAATCTCGACCTCTAACGGTAACACCGCCTCCATCCCGTATACCAATGAGAAAGGGGTTGCCCCGGTTGATGTGCGTACCATCGTACGATAACCGTGTGTTGCGGTGGAAATAGGATATCAAACTATTAATGAGTTTGAATCGCAATTCAATTCACAACCGCTCTTTGATTTATCCGAAGGAAAAGGTCAAAAGAGGGAAAACTTATTTTGCATTGTAAACACAATGCGGGGAAAGATCTAGGGTTCGGGGGTTGGTTAAATTTAGGGAAGGTATTAGCACCCTAAACTTCTGTAGTACTCTACAGGAACCTTTTGTTCAAATGTTTACTATTTTGCTTTATTTATTTGCTTAAGATATATGTACAAAGGATTACAAGTGAGAAAAGATACCTAAGGGGTTAATTCTAAGTTTACTCGGCAAGACATCGCATCTTGTGCCTACGTATCCTTACGGGAGTGGAATCAGAGTAATCGTAGTTCCCCTCAAAAGGGAGGTTAGAAACTTCTTGACTGTGGCCAAGGTTTCAATGGGGAATAAACGTATCTTAGGGACACGCTTACGCGGAGTGTAGAAACTCCAATATCTATGTTGTAAATTGTTAAGTTGTAGTTAGGGTTAAATTAGGTTAGGGATTCCGCGGCGGGAAACCCTAAAATGAGCGCGGCGGCTCTTTGACCTAATGCTAGGGGTAAAATTGTAATCTTGCCTGCGGCGAGGCATTTGTGAAAATTAGGGTTTGTGAGGTTGTAAGGGTTTGAAGTTGAGGACTATTGACACGGCGGTCAAACGGCTAGACCTAATTCCTTCGGAGGAGTGAAATTAATTATAAAGATGCGATGAAATTAAATATACATACAACGGCAGAAAATAAAGTACGGAAAGATAAATGCGACAATTGTCTCGCACAATTACATCCCATAAGCAGTTACAATTATAATAGCTAAATATAAAACCGAAAATAAGTTTCAAATTGAACATAATAGCTGCAAGAAACAAAACAAACAAAAATGTCAGTATGTGGAGTTAGACGAAAACGAAATCAAAATTGAACGAGAAACAAACCGTATGAATTTTGGAGGACTTTTATGGTCTTTTTAACCAAGGATTTAAAAGAGAGATTAATTTTAATTAAAAGAGTTTTGAGTTTTAAAAAAATTTATTAATAAAAAAGTGAAAGTTTGGTTAATTATTCTAAAAAAGGAGTTTTAGTGATAATATTTTGAAAAAAAGATTTAATCATTAAAAAAAACAATTGGTTTAATTTAAAAAATCTTAATGTTAGTTAAAAACACGTTTTACTTTAAAGTTATAAAAAAGTTTCATTATTTGAAAAAAACATTTGATTATTTTATTTAAAAAGAGTTTTAATTAATTTGAAAAAGGTTTTTGATTATAAAAAAGAAAGGGTCTTCTTGATTTTTTTTAAAAAAGGATAAACAAAATAAAATAACAAATGGAAAAACAATAAATAATAAAAAAGAGGGTTGGGCCGGTCATCACTCTTCTTCTCTCTGCTCTCTGAGTTTGCGTGTGTTCCTCTCCTTCTTGTTTGCCTCTCACGGATGTTATCTTCTTCTTCTTTTGCATGACCGCCGATTTGTCTTCTTCATCTCTTTTTCCTGAAAAAACATGAAAAGCAACACAAAAATTGTAATTATATTTTTTGATCCTTACGGAATGATGATGGCCGATGATGCTTTGTCCTGAGGCTAGAGGATTTTTGACGGGGTTTGCTTGGATTTTACGAAAAAGTTCTCTTTCTTGTTATGATTTTCGTCCCTTTTATACTTGATTTTTAAATCTTTTTTTTAATCTCAGATTTAATTTGAATATCTCAATCTTTTTCAATCTCTGATTTGATTTGAATGAATTTTTATGATGATTTCAGATTTGATTCAATGATGGTGATGTTGATATTTAGATCTGATTTTCTTATGATGATGATTGATCTGATTGATTTGATTTAACTCTATCTGGAATTCATTAAGATTGGATTAGATTAAAAAAGTGTTGAGATTTAAATTTAAAAGTTAGCAAAGAAAATAAGAGTTTCAAGTAAAATAAAAATTAGAGTTTTAAGTTTAAAAAACTGAGTTAGAATTTTAAAATAAAAAAAATATTTGAATGTTGGTTTTAAAAAATGTTAGAATTATTTTAAAAACTGTTAGAATTTAATTTTAAAAGGAATTTAGATATTAATTTTAAAAAGGAAAATAAAATGGCATTAGAATTTAATTTTAAAAAGAATTTAGAATTTTAAATTGAAAAATAAAGGTGTCAAAAAAAAGATTTAGATTTAATTTTTTAAAAAAAAAAAAGTTAGAAAGAAAAAAAAAATAATTTTAAAAAGAAGTTAGAGAAAAAAAGATTTAATTTTTAAAAAGAGTTAGACAAAAAGATTTAATTTTAAAAAAAGTTAGACAAAAAGATTTAATTTTAAAAAAAGTTAGAAAAAAAATTTAACTTTAAAAAGGAGTTAGAAAAAAGATTTAACTTTAAAAAAGTAGTTAGAAAAAGGATTTAACTTTTTAAAAAAGTTAGAAAAAAGATTTGATTTTTTAAAAAATTTTAGTTTTAAAAAAAGGTATTAGAATTTGATTAAAAAAAAGTGTTAGAAATTAATTTAAAAAAGGTTATAAAAAATTTACTCTTTAAAGAAAAGAAAAAAAAGTTAAATTTTAATCTAAATCCTAAAAGTTAGTAAGAAGAGCTTAAAATGACTTAAATAAATAAACTAAATAGAAAAGAAAAAAAAAAGTTAATAAAAAACATTAGTAAAGTTATAAAAAAGGTTTAATTAAATTATTATTAGTTAAAAAAAACAAGATCTAAAAAAAAAAGGTTAATTTATTAAATAAGAATTTAAAATAAAATAAAAAAAGAAAGGGTAAAATTTGGGGTATTACACCGTGCAAAGCGAAGGGTAACATCTCGTGTCAGTCCTTATACGTCACAACCATCTTCTGAACAATCTTCTTTATGTTCTTATTGGCCGCTTCGACAGCGCCATTCATCTTGGGCCGGTAAGGAGAAGAGTTGTGATGCTCAATCTTAAAATTCTGACACAGCTCTTTCATCATTTTATTATTCAAATTTGAACCGTTGTCGGTGATAATCCGCTCAGGGATTCCATATCTGTAGATAATATCTCATTTGATAAATCTGGCTACCACTTGTTTGGTAACATTAGCATATGATGCTGCTTCCACCCATTTGGTGAAGTAATCGATTGCCACCAAAATGAACCGGTGTCCGTTTGATGCCGTAGGCTCAATCTTGCCAATCATATCAATCCCCCACATCAAGAAAGGCCACGGTGATGACATCACATTCAGAGGACTTGGAGGCACATGGATTTTGTCCGCATAAATCTGGCATTTATGACACCTCTTTGCAAACTTGAAACAATCTGTTTCCATAGTCAGCCAATAATAACCTGCCCGCAACAGTTTTCTCGTCATAGCATGCCCACCAGCATGTGTACCAAATGTACCCTCATGTATCTCTTCCATGAGCAACTTCGCCTCTTTCTCATATACACAACGTAGCAACACCAAGTCGTGGTTTCTTTTGTACAGGACACCGTCCGGGTTCAGATAGAAATTGCCAGCCAATCTCCTGAGAGTCTTCTGATCTCGACTGGATGCTTCGGCCGGATACTCCTTGTTCTTTAGGAAATTCTGGATGTCAAAGTACCAGGGTTTACCATCGGGAGCCTCGTTAATGGAAAATATGAAGGCAGGCCTATCAAGCCGAGAGATAACAATCTGGGGAGCCTCGTTCCAGAAGTTAACTTTATACATTGAAGACAATGTCGCAAGGGCGTCATCCATTTGATTTTCTACTCGCGGTACGTGATGCAATTCCACCTTGTCAAAGAAAGGCAACAATCTCCTTGCATAATTCATATAGGGTATCAAATTGGGCGGACGTGTCTCCCATTCTCCTTAAATCTGATTCACCACTAGAGCTGAGTCTCCGTATACATCCAGGTTCTTGATTCTCAAATCAATGGCTTCTTCCAGACCCATGATGCAAGCCTCATATTCAGCCTCATTATTGGTAACAGGAAAAGTCAATCGGGCAGTAAATGGGATGTGCGACCCATGAGGAGTAGTGATAATTGCACCTATTCCGCTACCATAGGAATTTACAGCTCCGTCAAATATCAACTGCCATTTGGAACCCAACTTTGGCCCTTCGTACGGCAACGGTTCTTCACAATCTTTCATCTTCAGGTAAATGATATCCTCGTCAGGAAAATCAAACCTCATTGGTTGGTAGTCCTCAACCGGCTGCTCAGCGAGGTATTCTGACAGAACGCTACCTTTAATAGCCTTTTGCGAGACATATTGGATATCGTATTCTGTTAACACCATCTGCCATCGGGCAATTCTTCCGGAGAGTGCTTGCTTCTCAAACACATATTTGATTGGATCCATCTTTGAAATTAGCATGGTTGTATGATTCAGCATGTATTGCCTCAAACGTTTGGCGGCCCAGGCTAGCGCGCAACATGTCTTCTCGAGCATTGAGTATCTGGACTCACAGTCGGTAAACTTCTTACTCAAATAGTAGATCGCATGCTCTTTACGTCCAGTCTCGTCGTGTTGACCGAGAACACAACCCATACTTTCCTCAAGAACCGTCAAATACATAATTAAAGGCCTCCCGGCCACTGGGGGTATCAAAACAGGAGGTTCCTGCAAGTATTCTTTTATCTTGTCAAACGCCTTTTGACAATTTTCATTCCAGGTCAACACCTGATCCTTTTTCAACAACTTGAATAACGGCTCGCATGTCGCAGTTAGGTGAGATATGAACCGAGCAATGTAGTTCAACCTCCCTAAAAACCCACGCACTTCTTTTTCTGTTTTAGGCGTCAGCATTTCTTGTATAGCTTTTATCTTTGCAGGATCAACCTCTATTCCCTTTTCGCTCACAATAAACCCCAGCAGTTTACCCGATCTCACCCCAAAGGTGCACTTGTTAGGGTTCAATCTCAACCTGAACTTCCTAAGTCTTTTGAACAGTTTCAGCAGATTTACCAAATGCTCCTCCTCTGTCTGAGATTTGGAAATCATATCATCAACATAAACCTCGATCTCTTTGTGCATCATGTCATGAAAGAGAGTCGTCATAGCACGTTGATATGTTGCCCCAACATTCTTCAGTCCAAAGGGCATCACTTTGTAGCAAAATGTTCCCCAGGGAGTAATGGAGGTAGTCTTCTCCATGTCTTCTGGCGCCATTTTGATCTGATTATAGCCTGAGAAGCCGTCCATGAAGGAGAATACGGAGAACTGAGCAGTGTTATCAACCAGCACATCAATGTGAGGAAGTGGAAAGTCGTCTTTCGGGCTCGCCCTATTCAAATCACGGTAATCTACACACATTCGCACTTTACCGTCTTTCTTCGGCACTGGTACTATATTAGCGACCCATGATGGATAAGTTGTAACGGCTAGGAAACCAACATCCCACTATTTTTGAACTTCCTCTTTGATTTTCACAGCCATGTCTGGTCTGGTTCTTCTGAGTTTCTGCTTAACAGGCGGACATTCCTCTCGCTACGGCAGACGGTACACAACCATGTCCGTATCCAACCCAGGCATATCCTCGTATGACCAAGCAAATATATCACTATACTCTCGCAGTATCTCAATCAGCCTTTGCTTAATGTCGCTCTGCAGCGCAGCCCCTATACGGATATTTCTCACAACTTCTTCCGACCCCAAGTTGATAATCTCAATTTCCTCCTGATGAGGCAGAATGATTCTCTCTTCCTGTTTCAACAGTCGAGTCATCTCTTCTGGCAAGTCGCTATCCTTAACAATCTCTTCCTCAGCTTGAAATACTGGGTGCTCGAAGTCGAAACGAGTCATAGGCGGTTCGTAGAAGATGTCATCTGAAATATTAGTCATGCAAAGGAAATGGTTAAACGCTTCAACACGCAAACAAAGAAAATAACCACGTTGCCATTTATTGTTAAAGTAAAATACAAGAAAAATAGGGATCACAATATTTGTATATGAAAAACGCCTTTATTTCATGATTAAAACAGTGCAATACACATAATCAAGTATCCCTAAGGTAAAATCACTATGCCCCGGGTAGGACATAGGATTATTCAACAATTGACAAAATAAATCATTACTGTTTAAGAGTCACTGGGACAGTTTCCCGGATGGACCAGTTGCAGAGACTTTGTCCTGGCACGCTTGGCTTGATCCACGCGTCCATATCGCAGTCACTATCCCCGTCTTCAGCATCGGAAATAGCGTTGATTGTCTCGAAGCACACCCCGCTTGGCATAATCGTGATCGGTCCCTTGACCCTGGGCGCTCCTGAAGATGATGTTGACGACGTCGGTCGATACCCTAGCCCAAACTTGTCATTCTTCACCGGGATCTCCAAAACCTGCCCCCAACCTTTAGTCTCACCAGTCTGCACTAAAGCTTGAGCTTCCTTGTAGGATGACACTGCCACCTCTGGCATTTTGCTGGGACCCTGAGCTTTGTCTTTAATCCGCAACCCTTCGAAGGCTTGACAAGGTGTCTCGTATATTTCTCCGTTGACCTCAACATATCTGAACGATGACAGGTGACTGACCAAAATGTCCTCCTCCCCGCAAACGGTAACAACACTATCACCCACCATGTACTTCAACTTCTGATGCAATGTGGACGTTACGGCCCCTGCAGCGTGGATCCATGGGCGCCCAAGAAGGCAGCTATAAGCTGGGTGGATATCCATGATGTAGAATTCGGTATCAAACATTTCTGGCCCCACCTGAAGCGGTAATGTTATTGACCTAAACACTGATCTTCTCGTCTCGTCAAACGCCCGCACAACCAAATCGTTGGGCGTGCAAATAATTCCCCGTATGTCCAATTTCATCATGGCTTTCTTTGACAGTACGTTCAACGATGATCCAGTATCCACCAATACACGCGACATTACGGTGCCCCGACATTCCACCGATATATGCAAAGCCATGTTGTGCTCTCGACCCCTGGGTATTAGATCAAAATCTGTGAAACCCAGGCTATGTCCAGCATTGACATGTGCCATTATCCCCTCTAACTGATTTACAGAAACTTCTTGAGGCACAAATGACGTATCCAGAATCTTTAGCAAGGCGTTCCGGTGGGCCTCGGAACATAACAACAACGACAAGATAGAAATCTTCGACGGCGTCTGCTGTAGGTGTTCAACAATTTTGTAGTCGCTTTTCCGAATCAGTCTCATGAACTCCTCTACGTCCTTGAGTGACGTATCCTTTTCTTTCAACTGAGTAGGCCCGCTTTCATTTACTTTGGCTTTGCCTTTGGCCAATCTCTCTGCTTCTATTTCAGGTGAGGTAAAGATCCTTCCGCTACGGGTCATGCCCCCCGTTCCAACGACATTATCAACAGTCCCAGCTGGCTGGCTATTCACCACAATCTTTTCACCATTGCAATATGCTTCTAATCTGTATGTCCACGGGACAACTTTCGTACTCTCAAAGGGAATAGGCCCTGCTTTGGTAATCATAATAGTTGGCCGCTTGGCGGGCGCCGTTATCGTTATAGTCTTCCTCGGGATTGTCACTGTTGCAATATCATTCTGCTTATCAAATAATGCCTCCACAGGCTTCTCAACCGCAGTTCGATCAAATTGCAAGGTCCCTTCGTCGATCATGGCCTGAATTCCCTGCTTCAAATCAGTACAACCCTCAGGCTGGGTCCAACACTCTAAACAGTATTCATCACAACCAGGGAGTACTCCCCGTCTGAGCAACCTGCTTTTCACCTCAATCAATGGTGTCTTCAGTTCGTTAACATCCATCACCAAGTTCAAATTTTCTTCTGTCAAGATAGCATTTGCCCCATGATTAGGCATAGGTTGTTGTACAATATTTGGCCCCACCTGGCCAAAGTTGATGGCTTTACTGTCCAACAAGTCTTGAACTTTATGCTTGAAAGCATGACAAGATTCTACATCATGTCCGGGCACCCCGGAATGGAATTCGCAATGCTTATTAGCGTCATACCCATAAGGAAGTACCGGTCCTGTAGGCGGCTCCAATGTTCTTTTCTCAACCAAATTCAACCCCGACAGTGTCTGAAGAAGCTCTGCATATGTCGACGGAGGCTTATCAAATACCCTCTTCGGCTTTGCATTCTGAAACCTTCTCTGACCCTGATTCTGCTTTTGCTGCTGCTATGGCTGTTGCTGCTGCTGTTGTTGTTGAGGAATTGGAATAGTAACACTGGTGTCGTACCTCAAAAAATACGATCCTCGCGATGGCCGCGGAAAATACTGTTCGAAACAGAGTCGCCACCGAACTTTATTCATTCCAAGGAAGGAATAGGAAAATATCGATAAAACCTTTAAAAGAGATAAGAACATGGTCATCGCAACCAATATTTTAGGTTCGGGAGTCGGTTACATGAGGGGAAGGTATTAGCACCCCTCATGTCCGTTGTACTCAACGGGAACCTCTTGATCGATTCGAGAGTAAAGTTAACTATGCTTGTTTGTTTTCTTCTAAGGTTTCTCTTATAGGGGGAATGGGTGGTTTTAAGATAGGGTGCTCGCCAAGGATTGGGGCCCTTGTGCCTACGTATCTTCACTTATAAGAAGTGGAAAATCAGAGCATTCGTAGTTCGTGGGACTACGGGAAAAAGGTAAGGGATTGTGGGAAATATGGGGAATTTTGCTCGCCAAGATCATCGCAATCTTGTGCCAACGTATTCTCATTGATAAATGAGATATCAGAGCAGCCGTAGTTCGGCTAACTACGGTAAAAGGTTTGTGTTTGGAATGAACAAGAGTTTAGGTCGCATTCTAACTGCTAAACATTGGCTTGTCTGCTCGCTAGGGGAGGCTGAAGCACGAGTTTGTTATGCGCGGAAGAAGGGACTAAACAATGTTCTTTGGTAAAAGGTATAGGAACCTAAAGGTGGGAAAGAAAGAAAAGTGCTCGCTAGGATCATCGCAATCCCATGCCTACGTATCTTACATTCAAGAGAGAATGAAGAATCAGAGCAGCCGTAGTTTGGCTAACTACGGTAAAAAGGTTTGGGAACGAACGAGTGTTTAGGTCGCATTCTAACTGCTAAATGTTGGCTTGTCTGCTCACTAGGGGAGGCTGAAGCACTAGTTTGTTATGCGCGAAAGAAAGGACTAAACAATGCTCTTTGAAAAGAGTTGTTTAAGTTGGAAATTGCACGAGGGCGGGGAGTTTAGTGTTTATCGTGTTGGATGTTTTAGTTAGAAGAACAATGGATCTGAATAGATTGAAGGTTTCGACCACACGGGGGCGAGAGAGAGGAGTTTGGTTAGGTAATTTTGATGGAGAATGACGACTATTCGATAAACGAGTCGTCAGCCTCGTAATCAATTAATTGGGGCATTATTGGAATGCTAGATTCCAACGACACCTTTTTCATTCGAATAATTACGAAATATGTTTGAGAAAGTTTCAATCGCACGGAGGCGAGGAAAGAAAGTTGGGTTGAATATTTTAAGGGAGAATGACGACTACTTGATAAACGAGACGTCAGTCTCGCAATCGATTAATCGGGATATTATTGGAATGCTGGATCCCAATGATACCTTTTTCATTCAATTAATTAGGAAAGTGTATTTGAATGGACAATAATGATATGTGTCCAAATAATTAGGACACGTGCTTTATAAACGAAAGGTCGAGCGAACCACAACCTAAAGCGTACGCCCCAAGAGTGTTTATTCAAGAATTTAAGGAGTGCGAGACTCCAAGAACTCAGTTCTTTCGCAATTTAATTAAGAAAATAGTTTGAATTTGACGTATGGTTTAGAGACGTACTAGGGTTTAGACTCGATCGCACGAAGATGAGGAACGAGATTAGATGGTTTGAAAATTTAGGAGGAACGACGACTACTCGATAAACGAGACGTCGGCCTCGCAACCAATTAGTCGGGATATCGTTGGAATGCTAGATCCCAACGACAATCTTTTTCATCCCATTAATTATGAAATATGTTTGTTGGACAGTGAATATTTATCCAAATAATTAGAGGATGTATTTTAGGAACGAAAGTTCGAATGATATACTATTCAAAGTGTACACCTCGATAGCAATTATTCTCGAATTCAAGGAATGCGCGACTCCAAGAACTCAACACTTTTGTAATTTAATTAAGAAAAATTATTTGAAGATAATAACGTACTCGGACTAGGCGCGCTAGGTATTCTAGAAAATAAGATCGAAAGGGTCACAACTCGAGGTGTGCACCTCGAGAGCGGTCGCTTAAAAAAAATTCAAGGAAGGCGAGATCCAAGAATTCAATTGTTTTAAAGTTTGTTTGAGAAAATTGTTTAATTTAATTAAGAAAAATAGTTTTCACTTTCATATAAAATAAGTTAATCAATTGTAAAAGTTTTTGAGAAAAAACTAATCATAATTAATTGCTTTGAAAAAAATTTAATATATTAAAAAAAGTTTTAACTTAATAATAAAGTATAGTTTTTCAATATTTAAAATATTATTTGATAAGAATTTTGAAATATATATATTTTTTTTAAGAATAAAAACCTAACGAATAAAGAAGTAACAAAAAATTATCAATTTATTTTTAGAACAACCTTCATGCTAATTAAGACATAAGAGCCACATCAAACATCCCTTATTCAAAACAAGTTTCTCATGTAAACACAAATAAGTTAACTGAACAGGAAATGAAATAAAGAACATCTTTCCAATTGATCACCCCCAACTAATCCATATAGAAACTTATTTTTTTAAAAAATAATGGCAATATATTCATAAAAAAAAAACTCAAACCAAATACATACATCTTATTTAGATCTATAGACATACTTCTAAACACACATCAAGTGAAATATATACACTTGCACAGTATAACCGAAAATTTTAAAGCGAGACAAAACTAAAACTTTAATTAGGCGAGAACAAAACTGAAAAGAATTTGAAATAGAAAATTCAACCCTCAATGTTCTAATACAATAGCCACCATAAGTCACGACGTAAACGACACCGCTCAAACCAAATTCTGGAATACAAACAAAATTATAACTGAAAACCTTATGTGTTGAGGTTGCGGATAATACTCGATTTCAGACATACGACTTAAGCACACAACAACAACAGCATGAAGTTACCACATTAAAAAATTCTTCACCATGCTCGCAATATTCTAGAACAAATTTACGCAATTATATGCAATCGAGAATTGAAACCAACAACACAAATAACAACACGAATGCCACGACCCCGAAATTATGCTCAAACCGGCTAGGAGGAAAACCAGAGTAGCAAACACAATATTCACATAACTTTCCTAATTACTTGCAGAATCAATAAAGAAACTTTAAAATGTTAACATCACACATAAGCTTTCGCATAATCTAAACGATATCGAATGTTTATCACAACATGATCACATTAATATCTGTTTGTATAATCAAGCTATTAGAGAAAAAAATAGAAGATTAATGAGGTTGTATTTGTTACCGTTGTCGCCGAAACATGTTATCGAATGCGTTGTGCTGTTGTTATTGGAGAATGCTGCTTGAAGAACAATTTGGCGTCGCTGCTGCAGAATTGTTGGTGAGTGGCGGCAGCTGCAAGTTGCGACTCTGTTTTGTTATGTCGTGTTATGGCGATGTCGCGACCAAATCAACCTGATGTCGCGGCCGGCTATATGATGTGTGTACTGCTATTGCTACAACTTAGAGTTTTATTGTCTTGCTGAGTCATATTGTTTGTTGAAGGATGATGTAAGTTATTGCTGTTGTAAGCAGAGGAAGAACGGAACCAACAATGATGCAACGCTTCTCGTGAACAAATCAGACTGTTGTGTTTGACACGTTGTTGTTGTGGAACTTCTGAGTTATTAATCAATCTGCAACTCATCTCTATCTCCATAAACCGACACCAGCTCGCCGCAGTTGCCGCAGAAGTTGTTGTTGAAGAGGTCATCACGGTTGTAACGGTGTATTCGACTCAACTCTTGAATGCTCGTGCTTCCAGCTGCAAGCATACGGCCATCCGACGAGATGATAGTGCAGTCGGAACTAGCTCGGCTTTACAATCGCTTCCGCGACACATAAACCTGCATTGAATGGAAACACACCCAAACAGACTAGGAAAACATATTTTAGAGTTCAAAATCAAACAAACAGGGTTTTATTAGAAGATGAGAATTCAACAGCAATCCTTTCTAGTTCTAAAAGATGCGGATTCGAACAAAACACAACATTTTAAGCACAAGCATGTCAATATACTGCCGTCTTATATTAGTTTACTTCAGAAATTTTTTCACAAAATCAGATTGAGAAGCAAATATAAGCAAAACAAACTTGGGTCAGAATCTAACCAACAACAATATTAACATGGCCTTAAACTAGTATCAACCATAGGATAGTTATCAAAATAGACAGTGCCTAATCTTGTTGAAATGCTGGTGTCGAGCTACCAAGCTTTTAATCTCCCATTCGATAGCGTTGAAGTTGCGGAATCGATGACATAATAAACATAAAAACAAAATCATTCATGACGAGACCGCAACGTAGTCAGAGCTAAACTCCATGATGAATACTCAGTGAATCTTGCCGGCAACTTCAGTTTGCTTGACCAACTCGAGACTGGAACTTGGCCATGTCAATAATAGTCTGAAAACAAGACATTAAATGCCAACAATGGTCATATGAAAAAACAAATAAAAACGTGTGTATTTTCGCTCGTGTGTGATTGTTGTCACAGAAGTATAGCGAGGTCGGAGAGGGTGAATTGCGAATGTCATGCCGACATTGAATCGGTACCAAAGTCCCTGCACATGAATGAAAATACAGCCAAACAGAGAAGGAAACCAATACAAAAAAATGAAAACGAAAAATAAAGAGTTAAGTGGATACATAACCCATTCACTCTTCTCGCTCATCTCTATCTCCATAAACTGGTCACAGCTTGACACACACATAACCGAAATCAGCTTGCCGCAATTGTCGCAAAGTTGTTGATGCGAAAGCCTCATAGTTGCACTTGTTGTGGTTGCAAAGCTAATGGCGTAGACGTCGTTAATTTAGAGCTTTGACAGTCTCGAAACAGAACCGCTGATTCTACATCACTTCCATTGATTGGCTTTCAACCTGCAGATGGTTGGCGAAATTGTTGCAGAGGCTGTTCGAACAAATTCCAAAGGAGAAATTCGTCCATCAGGTCCTAAGATAACTAAAAAAACAATCAATATAACCAATATCAAGAATGAATTGAATCAAACATGCTCAACGGTATGTCCTCGCAACTGCATAAAACAGAATTATAGCAGAAGATCACAATGCATCAGGCATAAGCTGGGAAACCACAAACCATTAAAGCCTTGTTCAAATTCGTTAAAATCCAAGGAATGACTCATAGGAGAAGGAGACAATAGCTGTTTTTGTTTCCAAATCAGTTTTGTTTTAAAGAAAAAGAAGAAGAGAATCAAAACATGTATGTTACACTTCCAGATGAAAAGGGGTTTATTCAAACCGACCACAAATTTCAATCAGCACATATCCAGCTTTGGACAGGGGAACAACCATAACTATCTTTCCAAAACGATCTAGACCTGTCCAAGCATGTTCACAAACACGAAATCAATTTTTTTTCCTTCCGAAACCAGTTTCAACAGGCCGTTAATGGCAGTTAAGATTTGGAAGACTCTCAAATTTGCGGCAAAAAAACAAGAATTTTTTAGCAGAAAAGAGAATTATATACATTCAAAACCTAGTACAAACATCAACAAAGAACTTAACTCGCGGCCTGTTGTCGTTCATCGTCCGCTTCAAAACCCTAGGGTTTGGGTCTTTGCCTTTGTTTCACTTGAATATTAGAGAATGATTGAGTTGCATTTGAGGTTTTGAGATTTTCGTTTGAGGGAATGGCGGCCACGGCGGAGACGGTAGGGAATTGAGAGGCTCGAACTGAGAGAGGTTGTCGAGAGGGTTTTACCAGCAGGCGTTTTCACGAGTAAAGTGAGGAGGAAGAAGGTTTTTAGGGCTGCCCTTCAAAATTAGGGGCGGCCGTTTTTTTTAGGGTTTTGTGAACAGTGCCCTTAACTCTTAGGGTATGTGAACAGTGATTGGGGTCCCCTATTTATCCCAAACAAAAACCAACCCTAATCCACCGTGTCCTCAAACAAATTAATTTTCACCTTTTTTTATTATTTTCTTTTAATTTATTTTTCTGAGATAATAAACTAAATTAAAAACCTATTTCCTATTTAATTAATTCTAACTATTAATTACAATTTTAAATCTAAACTAATTAATTAAAATCTAATTTAATTTTTTAAAATAAATCCTAATTAAATTCTAACTCTATTTTTTTAATCGATATATTTTTTAAATTAAAAATTTCTAAATTATAATTAAGTTCTAAATTAAATTTATCTAATTAAAAAAAAATTAAATTTAAATTCTAACTTCTAATCCAAAACTAATTAAAAAAATAAAAAACATTATATTAACCTATCACGAGAAAAATGAAATTATATAAAAAAAAGATAGATATATATAAAAACAAATGCCACGTGGCATACTCTTATTGGGCTAAAAAGCGAAAATGCCTGTTTTTGCTGAAAAAATACGCTACGCTGTATAAGCGAGGTAAATTAAAAACAAAGTCGGGCAAATGAGAATTTTTAAAAAGGTAGGACAAATTTGGAGTATGACAACTGGCTATTTGCTGAGGTTGAATGTACTGATTTCGACCTCTGCCCCGGCCTCTGCCACCAAATACAGCGCTTGTATCACCCTTTTGTCATCTGCCGAACGCTTTTCTCGCACCCCCAGCTAAGGTAGATTCACCTGCCTGAATCTTTCCAATTTTAATTTCATTTTCGATCCTTTCTCCCATAAGGATCATATCGGAGAAGCTACCCATCAAAACATTGAGTAACTTGTCATAGTACATCCCTGTAAATGTCCCCACAAACATGTCATTCATCTCTCTTTCAACCAAAGGAGGGTGCACCCGAGCTGCCATATCGCGCCACCGCTGCGCGTACTCTTTGAAACTTTCACCACTTTTCTGCGACAGACTCTGCAACTGAACTCTGTTTGGCGCCAAATCGCTGTTATATTTGTAATGCATAACGAAAGCATCAGCCAACTGCTTCCAGCTTCTAATCTGAGTGGGCTCCAGTCCCATGTACCATTCCAATGATGGTCCCGATAAGCTATCCTGAAAGAAATGTATGAGCATCCTTTCATCATTGGAATATGCAGACATCCTTCTATAATAAGAACGTACATGGACCTTTGGGCAGGTATCCCCTTTGTATTTGTCGAATGTTGGAGCCTTGAATTTTAATGGCACCCTCAGCCCTGGTACCAACCCCATAGTAGTCATATCTAACCCAGCGGAGTTCTGATTAACCACACCTTTCATCTGCTCTTCTAGCATTCTGATCCTCAGAACAGGGTCGATGGGGCCCTCAGGTCCCATACCTCTTCCCGAAAAAGCGTCGTCCTGGTGATCCACGTTCCAGTCATTGCCATACCCATCGTAACCCATGTTACGGCCAAATCCTTGCTGATTGAACATAGGACCCTGTCCTCGGTTGCCGAACCCTAGATTGACCCCAGCAGGTCCAAAACCATTGTTGAAAGGAAATGCTCCAGCGCCGTTGTTATTCACATTACCGAATCCACCATTACCGTGGCCATACCCCTGATTTTTGCCATAACCGTCATTACCAAAGCCTTGATTATTGAACCTGAAGTTCATGTCCTGATTGACATTGCCATACCCATTGTTTCCAAAGCCAACATTGTCACTGAATCCTTGATCGGCATCCCCAGTGTTGCCTTTGTTGTTAACGACATGCCCATCACCACCATTTCTAGTATTGCCATTACCAGCGCCAGCACCTGCACCAGTACCAGTGTTTCCGTTGATAGTCACAACAGGTGGAGTAACTACCGGTATCTCATCCTCCCGGCGAGGAGTTTCAACAGAATTGTGGTCAGTATTGCCATTTCCGTTTGTCCGCGTCAGCAGCGGCTGCACCAAGGTCTGAAGATTCTTCTGGCCCTTGGCCATGCTCTCCATAGCTTGCATGAACAGAGTCAACTTCTCACGGATTTCCTGCATCTCGACTTGAACTTGATCCATTGCTTTCTTACAGTTGTTTCTGGTTGAGTAGCGGTGGATTCTTTGGTCGTCAATCCTGAAAAACCTGTGAGATGCAGGAAATAAGATACAGATTCAACAAGTAACTGGCAATGCGAAATGAATATGCAGATGCAATATGTGTCTGTGCGTTAGGGAGATCAACCCCTGATTCTAGTGCCAAAGTGCCAGAGCAGTGACAGTGCTAAGAAGCTTGGATTCATCCATGGAGAAAACATCTCATATATTGCTGAAAAGCCCATCAAGGCAGAAATACAATATCACTGAGTGTACACAATAACAAGAAGGCATGACCTCAACCAACAATCTTGGTGATGGCCAGCACAATGCAAATAAAGCATATACAATAGTGCATAAGGTAATCAAGTGCGACCATATGCCTGATACTCCTCTAACAATTTCTTAGTCTTGGGATGATCCGGCTGGGAAAGCAACCCTTCAACGAGCGAGTCTCTTCGCCTGATAACACGCTGGAGATCCCCAATGGATTCCTCCCAAGCACCCTCTCCGAAGCACTCCTCCAGCTTCTGCTTCTGGGATGCAGACTCTTTCTTACGCTTGACAACTTTGTTCAACGAATTCTGAACGTTGTATCTCCACGTAACCTCTTCTTCAAACTTTTTTCGGCTAGCTTTCAACTGCTCTTCCAGTTCAGAGATCTGCAGCTTTAGTTTGTCTTCTCTTTCTTTATTATTGGTCAGTGTAGCATTCCAGGTTTTGTTGAATGTGGAGATCTCCCGGTAGGCTATATCAAGTGCTTTCTTCTTAGACTCTAGCATATCATGGGAGCTCTTGAAATCTATCCCCAAACGTTCACGCTTCTTTCGTTGTTCAGTCAGTTCGGTGCCTAACTGGTTCACCAGCTTTGTTTGCTGCTTGAAGGAATATACGACTTCATTCCTTTCGCTCCTGAGTTGCACTAGCTCTTCTTCCAACTTCTCGTTGGCTTTCATCATCTCTTCTTTCTCCTTCAAAACCTGCTCGTATCTCTCAATAGACACAGTAGTTGGCTCCTCAACCACGAGGGGAGCAGGAGGTAATACTGCAGGAAACGACATCAGCGCCTGCTTTGCCCTATCTTGTATCCAGACTTGGTACGGAGCATAGGCTTGACAATCATTCTTACCCAACAATGGCTTACCCTTCTTGCAGATGTTATTCCAAGCATGTTGAAGCTTGGATAACAATTCTCCCTTCAAATCACCTGTGAAGTACAGAGATTCCTGCACTTCCTCCTCTTTTGGCGGGCTTTTCAAAGCATAACCGAATTGCCTGATCAACAATGACGGATTGTAGTTAATGCACCCTTTCCTCCCAATCAGAGGAACGTTAGGATATCCTGTGCAGCTGTAGATAATCTCAGATCCCAGTAAATCCATACCAAACCAGACAACACCTTCTGAAGAAAGCCCCATCAGACGCTCAGACCATTCCACCATAGCTGCAGACTCAGCAAAGATACCCTTCTTGGGCAAGTGACTATCAAACCATATATACAACAAAGGCATACAACAAGAGACGTTCTTGCCCCTCCTATTCTCGTTCTTATAATGCAGAGAATGATAAAAGTCTCTAATCAGTGTAGGCACAGGATTGCCTGAAGCAAATATATGGAATACATCCAAATCAACAAAGTCAGGCATATTAGGGAACAGTACAATGTCATAGATACATAAAGCAAGGATAGCATTAAACACAATCCAACAGCCACTCTTGGCATACTCTTGTGCTTTCCTAACAAAAAACTTGAGAGAAAAACCAGAAACTCCATTCCACGAGGTTAACAGCAACTCTGAGGAATCTAAATGCAAAGCAACAGCCAAATCCTCCAGCTTGGGCTCAGCACCCATATGAACGAAGGGTACCCTGTTCTGAATAGTTAGCTCCAAAATCTCAGCCTATTCCTCCATGGTCGGCGCCAGAATGAAGTCAGGGAAAGTAAAACACCTCAGCGGGGGATCATAAAACTGCATCAGCGCGTACAATCCGTTCAGCTCATACGTGGATGGTTTGCAAACCAACCTAAGCAGTTTCCCATAACTCTTCCTGAAGCTTCTCTTCACATCATCATCAGCTAAAAACATCAAACCAAGCAAAGAAGAAACATCTGGAGTAGGCAACTTGTATGCCACAGTCTTCTTCAAAGTATCCATAATAGCAGCAGACAGAAATCCGGGCAACTAGAATCAGAGGGTATGAAATGCACTTGCAGCACAGACACACGTTAATGATATGCAAAATGAGTATGCAACAATGCAATATGCAAGCAATGCAACAGGGATCAAGTGATGTATTGCTGAAGAGATCCATCCACAATATGTCTCAACAGACCCGCAATACTGCTCAAACCTGGTCTCAACAGACCCATAACAATGCTCCAACCTGGTCTCAACAAACCTATAACAAAGCTCCAACTTGGTCTCAACAGACCCATAACACTGTCCTGATGAAGAACCCAAAGTAACCACACATACTGATCCAATGTTAAGAAAACCGGGTAATCTGGAGGTCAAGTTTCCTGCATGTCCCAATCCCTCTCACAGGTAGGTGTCCTATCAACTGACACAAGGTACGACATCCTATGCGGTCTTCGGCGTCACAGACTTTCAAGACTGATGATACGATACCCAGGAGGTGTGGCATCATCATGTCCTGAAGAGGCCTCACTTAGCCAACTTCCAATTGATTGGTCCCCGGAGTCGACAATTCAACTAACCAACAACCCCCTTGTTGCACCCCAAAATTTGCCCAACCTTTTCTAACCTAGGCTTATGTTTCAATTGCATAGTCATTTGCATTGTCATCATGTGCATAGTGTATTCATCTGCATTGCATTGCATAGGAAAGCTATCTCATCAAGGGATCAAAGTGCTATTCTTATCTCAAGAGGTTGATCAGTGAGTCTCTCCTATCTTGAGGTTGTTTGGGGGTCATCAAAGTGGGAGCTATGAGCCAAGAGCATGAAGTGTGTATGGATGTTATGAAGAGCCTAGATGATCATTTTGAAGAAGAACCAGGTCATTGGGATGATTGCAAGAGCCTCAGTTGAAGTCAGTCAACTAGGGTCAACACCAGGTCAACACTAGGTCAAAGAAGTGTTTTGAAAGGCATCAAGGAGCATTTGAAGGATGTGGGATTCATTATTTGCTATATGGATAGGGATATGATGTTGTGTTAAAGAAAAATCAAGAGGAGTCAAGGAGAAGAGGAGTTACCAAATTAGGGCTTTAGTGTAAAATCCCCTGATTTAGGTCAAACTTCAAAGCAGTATAACTAAAGATGCAAGCTTCATATGAATTTCTGGTCCACATGAAACTTGTAGAGTATCTTCATATATTTAATTTGAGTGGTGGAAGTCATCAAGATGATTTATAGAACTCAAGTTATAGTTCTTGCAAGTTACAGGTCATTTGAGGGCACTGAAATTTGTTTGTGAAAGTTGTCTGTCTTCCAAGCAACTTTTGACCTTCAAGGAGATTTCAAATGGATTCCTGGCCAACATGAGAGTTGTTCCTTATTGTATTAGATTTCTAGGAAGGTATGGTATGCCTTCATATGATTTGTGGAACTCTACTTATGGTCTTGGCAAGCAAAGGGTATTTTGGTCATCTGAGGATTACAGGTCATTTCAAGCCTATGCCCAAAACTCATACAAGGAAGCTTCAAATGAAAAACTTCACAACATCAAAGTTGCTCAAAATGCCATTTTAAGTCTAGAAAAGAAGTCATGAAAGTTGGGAAATGCATAGAATAAGACTTGACCAAAGTTGGTGAAAAATGACCTAAAAAAGGCATATAAGTTGAAAAAGTTGAAATGGAAAATTGGTTTGAGAGATCTACAAATCCAAAATGGGTCATCCAATATACCAAATTGATTCTAAACATCATTTTAGAGACATTGGTTCAGCCACTTTTTTGAGTTAGGAGTTAAATTTTGGACTTGCTTTATATTTTTGTTACTTGCATAATAAGGCAAGTGTGGAAAACTTGGCATAAGTGAAATTTCAAGGCAAGGAGCTTGCATATCATTCCAATATCTCATGTAAGGAGATCTTAGCACAAATATGAAAGGGTGTATGCATGAGATATGAGATGGTTCAAAGTATCATTAAGTGAGATTTTCATGAACTTTCCACCACATTCTAGAATCCTCTAAGATCATTCTAAGATCTTCTAGATCTGTCCATCATCATCTATATATTGGATTGAACTCATTGGTGCAAGAGGTTGGTGAAAAGAGGGTGAAGAGAGAGTGATATACCATTTTTCTCCATTCTTGCAAATCAATCTCAAACTCCATTTTCTTCTTCATCTCCATTGAAATCTTCTCCACAAATCAAGTCTCTGGATCATATTGAACACATACACACGGATTGGAGTGGCCATTGATGAGTGTTTGAAGGTGTAGCTTCCAAATTGCAAGTGAAGCAAGTTGGATCCAATCCCACAATTCAAGCACTGTCCATCCAAGATCTTGCAAACAGAGAAGTTATCTTCCATCAGAGATCATTTGTGACCAGTTTCAAGCATTGGATTGGAGTGTAGCTGCCCTTGCCATCATCATTTTTTAGGTTTGCAAAAGCATTCGAATCTCTCTATTTATGCATTATTAGATGAAATGGTTAGGGTAAACATGCTTAGAGACCTTAGGTGATTGATTCCTGAGAATTAGGGAGAGTTCTATGAGGTTCCATAACAGGGTGATGATTCTTTGATGATCAAGATTAGGCTGGATATTGAATTATAATGGTCGTGTAATGGCTTGTTAAGATCAGTGTAGCATGATGAACAAGATAGGATAATTAGAATGGAGAATTGTGAGATTCCTTTGCAGGGCATAATGATGGATTCAGATTGTTACACCTATCGGGTTTTATCCTAGGGTTAGTTTCAGTCCAAACTAAAGGCACCATCGTGTTTATGGGAAAGAATAGAGCAACTTTGCTCTTCATAGTGTAGGGTTTCATGGCCTATGGAGAGAGCACGAGGAGCTTGCAGGTGGTTGCATGGAAGCTGTAAATTCTGAAACCCTAGGTTTGATTGGGGACGATGGCCATGCACCGTTGGATCCTTTCAATTATTTGACCTTTTAATCTCATCGTGTGGCTGACATTCAAAGAGAGAAACGGAGGGAAAGTCCAACGTGAAACGATGCGTTTCACTTAAACCTCAGTTCTGGGCCTGATCCAATTGATGCTATCCCCACCCCCCTTTTGAGAAGCCCAACCAAATGAACTTGTTTCAGTTGCTATTTGAACCGTGGATTTAATCTTTTTCTTTTGATTTTCAATTGTTTTCTGAAGCGTGTTGGGCCTAGCGCCAATTAATATTCGCGCCCCCCCATTTTATGGCCCAGCTGAAATTTGAACTAGGCGCAATGCTATTCAGACCCCCCTTCCCATTTTAATTCTTTTTTTGTGTTTTTAACTCTTTAATATTTTTAACACCTTTAAAAAATCATAAAAAATTGAGAATAGTTTAGTTTTAATTGGTTCTTTTTATGGTAGGTCAATAATTCTGTCTAGAAAAATAATAAATAATAAAAATGGCATTTTATTTTGTTTTAATATTTTTCATGCATTTTTCTTGTAAATAGCATTTTAATGGATTTAGTTTAGCACTTAAATTTGTTGATTTTAGTTCTATTAGTTCCCTTTAGATTTAGGGTTCATTCTTTTTAGAGTGATTAGTTTAGGACTTCAACTTGTATATAGGATTTAATTCATGATTTTAGAATTTAATCTTAGGTGATTTGTTTAGGTGTGATTTGTGTGATGAAAATTAGGGTTTCAGGTGAGCATATGTGAGATAGATTAATTCTTTTAGGAATTTTTGAGTTGATTTTGTGGTATGGGACTATAGGGGTTATGGGTATAGGATAGATCCCTTAGAAAATATTAGGATTCCCCTACTGCTATTAGTATACTGCTATATTTGATTGACTGTGTGGTGTGCCCTCTTTAGGGTTATTATTTGCCTGTGTGTGGGGTATTGGGATTGTTTGGGGCTTGGGGTTTGAGCTGAAGACTGAGATGATGAAGCCCATTTGAAGATCAGAGACTGAAGACCAACTTCCAGAGTTGATGAGGAGTATCTTTTGCTGGCAGCTGTTGAGGAAAGTAGGGTTTAGGAGCTAGGCAGAGCTCTAGAGTAGACAACTTGATTCTCAAACATGGAAGGTCTTGATTGCCTCCATCCTTCTCTGTGATGCAGAGTCTCTCTAAGACACTCACCCCCTTCCTTTGGAAGGCTTGGTGCTAGTGTCTAAGAGATAGAACTCTTGAGAGAAATATTCTTTGTGTTGATAGCAGTCTGTTTGCCACCTTTGGTGGTCAACTAATTGCTTAACACCCAGTTCACTCTTGTGATTGACTCCTCAGCTTGGAGAGTAGGACTTGAAGAAAAGCCATTGGGAGATTGAAGATTAAAGTCTGATGCCTGCTTGAAGCCAGATGCTGATGAAGACTGCCTTGCCGTTTAGCTTTTGCTGTTTTAATTTTGATGTATTGTGTGAATTTCCCGGACTGTATTGTTTGCTGTTTACCTTGTTGGGTTGAAAGTGAATCATGTTCACTTTTGCCTATTGTTTTCTAGGTTCGAGGTTGAGTGGGACTCCCTTGCCTCGCTTGTATTGCTGCATCCATGCATTTTACTGCTTTATTGTATATATCTGCTGTTTCTGTTTCCGTCTATTCCCTTAGGATCTCTGTTTCTCTCTGCGCAGGAGAGGAGCATGATAGACATTAGGTGTTAACCCATGCATGATAACATTAGGGTAGATTTTATTCCCTTTTTAACCCTAGGATTTTAGAGTGTCATCTCTTCTTTCTTCAAACAACAGAAAAACATTAATAAAGGTTATAACAAAATCAATACATTTCTTCCGTCAAAAGATTTGAACAAACATCAACCTTTTTGCAATAAGAAAACCCTTGTTTAAAGGTGATATTTTTCATAAAAGACATTTGAACAGCTTGTGTCGTGCGTAGCCCGAACTACGTTTGCTCTGATCTTCCATGCTGTGTGGAAGTACGTAGGCATAGGATGCGATATCCTAGCGAGCAACCTCACCCACCTTCCCCCTTAGTTAGGCGAACTACGTTGACTCTGATTTCTCGTTCCAGACGGGAATACGTAGGCATAAAGTGCGATGCTTTGCCGAGTCATGTTTTCTTTTCTTTTCAGACCTCATCCTTTAGTTTAGATAGAAGTATAATCCGTACAAACCAAGCAAGCGTGGATCCCATCGAGTACGATGGACGTGAGGGGTGCTAATACCTTCCCCTTGCGTAACTGACTCCCGAACCCAGGTTTTGGTTGCGATGACCATACCTTTTCCCTTCTTTGCGTTAGGTTTACTTCGAGCGTTTCCTTTCCCTCCGTTGGGATAAATAACGCACGGTGGCGACTCTTCTGTTCAGCCGACGCCGATTTTCGCAGTAGCGACAGCTGGCGACTCTGCTGGGGATCCAACGTCCCCTGGCTGCTAAGGACCACGGTAGTTCCTTATGCATTTGGGATCCAACGTCCCTTAAGAGAGTCGATCCTAGCGCTTGTTTGCTCGTCGAGGATTTTGTATGGATTTACATTTCTGTATTTACATTTCAGCATTTTTATTATCATTATTATTGCTGTATTGTTGGGGTGTGACGGGTGTTCCATGATTGAGAGATAAGCCGGACCTGGGCTTGAGTGCACCTAGACTTAGAGTAGAGATTAGTGGGTGCGCACGTGCTTTGCATGTCCTAGTGTCTCGCGAAATCTACACTCAGACGGGGTTCTTCTGGTTGGCCTCCTGTCCTGCCCTTTGGGTGGCTCGGGTTGCTGGTTAGTTGGATTGTCGACTCTGGGGACCGATCATTTGGAAGTTGGCTAAGTGAGGCCTCTTCAGGATTTGATGATGCCACTCCTTCTGGGAATCGTATCATCTACCCTGAAAGTCTGTGACGCCGACGACCGCATAGGATGCCATACCTTTGTCAGTTGCTAGGACATCCACCTGTGAGAGGGTTTGGGGTTATGCAGGTAACTAGACCTTCAGATACCGGTTATTTCTTGATCAGAGATCCTGAGTATTTATGGATAGTTGTGAGGTCTATCAGAGACCAGTCTGAGTTATGTTATGAGGTCTATCAGAGACCAGTTGGAGTTATGGGTCTATCAGAGACCAGGGATTGATGAGTATTGGAGGGTCTATATGAGACTTTGGATGTGGTTCAGGCTTCTCAGCTATAGCACTTGGCCCCTGTTGCATGTTGCTTGCATTGCATTGTTTGCATAATCATTATCATCACATCCCATTAACGTGTGTCTGTGCTGCAGGTGCATTTGCATATCCCCCGGTTCTAGTGTCTGGACTTCTGAGTATTGATTATGGCCGGTTTGAGGATGACAGTTGCGTACAAGCTACCTACTCCTGATATTACTCCACTCCTGGGTCTGATTTCTCTGGCAGATGAGGATGTCCGTAGAAGCTTCAGGCAGAGTTACGGACGGCTGTTGAGTTTGGTTCGCAAATCCACTGATGATGAATTGAATGGGCTGTACACGCTGATGCAATTCTATGACCCGGCTTTGAGATGTTTCACGTTTGCTGACTTTATCTTGGGGCCTACCATGGAGGAGTATGTGGAGTTTACTGAGCTGCCGGTGCAGAATGCAGTTCCCTTTATTCACTCTGCTGCTGAACCCAAGTTGGAGGATTTAGCTAAAGCCTTGCATATGAATGCTTCTGAGTTGTTGATGACTTCTTGGCGAGGGGTTCCGGGTTTCTCTCTCCAGTTTCTGGTTGGTAAGGCTCAAGAGTGCGCCAAGAATGGGTGTTGGGTGGTCTTTAACGCTATTTTGGCTCTCTGTATTTATGGGATAGTGTTGTTTCCTAATTTCCCAAACTTCGTGGACGTGGATGCATTTCATCTGTTTGCTGCTGGCAACCCAGTGCCTACACTGATCGGAGACTTCTACCATTCGATGCACTACAGGAATGAGAACAGGAGAGGCAAGAACGTCTCTTGTTGCGTGCCTTTGTTGTCCATGTGGTTCAAGAGTCATCTTCCCCTGAAGGGACCTTTTGTGGATAGTGCGACTACAGTTGAATGGCCAGAGCGTATGATGAGGCTATCTTCTAAAGACATCGAGTGGTTTGACCGAGACCTGCTGGGATCCGAGCTTATTGTCAGTTGTTCTGGGTATCCTAATGTTCCGTTGATAGGGAGAAAAGGGTGCATCAACTACAACCCATCTTTGTTCGTCCGTCAGTTTGGATATGCGCTGAAGAGCCCACCTCAGGAGGATGAAGTACAGGAATCTCTGTACTTCACCGGTGATTTGAGTGGAGATTTGCTAGCCAAGCTTCGGCATGCCTGGATGCGTATTAACAGAAAGGGGAAACCGCTGTTAGGGAAGAGTGATTTCCAGGCATATGCACCCTACAAAGTTTGGATCCAGGAGAGAGCCAGACAGATACTAATGCCATTTCCAGCTGCTCCAGTCCCTGTTCGTGTTCCGGTGGAAGAGCCAACCACTATCGCTAGGGAGGTCTACGAGCAAGTTGTGAAGGAAAAGGAAGCCTTGATGAAGATTAATGAAGAGTTAGAGAAGGAGCTAGCTCAGATGCGGAGTGAAAAGAATAAGGCTGTACGTTCCTTCCAACAGCAGATCGAACTAGTAAGCAGGCTAGGTGCTGAGTTGACTGAGGAGAAGAAGAAACGCGAACGTCTGGGTCAAGAGTTCAGAAGCTCCCACGACATGCTAGAGGCCAAAAAGAAAGTGCTCGATGCCGCTCACCGAGAAATCTCTTCTTGTAATAAGACTTGGAATGCTACGCTGACCAACAACAAGAAGAGGGAAGATAAGTTGAAGCAGCAAATTTCTGACCTCGAGAAGCAGTTGAAGGCTAGCATTGAGAAGTGCGAAGAAGAGGTGATGACCAGATACAGTCTCCAGAATGCACTGAACAAGGCCATCGAAGGCAGGAACGAAGCTGTGTCTCAGAAGCGGAAGTTAGAGGATCGCTTCGGAGCAGGGGCATGGGAGGAAACCGCTGGTGACATGCAACGTGTTCTCAAGAGAAGAAACCAGCTTGTCGAGAGTCTGCTTACCCGACCAAGTCATCTAGAGACCAAGAAGTTAATAGAAGAGTACCGAGCTTATGGGAGTACTTGATCATTTCGTGTATTAGCTTGTATGCTTTATTTGCATTAGTGCTGACCATCACCAGGATTGTTGGTTGAGGTCATGCCGTCTTATTATACTCTCAGTGATATTGTATTCTTGGATTTCTCTGCAATATACGAGGTTTTCTATGATTCGGCTCCAATCACCGTATTGCTAGCGCTGTCACTGCACTAGCACCCTCACACTAGAATCGGGGAATGATAATCCCTAATGCACAGACACGCATTGCATTTTGCATACATACTCATATTTGCATTGCAGGTTTGTGGTTCGTGTATCTTATCTCCTGCATCTTTAATTCAGGTATTTTCAGGATTGCAGAAAAGCGGGTCCACCGTTACTCTACAAGGATCAACCAGAAGAAGATCATGGACAACGTGCAGAGTGAAATGCAAGAGATGCGTGACAGGATGGCCCTGCTCATGCAAACCATGGAGACTATCGCCAAAGGACAAGAGCAGCTGCAGAATTTGGTTCAACCAATAGTCGCACGGGCTGAAAACAACGGGACACCGCGTGGTGAAAACATTGCTGCTTCTCCCCGAGTTGAGAATCGTCAAAGTGCTGAGGCTGTGCCCGTAACCGGTTTGAATGCTGGAGAAACTGGTCCTGTAGGTGGAGGTGGGAACACCGGTAATGTGAATGCCAATGCAGATACTGCTGGGGTATTTGTGGGCAATGTCAACCAGGGTTTCAATGGGGGCGTTGAGAATGTCAGAATGAATGGTATTAATGGTAACCAGGGCTTCAATGGTGTGAATATGGGATATGGCAGCATGGCTGGCGCCAAGGCTGGGTTTGGTGGCTATGGTAATCTTGGATATGGAGCTGGCGCATACAACACTCAAGAGATGGGTAATCTGAGGTATGACCCCAGGTACATCCAAACGGGTCCGGGCCGTGATGCAGATTATGGTGGATATGATGCAGTACCTCGCTGGGAGGATCGCCAGGAGGATGTGTTCTCTGGTCAGAACGAGGGTTATGAAAGAGCCAGGGATGACAACCATCAGATGAGATTGCTGGAAGAGAAAGTGAATGGATTGGCCAGCCAGAATGCTCTTGGGCTGGATATGTCAAATATGGGGTTGGTCCCAGGGTTGAGGGTCCCGCTGAAATTCAAAGCACTGTCATTTGATAAGTACAAAGGGGATACATGCCCTAGGGTGCATGTGCGCGCATTTTACAGGCGTATGTCTGTATATTCTGAGGATGAAAAGATGCTAATGCACTTCTTCCAGGATAGCCTGTCAGGGCCATCACTGGAGTGGTACATGAGCTTGGAGCCGACTCAGATCAGGAGTTGGAAAGAGCTGGAAGAGGCTTTTGTTCGACACTATCAGTATAATAGTGATCTCGCCCCTAACCGAGTCCAGTTGCAAAGCATGTCTCAAAAGTCTAGTGAGAGCTTTAAAGAGTATGCCCAGAGATGGCGAGATCTGGCTGCTAGGGTGCACCCTCCGATGGTGGAGCGTGAAATGATGGATATGTTCATAGGAACTTTCTCTGGAATGTACTATGATCGTCTGCTCAATTTTTCGATGAGTACTTTCTCCGAGTTGATCTTGATGGGGGAACGCATTGAAAACGGGGTGAAGATTGGTAAAATTCAAGCGGGTGAATCCAGTTCCACAGGAGGTAATAAGAAGACGTTTGGTGGTAAGCGGCAGAGTGATACCAATGCTGTATTCAATGCTCGACGAAAGAATAAAAGTCAGAACTGGCGTCAGCAGTCGCAAGTTGCAAGTGTAACCATTCCAGGGCCTTCTCAGCAGCAGAGACAACCACCACAGCAGCAGGCTCAGCAGCAGCCTAACAATAATCAGCGCAGATTTCAGAACCCACGACCGAGGAGAGTATTCGAGGTACCGCCGGTATCATATGCAGAACTCCTTCAAACTTTGTTGAAATTGAAGCTAGTCGAGAAGAGGACCTTGGCACCACCAACTTGCCAGCCACCAGTCGGGTACGATGTTAATGAGCACTGTGATTTCCATTCAGGTGCACCAGGGCACAATATTGAGAATTGCATAGCTTTCAAGCATAAAGTACAGGATTTGCTTGATAGTACGGCTATTAACTTCGGGAAGGAAGGTCCCAATATCACTCAGCAGCCAATGCCCAAGCATGGTGGGGCTGGGGCCAATGCAATCATGGTAGATGATGAGTTGAACTTGGTTTCAGAGGTGAGCGAGCTAAAAACCCCTTTGAGTTACGTAAAACAACGTTTATTGAAGGGAGGTATCTATCCCGGTTGCGGCGAAGAGTGTGATGACTGTTTGATTCAACCTGAGGGCTGTGAGAATTTGAAAAGGGGAGTTCAACGTTTGATTAATGAAGGAACTTTGCAGTTTGACAGGGCTGTGGGGCGAGAGAAGTCTGTTGAGACAGGATCTGAGGAGGAGCGTAGGGAGATTGCTACGATCACCATTCCGTTCAAATCAGTGACAATTTCGGCATCATCAAAAAGGCCGACCATTACTATTACCAACGCTAAGCCAGTCCCTTTTGAAAGCACAAAAGCAGTCCCATGGAGTTATGGTGCTGAAGTGTATTGTAATGGGGAAAAGATTGACTTGAATGATCCGCCAGCGGGATCCGTTGATAACATAGTGGGAGCGGGTGGTATAACCCGGAGCGGGAGAATTTTCACTTCATCTGAGGTTGAAGCAGAGAGGCTGGCCAGAGGTAAGAGCAAAGTTGTTGAGGGGGAATCTTCGGGGAGTAAAGAGAAAGAGCCGATAACCAAAGATGTGGAAGAATTCATGAGGTTAATCCGCAAAAGTGATTACAAGATTGTAGATCACCTGCAGCAAACCCCGTCAAAGATCTCCATATTATCGCTGCTGTTATGCTCTGAAGCGCATAGAAATGCCCTGTTGAAAGTACTTGAGACATCTTTCGTGCCGCAAGAGATTTCAGTTAATCAGCTGGAGGGAGTTATGGCACATGTTAACGCTGGGCATGGCCTGGGATTCACGGATTTTGACTTAACACCTAGAGGGCGTGATCATAATAATGCCTTGCACATCTCTATCGAATGTCGGGGCACCGTTTTATCCCATGTGCTGGTAGACACTGGGTCCTCGTTGAATGTGTTACCAAAGAAAGCCCTGTTGAAATTAGATACCCGTGGTTTTTTGTGCACACCTAGCGATTTGGTGGTAAGAGCCTTTGACGGAACCAGGAGGTCAGTATTCGGGTCGATAACGTTACCCATCCAGGTGGGTCCGGAGGTGTTTGATATAGTATTTTACATCATGGACATACAGCCCGCATATAGCTGTTTGATCGGGAGACCTTGGATTCATGCCGCTGGGGCAGTAACTTCGACGCTCCATCAGAAGCTGAAATATATGGTTGAGGGGAGTATTGTGACGGTGTGTGGCGAAGAGGATATCTTAGTCAGTCATTTGTCTTCCTTCAAGTACGTGGAGGTAGATGGAGAGATTCATGAAACGCTGTGTCAGGCGTTCGAAGAGGTGAAGGTTAAAGAAGAAGCTCCAGTAAAGAGTGAAGGGCTAGAGGTGGCAGTCTCCTCATATAAAGAAGCCAAGGCGTTGGTACAAGCAGGAGAGACTCAGAAGTGGGGTCAGGTTCTGGACATCCCGGTGAAGCAAGACAAGTATGGCTTGGGGTACCGCCCATCTTCCTCGCAGAGCGCGCCTAAGTACAAGGGACCTGTCGTATTCACGCCCGGAGGAGTTAGCTTCGAAAGGATCAATGCCGTGTCTGATACGGAGGAAGCGAATAGCGATTGCGACATGGACTCATGGATTCGACCCAGCACGCCGGGGCAAAGCCTATGCAACTGGTCCATCCAGGACGTCATCCAAGTCACCAAACAGTAATGCATTGTTTTTTCAATCATGGTATGATCACATGCCTTGCCTGGGGCATCGATGATCTTGTCTTAGGGCCTAACTGTTTACCTGTATGTTTGCATGATCAATAAATGACGGCGTTTTTTACATTCAAATGTTGTGATCCTTTTCTTTCTGTTTTATTTTATTTTTCAATAAAATGGCAGCGCGGTTATGCATTTTGCTTGTACATCATTTTTGAAGCACTTAACCGTTCCCCTCGCAGGATTCACGAATTTTCAGATGACACCGACCAAAAACTTCCTATGACTCGTTTAGACTTCGAGCATCCGATCTTCCAAGCTGAGGAGGAGATTGTGGAGGATAGTGACTTACCAGAAGAGCTTAGTCGGTTGTTGAAGCAAGAGGAGAGAGTCATTCTGCCTCACCAGGAAGAGATTGATATTGTCAACTTGGGGTCTGAAGAATGCGTCAGGAATATCCGTATAGGGGCCGCGTTGCAAGAGGATATCAAGCAAGAGCTTATTGAGATGCTGCGTGAATACAGTGATATATTTGCCTGGTCCTACGAGGACATGCCGGGTTTGGACACTGATATGGTTGTTCATCGTCTGCCGTTGAAGGAAGATTGCCCGCCTGTGAAGCAGAAACTCCGAGGGACTCGTCCCGACATGGCTGTAAAGATAAAGGAAGAAGTGCAGAAACAATGGGATGCTGGGTTCCTGGCTGTTACCACTTATCCCACTTGGGTCGCTAATATCGTGCCTGTGCCAAAGAAAGATGGCAAGGTTCGAATGTGTGTTGATTATAGGGATCTAAACAAGGCAAGCCCGAAGGATGATTTCCCGCTGCCGCACATTGATGTGTTAGTTGACAACACGGCTCAGTTTTCAGTATTCTCCTTCATGGATGGATTTTCGGGGTACAACCAGATCAAAATGGCTCCGGAGGATATGGAAAAAACGACCTTTATCACCCCGTGGGGAACCTTCTGTTATAAGGTGATGCCCTTTGGTTTGAAAAATGCTGGGGCAACGTACCAGCGGGCTATGACAACGCTTTTTCACGACATGATGCACAGAGAGATTGAGGTGTATGTCGATGGCATGATCGCCAAGTCTCAAACAGAGGAAGAACATCTGGTTAATTTGCTGAAGTTGTTCAAGAGGCTGAGGAAGTTCAGACTGAGGCTGAATCCAAATAAATGTACCTTCGGAGTGAGATCCGGGAAGCTACTGGGGTTCATTGTAAGCAAGAAAGGAATCGAGGTCGATCCTGCAAAAATAAAAGCAATACAAGAGATGCCAGCACCGAGAACCGAAAAAGAAGTCTGTGGATTCTTAGGGAGGTTGAACTACATTGCTAGGTTCATCTCTCACCTAACGACCACGTGCGAACCATTATTCAAATTGTTAAAGAAAGATCAAGCGGTGGTTTGGAATGACAATTGCCAAAGGGCATTTGAAAAGATAAAAGAATACTTGCAGGAACCTCCGGTGTTGATACCCCCAGTAGCGGGACGACCACTGATTATGTATCTGACGGTTCTGGAGAACAGTATGGGTTGTGTTCTCGGTCAACATGACGAGACAGGGCGGAAAGAGCATGCAATTTACTACTTGAGTAAAAAGTTCACAGACTGTGAATCTCGATACTCTATGCTCGAAAAGACATGTTGTGCATTGGCGTGGGCTGCCAAACGTCTAAGACAGTACATGCTGAATCATACAACCATGCTAATATCAAAGATGGATCCGATCAAATATGTGTTTGAGAAACAAGCGCTCTCTGGAAGGATTGCTAGATGGCAGATGGTATTGACAGAATACGATATCCAGTATGTTTCCCAGAAGGCCATTAAGGGAAGTGTTTTGTCCGAATATCTCGCCGAACAGCCAATTGATGATTATCAGCCTATGAAGTTTGAGTTTCCTGATGAGGACATAATGTACTTGAAAGCTAAAGATTGTGATGAGTCGTTGCCTAGTGAAGGTCCTGAGCGGAGTTCCCAGTCGCAAATGATTTTTGATGAGGCTGTCAATTCGTACGGTAGTGGGATCGGGGCAATCATTACAACTCCCCACGGGTCGCACATCCCGTTCACGGCCAGATTGACTTTTTCAGTGACGAATAATGAAGTCGAGTATGAAGCTTGTATTATGGGGTTAGAGGAGGCTATCGATATGAGGATTAAGAATCTGGAGGTATATGGGGATTCATCATTAGTTGTGAACCAGATTAAGGGAGAGTGGGAGACGCGCCAACCTAATCTGGTGCCGTACGTGAATTATGCGAGAAGGTTGCTACCTTTCTTTGATAGGGTGGAGTTCCATCATGTACCTCGGGCGGAGAATCAAATGGCGGACGCCCGCGCAACGTTATCCTCGATGTATAAAGTCAACCGCTGGAATGAGGCTCCCAGCATTGTCATCTCTCGCCTTGATAGGCCGGCCTTTGTGTTTGCCATTGATGAAGCACCTGACGGTAAACCGTGGTATTTCGACATACAGAATTTCCTGAAGAATAAGGAATATCCGGCTGGGGCATCCAGTCGTGATCAGAAGACTCTAAGGAGATTAGCAGGCAACTTCTATCTGAATCCCGACGGCGTTTTGTATAGAAGGAACCACGATTTGGTACTCCTCCGGTGTGTGGACGAGAAGGAAGCCAACTTACTCATGGAAGAGGTCCATGAAGGAACTTTTGGCACACATGCAGGTGGGCATGCTATGACTCGAAAGTTGTTGCGAGCGGGGTATTATTGGTTGACGATGGAAACTGACTGTTTCAAGTTCGCCAAGCGGTGTCACAAGTGCCAGATCTATGCTGATAAGATCCATGTGCCACCCAGTCCACTGAATGTTATGGCTTCTCCGTGGCCTTTCTCCATGTGGGGAATCGATATGATTGGCAAGATTGAGCCTACTGCTTTTAATGGGCATCGCTTCGTTCTGGTTGCGATTGATTACTTCACCAAGTGGGTGGAAGCAGCATCTTACGCCAATGTGACGAAGTAGGTGGTGGCCAGATTTATCAAGAAGGATATAATTTACAGATACGGTATTCCTGAATGGATCATTACTGATAATGGCTCGAATTTGAACAACAAGATGATGAATGATCTGTGTCGGGATTTCAAGATCGAGCATCATAATTCATCTCCCTACAGACCCAAGATGAATGGCGCTGTTGAAGCATCCAACAAGAACATAAATAAAATTGTTCAGAAGATGGTGGTAACGTATAAGGATTGGCATGAGATGTTGCCGTTCGCTTTGCACGGTTATCGTACTACAGTGCGTACATCAATCGGGGCAACACCGTTCTCACTAGTATATGGCATGGAGGCTGTCCTGCCATTGGAGGTTGAGATACCATCTTTGAGGGTTTTGCTTGATGTTAAGCTGAACGAGGCAGAATGGGTGAGAAGTAGATTGAATCAGCTGAGCTTGATAGATGAGAAAAGATTGGCATCCATTGCACACGGTAGGCTGTATCAGAGCCGGATGAAGAAAGCGTTCGACAAGAAGATTCGACCTCGAAGCTTTCAGACGGGTGATCTTGTGCTGAAGAAGATTCTCCCACCATAATCGGACCACAGGGGCAAATGGACTCCCAATTACGAAGGTCCATACGTCGTGAGAAAGGTCTTCTCCGGAGGAGCCTTATTGTTATCCACCATGGATGGTGAAGACTTTTCGTTCCCTGTGAACTCGGACGCAGTCAAAAAATACTTTGCTTAAAATTGACCCGCTGGACAGTAAAAAGAGAGTCCAGGCAAAAATGGGGCATCCTGGCGAACCAAAAACAGAATAAAAAGGTTCGGGCAAAAGTTAGGGATAAAATGAAAAAATGTACACCCGCGAAGTCGAAAGCCTACACTGGGCGGCTTTGGCAAAAAGGGGTATCCCGGTGAATCGAAAACCCGCAAAGGGCGATTCACGCAAAAGTTAGGGATTTGAGAAGAAAATGACTGCGGTCCAAGTTTGATTGTTAGCGGTTTGGGAGCATCTGGGGGGTCAATTATCCAAAGCAAGTTCTTCCGAAGACAGAGATCGGGAAAGCGTCAAAGTCCGACGAGTCATAGGAGGATCGGTTCATGGTGTTCGTCTGTAACACGTTGCCGATATGTGTACAAATTTTATTCTGTATATTTGTATACTTCTGCATTTGTTTATGTGTGACTACCTCTTTTCAGGAGTTGCATCTGATGTACAAATCTTGCCTATTCTCAGGCCATTATCAATAAAGTGTTTTATTCAGTGTAATGTGTGACTTTGGTTTTAATTTTTACAGTTTTGTTTGTAAAAAGCGCCGATGTTTTTGATAAACTTACATGCGTGTAACCAGGCAGGCCTCGGCCGATGATTGTTAAAACCGAAAATTACCTGAAAGGTTGTCGTGGGTGACTACCAAGATGTTTCTTTTTGCATGGATTGCCTTGTGTTTGCTTGTTGACTTTTGCAGGTATCCAAAAGCTCGCAAAGTTCTCCGCCAGAGTCCATGGCAGGCTGGTACCCTCTCCAGAGGTTGAATATTGTGTCCTTCCCCAGTGGAGTCGCCACAGGCAAAATTGAATGTCGGCTCCCCAGGAGAGCGGAGATTGCGTCAAAGGAAAAGATCAATGTATCTTCAAAGATCAGAATTAGCTCATCGAGCGGAGTGGAGTCCTCCCCGGTGAAGGTCGAGACAAATGCGATTAACTCCCCAGAGAGTTCTTGTGCAGTGCAAATCAGGATGTGTAGCAGGATGAGTTTCCCCAGCTCAATGATAGCAGGAGGGGTTCCCACAGAGTGTGATCAAGTGGTGGGAGCTGTTGAAAGGAGTTTTCCCGAGCAGGTGTCCTCTCTTTCCCCAGCAAGTCACTCTTCCTCGTCAGGAGGATCGTCCTCAGCAGATTTTGGAGTTTGGAGTTCGTAAGCTACTTTCCCAGCATGATGGTTATCCCCAGCGAAGTTAGTTCATCTTTCCAACATTTATTTTGTTGGAAGTGTATCGGTGGTATTCCGGTCATCCCCAGCGGATCCAGTGTGTCTTCAGCATTTATTTTGCTGAAGCAACTCTTTGCATAAGCATGCATCATGAGCATTTGCATTCCAAACGAGTACGTAGCATTTCCATGCAGTGTGGAAGCATTTCGTCATTATCAAACATGCATTGTTGAAACATAAGCCAGGTGGTCACCTCTTCAGTTTCAGACATGTTATTCCTTGCCGATAAGAGAAATCGTGATTCAAGAAGATGTGGATTTTGTGGTCAAAGTGCGCAGTGATCGTATCTGTACCATTTATGGGGTTCATATTGTAAGGCACGCAGTAATCGTGTTGATTTTGAAGTGTTGATTTGTGGTCCAAGTATGCAGCGATCATATTTGTACCAGATATGGGGTTCATGTCGTAGGACACGCAGTGATCGTATTGATCCTGGTATGTGTATTTGTGGTCGAATGGCGCAGTGATCGTATTCGTCCCGATCTAAGAAGATTGTTTTGTAAGGCACGCAGTGATCGTGTTGGTATCATCTCAGGGTTTTATTTGAGTTGGACGCGCAGTGATCGTGTTTACTCTATTGGTAGGACAGGACACGCAGGGATCGTGTTTGCCATATCATGTGATGTTGTTGGTCGATATATGCAGTGATCATATTCATCCGTTATGCGGGTTGGTTACAGGGTGAGGCACGCAGTGAACGTGTTCATCTGATTGTGGGTGGCAGAAGTACGCAATGATCGTATTCGTCCCATGTTTGAACTTATGTCACAGCACGCAGGGATCGTGTTTCCTCCAGTCAAGAGGGTCGTGACATGAGGCGCGCAGTGATCGTGTTTACCCTATGTATGGTTAGGATATGCAGTGATCGTATTCGTCCAGTTATGTGGGTTAGTTGAGACGCACAGCACGCAGTGATCGTGTTTTCTCCAGTCAAGAGGATCGTGGCTCAGAACGCGCAGTGATCGTGTTCAAGCACGCAGTGATCGTGTTCAGGATACGTAGTGATCGTATTCGTATAGCACGCAATAATCGTGTTGATAGTACCATGGGAACTTGTGATGCGGAGCGCACAGTGATCGTGGCTATCGTATCAGTTGGTTTTGTTGGTCGGCATACGCAGTAATCGTATTCGTCCTATTACATGGGTTGGTGACACACGCAGTGATCGTGTTGACATCATTTTGAGGGTTTGTCGGTCAATACACGCAGTGATCGTGTTCAGCATATGGGTGGTTGAAGTACGCAGTGAACGTGTTCGCCTCTTCTATGCGGATTTATTTCGTCTGGCACGCAGTGATCGTGTTTACCTCATCAGGTTGGATTTATGGTCGAAGTAATCTTGGGCGTAATACAACGCGCAGTGATCGTGTTTATCCCATTATGTGATTTTGTTTGCGACATCAAGACGCGCAGTGATTGTGTTTTCTTCTAGCAAGAGGGTTGTGGTGTGGAGTACGCAGTGATCGTGTTCATCTTGTTACAGAGGGTTGTTGTACCAGACATGCAGTGATCGTGTTCATCATGTCATTTTCCCCTAGCAGAGTTGTTTGGTCAAGCATTTCTCTTTCTCCCCAGCCGAGTCCTTTCTCAGAGTGCAGTAGAAATGGCATAAGGCAGATTTTGGGTGGTTACCCACAGTTGCCACAGTAGAGACGTAATCCCCAGCATGGTGGTCTTCAACGAGATATTTGGTTAAGTTTCTCGTAGTCCCAGGCAGGGTATTCTTTGACAAGTCGCTTGGTTAAGTTACTTGTATTCCCCCAGCTGAGTCTTTATCAGGACGATGTGGAGTCAGTATTAGAAGGTAGTAACGCAGATTTTTGGGTCGTTACCCGCAATTCCCTCAACAGAGTTATGTTCTCCAGCAGGGTGTTACTTCAATGGGTTGCTTGGTTAAGTCCCTCATAGTCCCCAGCAGGGAGCTTGCTACAGGAGTTGTTTTCCTCGTATTTTTCAGCAAGGTTATTCTCGTCAAGGGTGCTTGGTCAAGTTCCCAATTTCCCCAGCAGGTGTTGGACGGCAGTCGTCAGAATTGTCCTCTCAGAGTTGCTTAGTTTAAGTTTCTCATTTCCCCGCAGAGTCGGTTGTTCATGTCTTCGGACATTGTCCCGCTTGGTTAAGCGTTTGCTCGTTTCTTCAGGATACGAGAGGTTGATCAGTGAAGTCAACATGACATGTGAAGTCAACATGACAAGTGAAGTCAATTTTCTCCCGCTGGTTAGCGTGTGCTTGGTTGATAAGTGAGATCAACAGAAGTTGATAAGTGAGATCAACAGAGGTTGATAAGTGAGATCAACATAGGTTGATAAGTGATATCAATAATTTCTCGTTGTGTGGTGTATGCTCATTTCTTCGGAATGGAGTAGTCTGCGGACAGCATCAGATCATTTTACAGAACAGATTGACAGATGGATGGCTAGTTGTTGCTGTGATAACAGAAGCCAGTTCCCAGGGTTTTCCCAAGCAGTAGTCGTATTCGAAATTTATTTTTGCGGTTGGCAAATTTCCGGGTTCTTTCGTATTCAACCGTCTCGTACCTCGAATGTCTGAAGGCCGCGCGCTCTTCATCCAGTCGGGTCCAAGTCGCTTGAATAGGGGCAGTTGTTGCACCCCAAAATTTGCCCAACCTTTTCTAACCTAGGCTTATGTTTCAATTGCATAGTCATTTGCATTTTCATCATGTGCATAGTGTATTCATCTGCATTGCATTGCATAGGCAAGCTATCTTATCAGGGGATCAAAGTGATATTCTTATCTCAAGAGGTTGATCAGTGAGTCTCTCCTATCTTGAGGTTGTTTGGGGGTCATCAGAGGAAGTGGGAGCTATGAGCCAAGAGCATGAAGTGTGTATGGATGTTATGAAGAGCCTAGATGATCATTTTGAAGAAGAACCAGATCATTGAGATGATTGCAAGAGCCTCAGTTGAAGTCAGTCAACTAGGGTCAACACCAGGTCAACACTAGGTCAAAGAAGTGTTTTGAAAGGAATCAAGGAGCATTTGAAGGATGTGGGATTCATTATTTTCTATATGGATAGGGATATGATGTTGTGTTAAATAAAAATCAAGAGGAGTCAAGGAGAAGAGGAGTTACCAAATTAGGGTTTCAGTGTAAAATCCCCTGATTTAGGTCAAACTTCAAAGCAGTATAAATCAAGATGGAAGCTTCATATGAATTTCTGGTCCACATGAAACTTGTAGAGTATCTTCATAGCTTTAATTTGAGTGGTGGAAGTCATCAATATTATTTATAGAACTCAAGTTATAGCTTTTGCAAGTTACAGGTCATCTGAGGGCACTGAAATTTGTCTGTGAAAGTTGTCTGTCTTCCAAGCAACGTTTTACCTTCAAGGCGATTTCAAATGGATTCCTGGACAACATGAGAGTTGTTCCTTATTGTCTTATATTTCTAGGAAGGTATGGTATGCCTTCATATGATTTGTGGAACTCTACTTATGGTCTTGGCAAGCAAAGGGTATTTTGGTCATTTGAGGATTACAGGTCATTTCAAGCCTATGCCCAAAACTCATACAAGGAAGCTTCAAATGAAAAACTTCACAACATCAAAGTTGCTCAAAATGCCATTTTAAGTCTAGGAAAGAAGTCATGAAAGTTGGGAAATGCATAGAATAAGACTTGACCAAAGTTGGTGAAAAATGACCTAAAAAAGGCATATAAGTTGAAAAAGTTGAAATGGAAAATTGGTTTGAGAGATCTACAAATCCAAAATGGGTCATCCAATATACCAAATTGATTCTAAACATCATTTTAGAGACATTGGTTCAGCCACTTTTTTGAGTTAGGAGTTAAATTTTGGACTTGCTTTGTATTTTTGTTACTTGCATAATAAGGCAAGTGTGGAAAACTTGGCATAAGTGAAATTTCAAGGCAAGGAGCTTGCATATCATTCCAATATCTCATGTAAGGAGATCTTAGCACAAATATGAAAGGGTGTATGCATGAGATATGAGATGGTTCAAAGTATCATTAAGTGAGATTTTCATGAACTTTCCACCACATTCTAGAATCCTCTAAGATCATTCTAAGATCTTCTAGATCTGTCCATCATCATCTATATATTGGATTGAACTCATTGGTGCAAGAGGTTGGTGAAAAGAGGGTGAAGAGAGAGTGATATACCATTTTTCTCCATTCTTGCAAATCAATCTCAAACTCCATTTTCTTCTTCGTCTCCATTGAAATCTTCTCCACAAATCAAGTCTCTGGATCATATTGAACACATACACATGGATTGGAGTGGCCATTGATGAGTGTTTGAAGGTGTAGCTTCCAAATTGCAAGTGAAGCAAGTTGGATCCAATCCCACAATTCAAGCACTGTCCATCCAAGATCTTGCAAACAGAGAAGTTATCTTCCATCAGAGATCATTTGTGACCAGTTTCAAGCATTGGATTGGAGTGTAGCTGCCCTTGCCATCATCATTTTTCAGGTTTGCAAAAGCATTCGAATCTCTCTATTTATGCATTATTAGATGAAATGGTTAGGGTAAACATGCTTAGAGACCTTAGGTGATTGATTCCTGAGAATTAGGGAGAGTTCTATGAGGTTCCATAACAGGGTGATGATTCTTTGATGATCAAGATTAGGCTGGATATTGAATTATAATGGTCGTGTAATGGCTTGTTAAGATCAGTGTAGCATGATGAACAAGATAGGATAATTAGAATGGAGAATTGTGAGATTCCTTTGCAGGGCATAATGATGGATTCAGATTGTTACACCTATCGGGTTTTATCCTAGGGTTAGTTTCAGTCCAAACTAAAGGCACCATCGTGTTTATGGGAAAGAATAGAGCAACTTTGCTCTTCATAGTGTAGGGTTTCATGGCCTATGGAGAGAGCACGAGGAGCTTGCAGGTGGTTGCATGGAAGCTGTAAATTCTGAAACCCTAGGTTTGATTGGGGACGATGGCCATGCACCGTTGGATCCTTTCAATTATTTGACCTTTTAATCTCATCGTGTGGCTGACATTCAAAGAGAGAAACGGAGGGAAAGTCCAACGTGAAACGATGCATTTCACTTAAACCTCAATTCTGGGCCTGATCCAATTGATGCTATCCCCACCCCCCTTTTGAGAAGCCCAACCAAATGAACTTGTTTCAGTTGCTATTTGAACCGTGGATTTAATCTTTTTCTTTTGATTTTCAATTGTTTTCTGAAGCGTGCTGGGCCTAGCGCCAATTAATATTCGCGCCCCCCCATTTTATGGCCCAGCTGAAATTTGAACTAGGCGCAATGCTATTCAGACCCCCTTCCCATTTTAATTCTTTTTTTGTGTTTTTAACTCTTTAATATTTTTAACACATTTAAAAAATCATAAAAAATTGAGAATAGCTTAGTTTTAATTGGTTCTTTTTATGGTAGGTCAATAATTCTGTCTAGAAAAATAATAAATAATAAAAATGGCATTTTATTTTGTTTTAATATTTTTCATGCATTTTTCTTGTAAATAGCATTTTAATGGATTTAGTTTAGCACTTAAATTTGTTGATTTTAGTTCTATTAGTTCCCTTTAGATTTAGGGTTCATTATTTTTAGAGTGATTAGTTTAGGACTTCAACTTGTATATAGGATTTAATTCATGATTTTAGAATTTAATCTTAGGTGATTTGTTTAGGTGTGATTTGTGTGATGAAAATTAGGGTTTCAGGTGAGCATATGTGAGATAGATTAATTCTTTTAGGAATTTTTGAGTTGATTTTGTGGTATGGGACTATAGGGGTTATGGGTATAGGATAGATCCCTTAGAAAATATTAGGATTCCCCTACTGCTATTAGTATACTGCTATATTTGATTGACTGTGTGGTGTGCCCTCTTTAGGGTTATTATTTGCCTGTGTGTGGGGTATTGGGATTGTTTGGGGCTTGGGGTTTGAGCTGAAGACTGAGATGATGAAGCCCATTTGAAGATCAGAGACTGAAGACCAACTTCCAGAGTTGATGAGGAGTATCTTTTGCTGGCAGCTGTTGAGGAAAGTAGGGTTTAGGAGCTAGGCAGAGCTCTAGAGTAGACAACTTGATTCTCAAACATGGAAGGTCTTGATTGCCTCCATCCTTCTCTGTGATGCAGAGTCTCTCTAAGACACTCACCCCCTTCCTTTGGAAGGCTTGGTGCTAGTGTCTAAGATATAGAACTCTTGAGAGAAATATTCTTTGTGTTGATAGCAGTCTGTTTGCCACCTTTGGTGGTCAACTAATTGCTTAACACCCAGTTCACTCTTGTGATTGACTCCTCAGCTTGGAGAGTAGGACTTGAAGAAAAGCCATTGGGAGATTGAAGATTAAAGTTTGATGCCTGCTTGAAGCCAGATGCTGATGAAGACTGCCTTGCTGTTTAGCTTTTGCTATTTTAATTTTGATGTATTGTGTGAATTTCCCAGACTGTATTGTTTGCTGTTTACCTTGTTGGGTTGAAAGTGAATCCTGTTCACTTTTGCCTATTGTTTTCTAGGTTCGAGGTTGAGTGGGACTCCCTTGCCTCGCTTGTATTGCTGCATCCATGCATTTTACTGCTTTATTGTATATATCTGCTGTTTCTATTTCCGTCTATTCCCTTAGGATCTCTGTTTCTCTCTGCGCAGGAGAGGAGCATGATAGACATTAGGTGTTAACCCATGCATGATAACATTAGGGTAGATTTTATTCCCTTTTTAACCCTAGGATTTTAGAGTGTCATCTCTTCTTTCTTCAAACAACAGAAAAACATTAATAAAAGTTATAACAAAATCAATTCATTTCTTCCGTCAAAAGATTTGAACAAACATCAACCTTTTTGCAATAAGAAAACCCTTGTTTAAAGGTGATATTTTTCATAAAAGACATTTGAACAGCTTGTGTCGTGCGTAGCCCGAACTACGTTTGCTCTGATCTTCCATGCTGTGTGGAAGTACGTAGGCATAGGATGCGATATCCTAGCGAGCAACCTCACCCACCTTCCCCCGTAGTTAGGCGAACTACGTTGACTCTGATTTCTCGTTCCAGACGGGAATACGTAGGCATAAAGTGCGATGCTTTGCCGAGTCATGTTTTCTTTTCTTTTCAGACCTCATCCTTTAGTTTAGATAGAAGTGTAATCCGTACAAACCAAGTAAGCATGGATCCCATCGAGTATGATGGACGTGAGGGGTGCTAATACCTTCCCCTTGCGTAACCGACTCCCGAACCCAGGTTTTGGTTGCGATGACCATACCTTTTCCCGTCTTTGCGTTAGGTTTACTTCGAGCGTTTCCTTTCCCTCCGTTGGGATAAATAACGCACGGTGGCGACTCTTCTGTTCAGCCGGCGCCGATTTTCATAGTAGCGACACCCCTCAACCCAAAGGGTTGAAAAAGAAGTCAACCAGAAGAACCTCGTCCAAGCGTGGATTTTGCGGGACACTAGTACATGCAAAGCATGCACGCGCCCACTACTTTCCACAACTAATTCTAGGTGCACTCAAGCCCAGGTCCGACTTATCTCTCAATTTGACCCCCTACCCAGCATAACAACAATAATATAATGCTGAAAGTAAATACAGAAAGGTAAATCCATACAAAACCCACGACAGGAAAACAAGCGCTAGGATTTACTCGCGTAGGGAACCGTTGGAGTCCCCAGTAGAGTCGCCAGCTGTCGCTACTGCGAAAATCGGCGCCGGCTATGACATAAGAGTCGCCACCGTGCGTTATTTATCCCAACGGAGGGAAAGGAAACGCTCAGAGTAAACCTAACGCAACACGGGAAAGGAATGGTCGTCGCAACCAAATTCCTGGATTCGGGAGTCGATTACGCAAGGGGAAGGTATTAGCACCCCTCACGTCCGTCGTACTCGACAGGATCCACGCTTGTTTTCTAGTACGAATTATTATTCTATCTACTATAAAGGTCAAGGGTAAAAAAAGAAAAGAAAATGACTCGGCAAAGTATCGCACTTTATGCCTACGTATTCCCATCTGGAACGAGAAATCAGAGTCAATGTAGTTCGCCTACCTACGGGAAAGGAGGGGAAGGTTGCTCGCTAGGATACGACATCCTATGCCTACGTACTTTCATACAGCATGAAAGATCAGAGCAAACGTAGTTTGGGCTACAGAAGACACAAGCTTGTCTGACTGTTTTTTATTACCTTCAAAAAGGGTTTTTCTTGATTAAGAGTCCAAGCGGACAAAAATGACACTTTGATGTTTGTTTTAAATCTTTTACGAAAGAAGTGTTTTTTTAGTTTGTTTGCAATCTCTGACGCACTAGAGACTATGATTTGAGAGTGACTACGTCGTATGTCACCCAAAGGGTGCCACACTAAGCAGCCAGACTACTGGAAAGAAGCTCTCCAGCAACCCTTTCTCAAACAGCTTAAGGCTCGTAACGTACGACATCGATTAACCTTATTACTGTATTTTTGAGTTGTTTTGAGACAAGAAGAGAAAGAAGCTCTAAAAAGCCTAGGGTTGAAAAGGGAATAAAAACTAACCTAATGTTGTCATGCATGGATAAGAATCCTAATGTCTGTCATAATTCCCTCCTGCACAGAGGAAATCAGAGATCCTAGGGGATAAACAGAAAAGAAAGCAAGCAAATACAGTAAAATGCATGCAATGCAGCAATACAAGCGAGGCAAGGGAGTCCCACTCAACCTCGAACCTGGGACAACAACAGGAAAATTGAATCAACATTCACTTCAAACCTAGGGGGCAAGCTGCACAAGCCAACAAACAATACAGAAAAACACAAACCACAGGAGGCAGCCCAAGCAGCAGCTCTGACAGCAACAGGTTGATTAAACAGCAAAAGTTGACAGCAACAACCTCTCTCTTCAAGCTTCAATAAACTTCCAATCTTCAACAAGCACCAAGCTTCAACAAGCTTCAAACTTCAACCAGCAACCAAATTTAACAAGCAAACAGCTTCAACAAGCAACTGCCTTCATCTTCAGCAAGCAGCAAAACCCTAGCTTCAACAAGCAACCAGCTTCAACAAGCACAAACCTCATTCTCAACAAGCTTCAACAAGCACTAAACTTTCTCTTTACTAAGCTTCAACAAGCACCTCCAGAGGAGAATCAGTTAACAAGATCAAGTTGAAATGTTAAGTAACTGAATGACAACCAAAGGAAGCCACTAAGAACTTACCATTATAAAAGAATGGCATCCTCAAAGTTCTACTCTTAAAGCATGTCATTCATCCCTCCAAAGGAGAGATGTTACTTCTTTAAGAGGAATTTATGTCATTGGATTGAATGGAGATGAACAATATACTCCATGTTTGAAGAAAGAAGCAATACTAGTCTAATGCTCTTCCTAAAACCCTAGTTTCCCTAAGCTCCTGACAAGCTCTCCACAAGGGGACAAGGCTTAATCTCCAAGCTCCTTCAAGCTCTCCATAGCATCTTCAAGTTTTCTTCATCTTCATACAAGCACAAGAGCACCACCACCCTAATCTAAGGGGAACTATTGAAATAAACTAGTCAAGTTAGTTCACTAGAAACACCTAGAAGTTAGTCTTAAAACTAAATCTAATTAAAATACCAAAAATGATTGTAAAATCCTAAAAAAAAATTATAAGGGTTCCTAAACCTCTTAAGAATCACTCCATACAAAACCAAGGGGTTAATCAACCATTAAGTGCTAAAACTATGCCCTAAACCTAAGGGAACTATCCTAAAACCCTAAATCTACACCACTTAATGTTCAACATCCAAAAAAACCTAAAATTCTCTCAAAAAATTATGAGAAAATTACTAGGGGTACATGCCTATCTAAGCTAACTAGCCCAAAAGGAATCAACTCAAAAGTCATCACCAATCATTCATACCAAAATCAACAAAATCATGTATCAACTATATCCAAAATAAAAGCAATTAAACTATAAAAAATGCAATTAAATCCAAAAATGCATGAATTAATTATTTCTCAATCCTATTAAATTCTAGACTCTTTAAGGAGTCAGGGGAAAAAAATCTAACTAAAAAAGACTAAATTTCCTATTTGTTATGAATTATTTTCTAACCTATATGCAAAACATAAAAATAAAAGAAAATAATGAAAATTGACAAGGGCGTGTGTTGAATAGCAAAACAAACCAGTTGTTTCCCAGACCTGGGCCTAAGAGGGGGTGTCAATAGCGCGTAGGTTACTAAGCCCAAAGAAACATTAAAACAAATCAGAAAATGGAATGGAAAATGGAAAAAACTCATGGCAAAGAGCAATGCTTTCTAGTTCAGAATCCAACTTGGGCCAAACCTGGGGTGTGATTAGCAAGCAAGTCTTAAGCCCACCCAAACTAAATTAATGAAACGGTGAGTTTTGATTACTTCAACTCTCTTCAGAATTTCAAATCAAATCCTGGCCGTGTATTGGTAGCTTTGGTCAAAGGTCAAGCGCAAATCAATGGTAGGAGATTCATCTTCTCCAAAACATTTGAAAATGAGAGGGAAGCTCAGACGGTGGCCTGAGTTACAGCGCCACCGTCGTCTCCGGCGTGGCATATCCAAAAGTGCATCAAACACCAAACCTAAACATCCTATCCTACTCAAAATTCCACTCTGAGTTCAAAAATGATTTCCAATTCCATTAATTCTCTCCCTAACTCCAAAACCGATCCAAGGTTCAGACATTCACCCCAATCGTGAATCACTCAAAACCTAAAATTAAAGATCCTAAACTCATCTACACGCATCAGGCATGAGTTCTTGCTATCCAAACACGATCAAAACCTCAAGAATCTCAAGATATATGCTTCAACAGAAATTGCATCACACCTAGTTTTGTCTCTAAACATTTGATTCTTGTGCCTAAATCCATCCTAGCATTAATACTAACCTATCCTTATATCAAATTCTACTCAATTACCTATAAACTAAAGAAAAAATTGAAAGTTACAAACCTAGTTTTGAGGGATGAACATATGAGGTTATGGCTCGAGTCAACCTCCAATTTCTTCCAGAATCAATCAAGAACCACTTCGCAAGCTATTCCAATGATTAATTTGCACTGAATTCTCCTTAATCTCCAATCACGATTTCTGATGCAGATGAAGAAATTTCAATGGCTTCCTCTGATTCCTTGCTCAATCCTTGCCAAAAAATGATCTGAATCAGTTGCACATGGTTATATAGGGAATGTTAGAAACCTCTAGAACTTTCTGGAGCTAACAGAATGAGAAATTGAATTTCTCATTGTCCTTGAAAATCTCACATGTGAAAATCGTGCACAGGCCTTGCTTCCAACTGGTTTTGCTTGCATTTCTCACCTCATGATAATTTGAAATGAATGGGATGTGTACTTGCCTTGTTTTTGATCCCATGGTATGTGATTCAAATGTTGCTTCAATCTTAAGTTACCAAAGGGAACCATGTGAAATTGGCCTCAAATCCAAAATGTAACAATGTCATCACTCTTAAAATGCCTTTTCTGATCAAAATGACATATAGCATGAGCTTGTTTGACCCTAAATCATTAAATTCCATTTTTTGCCTTTTAATCACTTTAATTTCTTCCTTTTTAAGCCATTTCAAGCAACTTTGTGTTCCAAGCCAATCCAAGCTCTCATAACCACTTGGTTGCACTCAAAAAATCATTTTGAACAAGTTTCTTGTTAAACAATTTTCCATTTGAAGCTTGCAAGTTGGAGTTATGGACCTATGATCACAAATGACCTATAATCACCAATACCCAAAATACCCCTGGCTTGCAAAGATCATAACTTGAGTTCTACAAATCCTATAAAGGACTTATAGTACTCTATGGAAATCTAAGACCAATATCTACCTCTCTCATGTTGGCCAAAAATCCATTTGAAGACTCCTTGAAGGGCAAAAGTTGCTTGGAAGTCAAGTGACTTTCACAGATAAATTTCATAGTCATCTGATGACCTGTAACTTGCAAGGACCATAAATTGAGTTCTATAAATCCCCTTAAGGACTTCTAGTACTCAAATTAAAGGTATTGAGATTATCTACAAGTTTCATGTTGGCCAAAGATCCATTTGAAACTTGTATTTTGACTTATGTGGCTCTGAAGTTAGGCACTAAACATGGGATTTTACACTGAAACCCTAATTTAGCAACTTCCCACATTCTTGATTCTTCTTTGCTTAATCTTGGCACAACACCACTCATGTATCAAAATACCAATCCATGAATCCCATGACCTCAAAGTAGGCTTTGATTCTCTTCAATTACTCAATTGACTTAGGATTGACCCAGATGAAACCCTAGTTGACTGCACCTCAACTGTGGCTCTTGCACTTGAATCAATGACTTGATTTAGCTTCAATAGGGCCCTCTAGGCACTCCATGAGATCCATACACACCTCAAATTCACATTCCATGTTTCACATCCCACTGATGATTCTCAATATTCCTCAAGATAGGAGCAAAACCCACATGTAGGCACCCAAACTTCTCAGGACTTCAAATCACTTCTTGATGGCCTGGATGACTTCTCAATCTTGGATAAAACCTCTTGCTAGGATATTCTCTTAATAGACACCCTTGATCCCTTTTTGGAGGCATGCTATGCTATGATATGCAAATGATTAACTATGTACATGATGTAACTATGCAAATGAAATGCAATGAAACATAAATCAGGCAAGAAAAGGTTGAGCAAATTTTGGGGTGCAACAATCCCCTAGCTATCCTAACTCTTGGTTAGTAGCTTTTGATCAATGAGGATCTTTCCCCTGGCAATCTTAACTCTTGGTTAGCAGCTTTTATCCTAACTCTTGGTTAGCATCTTTTATCCTAACTCTTGGTTAGCGGCTTTTATTCTAACTCTCGGTTAGTAGTTGTGGTTCCAACTCTTGGTTGGCAGTCTTGGAGATCCTAACTCTTGGTTAGTGGCTTGTGTTTTGACTCTTAGTTAGCAGCCTGGTTTACCAACTTTTAGTTGGATGATATCCCTCGCATGTCGTTTTTCCGACTATTGGTTGGTAGTCCCCCTTTTACTCTTCCAACGGTTGGTTGGAGGTCTTCATTCATTGTTCTGACTATTGGTTGGTGGTCTTATTTCGACTCTCCCAACTATTGGTTGGTAGTCCTTCTTTTACTCTTTCAACTATTGGTTGATAGCATTCCCGTGGCGGTTTCAACTATTGGTTGGCAGTCTCCTTATTGTTCCGACTATTGGTTGGTGGCTTTTATCCTACGGTTTCAACTATTGGTTTATGCTTTGATTCTAACCTTTGGTTAGCAGTTTTAGTTCCGAATTTTTGGTCGGACTTTTATCCCCTACAGTGTCGTTATTCCAACTCTCGGTTGGTAGTTTCATGAGGGACGTTTTTTTCGACTCTTGGTCGGCGGTATTGGTATTCCTTAGTGGATGTTATCCTAACTCCTGGTTGGTATTCCTCGTTTCCCCAGCAATCCTAACTCTTGGTTAGCGGCTTGTGTTCCGATCTTTGATCAATGGTATTCCATGGTGATTCTAACTTTTGGTTAGTACCTTTGTTTCCCAACTCTTGGTTGGTATTCCAGAGTTTGTTTCCCAACTCTTGGTTGGCATCTGTAGTAATTTTTCAACTCTTGGTTGGTATTCCCGAGTCTGTTTTCCAACTCTTGGTTGGTATTCCGAGTTCGCTATCCCGACTTGTGGTTGGTATCTGTTGTTGGTTTCATCCCAACTTTTGGGTTGGTATCTTTGGTTGTTTCTCGACTCTTGGTTGGTATCCGTTGGCTTTTGGTTGTTCCAACTCTTGGTCGGTGTCCTCCGGGCGTTTTCCCGAATTTTGGTTGGCATCTTTTGGATGAATTTCAGATTATATTGGATTATTATCCTTGGCATATCGGTATCCCAACTATTGGTTGGCATTCGCTGCTTTGTATTCGTGCAGGTTGCAAATTTTTGGGTTTGTCGATATTCAATCGCCTTTTACTTTGATTGGCTGAAGGTTCTTCACCTCTCATCCAGTCTGGTCCAAGTCGTTTGAATAGGGGCAGCTGTTATACCCCAAAATTTGCCCAACTTTTGCTTTAGCTGGCTTTCGCTTCATTGCATTTATCATTGCATTCATAGCATTAGCATTTGCATACCATAGGCCATGAACAGGGGATTGAGAGATGTGTGTTTATTAAGAGAGAGCTATCAAAGGTCTCAGCCTATTCAAGGGGTTATATTCGAGCTATCAAGTACTTATCATTATCAGAAGAATGGCAAAGCTCATCAGAAGGAGTGGATTGGTTAAGAGTGGGGTACCTCCTATCTTGGGGTCTATGAAGGTCATCAAGTGGTTTTGAATCCATGGTTATGAGTGGATAACATTGAGAGAACTCATGGGAGACCTTGAGGGTCATTCTAAAGCTTATGTCAGTCATTATATCAAGTGTGAAGCCACAACAAAGATTGGTGCAATCAGGGTTTTCACCTGGTCAACCCTAAGTCAATAATTGAACTGAAGGAGATTAAGAATCAATTCCAAGTATTTATGATCATGTGATGTTATGTTGAGACATTCCAAAGACTATTCCAAGATCATTTCATCAAGATTCAAGAGTGTGAGAAGTTGCTAGGCTAGGGTTGCTATGCTTGATAGTGTAAAATCCCCTGGTTCAGCGCCTAACTTCAAGACCACATACCTCAAGATGCAAGCCTCATCTCATCTTGACAAAAACATGAGACTTATATAGCATGTTCATACCTTTGATTTGAGTATTATAAGTCATTCATCAGATTTCTAGAACTCAAGTTACGAAGCTGACAAGTTACAGGTCCTCATATGAATGTGATTTTAGTCAACAAAAGTCAACCAAATTCCAGAACATTTTTGACCAAGAAGGATATTTCTCCTCAACTTCAAGTGAACATGAAAGTTGTTCCTCATGATCTTAGTTTTCCAAAGAGTACTAGAAGTCTTCAGTTGGATTTTTAGAACTCAAGTTATGAGACTTACAAGTCAAGGGTATTTTGGGAAAGTGAGATTATAGGCCATTTTAATTATAGGTCAAGTTCACCACTTTGTACACTTCAAATGAAAATATTTCCAACTTAAAAGTTGCTCCAAATGGGGTCATTTGGTCAACCAAACCTCAAGGGATCATTGACATAGCTTGGAAATGAAAATGTATGGAGAAAATTTCATGAAAAGAAGTTTGAAAAGGCCTAGTTTGGATTTAATGCCAATTAAATCAATTTATGTCATGTTGGTGCATTTTTTGAGTGCAAATAATGTTTTAAGAACAATGGAAATATTACCAATTAAATTTGAAGTCATTTACTTGGCCATTTTCATGGTTTCTTCATCTTTAAGCAACATAATGGAAATCCATCATCCATTCATTTCCAAGGGATTAATCCCAGCCCTACATGTTCCTTGTATCATAAGAAACTAATATGAACAAAATTGGAAGCTTCCACACACCATATTCATGGAAAACTCAAAGGAAAAAATGAAGAAAAATGTGAAAAATAAAATTGGACTTTCAACCATTTTTGGGCCTCCATTGTAGCCCAAATCATTTCTATATAACACCATGGATGAATTCATAACAAGGTTAGTGATGGAAAAGCAAAAATGAGGTAAGAAGCACTTAAAAAAAAGTTGGTTAGAGGTGAAAATTGATTTTCTACTTTGAGGCAATTTCAGAGAGAATTAATCATTCAAGAAGCTTCTCCAAGTATCATGGAAGGATTTTGAACAACTTTGATCAAGAATTCGTGCAAAAACAATCCACCATTGAAGCCCCGAACAAGGTTCTTAATTCTCATTCATATGCTCTGTTTTTGATGAGTTATTGGGCCATTTTTACATAATTATGATCCTTGGAATATAGAGAAACTTTTAGGATTAGTTTGGTTAGGTTCCATGAAAATTCAAGAATTGACACCCTAGGTTTTAGTTCGAATATCTCTCTTGTTAATGGATGAAAATGGAAAAGGAACATGGATTGGTGATGTAGGAAGTGAGAGGAAGAGATTTGTGGTTTCAATTTTGAGTTTTGTGAAAGTTGAAATTTCTTGAAGATTCTTGATGTTCATGTAATTCTGAGTTTTAATGGATGAAAGTGGAAACAAATTATATATTTGGAATCTACACGAAAAATCATGCAGTTTTGGTTAAAGAAAATTGAATTTTGGTTAAGAAATGTGAAAATGCCATTGTTGCATATTTGGGGAAGATGATCGGAAAATATTCCGGCCACCGCACCACCGTCCCAACCACCGCACGTGCAACTCCCTCCGTTTTCCAATTTAATTTCCAGATGCTACGTGAGCCGTTAGATCATGTCCCATGTTGGTGTAAGCCCTAGAGGCCAATACTTTTTGGTACTTGTATCGGATTATTCGTTTAATAATAAAAGGCATTTCTTTATTATGTTTGTCTTTCAGAATAATAAAGTCCCTAGAATAGTTAGTTTGTTTAATGAAATGTTAAGTGTGACTTAATCATGAGATCCCATTAAACATAAAGACATTATTCTTAAAATATCCGTAGTCAAGCTTTATTGCAAAGTGGGATAACATTAAAAGCATTGAGACTATTATGAAGATAGACTGATGATCACATCTCATGGATCATGGATAAAGAGTTATCAAGTCTTGACATAGGTATAAATATTAGGAGTAATATTTATACCGGATTGACCCGCTATGAGAATACTACATAGTATGTTATGCAAAGTGTCATAAGTTATTCTCATGGTGATAATGGTGTATTACCACCCTTCGACCTGAAACCACTATGGACCCTAGATGTAGAGTCGGGTGCTTTATTGCTGATCAAACATTATCCGTAACTGGATGATCATAAAGACAGTTGATGGGCACTCCACGAAGCATGCTGAGGGACATGAGTGTCCTAGATGGAATTTGCCAATCCTGCATAACAGGAGAAATGTCTAAGGGCCCAATATTGAACTGGACAAGGATGACACAGTGTATGCCTTGTGTTCAATATAGACATAGGGGCAAAAGGGTAACTGTACAAACATATATTATCACGGAAAAGGTTTTGTCAGATCACATGACATTTTCGTGACTTGGGTAGCAGTGATGTGTTGCTAGATACCGCTTACTGTTTATTATGTTAAATATATAATTTAATATAATTACCAACGTTACGAAATCCTACAGGGTCACACACATAAGGACAGTTTGATGAGAGATAGAGAAATCAAAGGAACACCGTAAGGTACGGTGCACTTAAGTGAAAAATAGAAATTCGGATAATATAATAATAATTATTGTTATTTTATAATGGTTATAAAATAATAATAAAATAAATATATTTATTATAATAATAGTTATTATAATAATATATAATATTATTATGGATCATGTGAATTGGGTTTTTAGCCCGCAGCCCACAAGAGAGTCTATAAAAGGAACCCTTGTGATGAAGCTTTCACTTGATGCAATTTCGTTTTTGATTCTCTTTTCTCACTCAAATAATTCCGTTCGTAAGCAGCTAGCACTGTGACCGGAAGCTGTTCGTGTGGACTGAGTAGAGGCGTTGCACTTCATCAACGCTTGTGATCGCTGCATCAAAGATCTGAATCGCCACAAAGAGGTAACGATTCTATCACTGACCATGCTCATTCGTAAGGATCACTAAAGGAAATTTTTGTTTTCCGCTGCGTTTAGATCGCAATTTTCCTTCAGTGGTATCAGAGCCACTTACGAAACCATGGATCTGATAGCTGTTAAATTTCCGTCTTTTCTGTATTTGATTCGATTAAAACACAGAATGAATTTAACAATAAACGATTAATTAAATTTGGCATCTGTTGTGTACGATTTGGATGATTGATGTTGATTATGCTTCAGAAACCGACATTAGTATGGTGAAGTTGTGCGATACATTGATCATCCATAGGTTACACAATTAGATCGATCACTTTTATATAAGATATAAGAAATTCTGATGCAAAGATGGTATATGGGATATACTGTTTTGATTTCATCCATTCAATCACATAAGGATTGTAATTCTTTTGAAAGATCATCATTTTCATTTGCTTCGGAATCCGACGTTAGTATGGTGAAGCAATGACATGTTGATCTATCATATTGAGTTATCAATCGAGTTGTGTTTGACGGCATGAAATTGTTGCATTAGGATTAATGGCAGTACAAGTGTTGTATTGCCGCAGACTTTTCCGGTTGGGGTTGTAAATGCACAAAAGTTGTGCAGGAAACGACGTGAAACGTCCGCTGATCGGGCAGCGGAACCCCCGGCTAAGTCTGCAAAGTGTGATCAATCAGCCGAAATTTAATTTAGTTTATTTAATTATCGGAATTTTAAACTAATAATAAAAGTGTGTTTATTATTATTTATTTGTGGTGATCAGTTATGGCCTTAGTTTTTCCTTTATTATTGTTTTGGGATTTTTGAATACGGCCTGCGTGTCGTGCCTCTCTCTCAATCTCTTTATGTAACTTCTTTTCTCATCTCACTCCCTCGTATGTAAAACGAGTTTTCTTATATGTAATGTAATATTATGTTATGAAAAAAAAAAGGAAGTATTCAATATTAAAGGAGGATAACCTTGGAGATCATGCTTGGAGAAGCTTAGATCGTTATTAGGTTAGCTTAGGTTCTCTCATTGGCTTGAGAGAACAATTGCGTTAGGGGCCATAATTGTATCTTTTTTTTTATATGTATGTTGATGCATGTAATTGTATGTTGATGCATGTGAGAGACGTTTTGCATGTTAAGCCGGTGAGATCAAACTAATAACAAATTCCCTCAAAATTAAATATTAAGTTTATGCTTTCCAATTTTTAGCACTCATCAAGACTAGTATCGAGCATTGTAGGTTTCGCCTACGCGAGGTGCATGTTCTATATTAGTAAGGTGTGATGGGATAATTGTAATATCCAATTGCTAAAACAATGGGTCAAACTTAACTAAACAAATTATAATAAGATTATATATGTTTAGAAGCAAGAATTGGGAATGATTCATGTGATGGATCAGAATAAGGAGTTATTCACCCAATTGAAAATATTCGAGAGTTGTATGAGATACAATTGGAAGGAGTTCCTACCTAAATAACTTAGTTTTGTGTAATCAGCCTAACGCTGACTTAAAACAAAGTGAAACATGGATCTCGACCCACTAGAAAGTCTTCCAACGGGATTTTCCGAATCAAATGATGAGGGTCATTTGTTTTGAATAAAATAGTGGGAGCATATTTGATTAAAGGCCTAATTAAATATGTTGTTTTAATGATACTTATATTTTCATATTTCTCTTGTAGATTACCATGACAACAAACACATCGAACAATATTTTGCGATCCATCCTAGATAAGGAAAAATTGTCTGGGACAAATTTCCTGGATTGGCACCGTAATCTGAGGATTGTCCTCAAGCACGATAAGAAGCTGTATGTCTTGGAGACACCAGTTCCTGAGGAGGAACCTCCTAGTTCTGCACCAAAGGCAGAAAGAGATGCTTATAAGAAGCATTTCGATGATGCCAATGAAACCGCTTGCCTCATGCTTGCTACCATGAACTCTGAGTTGCAAAAGCAACACGAGAACATGTCTGCGTTCGATATGATCGGACATCTGAAAACGCTTTATCAAGAGCAAGCAAGAAATGAGAGGTTTCAGGTTTCAAAGTCCCTTTTTAACAACAAGTTAGCTGAGGGAGCCCCTGTAAGTCCCCATGTACTCAAGATGATTGGGTATGTGGAGAACCTTGACAGATTAGGGTTTCCCCTTGGAAAAGAACTTGCGATTGATCTGATCTTGCAATCGTTGCCAGAGAGCTTCAGTCAGTTTGTCCTGAATTTCAATATGAATGACTTGGACAAAAGTCTTCCAGAACTGCTAGGCATGTTGAGAACTGCTGAGCAGAATATGAAGACAAAAGGGAAATCCATTCTGATGGTCAGTAATGGAAAGAAACAGAACAAGAGGCCCATCAAACAGGGTGGTAGAGGGAAAGGCAAGGAAGTTGCCAAACCTAAACCCACTCCTCCTGTTTTGAAGCCTAGTGGAGGAATAGCAAAGGAGGGCACTTGCTTCCATTGCGGTAAGACCGGACATTGGAAGAGAAATTGCCCAAAGTACCTGGAAGATAAGAATAATGGAGTAGAGACTTCAAATTCAGGTATTTTTGTTATTGAAATTAATTTATCTACTTCTGCATCATGGGTATTAGATACTGGATGCGGTTCTCACATTTGTACTAATATGCAGGGGCTAAAAAGGAGTAGAGATTTGGCAAAAGGTGAAGTTGACCTACGAGTTGGCAATGGAGCAAAGGTTGCTGCTTTAGCTGTAGGAACTTATGTTTTAACTTTACCTAGTGGTTTAATAATTCAGTTAGAGAACTGTTATTATGTACCTGCAATTAGCAGGAATATTATTTCCGTTTCTTGTTTGGACAAGTTTGGTTTTTCATTCATAATAAGGAACAATTGTTGCTCCATTTATTTGAATGATATATTCTATGCTACTGCAAAAATGAATAATGGACTATATGTCCTTGATCTTGAAATGCCAATTTATAACATTAATACTAAAAGGTTGAAACCTAATGAGTTGAATCCAACTTACCTTTGGCACTGTCGATTAGGCCACATAAATGAGAAACGCATTTCCAAACTCCATAAAGATGGACTCTTGGACTCTTTTGATTATGAATCATATGAGATATGCAGATCTTGTTTAATTGGAAAGATGACAAAGTCCCCATTCACAGGAAAAGGTGAAAGGGCTAATGATCTTTTGGCACTCATACATACTGATGTATGTGGACCACTGAACATACCAGCCAGAGGAGGTTTTCAGTACTTCATCACTTTTACTGATGACTTCAGTAGATACGGATATGTGTATTTAATGAAACACAAATCTGAGTCCTTTGAAAAGTTCAAGGAATTCAAGAATGAAGTACAAAACCAACTAGGTAAGAATATTAAAGTTCTTCGATCAGATCGAGGCGGTGAATATTTAAGCCTAGAATTTGATGACCATCTAAAAGAGTATGGGATTCTATCCCAACTTACTCCTCCTGGAACACCACAATGGAATGGTGTATCTGAGAGAAGAAATCGAACCTTGTTAGACATGGTCCGATCCATGATGAGTCACGTCGATCTTCCAAACTCCTTTTGGGGACATGCATTATTAACAGCAGCTTACACACTTAACCGTGTTCCATCCAAAAAGGTTGATAAGACACCATATGAGATATGGAGTGGTAAGAAACCACATATGTCTTACATGAAGATTTGGGGTTGCGAAGTTTACGTCAAACGACAAATTTCAACCAAGCTTGAGCCCAAATCTGACAAATGCTTATTTGTGGGGTATCCTAAAGAAACAAGAGGATATTACTTCTACAATCCTTCTGAGGGCAAAGTGTTTGTCGCTCGAACTGGAGTCTTTCTGGAAAGGGATTTTATTTCCAAAGGAAACAGTGGGAGGAAAATAGAGCTTGAAGAAATTCAAGAATCACAAAACATTGAAACACCTATGGAGGAACTAGAGCGGGAAACACAAGTAGTTGTGGAAGAGCAACCTGCTCAAGAAGAACAAGACCAGCGTAGGTCAAGCAGGATACGTCACCAACCTGAGAGATATGGATATCTCATAAGTGATCAGGGTGATGTATTACTCATGGATCAAGATGAGCCTGTGACCTACAAAGAGGCCATAACTGGTCCTGAGTCTGAGAAGTGGCTAGAAGCCATGAAATCTGAAATGGATTCCATGTACACAAACCAGGTTTGGACCTTGGTAGAACCTCCTATAGGAGTTAACCCTATAGGATGCAAGTGGGTCTTCAATAAGAAGACTGACATGGATGGTAAGGTACATACCTATAAAGCAAGACTGGTTGCAAAAGGCTATAAACAAATTCATGGGGTTGACTATGATGAAACCTTTTCACCAGTTGCGATGCTTAAATCTGTTCGGATTTTACTTGCCATCGCTGCATATCATGATTATGAAATATGGCAGATGGATGTCAAAACTGCTTTCCTTAATGGGAATCTTCTTGAGGATGTGTACATGACACAACCTGAAGGATTTGACATACCACAAGATGCCCAAAAGATATGCAAGTTACAGCGATCAATCTATGGATTGAAGCAAGCTTCCAGAAGCTGGAATCTTCGTTTTGATGAAACCATAAAACAATATGGATTCATCAAAAATGAAGATGAACCTTGTGTCTACAAGAAGGTTAGTGGGAGCATGATCGTGTTTCTGGTATTATATGTAGATGACATATTACTCATTGGAAACGATGTCCCTACCTTGCAACAAGTGAAGACTTGGTTAGGGAATTGTTTTTCTATGAAAGACCTAGGTGAAGCAGCCTATATATTAGGAATTAGGATCTATAGAGATAGATCACAAAAACTGCTTGGCCTAAGTCAGAGTACATACATAGATAAAGTGTTGAGACGCTTTAATATGCATGATTCCAAGAAAGGATTCATACCTATGCAACATGGTCTGTGTTTATCAAAAACACAATCCCCTTCAACTAAGGAAGAAAGGGATCGCATGAATAAGATTCCATATGCATCTGCAATAGGATCTATCATGTATGCCATGTTATGTACTCGACCAGATGTCTCGTATGCATTAAGTGCAACGAGTAGGTACCAATCTGATCCCGGTGATGCTCACTGGGTAGCTGTCAAGAATATTCTTAAGTACTTGAGAAGGACTAAGGATTCATTCTTGATATATGGAGGTCAGGAAGAGCTTGATGTAATTGGTTACACTGATGCTAGCTTCCAGACAGATAAGGATGATTTTAGATCACAATCTGGTTATGTGTTCTGTCTCAATGGTGGCTGTGAGCTGGAAAAGTTCAAAGCAAGAAACAGTTGCTGATTCTACAACTGAGGCCGAGTATATTGCTGCCTCAAATGCAGCAAAGGAAGCTGTTTGGATCAAGAAGTTCATTAGTGAACTTGGCATAGTCCCTAGCATTGTGGATCCCATTGGTTTATATTGTGATAACAATGGTGCTATCGCACAAGCTAAGGAGCCTAGATCTCACCAACGATCCAAACACATACTTAGGCGTTATCACCTCATTCGAGAGATAATCAATCGGGGAGATGTGAAGATATGCAGAGTACCTACACTTGACAATATCGCTGACCCATTAACAAAGCCTCTTGCGCAACAGAAGCATGATGGTCATACTAGATCTATGGGTATTAAGGGTATGCCTAATTGGCTCTAGTGCTAGTGGGAGATTGTTGGTGTAAGCCCTAGAGGCCAATACTTTTTGGTACTTGTATCGGATTATTCGTTTAATAATAAAAGGCATTTCTTTATTATGTTTGTCTTTCAGAATAATAAAGTCCCTAGAATAGTTAGTTTGTTTAATGAAATGTTAAGTGTGACTTAATCATGAGATCCCATTAAACATAAAGACATTATTCTTAAAATATCTGTAGTCAAGCTTTATTGCAAAGTGGGATAACATTAAAAGCATTGAGACTATTATGAAGATAGACTGATGATCACATCTCATGGATCATGGATAAAGAGTTATCAAGTCTTGACATAGGTATAAATATTAGGAGTAATATTTATACCGGATTGACCCGCTATGAGAATACTACATAGTATGTTATGCAAAGTGTCATAAGTTATTCTCATGGTGATAATGGTGTATTACCACCCTTCGACCTGAAACCACTATGGACCCTAGATGTAGAGTCGGGTGCTTTATTGCTGATCAAACATTATCCGTAACTGGATGATCATAAAGACAGTTGATGGGCACTCCACGAAGCATGCTGAGGGACATGAGTGTCCTAGATGGAATTTGCCAATCCTGCATAACAGGAGAAATGTCTAAGGGCCCAATATTGAACTGGACAAGGATGACACAGTGTATGCCTTGTGTTCAATATAGACATAGGGGCAAAAGGGTAATTGTACAAACATATATTATCACGGAAAAGGTTTTGTCAGATCACATGACATTTTCGTGACTTGGGTAGCAGTGATGTGTTGCTAGATACCGCTTACTGTTTATTATGTTAAATATATAATTTAATATAATTACCAACGTTACGAAATCCTACAGGGTCACACACATAAGGACAGTTTGATGAGAGATAGAGAAATCAAAGGAACACCGTAAGGTACGGTGCACTTAAGTGAAAAATAGAAATTCGGATAATATAATAATAATTATTGTTATTTTATAATGGTTATAAAATAATAATAAAATAAATATATTTATTATAATAATAGTTATTATAATAATATATAATATTATTATGGATCATGTGAATTGGGTTTTTAGCCCGCAGCCCACAAGAGAGTCTATAAAAGGAACCCTTGTGATGAAGCTTTCACTTGATGCAATTTCGTTTTTTATTCTCTTTTCTCACTCAAATAATTCCGTTCGTAAGCAGCTAGCACTGTGACCGGAAGCTGTTCGTGTGGACTGAGTAGAGGCGTTGCACTTCATCAACGCTTGTGATCGCTGCATCAAAGATCTGAATCGCCACAAAGAGGTAATGATTCTATCACTGACCATGCTCATTCGTAAGGATCACTAAAGGAAAATTTTGTTTTCCGCTGCGTTTAGATCGCAATTTTCCTTCATCCCAATCCTTGACTCCGTCTACACATCCTACGGCCGTGATGCATTCTCACGTGGCCCTCCATCAAGCAACAAACGCTGCGTTTAGCTTCATCGAATGCTGAAATTTTTCAGCTGGGCCAACATTCCAATCGCTACGACACCCCACGCGCAGGCCCAACACGGAATTACACATGAAAAGCACTACTTCCTACACCTCCCAACGCAAGCCCAATGCTGTTCGCTATCTGTTGCACCCCAAAATTTGACCAACATTTCTTTACCTAGCTTGTGGTTCAGTTCATCCACACTAGCATTCTCACTTGCATTTCATTGACATGTATGCAAGAGATCAAGAGGTATGAGTACCAATTAAGACTTTGAAGATAGCCAAGAAGGTTATTCAAGTGTTCAAGGGTTGATATCTTTGTCAGAAAAGTTAAGAGATCCTCAGAGAGATTGGTTGAAACCAAGGCTGTGTGCCTCCTAACTTGAGAGTTGTGGGGAGCTCCTCAGATGATTCTGAAGCTATGAGGATGGACTTAAAGCTTTGAGAGAGCTTATGAGATGTCTTGAAAGCCATCATGAGGCCTAGAGAGGTCATTGTACAAGATTCAGAAGCCTCAGCCATGAGTGGTGCAATTAGGGTTTGACTGGGTCAACCCTAGGTCAACTGATGATTTGGAGAGGGTTGAGACCTAATCCAAGAGCCATGTGATCATGGATTGATGCATTGAGATGCTATAAGGATTATTCCAAGATCAACTCATCATGATTTAAGAGTTTGATAAGTTTCAAGCTAGGGTTTCTCAGGCTTGACAGTGTAAAATCCCCTAGTTTGACCCCTATTTGCAAGGCAGTTTAGCCCAAGATGTGATTGTCATCTCATCTTACCCCCAACATGAATGTTGTAGAGCTTGTTCTTAGATTTAATTTGAGTACTAGAAGTCCTTGATAGGATTTGTAGAGCTCAAGTTATAACTTTGACAAGTTGCAGGTTATCTGAGGTATGTGAATCTGGGGCCTTGAAAGTCACCCAAATTGCATCCAACTTTTTACCAAGAAGGATGATTCCCATGAACTTCTTGTCAACATGAATGTTGTTCCTCATCTTCTTATATTTCTAGAGAGTACTATAAGTCCTTGATAGGATTTGTAGAACTCAAGTTATGGCTTTGACAAGTCAAGGGCATTTTGGTCATTTGGAGATTATAGGTCATTTCAAGCATAAGGCCATAACTCCTATTTCCAAGCTTCAAATGGAAACATCTTCAACATAAAACTTGCTTAAAATGATGTTTTAAGGCTATTAAGGAGGTAATGAGATGTTGAAAAGGCTTATAACTCAAAATGGTAAAAAAAATGACCTAAAATGGAGGCATAAGTTAAATAAGTCAAAGTTGGAAATTGAAATTTCCAAGCTACACATCCAAACCATGGCATATAATAGGTCACTTTGACTCTAAAAAGCATTTTAAAAACAATGGTTCATCCACATTTTTGATTTGAGATTTAGATCATGGACTTGCTTTGGAAAATGGTTGCTTGCATAATAAGGTACAAATGCAAAACACAAGGAAAGGCAATGTACAAGCTAGCTAAGTATCTTAACACATCATATATCTCATCTAAGGAGATTTTCAAGTCACACCAAGTTGCTGCAAGAGGCATAGCATGAGATGGTATGAGAGATGAGATGAAATCATAAACTCATGGCATGAGAATCCCAAATTCTCATTGGATGATTCCAGAAGGTTCTAGATGAGTCTGAACCATCCTATATAGTGTATAGAACTTGCTCAGATGCAAGGTTGGTGAGAGATTAGAGAGGAGAGTGAGATAGTCATTTCAATTGTTTCCATTGCAAGTTGAAATCAAATTCCACATTCCACACAGTTTCCATTGCTTCTTTCAATCCCAATACATTCCATTGATCACACTGAGTGAATCCATACCAAATTGAAGGCAAGATCATGAAGAATTGAAGAGTTGGCATTTGGATTTTGGAGGTTACAAGTCACAATCGGGTTTGGAGATTCAGGCTTTCTTGATCAAATCTTTTGCAAACAGAAGCTTTATCATCAATCAAGGAAGGTTTCTGAAGAGTTTGAGAGGCTGAAGTGGAGCTTTGACCTATCTGGTGTTCAAGATTTGACAGGTTAGTAACTTTCCTTCTACACCCTAATTTAAGCATAATTAGGTAGAATTGTTAGGTTAGAATGGTTAGAGACAAGTAGGAGATGGATTCTGGGAAGTTTGAGATCAATTGGTGAAGGTTGAGTTGATGACACCATTTTTGTTTGGATCAAGAACACGAGATATAGTGAAGTATAGCATGAGTTTGATATCAAGAATTAACCAGTGTGAGGTGGTGATCATTCTGAGCCAATTAATTTCAAGAATGGTGAACTTTGATTCCTGAGCATATTTGGGAGTTTGATTCGTGTTTTAGGTTTGAGGGAGTTTCAATGGATTTTGATACCATGGTTAGATTCAGGGTGAAATTCTGGATGAGCTAGGGTTTTGAATTTTAGTTTTTCATAGAGAATTGATGAGGTTCGAATTGGAGAGGAGGAGCTTGAAGCTCTGAACTTCCATGGTTGTTCTTCCCTCCAAGTCCCATTCAAATGAAGAAGATAACGTTTTGGCCATTGGATCATGTTGGACTCATTGACTGTACCTAGATCGTGTGGATGAGATTTGATTTCGCGTGTGAAGAGGAATTCTGAGGATACCCAAAGCGCTGCGTTTCATTTAACTGAGGTTTTGGGCTTAAGTTGATACTTGCTATGCCCACCCCCTCTCATGGCCCAACTGGATTTTGAACTGAATTTCCTTACTTTTTGCACCGTGTATTTTTCTTTTTCTTTATAATTTCTGAATTGATTTTCTGATAATAACTGGGCCTGGCGCGCATTGATATCCCCACCCCCATTTTTAGCCCAATCATGAATTGAACTGCATATAATTGCTAACTGCACCAATGTTTTACCATTTTAATTTCTTTTTCTCCATTTTATTTTAATCTTTGAAAAATCATAATAAATAGAAAAATGATGATTTTTGCATGGGGATTTTTGCTCCTACTTCACATTTATGTCTAGAAAATTATAAAATCAAAACATTTGCATTTCATGCATTTTTAGTATTTTTTTTGTGTATTTTCTCTTTTAATAGCATTTTAATTCATTTTATGTTGATACATAGATTTGTAGAATTTTGTTTAGCTAGTTCCCTTCATATTTTTGAGCCATTCTTTTTAGGATAGTTAGATTAGGACTTTAGCTCCCCTCTGGATTTATTCCATAATATTGTGATTAATTTTTGAGTAGTTTTGACTAGATGACTTTAGGTTGTATAGAATTAGGTTAATCCTTAACATAAGTCCACAATAACACTAGAATTTTGGGTTTCTAGGCCAAGTTAGATATTGGGACATATAGGGTATTAAGGGTAGGTATATAGGATCCCCTAGAAATTATATTAGAATTTAATATAATAGTATACTATTTTTAAGTGATGTTTGTAGTTGATGGTTGTTTGTGTTGCCCTTGTGGGCTTGTATTTTGTTTTGCCTTGCTTTGTGGGTTTTTGCTTGGCTTGGTGAGCTTGGTCTTGCTTTGAGGAGCATGGAGGAGCATAGTAGAAGACTTGAAGATTGAAGAAGGAGCTTTAGAGCTTGAAGCCTTGTTTGTTTTGTTGTTGTTTTAGGGTTAGGGATTAAGTAGAGCTTAGACCTAGCTAATGCCTTTCTTAAACATGGATGGTATCTGTCACCTCCATTCCTCCCCATGATTCAAGGTCCTTCCATGGTATTCACCTCTCTCCTTTGGAGGGATAAGTGATGGTACCTAGGAAGTAGAACCTTTGAGGGAACCATTCCTCTGATGTTAAACCCTTATAGGTCACCTTTGGTGATCAATAAGCAGTTTAATATCCTAGCTTATCCAGTTAAGTGATTTCTCTGGGTTGAGTATCTTGAGAGATGTTGGGCTTGAGTGTGAAGATGAAGACTTCATTGAAGAGTATGGAAGAGGATGATTCCCTGAGCATTGCCATTGCAGCTGAAGCTTGAAGAGCAGGAAGAGCAAGTTGATACTTGAAGACCCAATGAAGATCCAGCAAAGACTGAATGAAGAGCTGAGGCTTAAAGGTTGAAGGATGAAGTTGACACTTCCAAATGATTAAAGACTACTCTGAGAAGCTGAAGCTTGTAGGAAGAGAAGACCAAGTTGAGACTGGTAAGGCAAAGAGAGCTGAAGCTTGAAGACTAAGTTGATACTTATGAAGAGGATTCAATTGAGATTGATTGAAGAGCTGAAGCTTGGAGAACAAAGAATAAGTTGACACTTACTTTGAAGCTTGGAGATCCTGAAGGAATCAAGTTGATACTTGTGGTTAAGAATGAAGCCTGAAGGTGGAACTGATTAAGGAGCTGAAGCTTGAAGAAGAGAATAAGTTAAAACCTATGTTGAAGGGTTGAAACCCGGAGAAGCAAACTAATATTTGTCAAGAGTGATTGAAGTCTGAAGACTGAGTTGCTGTCAGAAGAGCTGAGGCTTAGAAGAGGAGAGAGGAGTTGATCTGCTTTCTTGTCTGTTTTCTTTTCTGTATTGATGTGCCTTGTTTGACTTGCTTGATGCATTAGAATAAGTCCATATCTAGACTAGATTTAATCTAGGAGCATGATTGCACTAGAGGTTGAGTTGCTCCCTCTGCTTGTATTGTTACTGTGTGGCTTTGCTTGCGGGTATTCGGTAGAGCCCGACTCCCTTGCCCATGTGGTTTGTTTTGCTTGATAGCATGATTTTATTTCTTCTATATGATTGCAGTTTACTATTCTGCTTGATAGCATGTTTTATCCTTCAGTATGATTACTGTTATTCATTCTGGCTTGAGGTTGAGATGAGCTTGTGGAGGCGGATGCCCCGCACACTTTTCCTCCCTCACTTGCATTGAATGCATTTTACAGTCATTTACTGTTTACTGTTTAAGCTTATGCTTTACCTGTTTCTGTATCATTGACATGATCCCTTAGGACTCTCATTTCCTTTGATAAGGAAGTGATGATAGAACTTTAGGTTGAAACCTATGCATGATAACTTCTAGGAGTTCCCTGTTTCAAACCTCAACTATAGGATGAATCCTTGGCATGACAACAGTAGGACTTGATAGTCTCCCCGTAGTTGAGCCCGTTCTCTTCTCATCTCAAAACAGCTTAAGATACAGCAATCATGAATGATTTCTTTCGTATGTTACGAGCCTTAAGCTATCTGAGAAAGGATTGTTGGAGAGTTTCTTTTCCACAGTCTGGATGTTTAGTATGGTACCCTTTGGGTGACATGCGATGCATTCACTCTCAGGTCATAGTCTTTAGTGCGATTGAAATTGCAAACACAATAAAAAACATTTCTTTCGTAAAAGACAAAAAACAAACTTCAAACCTTTTTGCCCCGTGGTCCCATAATTCAAAGGAAAGCTTTTCTGAAGAAAAGAGTGTCGTTAAACTCCAGCGCCAATGCAAACAGGCTTTGTCCCTAACTGCTGGAACTGCTGTTTAACCCTACTCGAGAATACAGATGAATCTGAATCCCCATAACGCGTAGTTTCCCGAACTACGTAAGCTCTGATCTCTCATATCCGTTGAGAGTACGTAGGCACAATATTGATGTATTGGCGAGCTACCTTCCCCATAACCCGTAGTAGGTCGAACTACGTTGACTCTGATTTCTCGTTCTCTGATGAGAATACGTAGGCATAAAGTGCGACGCTTTGCCGAGTCATTTGCTTTTCTTTTTAAGCCAGCCTTGATAGGTAGATAGATAAACCAACTTGTCCAGTAAACACAACAAGCGTGGATCCCGTCGAGTACGACGAACGTGAAGGGTGCTAATACCTTCCCCTTGCGTAACCGACTCCCGAACCCAGACAACGGTTGCGACGACCTTGCCTTACCCTTCTTCGTCAGGTTTTTCCGATCGTTTCCTTTCCCATTCTGAGGGATAAATAACGAAAGGTGGCGACTCTTCTGTTCTGCCGGCACCTTATTTTCGCGAAAGCGACAGCTGGCGACTCTGCTGGGAATCGAACCCAGAATCTCTGGTTCTTCGGTTCCCTATGCGAGTCAATCCTAGCGCTTGTATGATTACTTGTTGGGTTGCGTTTATTTATCGCATTTTATTTCCCGCATTTTATTTTCAGTATGATATGATTATCTGTGCTGTTGTGGGAGGGGCATTCTGATGAGTGAAAGGCCAGACCCAGGCTTGAGTGAACATAGCATTAGTTGTGGAAATTAGTGGGCGCGTGCTTGCTTTGCAGGCACTAGTGTCTCATGAAATCCACGCTCAGACGAGGTTCTCCCGGTTGGCTTCTCTTTCAACCCTTTGTGTTGAGACGGTTGCTAGTTTGGAGGATTGTCGACTCTGGGGACCGATCATTTGTGATTCAGCCGAGTGAGGCCGCTTCATGAGCTGGTGATGCCACACCTTCTGGGTATCGTATCACCCCTCTTGAATGTCTGTGACGCTGATGAACGCATAGGATGTCGAACTTGAGTCAGTTTAGGTCCATACCTGTGAGCAGGGTTGGGTTTATTGCAGGAAACTTTGATCTTCAGACCACCTGGTTTTCTTGATAGTGGATCAGTTTTGTTGGGATCTGAAGATTTCATCAGCAGATGTATTTGTTCTTGATAGAGCAGGTTGGGATCAGAAGATCTCATCAGCAGATGTATTTGTTCTTGATAGAGCAGGTCGGGATCAGAAGATCTTATCATCAGATGTGTATTTGTTCTTGATATAGCAGGTTTTGATCAGAGGATCTTATTAGCAGATGTATTTGTTCTTGATAGAGCAGGTTGGGATCAGAAGATCTTATCATCAGATGTGTATTTGTTCTTGATAGAGCAGGTTTTGATCAGAGGATATTATCATCAAATGTGTATTTTTTCTTGATAGAGCAGGTTTTAATCAGAGGATCTTATCATCAGATGTGTATTTGTTCTTGACAGAGCAGGTTTATGACTGGGGTCTGAGGATCTCATTATCAGATGTTTGTTCTTGATAGAGCAGAGTTTTATTATCAGATGTGTGTTCTTGATAGAGCATAGTTTTGGTCCCGCATCAGAGGTCCTTATTATCAGACATTTGTTCTTGACAAAACAGATTTATAGTCCTATGTATATGGCCCTATCAGATGGTTGTTCTTGACAGAGCAGATTTTTGGTCCGATACCAGGGTTTTCTTCTTATCAGATCCAGTGGTTGTTCTTGACAGAGCAGCATCATGGTTTTGTTGATACAGAATCTCCACAGCACAGTTGCCTTGATCTCCTGCTGCATGATTGCATTTCACATTGCTTTGCATATTCATTTGCATTTCATTAACGTGTGTCTGTGTTGCAGGTACCGTTTTCCCCGATCCAGGATTTCTTGTCTCCGATTGTATTGCTATGGGTTCTCTGAGGAAGACCGTGGCTTACAAGTTCCCTGCCCCTGATGTGGTTCGGCTGACCGGTTTGATAGCTTTAGCAGATGATTCTGTGAGGGATGAGTTCAGAAAATCTTACGGCAAGTTGCTCAGTTTGGTTCGTAAACCTTCTGCGTTCGAGTTGAATGGGTTGCACGCTCTGCTGCAGTTCTATGACCCTCCGTTGAGATGTTTCACTTTCCAGGATTTTGTTCTCGCACCCACGCTAGAGGAATATGCTGATTTGTTAGGTGTGCCTATCAAGAGGCAGACGCCTTTTGTTCATATGGATGCTGAGCCCGATCTGGCTGGTCTAGCCCCTTCACTTCATCTGGATGCCTCCGAGTTGGTATTGACTAGTTGGAACAAGGTTCCCGGGTTCTCCTTGCAGTTTTTAGTGGGTAAGGCTCGGCAGTGCGTCAAAGACGGATGTTGGGTCGCGTTCAACGCCATTCTCGCTCTGTGCATATATGGCATCATTCTGTTCCCCAATATGCCCGATTTTGTAGACTTCGATGCATTTCATATCTTTGCTTCAGGGAATCCAGTCCCTACCTTGATAGGAGATGTCTACCATTCTATCCACTACAAAAACGAGAACAGGAGGGGCAAGAATGTCTCGTGCTGTGTACCCTTGCTTTATAAATGGCTTGATAGTCATCTGCCCAAGAGGGGTCCTTTTGTCTCGTCTGCAGCCATAGCTGAGTGGTCCGAGCGTCTGATGAGTTTATCTGCAGAGGATATCGACTGGTTCGACAGAGATAGGTTAGGTACCGAGATTATCTTCAGTTGTAGCGGGTTTCCAAACGTGCCTTTGATAGGCAGGAAGGGTTGTATAAACTATAATCCGTCTTTGCTGGTCCGACAGTTCGCGTATGCTTTGAGAGCTCCACTGAAGGATGAAGAGGTGCAGGAATCTCTGTACCTCACTGGTCTTCTAGAGGGGGATATGTTGTCTAAGCTTCAGCGCGCTTGGAATGGTATCAGTAAGAGGGGAAAACCACTGCTGGGAAGAAGCAACAATCAAGCCTACCCTCCGTATGTCACGTGGGTCAGAGCCAGAGCAGATGCTATAGGGATGTCGTTTCCTCATGCCAAGCCGGAAAGCCCTCCAATGATTGAAGAGCCTACTACTGTGCCCATTCAGCAACATAATCAGCTGTTAGCTGAGCGAGATGAATTAAAGTGGGCAAATAAGGAACTAGAGAAAGAATTGGCTCAGCTCCGAAGCGAGAGGAACGAAGCCGTTCATTCTTTCAAAAGGCAAACAGAGTTGGTGAACCAGCTAGGTACAGACCTGACTAAGCAGATAGCCGAGCGTGAACGCATGGGTCAGGACTTCAAAGCTGTCAACGACGTACTGGCCATGAAGAAGCAACACTTGGACGAAGCATATCGGAGGATATCCAAGTTCAACCAGCACTGGAAGGCCTCCCTAGCCAACAGGAAAGAGCGGGAGGATAAGCTGATGCTACAGATTTCCAAGCTGAAGGCCCAGGTGAAGGCTAGTGAGAAGAGGTTTGATGAAGAAACCGCTCGCAGATACGCCGCTGAAGGCCAGCTCAACAAAGCTCTCGCTAACCTGAAGGAGCGCAAACTGACGTTTGAGTCCAAGAAGCAGAAGCTAGAAGATTGTTTCGGCGAAAGAGCATGGGAAGGTTCGTTCGAAGGACTTCAGTATACCATTGTGCAAAGGGAGTTGCTCGTCGAAGGGTTACTCACGCTGCCTGATCATCCAGAAACGAAGGAATTGTTAGAAGAGTATCGCGCCCGTGGCCGTACCTGACTACTTGTATTCCTTTTTGTTTTGATCATTGTTGTATGCTGACCATCACCAGACTTGTTGGCTGAGGTCACGTTGTTAATTCATCTTGTACTCGCTGATGTTGTGTACTGCCTTGATGGGCTTTCTTTATATATGAGATTGTTATTTCCATGATTGGACTCGGACTTCTTGTTATTATCAGCACTGGCACTCAGGCACTAGGATCGGGGGAGATCTCCCCAACGCACAAACACACGTTTGCATTTGCATGAAGCATTTGCATAACGAGCATTTTGTTGTTTTTCCTAACCCTTTGGTTGTTTCAGGTGGTTCCAGGATTGATCAGAGACCTATTCACCGCTATCCGACTAGAGCTAATCAGACCAGGATCATGGAGCAAGTGCAAACTGATGTTCAGGAACTCCGCAAAAGGATGGATCGCTTCATGGAGCTCATGCAAGCGGTCGCCAATGGCCAGGATCAGCTCAGAACTTTGGTTCAGCCTCTGATTTTGAGGGTCGATAGCAATGGCGTACTTCATGGTGGGACTGTGCCTACTCCTCCACCAGTTGAAACTCCACAGAATGGTGTTCCCGTGACCAAGGGAAACGGCAGTGCCAACGGCAATGTGATGGCCAACATGGGACTCAATACGACGGGCGTCGGTAATGGGAGTCTGGGAGCTAATGTCAATGTCGGGCTGGGCAACGGCAATGCAGGTGTCGGGAATCTGTTTGGGCCTCAGCCATGGCTAGAGGATCGTCAGGACGATGTGTTCTCTCAGAGAGGTGCTGAAGGGGAGCTGAATGCTGAAGCACGACTTAGATTCAAGGCACTTGAAGATAAGATGAGAGATATCGAGAATCAGAATACCCTGGGCGTTGATATGTCCAAGTTGGGACTAATTGCTGATTTCAAGGTGCCTCCTGTAACACCCCCTTCTATACCCCACTTATATATGCATATAAAACAATTAAGCGTATACAAATTCATCAGAGTAAAAATTTTAGGATAAGGTATAAAGGAATAATGTCACAATTTCACCAACAAAACTCTTTAACATTTTGCTCCATAAAATATGTAACATTTTCGTAGTTTTAGAAATCACATTTCAACATTTAATTTAAGCGGAAGATAACATCATTTAATCAGTTCCAAAATATTAATTCAAATGCACATAAGTCATCCAGATTAATACATCATATCAGTTAGATTACAAAACCACATCAGTTGATACATCGCAATGTATCACAAAATAATGACTACTAGTCTAACTACCCGGTGTTACATATCAGAGCAGTCGACTCAAAAGAATGAAGACTAACTTCACAAAGGACTCCAACATCCTAATCTGCAATGCCTCATAGAGCATTATAAAACAGCAGAAGGGTGAGAAATATAACCATAATAATCAAAGCATAAGATTATATATATATATATATATATATATATATATATATATATATATATATATATATATATATATATATATATATATATATATATATATATATATATATATATATATATATATATATATATATATATATATATATATATATATATATATATATATATATATATATATATATATATATATATATATATATATATATATATATATATATATATATATATATATATATATATATATATATATATATATATATATATATATATATATATATATATATATATATATATATATATATATATATATATATATATATATATATATATATATATATATATATATATATATATATATATATATATATATATATATATATATATATATATATATATATATATATATATATATATATATATATATATATATATATATATATATATATATATATATATATATATATATATATATATATATATATATATATATATATATATATATATATATATATATATATATATATATATATATATATATATATATATATATATATATATATATATATATATATATATATATATATATATATATATATATATATATATATATATATATAGGTAGTCATATAACACATATTCACATTTCTCACCACACTTCATTCTCTTAGTCATATATATTTACCACACATATATAGACAAACATGGATATTCACAAAGCATTCCCACATTATGCATACACTTACAATTTCCACAATCTCATCATTCACACATAAGCATCTCTTCATGCATATGTCATATATCAATGTGACTCAACAACTCAATGCAACTCATGCAATGCGGTACCGACTCTCGTTATCTTTTTTCGGTTTTTACATTAAACCGGGTCCACTCTTCTAGACCGATAACCACAAAGGCCCGTCCTCTAAGCCTTCAAACCCACTCTTCTAGGTTTGGGACAAGCCACTAGTTTCCACGAAACTAACAGACATTGCCTCTTGACTAAATGATGCATGTACAATCAACCACAACAAATGCACTTAAGACCGACATCTTAATCTCATGCATTTACATAATTCATCTCTTCAAGAATTACACAATGATTGCACATACAACATATTCACATAACATTCATCGATGTATTCGCAATTCAATAATATCACCACATTAACACACAATGCACACATATCCGCGATATGTTCTCATGCATTATCCACATATATATTCACAATTCAATACAACATCATATTTAGCAAGCAATGCACGTATGTCCATTATTATGCTCTCATGCATTCTTCATGTATTTTAACATACAATCGCATATAAACAATATGCATCCACAACACATTTTTCATAGTATGTTTATTCTTTATCTCATGTCATCTCATACAAGGTATACACATCACAATACCAATCATACAATTATAAGTTATGCACACATATCCACCATGTTCTCATGCATACTCATCACATAATTGTATACACATCAAGCATTCGTAAGTTCATTAGACAATACACATACATTCATCATTGTATTCACATGTATTTCTATTTATCACAATTAATACGCATCGCACATCAACTAGGATTCACGCCCGTAGGCTACCCACAACACACATCATCATAATAGATCATATCTATATCATATCATAGAGGCATTCCCCTATGAGAAGCAACCAAACCATCTCCACATGAACAACACAGCAAAAGAAAAATGCTGTCACATTCGCCTTCATTCGCCCGGCGAACCCTCGCAGCGAACACTCGCTAGGCTTCGCCTGGCGAGACTTCCCAGCGAGCCCAAGTCAGTAGCTACTGACTTCATTCGCCACCATTCGCCGGCACCTTCGCTGGGCGAACCTTCGCTATCCACCTTCGCTTGGCGAACTCGCCAGCAAAGTCCACTGGGACTTAATCATAATTACTCGCCAGCATTCGCTAGGCTTCACCTTCGCTTGCCTGGCGAGAGCCAGCGAACCTGCGCAGAACAGAACCCTATTCTGCCTCTCCTTCATCAATCCATCATCAACCAAACCTCAAACATCCAAATCAGTACCAATAACATCAATACATGTTACCCGACTATTCTACGGCATTATTGCTCAGTTTCAACCGATTAAATCATCAATCTACCGATTTATCCAACATTTCCCTAAATGGAAAGTGATGAAAACTCTACCAAAACCCCAACCCAACATACATAACATCATGAAATGATCAAATAGAAACATTTCTCACCCTTACCTCGATTAATCGGAGCTTTGATGTTGGTTCTTGATGATTTTTCCACTTTTCCTCTTCTTCTCCTCTCTTTCTCTTCTTTCTTCTTTCTTTCCTCTTTCTCTCCAAATGTTTCTAACTTTCTTTTCTTTTCTTCCTCACTTATATATTCCTTTTATTTTCTTTCCTTCCAATTTTCTTTCAATTCTCTATTAATTCCAATTAAAAAAATTAATTCCAATATTAACATAAAATCCCACTAAATCAATTAATTACTACAATTAATTATTTAATGAAATTCGGGCTGTTACAACTCTCCCCCACTTTAGGAATTTTCGTCCTCGAAAATGTTACCTGATTCAAACAGTTCTGGATAAGACTCTTTCATCCGACTCTCGAGCTCCCAAGTAACATTTCCACCAGCCGGTCCTCCCCAAGCGACCTTCACTAAAGCAATATCTTTACCTCGAAGCTGTTTCAATTTTCGATCCTCAATCCGCATAGGTGATGTCTCAACAGTCAGGTTATCTCTCACCTGCACATCATCTATTTAGACTACATGAGACGGATCCGCAATGTATTTCCTCAACTGAGATACATGGAATACGTCGTGAAGATTAGCAAGCGACGGTGGTAAAGCCACACGATAGGCCACTTCTCCTATCCTTTGCAAAATCTGATAAGGACCAATGAAACGCGGCGACAACTTGCGCGACTTCAGTGCCCTACCAACACCTGTCATCGGAGTGACTCGAAGAAACACATGATCTCCCTCTTGAAATTCAAGTGCCTTCCTCCTCTTGTCATAATAACTATTCTGACGACTCTGAGTAATTCTCATCTTCTCTTGAATCATCTTGATCTTATCAGTAGTTTGTTGAACTAACTCGGGTCCAACAACAGAACTCTCTCCGAACTCGAACCAACACAATGGTGTCCTACACCGCCTACCATACAACGCCTCAAATGGTGCCATACCAATACTCGAATGGAAACGGTTGTTGTAGGTAAACTCGATCAAAGGCAAGTAGCTATCCCAAGCTCCTCCTTTTTCCAATACACAAGCTCTCAAAAGATCTTCAAGCGACTGAATCGTCCTCTCCGTCTGACCATCAGTCTGAGGATGATACGCTGAACTCAAACGCAACTTAGTACCCAAAACACTCTCCAGGCTCTCCCAAAATCTCGAAGTAAACCGCGGATCTCTATCCGAAACAATACTTAACGGAATACCATGCAGACACACAATCCTCTCAATATACAACTTAGCCAACTTCTCCAAAGGGTAATCCATACGCATAGGGATAAAGTGAGCAGATTTAGTCAGTCTATCCACGATAACCCAAATAGCCTCAAAATTACTCGACGTCCTCGGCAAACCCGATACAAAATCCATGGAGATACTATCCCATTTCCACTCAGGAATAAACAACGGTTTCATCAAACCCGATGGCTTCTGATGCTCAATCTTTGACTTCTGGCAAGTCAAACAAGAATATACAAATTCCGCGATATCCTTCTTCATACTAGGCCACCAAAATACTTTCCTCAAATCCTGATACATCTTAGTAGCACCCGGATGAATACTCAATCCGCTACGATGTCCTTCCTCAAGGATGCTCTTCTTAAGCTCAACCATGTTCGGAACACAAACTCGATCCCGACATCTCATAATACCATTCTCATCAATCCGAAAATCACCACCTTGGCCTTGGTTGATTAAAGTCAACCGATCAGATAAGCTCAAATCCGATTTCTGTCCTTCTCGAATTTCATCCAAAATACCACTTGTAAGCTTTAACATACCCAACTTAAATCCAAAAGAAGTTCTCTCACATACCAAACTCAAATCTCGAAATTGCTCGACCAATTCTAACTCTTTCACCATCAACGCCGACATATGCAATGATTTCCGACTCAATGCATCCGCTACTACATTCGCTTTACCCGGATGGTAGTTCAAGCCAAAATCAAAATCCTTCAAAAGTTCAAGCCATCTTCTTTGTCTCGCATTCAATTCCTTTTGATCAAAAAGATATCTCAAACTCTTGTGGTCACTAAACACTTCAAATCTTACGCCAAATAAATAATGCCTCCAGAGTTTCAACACGAACACAATGGCGGCCAACTCTAAGTCATGCGTCGGATAATTCTTCTCATGCACTTTGAGTTGCCTCGAAGCATAAGCTACAACTTGGTTATTCTGCATCAACACACCTCCTAAACCCATCAAAGAAGCATCACAATACACAACGAATGGTTCTTCTGGATTTGGCAGAATCAAAACAGGAGCTGTCGTCAACCTTCGCTTAAGTTCTTGAAAACTCGCTTCACACTTGGCGTCCCAAACAAAGGCTTGACCTTTCCTAGTCAACTGTGTCAACGGCAATGATAACTTAGCAAATCCTTCAATAAACTTCCGATAATAACCGGCTAAACCAAGAAAACTTCTGATCTCAAAAACTGACTTCGGAGTCTCCCATTGCGACACCGCTTTAACCTTTGACGGATCGACCGCAATACCACTACTAGGAATCACATGACCAAGGAAACTAACTTCCTTCAACCAAAATTCACACTTAGAAAGCTTCGCGAACAACTGCTTCTCTCTCATCACAGATAACACAATCTTCAGATGCTCAGCATGCTCTCCTTCGCTCTTCGAATAAACCAAGATGTCGTCGATAAACACCACCACAAACTTATCCAAATAAGGATGGAAAATCCTATTCATGTACTCCATAAATACACCTGGTGCATTAGTCACACCAAATGGCATCACGGAATACTCATAGTGTCCATACCTCGGCCGAAAGGCCGTCTTCTGAATATCCTCAGCTTTCACACGGATCTGATGATACCCAGATCTCAAATCAATCTTGCTGAACACGCTTGCACCAACCAACTGATCCATCAGATCATCAATCCTTGGAAGTGGATACTTATTCTTAATAGTCACCTTGTTCAACTGTCTGTAATCCACACAGAGCCTCATAGAACCCTCTTTCTTCTTAACCAACAACACCGGTGCACCCCACGGTGACACGCTCGGACGAATAAACCTCTTTTCAAGCAAATCCTCAAGTTGACTCTTCAACTCTTTTAACTCTGAGGCCGACATACGATATGGAGCCATCGATATCGGACTAGTTCCATGAATCAAATCTATCGAAAACTCCACTTCTCGCTCCGGCGGTAAATCCTTTATCTCTTCAGGGAATACTTCCGGAAAATCTCTAACAATGGGCAAAGCATCAATCTCTTCACTTTCACTAGTCCTCAAAGTTTCCATAAGCATAAATACCTTAGCCCCATCTTGTACCGATTCCTTCACTTGTTTCCTCGTCATAAACAATTCCCTTTCAACATCCGAGTCGGGAAAAATAACCGTTTTGTCAAAACAGTTAATATACACACGATTGAATTTTAACCAATTCATTCCAAGAATGACATCCAGTTGATCTAAATGAAGACACACTAAATCAATCCTAAAATCTCTACCGAAAATACTCAACGGGCAATTCAAGCAAACATACGGTGTAGTTACCGAACCCATAGCAGGAGTATCAATAACCATACCGCCACCAATCACAGACAACTCAAGATTCAACCTTCTAACACAATCCAAAGAAATAAAAGAATGCGTAGCTCCGGTATCAATTATAGCGATCAAAGGTGTACCGTTAATGAAGCACGTACCTCGGATCAATCGATCTTCGCTAGCAGTCTCAGATCTAGATAGAGCGAACACTTTCCCGCTCCCTTGATTCTTCTTCGGCTTATCGCACTTGATACTGATGTGCCCTCGCTCACCACAGTTATAGCAAGTAACACCTGCACCGCTTCTACACTCTAGAGCCTTGTGGCCTGGCTTGCCACACTTAAAACACTTATGTTCAACACTTTTGCACTCCGGAGCACGATGCCCCGCTTCACCACAATTGTAACACCTAACCGGGGTAGAAACTCCCCCACTTGGCCTCTTGCCAAAACCAACCTTTTGTTTCCCCTTATCAGCAGGAGTTACGTAAGGTTTTCCTCTGAATTGTCCTTTTCCTTTCTTATCACTTAGGCTCTTGTAGTGGCTAGACCTAGCCCTACTGTCTTCGTTATAAATTTTGCTCTTGTTAACCAACTCAGAAAACCGTCTGATTTCCTGGTACCCAATAGCTTGTCTAATCTCGGGTCTCAAACCGTTCACAAACTTGAGGCACTTAGACCTCTCAGCATTACCAGTATTATAGTGAGGACAAAATTTGATCAACTCCTCAAATTTCGCCGCATACTCAGCAACCGTCGAATTACCTTGCTTCAACTCAAGAAATTCGATCTCTTTCTTCCCCCGCACATCCTCTGGAAAATACTTCTCCAGAAAGGTTTCTCTAAACAACTCCCACGTAATCACAATATCATCTTCCCCAAATCTTTGGCGAGTATTACCCCACCAATCTTCAGCTTCTTCTTCGAGCATATGAGTCCCAAACTGCACCTTCTGTGCATCCGAGCAATTCATAACTCGAAAAATCTTTTCCACAGCTTTCAACCAAATTTGTGCCTTGTCCGATTCATGAGTTCCCTTGAAGACCGGAGGGTTATTCTTTTGGAATTTCCCCAAAGCACGGAATCCATCATCAGCATGATTCCTCACATTCACATTGGCCGGAGGATTCTGCCCAATTGCCCCCGCCAATCTCGCCAATGCCTCCGCAATCGCTTCGTCGTTCCTCCCTGCAACCATCTTACTAATTCCAACAACAGAACTACGTAAGAACAACTAATATTGATAATGCATCACATGCATATCAATAACACACAGGGAAAAACACTCTAACAACTTGGCCGGACGGACCGACCTGCTCTGATACCACTATTGTAACACCCCCTTCTATACCCCACTTATATATGCATATAAAACAATTAAGCGTATACAAATTCATCAGAGTAAAAATTTTAGGATAAGGTATAAAGGAAGAATGTCACAATTTCACCAACAAAACTCTTTAACATTTTGCTCCATAAAATATGTAACATTTTCGTAGTTTTAGAAATCACATTTCAACATTTAATTTAAGCGGAAGATAACATCATTTAATCAGTTCCAAAATATTAATTCAAATGCACATAAGTCATCCAGATTAATACATCATATCAGTTAGATTACAAAACCACATCAGTTGATACATCGCAATGTATCACAAAAGACTGACTACTAGTCTAACTACCCGGTGTTACATATCAGAGCAGCCGACTCAAAAGAATGAAGACTAACTTCACAAAGGACTCCAGCATCCTAATCTGCAATGCCTCATAGAGCATTATAAAACAGCAGAAGGGTGAGAAATATAACCATAATAATCAAAGCATAAGATTATATATATATATATATATATATATATATATATATATATATATATATATATATATATATATATATATATATATATATATATATATATATATATATATATATATATATATATATATATATATATATATATATATATATATATATATATATATATATATATATATATATATATATATATATATATATATAGGTAGTCATATAACACATATTCACATTTCTCACCACACTTCATTCTCTTAGTCATATATATTTACCACACATATATAGACAAACATGGATATTCACAAAGCATTCCCACATTATGCATACACTTACAATTTCCACAATCTCATCATTCACACATAAGCATCTCTTCATGCATATGTCATATATCAATGTGACTCAACAACTCAATGCAACTCATGCAATGCGGTACCGACTCTCGTTATCTTTTTTCGGTTTTTACATTAAACCGGGTCCACTCTTCTAGACCGATAACCCGTTATCTTTTTTCGGTTTTTACATTAAACCGGGTCCACTCTTCTGTACCGATAACCACAAAGGCCCGTCCTCTAAGCCTTCAAACCCACTCTTCTAGGTTTGGGACAAGCCACTAGTTTCCACGAAACTAACAGACATTGCCTCTTGACTAAATGATGCATGTACAATCAACCACAACAAATGCACTTAAGACCGACATCTTAATCTCATGCATTTACATAATTCATCTCTTCAATAATTACACAATGATTGCACATACAACATATTCACATAACATTCATCGATGTATTCGCAATTCAATAATATCACCACATTAACACACAATGCACACATATCCGCGATATGTTCTCATGCATTATCCACATATATATTCATAATTCAATACAACATCATATTTAGCAAGCAATGCACGCATATCCATTATTATGCTCTCATGCATTCTTCATGTATTTTAACATACAATCGCATATAAACAATATGCATCCACAACACATTTTTCATAGTATGTTTATTCTTTATCTCATGCCATCTCATACAAGGTATACACATCACAATACCAATCATACAATTATAAGTTATGCACACATATCCACCATGTTCTCATGCATACTCATCACATAATTGTATACACATCAAGCATTCGTAAGTTCATTAGACAATACACATACATTCATCATTGTATTCACATGTATTTCTATTTATCATAATTAATACGCATCGCACATCAACTAGGATTCACGCCCGTAGGCTACCCACAGCACACATCATCACAATAGATCATATCTATATCATATCATAGAGGCATTCCCCTATGAGAAACAACCAAACCATCTCCACATGAACAACACAGCAAAAGAAAAATGTTGTCACATTCGCCTTCATTCGTCCGGCGAACCCTCGCAGCGAACACTCGCTAGGCTTCGCCTGGCGAGCCCAAGTCAGTAGCTACTGACTTCATTCGCCACCATTCGCCGGCACCTTCGCTGGGCGAACCTTCGCTATCCACCTTCGCTTGGCGAACTCGCCAGCGAAGTCCACTGGGACTTAATCATAATTACTTGCCAGCATTCGCTAGGCTTCACCTTCGCTTGCCTGGCGAGAGCCAGCGAACCTGCGCAGAACAGAACCCTATTCTGCCTCTCCTTCATCAATCCATCATCAACCAAACCTCAAACATCCAAATCAGTACCAATAACATCAATACATGTTACCCGACTATTCTACGGCATTATTGCTCAGTTTCAACCGATTAAATCATCAATCTACCGATTTATCCAACATTTCCCTAAATGGAAAGTGATGAAAACTCTACCAAAACCCCAACCCAACATACATAACATCATGAAATGATCAAATAGAAACATTTCTCACCCTTACCTCGATTAATCGGAGCTTTGATGTTGGTTCTTGATGATTTTTCCACTTTTCCTCTTCTTCTCCTCTCTTTCTCTTCTTTCTTCTTTCTTTCCTCTTTCTCTCCAAATGTTTCTAACTTTCTTTTCTTCCTCACTTATATATTCCTTTTATTTTCTTTCCTTCCAATTTCCTTTCAATTCTCTATTAATTCCAATTAAAAAAATTAATTCCAATATTAACATAAAATCCCACTAAATCAATTAATTACTACAATTAATTATTTAATGAAATTCGGGCTGTTACACCTCCCAAGTTCAAGGTGCCTGACTTTGAAAAGTATAAGGGCACCACTTGCCCTCGTGTCCACCTGAGATCGTATTACAGAAAAATGTCTGCTCATTCTGAGGACGAGAAGTTGCTGATTCACTTCTTTCAAGACAGTCTTTCCGGGCCATCCCTTGAGTGGTACATGAGTATGGAGCCTACTAGTGTGCGCACATGGAAGGATCTTGCTGAAGCATTTGTGCACCACTACCAATACAATAGCGACTTGGCCCTGAACCGAGTCCAGCTGCAGAATCTGTCGCAGAGGAACAATGAAGGGTTTAAGGAATACGCCCAGCGGTGGCGTGAGTTGGCAGCCAGGGTTCAGCCGCCGATGGTTGAACGTGAGCTCGTGCAGATGTTTGTAGCCACCCTCCCAGGGGTTTACTATGAGAAGTTGGTCAGCGGTATGTCTGGGACCTTCTCAGATCTCATTATCACGGGTGAGCACGTCGAAAATGGGATCAAGATCGGGAAAATTCAAGGTGATTCATCCTCAGCTGGGGGAGGCGGAAAGAAACCTTATAGTGGCAAAAGACGGGAAGGAGAAGTGAGCGTTGTGATCAACGCTCGAAGGAAGGGTAAAGGTCCTCACCAGCAGGTGGCTAGTATAACTATCCCGGCAGTTCAACAGCCGCAGCAGCAGCAGCAGCAACCGAATCAACAAGGATACAGAAAGTACCAGAATCGGGCACCTTTGGCGAACCGTCACCTCGAGACACCACCCATGTCGTACTCGCAACTCTTGCAGACTTTGCTTCAGCTACAGTTGATCCAAAAGAGAATGCTGGCTCCCTTGATAGGGGCCCCTCCGCCAGGGTACGGCGCGAATGCCACTTGTGAGTTCCACTCAGGGGCACCAGGCCACACAATAGAGAACTGCAAAGCCTTTAAGCATAAGGTGCAGGACATGGTGGATGCCAAGATCATCAAATTCTCCAATAATGTGCCAAATGTCACGAAGAATCCTATGCCGAATCATAGGGGAGGCGGAGTAAACGCCATTATCGAAGACGAGAATTTGGATTTGTTGACTGACGTCAGAGATCTGAAGACGCCGCTTAGCTTCGTTAAAGCTAAGTTGATGAAAAGAGGGATCTTTCCGGGTTGCGGAGAGATATGTATGGACTGTGCCACACGTTCTGATGGATGTGAGCAGTTAGTAGAAGGAATCCAAAGTCTGATGACTGAGGGGATTTTACAGTTTAGCAGGAGGGCTGAAAGTGGGTCAGGAGAGGTAGTGCTGAAGCAAGCCGATGAGGTCGCCACCATCACCATCCTTCACCGGACGATAACTATTTCTGCGCCCAAACCGCCCACAATTACTATCACCCGAGCTGGGTCGATACCCTTCGAAAGCACTAACGCCGTCCCGTGGCATTATGGGGCTGAAGTCTACTGCAACGGACAGAAGTTGGAGCTGGAACCGTTTGGGTCGATTGTGGAGAACCTGGCGGGAATCAGTGGTATTACTCGCAGCGGAAGAGTGTTTGCACCACCAGAAGTCATGGCGGATAAGGCGGTCAGAGCTGATGCGGCCGATAAAGGTAAAAGTAAAGTCGTTGAAGAGATCCCACGTGGGGCAGAAAAAGACTTGCTTGTTAAAGATGCCGAGGAGTTTATGCGGTTGATTAAAAAGAGTGACTACAAGATTGTAGATCATCTCCATCAGACGCCCTCAAAGATTTCCATTCTGAACTTGTTGCTGTGTTCTGAAGCACACCGCAACGCGCTGCTGAAGGTGTTGAACGCCGCATATGTACCGCAGGAAATATCGGTGAATCAGCTAGAAGAGGTTGTAGCCCACGTAAATGCCGGGAACGGGCTAGGTTTCACAGACCTGGAGCTGACGCCTAAAGGGAGGAATCACAATAGCTCCCTGCACATCTCGATAGAGTGTAGGGGCACGATTATGTCACACGTGTTGGTGGACACGGGTTCGTCACTTAATGTTCTTCCGAAGAAGGCATTGATGAAGTTGGATACTCGTGGAGTGATTTGCACACCCAGTGATCTGGTTGTGAAAGCGTTCGATGGAACTAAACGCCACGTTTTCGGGGAGGTGACCCTGCCAATCCAAGTCGGTCCGGAAACGTTCGACGCGGTCTTCTATATTATGGACATCATGCATGCCTACAGTTGTCTCTTGGGCCTGCCGTGGATCCATGCTGCTGGTGCCGTGACCTCCACGTTTCACCAGAAACTCAAATATGCTGTCGGGGGTAGCATAGTGACCGTGTGTGGCGAGGAAGACATAATGGTGAGCCATTTGTCGTCCTTCAAGTATCTGGAGATGGATGGTGAAATCCATGAGACTCTATGCCAAGCGTTCGAAGCTGTCAAAGTGAAGGACGTAGCTCCTGTAGTCACAGAAAAGCCAGAGATGACTCTCTCCTCATTCAAGGAAGCTCGGGCCATTGTCCAAGCCGGATCTACCCCAGGCTGGGGGCGAATTTTGGAGATACCTAACAAGCAAGATAAGTTTGGGTTGGGATATTCTCCTGGAGCTGAAGCTTCTTCTTCTTCTAGCAGTGTGTCGCGAGGTAAGGGGCCGATCCAGTTTACCAGTGACAGAGTGATTTTTGAAAGCATCAACGCGGTGTCTGAAGACAGCGGAGATAGCGACTGTGACCTCGACTCTTGGATCCAGCCAAGCAAGCCAGGCGAGGGCCTCAACAATTGGTCCGTCAAGGATATCATCCAGATGACAAGCAAAGAGTAATGATTTACTTTTTCCAATCATTGTACAACCCTATGTCCTACCCGGGGCATTGTGGTTTTATTGTCAGGGCCTTGTTGGATTATGTACATGCATTTTGTTAATAAATCAAAGGCGTTTTATTTGTATTCAAATATTGTGATCTCTGTTATTCCTGTTTTATATTTGTTTTGAAAAACAATAAAATGGCAATGGGGTTTGTGCTAACCTGCACATCCTTGTTTTAAACTTAACCCTTGTTATTGCAGGATCCACATAACAGATGACATCGACTCTGGACCTTCTACGGCTCACTTCGACTTTGATTTCCCGATTTATCAAGCCGAAGAAGAGATTGATGGGGACGAAGACCTTCCTGAAGAGTTGGCCCGCTTGTTGAAACAAGAGGAGAAAGTTATTCTGCCTCATGAAGAGGAGATCGAGATCGTGAATCTGGGTTCTGAAGAACTCGTCAGAAACGTCAGGATAGGGGCTGCACTGCAGAGTGATGTCAAGCAGAGATTAGTCGAAATGCTGAGAGAGTATAGTGACGTCTTTGCTTGGTCATACGAAGATATGCCCGGACTTGATACAAACATCGTGGTCCACCACTTGCCGTTGCGAGAAGATTGTCCTCCCGTCAAGCAGAAGCTTAGGAGGACGAGACCAGATATGGCCGTTAAGATCAAAGAAGAAGTGCAGAAACAGCTTGATGCTGGCTTCTTAGCGGTCACCACTTACCCTTCGTGGGTCGCCAACATAGTGCCTGTACCGAAGAAGGACGGTAAGGTACGAATGTGCGTCGATTATCGGGATTTGAATAGGGCGAGCCCTAAAGATGATTTTCTACTGCCTCATATCGATGTGTTGGTCGACAACACAGCCCAGTTCTCTGTGTTTTCGTTCATGGATGGCTTCTCCGGTTACAACCAGATCAAGATGGCGCCGGAGGACATGGAGAAAACGACGTTTATCACTCCATAGGGAACATTCTGCTACAAGGTAATGCCTTTCGGTCTGAAGAACGCAGGGGCCACTTACCAACGAGCAATGGTAACTTTGTTTCATGACATGATTCATCATGAGATTGAAGTCTATGTTGATGACATGATTGTGAAGTCCCAAACGGAGGAGGGACATCTGGTCAATTTGCTGAAGCTTTTTGAGAGGCTTAGGAAGTTCAGGTTGAGGCTGAATCCTAACAAGTGTACTTTCGGAGTACGGTCCGGAAAGTTACTGGGGTTTATCGTGAGCGAAAGAGGCATCGAGGTTGACCCTGCGAAGATAAAAGCCATACAAGAAATGCCAGTGACAAAAACAGAAAAAGAAGTTCGTGGTTTCCTGGGCAGAATAAACTACATTGCAAGGTTTATTTCTCAGCTCACGGCCACGTGTGAACCGATGTTCAAGCTTTTAAAGAAAGATCAGGCGATTATCTGGAACGAGGATAGCCAGAAGGCATTCGACAAGATAAAGCAGTATCTTCAGGAACCTCCAATCTTGATACCCCCAGTGGCTGGACGACCACTAATCATGTACTTGACAGTTCTTGAGAATAGTATGGGGTGTGTTCTCGGTCAGCACGACGAGACGGGCAGAAAAGAGCATGCCATTTACTACTTGAGTAAAAAGTTCACTGACTATGAATCTCGTTACTCGATGCTGGAGAAGACGTGTTGTGCACTAGCCTGGGCTGCCAAACGTTTGCGACAGTACATGCTCAACCACACCACCCTGCTAATTTCGAAGATGGATCCGATCAAGTAAGTCTTCGAGAAGCAGGCGCTTTCAGGTAGGATTGCCAGATGGCAAATGGTCTTGACAGAATATGATATTCAGTACGTTTCCCAGAAGGCCATCATGGGAAGCGTATTGTCTGATTACCTTTCCGAACAGCCGATCGAGGATTACCAGCCTATGAAATTTGAATTCCCTGATGAGGATATCATGTTTCTCAAAGCGAAGGATTGCGATGAACCGTTGCCCGACGAGGGGCCAGATAGGAAATCCCAGTGGAAATTGATATTCGACGGGGCGGTTAATTCCTACGGAAATGGCATTGGGGCGATCATCACGACTCCCCATGGATCCCACATCCCGTTTACTGCGAGACTGACGTTTCCAGTCACCAATAATGAAGCGGAGTACGAAGCATGCATCATGGGTCTAGAAGAGGCAATCGATTTGAGAATCAAGAACCTAGACGTATATGGTGACTCGGCGCTTGTAATCAACCAAATTAAAGGGGAGTGGGAGACTCGTCAATCGAATTTGGTGCCGTACATGAATTATCCCAGAAGGCTACTTCCGTTCTTTGATCGAGTGGAACTCCATCATGTGCCCAGAGCAGAAAATCAGATGGCTGATGCCTTAGCCACGTTGGCTTCGATGTATAAAGTCAATTTTTGGAATGAAGCTCCAAGAATTGTCTTTTCTCGTCTTGATAGACCTGCATTCGTCTTTGCAATCGAGGAAGCCGCCGATGGCAAGCCATGGTTCCACGACATCCAGACTTTCCTTATGACTAAGGAGTATCCTGCGGGTCCGTCAACCCAGGATAAGAAGACTCTGAGGAGGCTGTCTGGAAATTTTTATCTCAATCCTGATGGAGTTTTGTATAAAAGAAACCACGATCTCGTGCTACTCAGATGTGTAGATGAGAAAGAAGCGAGTATGCTCATGGAAGAAGTCCATGAAGGCACATTTGGTACGCACGCCGGCGGGCATGCTATGACAAGAAAGATCCTGAAAGCAGGATATTACTGGCTGACGATGGAATCAGATTGCTTTAAATTCGCGAAGAGATGTCATAAATGCCAGATTTATGCTGATAAAGTTCATGTGCCGCCGTGCCCGTTAAATGTCATGTCCTCCCCGTGGCCGTTCTCCATGTGGGGCATCGACATGATAGGCAAGATCGAGCCCACTGCATCTAACGGTCATCGCTTCATTCTAGTAGCTATCGACTACTTCACCAAGTGGGTGGAGGCAGTCTCATATGCTAATGTGACCAAGCAGGTGGTGGCTAAATTCATAAAGAGGGACATCATCTGTCGTTACGGAATTCCTGAGCGGATCATTACGGATAATGGTTCGAATTTGAATAACAAGATGATGAAGGAGCTATGCCAGAGTTTCAAGATTGAACACCTCAACTCATCTCCTTACCGGCCGAAGATGAATGGCGTTGTTGAAGCGGCCAATAAGAACATAAAGAAGATTGTTCAGAAGATGGTTGTGACCTACAAAGATTGGCACGAGATGCTGCCATTTGCACTGCACGGTTATCGTACAACGGTACATACATCAACCGGGGAAACTCCTTTCTCCTTAGTGTACGGTATGGAAGCTGTCCTACCATTAGAAGTGGAGATCCCTTCTTTACGAGTTTTGGTTGACGTGAAACTCGACGAGGCAGAATGGATTATGAACCGACTGAACCAACTCAGCCTGATGGACGAGAAGAGGTTGGCATCGATTGCGCATGGTCGTTTATACCAAAGCCGAATGAAGAAAGCTTATGATAAGAAGGTGCGTCCTAGAAGCTTTCAGACGGGTGATCTCGTCCTGAAGAAGATTCTTCCTCCATACTCCGATCACCGGGGCAAGTGGACTCCCAATTACGAAGGTCCGTACGTCGTCAGCAAGGTCTTCTCGGGAGGAGCTTTGTTGTTATCCACGATGGATGGTGAAGATTTTGCATCCCCGGTGAACGCGGACGCAGTTAAAAAATACATTGCTTGAAAGCGACCCGCTGGACAGTAAAAAGAGAGTCCAGGCAAAAATGGGGCATCCCGGCGAACCATAAAAAAGGGAAAAGGGTTCGGGCAAAAATTAGGGATATAAATTGAAAAAATGTACACCCGCAAAGTCGAAAACCCGGATGGGCGACTTTGGCAAAAAAGGGTATCCCGGTGAACTGAAAACCCGCAAAGGGCGGTTCACGCAAAAGTTAGGGATTTGAAAAAGCAAATGACTGCGTTTCGCGTGTGGACTGTATTTCTTTAGTGGTTTGGAGGACCTGAGGGCCGTTTATCTGAATCAATCTCTTCTGAAGCTGAAGCGTCGGAGAAGTATCGAAGTCGAGTGGGTCATAGAGGGATCAACTCATGGTGTTCGTCTACGCCTCGTTGCCGACATTTGTATATACTGATGTATATTTATGTTTTATTTTTTGCGCGGCTTCCTCATTCCAGGAGCTTGCATCCGTTGTAAAACATTTTTACCCATTCAGGGGTTCGTTATCAATAAAATGTATACTATTCAGCAATTCTGTTTGTCTGTTTAGCATTTATCTGTTTTGTTTGCGAAAAAGAACGCCGATGTTTTTGATAAAATGCGCATACATAAACTTACTGGCCTAGGCCACTGATTGTTGAAACAATGAATTACTTGAACCTTGTCACAAGATAATAACCTTGATAGGTCCCTTTGAGAAGGGTATCTTGTCTGTTTGTTTGTGTTGTTACAGGTGTAGCATATTCCAGACAATGCGCCGTGCGTATCCCCACGCAGGACGATTCCTCCTCCTTCAGCAAGGTTCAGCAGCCTCTCCCCGCAGAGTCTGAACGCGAGATTGTGAACATTGATATGTCTCCCCAGGCAGAGAAGATTCTCTCCCCAATCCGATGCATCCTGAAGGAACGTCATCTCCTCAGCTGAGTCAGGCGCCGAAGCATATGTTCATCCCCCAGCACCGGGTCACAAGTGCAGGTCTCGTAGGAGACTATCCATTCACTGAAGTGTGCAGCAATTGATGGTTCAAGACTGAAGTCTCCAGCGGAATTGAGATTCCCCACAGAGTCGTACTCTCCCCAGCAAGCAGAATGATTCCTTCTTCCTTAGCCGAGTTTGCAGATCCCCAAGAGAGCCGAGTCCTTGGAAGCCGCTCAGGCCATGATTGGTTTTCCCCAGTGGAGTGTTGAATGGCTGATGCCACATTTCCCCACCAGAGTCGTTATCTCTAGGGAAGTAGCCGTGAAGGCCGCGCAGTTTATTCTTGCGATCGACATCGCTTGCCCTCAGCAGGTCCAGGTTCTCGTAGAGCTTCGTCCCCCTGCAGCAGTTAACTGAAGTTCACTTCCCCACAGCGTCCAATTGAGATTGGCGTGACTTTTTCTCCTCAGCAGGATGATTCCTCCCCCTATCTGAGTGGTTCTTTCTCCTTGACAGGAGGATTCTCCCTTCAGCATTTATTTTGCTGACGGATCGCATCATTTTGCATGACTGCATAGCATTTATCATAAACGCATAGCATTTCCACCGTGTGGAGCATTGCGCCATTGCCGAAGCATATGCATAATAAGCATGATCTAGGTTGTTACCGTTCTTGTTTTGCAGGTGTTCCGCCGCAGAATTGCTCAAGATGATTCTTGAATTCTCCCCAACGGAGTCGCTTGCTCAAGATGATTCTTGAATTCTCCCCAACGGAGTCGCTTGCTCAAGATGATTCTTGAATTCTCCCCAACGGAGTCGCTTGCTCAAGATGATTCTTGAATTCCCCAGCAAGGTCGTTTGCTTAAGATGATTCTTAAAACCCCCAGTGCAGTCGCCAGAGTTGGTTGCTCAAGTTGATGCTTAGAGTCCCCGGCAGAGAGTTTGCTCAGGATGATTCCTGAAATCTCCAGCATAGTTATCGGTCCAGGATGATTCCTGAAGTTCCCCGGCGGAGTTATTAGTCCAAGATGATTCTTGAAGTCCTCAGCAGAGTTGATTCATCCAGAATGATTCCTGGATCCCCGAAGCAGAGTTACTTGATAGTTCTCCAGAACCCCCAGCGGAGGTGCGTCATCCCCGGCAGGTTTCTGAACAGCGAAGTTGAAACTTCCCCTGAAGACTTGATGATTGAAGTCCGACCGTGTTAACGAAGCAGTTCTCTCAGCTGATGCGGAGTGCCTGATGGCAGAAGTTTGGGTATCCCCAATTGGTTCATGATTGGCCGTGAATTCCATTCCCGACTTACTGATGAAGTCCGGCTGATGCCTAAAAGTTTTCTTTGAATGCCCAATGGCATGACTAACTTGATTGTTGACCTGATGAGTCCCGAGGAATCTTGATGCCTGACGGCATGATCGACCATGTATTACCGGTTACCGTGTGACCAATTCCCCAGCTAGTTGTCGTGCAGCTAATATTTCAGTTTTTGAAGATTTGTTCCCGTCAGAGTACCGTGTACTTGTTGATAACACGAAATCATATAGATATTTTCATGCATAATTCAACTAAAGTCTAACCGTTTTCGATCCGATTTCGGGTTATTTCCATGTATTTGTCTGATGTTTTTGCAGGTATTCAACGATCACGTCTAAACAAGGCAACATGAAGAAAAGAAGCAATCCCAGATGAAATATGGATGAAAAAGGAGTGAAAACACAATGAAAAACGCAGTAGACAGTTTTTGCTGATGTGACGACCGTCACAGATGCATGACGACCGTCACACGGGTGACGACCGTCACACCTTGTGACGACCGTCATGCAGGCAAAAACGCCCCACTCAGATTACACGTCAAAAGAGCAGTTCCAATTCCCATTAAATGGTCCACTACTCCCTAAATTATCTGCCTCAAGATCCATCATCCTCAGAGGTAACCGTTGGGATTCCACTTCTATAAAAAGGGAAGCAGGGGACTTCAAAAAGGGAGCTGCATTCATACCACGAAGTGCTGCCAAATTTATTTTCCAGAGAAAATTTACTTTCAGTTATTATTTGTATCCATTTCTCCAGTTTTATTTGTATCCCTTTCCTTTATTTCCCTGCCACTTTCCTCATTCCCATTTCCGCTCTTCTGTAATTGTTACTGCACTGTACGATCGAATTGGAACTAAAGACAGAATCCTGCCAACATCTGTGGAGGATCTGCCCAAAGGCCAATTGGCATTATTTACAGGTTTTCATTTTGATCGACTTCTATTTTATCATAATGCAATTTATTATTTATTATTATTATTTATGTTTTTCTTTTCCAAATTTCATGTCTAGCTAAACTTAGGTAATCGATATGTAGTAATAATTCGAATGGGATTTGATAACTCTTGTTTTAAAACTTTCTTTTCACAAAAATAACTTATGGTCTAAGTGTTTAAAAATTGATTTACGAAATAAACTTCGTCGCGAAAGCGAGAACTTATTTTAAAGTAGTTTTGCCACGAAAGTGGGAAATTAATTAAGATACGAACCAACAAGCGAAAGCTGCGGTAAGGTCGGATAGTAAACACTAGGCATTTGTTTTAATAACAGCGAAAGCACTTTAAAACGAATTAGAACTTAGAGATTTCCAAAAAGTAATTTTAACCCCGAATGGAATACGAAAGTATACGTTAGGCCCTTAGGATTATGATTAGCGTCAATAACCATTGTGAGACGAGAGTCTTCAAATCTCCATTTTCTGCTTAAATGAACTGTGAAAACTATTTCATACACCAGGAACTTATCAAATCCCTGAAGAACACAATTACTACGTATCGATTCAATTAATTAAAATCTAAATAGTAATCTTAGTTTTCCCCTGTTAGTGACAATCTTATTCCCTTAAAACATATTCTACCTAGATAAACATAGTAACTCCCGAGAACACTAGTTTGATTACGAGTCCCTGTGGGATCGATATCTTTTATTACTACGCGATAGACTGTGCACTTGCAGTTAGTTGTATTAGACATAGAAAGTCGCGATCAAGTTTTTGGCGCCATTGCCGGGGATCCGTTTAGTCAATAGTGTAACCTTCTGTTACACCGTATAGACTAGGTAAACAATTTTCATTATTCCTTTACTAGTGCTGTCGATTGTATGCCAAGTGATCGCCCACAAAGCGATATCTTGAAACCTTCAGTCGCAGAACTAGAGCGCTTCTTACATCTAAGAAGCCGAATCATTGAGTACCAACTCAAACATAACATTCCTGATCCTCTCACTCCCATTCTCAAATCCGAAGAAGAACCGACGATGGCTGAAGGACCTCCGAACAAACCGCTGAAGGCATACGCTACACCATCTCAGATGGAGCCTAGAAGTAGCATTGCTGCCCCAGCTATTACCCGAAATGATTTTGAGCTGAAACCATCATTGCTGTCGGCTGTACAACAAAACCAATTCTCAGGAAACACAACTGAGGATCTGAACGAACATCTAACGAAGTTTGTACAATACGCAGACACAGTGAAAGCAAATGGAGTAACTCCAGACGCGATAAGACTTCGTCTTTTCCCATTCTCTCTTAGAGACAGAGCGTGGACATGGTTGCAATCGTTACCATCCAACTCCGTTACGACGTGGGAGCAATTGAAGAACGTCTTCTTAGCGAGATATTTTCCACCAAGCAAAACTGCTATGCTTAGAGCTCAAATCAACGGATTTCGACAGAAAGATACTGAATCTCTTTACGAAGCATGGGAACGATTCAAAGATATGATAAGAACATGTCCTCACCACGGTCTAGAAGACTGGGTGACAATCCATACTTTCTATAATGGGCTTCTATATAATACTAGATTGACAATAGACGCTGCCGCGGGCGGTGCACTTATGGATAAGCCATACGATGAAGCCTATCAACTAATAGAAAACATGTCACAAAACCATTGCCAATGGGGAGGTGAACGCACTCCAAATGAGAAAACCTCAGCGAAAGGTGGGATGTACGAAATCAGCAGCCTTGAAAAGTTCAATGCTAAAGTAGATGCTCTAGCACAAAAGATCGATAGTCTGACCGTTAACCCCACTGCAACTGTCGCTGCAGTAACTCCAAATTGCGAGTTATGCGGAAGCACCACTCATAATGCACCCGAATGCCCATTGCTAGCCGGAATCCCGCCAGACCAGGTAAATTATGCTCAAGGAAATCCCTACGCAAATACCTACAACCCAGGTTGGCGAAATCATCCAAACTTTTCTTACAGAAGCGAAAATGCATTACAAATGCCTACTGCTCCGCAAGGATATCAAAAACCAGCTGCTCAGAATGCACCTAGGAATCAAACCTCGAAATGATGATGGAAAAGTTCATAGCTACTCAAGCTCAGACGAACAAAGAGTTCCTGAATCAAAACATACACATTAGCGAGCAAATTAAACAGTTGACAGGAAAAGTAAACGCTCTAGCCACCCACAACAAAATGTTAGAAACTCAGATATCACAAGTGGCTCAACAGCAAGCATCTGCTGCCGCACCTGCAGGCACATTTCCTGGACAACCCAAACAGAATCCCAAAGGCCAAGCAAATGCTGTGATACTAAGAAGTGGAAAAGAATTGGACGAACCGATCGATCCGAGGACCGAAAACTCAGCCATGCAACAGAAACCAACTGAACAAGCAGAAAAGGAATCTGAGTTAGAGAAGAAGGAAGACAACGAGAAGGAGGATACCGCAAGTGAAAAAACTCAAGCACCTCCAGCGCCATATAAACCACCTATCCCTTATCCGCAAAGACTAATAAACTCTAAAACTTCAGGACAGTTTAAGAAATTTGTAGAGCTCCTTAAACAGCTGAATATTACTATTCCTTTTACGGAAGCGATAACTCAAATGCCGTCATACGCCAAATTTCTCAAAGAGATCCTGTCAAATAAGAGAAAGATCGAGGATAACGAAACAGTTACACTTACGGCAGAGTGTAGCGCCATTATTCAGAACCGCATGCCTCCTAAATTAAAAGACCCAGGTAGTTTCTCCATACCCTGCGTCATAGGAAAGTTCGTAATAGACAAAGCCCTATGCGATTTAGGAGCCAGTATCAGTGTTATGCCCTTATCTATATGCAAAAAGCTGAATATGGGAGACCTCAGGCCAACCAAAATGTCCGTACAATTAGCTGACAGATCAGTAAAATACCCCGTCGGAATACTGGAGAACGTTCCAGTACGCATAGGACAATTCTACATTCCAACCGACTTCATAATCATGGACATCAAGGAGGACACTGTAACCCCAATTATCCTAGGAAGACCATTCCTAGCTACAGCCGGAGCGATTATAGACGTGAAGAAAGGAAGGCTAACATTCGAAGTAGGAGAAGAAAAGATAGAGTTCATTCTCACCAAGTTCTTACAAGCACCAGCAATAGACGATACCTGCTATTTAGTAGACGAAATTGACGAATGCATAAGAGAACTTGAAAATGAAGAGACCACGTATTCAGAAATAATAAAGATTCAAATACCCGACATTTCTGAAGACGATAATTGGCGTAAACCGTATAAAGACGACAGCCTAAGCGAAAGCTTAGCACTGACACCAAACCATATGCCAGGTCCGAAGAACCCATCTTTAGAGCTTAAAACTCTACCCAAAAACCTCAGATATGAATTTCTAGACGATGAACTAAAAAGACCAGTGATAGTCAACGCCGACTTAGGACAACCAGAAACCGAAAAGTTATTAGAAGTCCTAAAGAAGTACCCCACCGTGCTAGGCTATAACATAAGCGATTTAAAAGGTATAAGCCCTTCGATCTGTATGCATCGAATTACAATAGAGAAAGACTCTAAAACTTCTCGAGAGCATCAGAGAAGACTAAACCCCATCCTGAGCACTGTAGTCCGAGATGAAGTAAAGAAATTACTTGATGCAGGAATCATCTATCCGATCTCCGATAGTGAATGGGTTAGCCCAGTTCATGTCGTACCAAAGAAAGGAGGAGTCACAGTAGTTAAAAACGAAAAAGGCGAATCGATAACAAAAAGAGTCGTGACTGGAAGTAGGATGTGTATTGATTATAAGAAGCTCAACAAGGCTACGCGCAAAGATCACTTCCCGCTACCCTTCATAGACCAAATGTTAGAAAGACTAGCCAAACATTCATATTTCTGCTATCTAGATGGTTACTCAGGATTCTTCCAAATTCCCATCCATCCTGATGACCAAGAAAAGACTACATTCACCTGTCCTTACGGTACTTTTGCTTACCGCCGAATGCCGTTCGGACTCTGTAACGCTCCAGCAACCTTCCAAAGATGCATGATGGCAATCTTCGCAAATTTCATAGACGACATTATGGAAGTGTTTATGGATGATTTCTCGGTATGTGGACAAAGTTTCGAAGGATGCTTACAAAACTTAGAAATGGTACTAGAACGTTGCGTAAAAGTAAACCTCGTCCTAAATTGGGAGAAATGCCATTTTATGGTCCGACAAGGAATAGTTCTAGGACACGTCATATCAGATAGAGGGATTGAGGTAGACAAAGCCAAAATAGAGATTATAAAAGATCTCCAACCTCCAAAATCCGTACGAGAGATACGGAGTTTTCTAGGACATGCCGGTTTCTACAGAAGATTTATAAAAGATTTCTCGAAAATCACAAAACCTTTGACCGGCCTGTTGATGAAAGATGTTGAGTTCGTCTTTGACGACGACTGTTTAAAAGCATTCGAAACATTAAAATCAGCCCTTATCACCGCACCAATCATGCAACCACCAGATTGGAGACTACCATTTGAAATCATGTGCGACGCGAGTGATTACGCTGTAGGCGCAGTTCTAGGACAAAGGAAGGACAAGAAACTCCATGCCATTTACTACGCCAGTAGAACCTTGGATCCTGCCCAAATGAACTACGCTACCACAGAAAAGGAACTTCTAGCAGTTATATTTGCGCTTGACAAATTCCGTTCTTACCTAGTAGGAGCAAAAATTATAATACACACAGACCACGCTGCCATAAGGTACCTAATAAGCAAAAAGGATGCCAAACCAAGACTATTGAGATGGATCCTGTTATTACAAGAGTTTGACTTAGAAATCAAAGATAAGAAAGGAACCGAGAACGTTGTTGCGGATCATTTATCCCGAATAGAAGGCATCAGACACGAACCAGTACCGATAAATGACGATTTCCCGTACGAACGTCTGATAGCCAAATTAGAAAGTGACACACCCAATGCAATCTCGGAAGATCCAGAATTCGAAAAAGCCGTAGAAGCCGTCTATGCCCAAGTCACATTACCTTGGTATGCTGACATCGTTAATTACCTCGTTGCGGGCGTGCTTCCACCAGATCTTACTTATCAGCAAAAGAAGAAATTCTTCCACGATCTGAAACACTATTATTGGGACGAACCTCTACTCTTCAAGAGAGGGGCCGACAACATATATCGTCGCTGTGTCCCAGAGGAAGAAATAGAAAATATTATTTCCCAATGCCACTCAGCACCATATGGTGGTCATGCTAGTACATCCAAGACGTGCGCTAAGATTCTCCAAGCCGGCTTATTCTGGCCTAATCTCTGGAAAGACGTTCACATCGCTGTGCAAAAGTGCGATAGATGCCAACGAACTGGCAACATCTCACGATGCGATGAAATGCCTCAGAAAGGAATCTTAGAGGTAGAAGTCTTCGACGTCTGGGGAATAGATTTCATGGGACCTTTCCCTCCTTCTTTTGGTAATAATTACATACTCGTCGCTGTCGATTATGTGTCTAAATGGATAGAAGCCATAGCTGCTCCAACAAACGACGCATGAGTAGTAATCAAACTCTTCAAGAACACAATCTTTCCTAGATTCGGTGTACCCAGACTCATCATTAGTGACGGAGGATCTCACTTCATATCACGAATATTCGATAAACTGCTTTCTAGATATGGAGTCAGGCACCGAGTAGCTACACCTTATCATCCGCAAACTAGCGGACAAGTAGAGGTCTCAAACAGAGAAATAAAACAGATCTTGGAAAAGACTGTCGCTACCTCGATAAAAGATTGGTCATCAAAGCTACAAGAAGCTTTATGGGCTTATAGGACCGCATTTAAGACACAAATAGGTACTACCCCCTATAAATTAGTTTACGGTAAATCCTTCCATCTCCCTGTAGAGTTAGAGCATAAGGCCTTCTGGGCCATTAAGACACTCAACTTCAACTACACCGAGGCAGGAGAAAAGCGAATCTTGAACTTACACGAGTTGGAAGAACTTCGATTAGACGCTTACAAAAATGCCCGTATCTACAAAGAACGAACTAAAAAGTGGCATGATAAACGTTCAATCAAGAAACAATTCAGTGTGGGAGACATCGTATTGCTTTTTAATTCACGATTAAAACTCTTCCCAGGAAAACTAAAATCTAGGTGGTCTGGACCCTATGAAGTGACTAAAGTACTTCAGAGTGGAGCTGTTGAAATTACCGACAAGACAAATGCACCGTTTATCGTAAACGGGCAATGTCTAAAACATTACAATAAGGACGATAACAGTCCTCAAGTCAGCAATATAACATTGCTTGAGCTTCCGGCTCAAACACCCGAATAGCTTCTCACCAAGCTATCGTCAGGCTTTAGACGTTAAAAACAGCGCTTATTGGGAGGCAACCCAAATTTCCCTCGTCATTGCATTTCATTTTTCCTTAAAATTCTACTTTGAAAAATCCAACAAAAATCCTAAAATTACTACTACTTTCTACTTTCGTTCATTTTCGTACCTTTATTCTTATTTTAATTTTTTTTCCTTTTTGTCTTTTGTTTCTACCACTTTTCGTTTCTAAAAATCCTGACTTCAATTTCTTGTTTTAAACTTTTCAGGATTTTTAAAGCCTTCAAAACATTTCTTTTGTTTTCTCCGAATTACCTGCGAATATGGCCGAGTACGATTTCGCAAAGGTTCACTTCAGAGGACTCGCTCAGAAGGCAAGATTTGCAGCACTGACCGAAAGAGAATTCGCCTTAACGCTGTATTATGATAAGGCTACTATGGATAAACTAGGGATCACGGATAGCATTCAATACCTGTTCAATCAACTGGGTTGGGAGAACACTGCTCTGAAAACACGCTTCGCTACCTACAAGGATCTTACCTACGAATTCCTCAGTTCCTTCAAATATACACCCAACTATGGTTTTGGATCCAGCACAGAGTTGATTACCTTCCGATTGTTTGGAATGGACCAAACCCACAACAGGATGTCACTAGCTAACCTCCTAGGATTCCCTAGCGGACCGCATGTGTTCATCAGTGCAGAAGATGACGATATTGATTTGCAACTCGATCACTTCTGGGGTAGAATCACAGGCGACTATCACCCTGAACCAGACAGAATGTACAATGATGACATTCATAACCCAGCCTTTAGATACTTCCATAAGATACTAGCTCACACCTTGTTTGGAAAAGAAGAAAATATTACCACAGTGTCTAAGGAAGAGTTATTCATCATGTTTTGTGCTTCTCAGGGACGGACAGTAAATGCAGTGCCTTTCATGATGAGATCCTTCAAACGCCTCACGCTGGAACCTCAGACACCTATTCTTATAGGAGGACTAGTAACAATGATTGCCCACGAGCTTGGCCTTAGATTCCATCTAAATGCCAGCACTCGTTTTGGTAACATCAGACCCATGAACATACAATTCTGCTTTAACAGGCGCATCTTAGGGAATATGGGACCTGGATCGTACGAGTACCTTATTAACGAAAAACCAGTACAGCTATTCACACTGCCCGATCACCTGATGACAAGCATCCACAACAAGGATAACTGGCTCTACGAATTGGATGAGCCTATGGGACCTCCTTCACCACAGTCAACACCCCAGGACTATATGTATGACAGTGACCACATCTCTGAGGCACACGACTACATGTACTATGAGGACGCCGCCTCTGAAAATGAAGTAGACCCTATGACTCCTCCACACTACAATACTTATCCTGAGCCTATCCCTGAGGAAACAACCGACAAAATGGATACCGTGTTACTCAGATTGGACGACGTTGATAAAGCTCTGACTAATGTAAAAGCTGATATCGCAGGCATGCACAGTGACATGATAGGCTTCATGGATCTAGTCTGCGACCAACTCGACTACTATTTACAGAAATTCGAGGAATTGAAGGCACAAAAAGATTAGTTATTAGCTCGTAGCAGTAGTTTCAGTTTAGTCTAGTCTAGTTTAGTTTCATTTAATCATTTGGATTTTTCGCATTTTTAGTTTCATTATGTACTACATACAATTGTTTCAATTTTATGTTATTTCAATTCTAGTTTTGTTCAATTATTCTGTTTTCGCATTATTTATTGATTGTTGGCTATAATCTTACATCAACGTAGCAATACTAAGCTTTAAAATCACCCCGAATACGCCCTCAGAGCAAAATTTTGCGTTCTGCAGATTTTGCTGTTGTGACGACCGTCACAGCCCCATGACGAGCGTCACACGGGTGACGACCGTCACACCTTTGTGACGACCGTCACGCAGCCCAGAACTGCAATCTGATATAACAGGGGTCGTGTTCCTTTCCACTCCCCACATTATCACTTTCAAACTTCCAAAATTCATACCCCACTACGATTTTCGTCCTCCCCAATTGAACTATAAACCTCAACTCCAAATTCAACCTCCAAACCACCGTTCTGTCACATTTCCATCTCTGCCGAAAAACCCCAAAACCTCCAAAAACTCTCCATCTTCAACAATGGCCGGAAACGCAGATATCAGCAACATTTCCTTCCCTGAGGGCGAGTTAGGCGAGAGACAACGAGCACAGTACACTGCATTTCATCAGAGGTCGCTCCAGCCAACTCACTACCCGCACCTTCCATCACTTACGGAGCTCGGACTCCTCGAAGGTGTAACCTGGATGCTTCAACGAGCAGGCATCTGGAACCTCTGCTCCAACCCCCAGCCGACCTACGAACAGCTCACCCTTGAGTTCTTGAGTTCGTTCTCATACATCACCAGCAGCGGCGAACTCAACCAGCACTCAGGTGTCGCTTGCTTCCGGATGTTTGGCGTTAACTATCAGCTGCACCAAAACCAGATTGCCGGCATCCTACAGCTACCCCGCGGTGACAACGCTCATCGCCGCATCACTGATCAGTTCCAGCACGAAGCCTTCGCACTGTGGTATCAGTTGACCGGCCTAAATGCCGATGGTTGGGACTCCCTACACGCCACTCACATCCATAACCCCGCCATCAGGTACTTTCACAGGATGTTGAGCAACACCATCTTCGCCAGAGACAGCAACCACAAAGTGAACTCCAAGGAGCTCTTCTTTCTGCATTGCGTCTTCAACAATGAACCTGTCAACGCTGCCCCGTTTCTGCTGGCCCACATTCAGGCCAACTGCAACCGTGGCTCGAAGCCATTCTACTTTGGCGGGATTGTCACGACGATTGCACTTGGGCTGAACCTTGGCGACCGCCTCCAGCACCTCCAGTCCATCCCCTCGGTGTTCCTTGACACCGACCACTGCAGGGCCTCCCATCTCATCCGCTCCCGAGCTGACGGGAAATATCATCCGGTTGTGCGTGGTAAGACAGTCCGAAGCATCATCCTTCCGTCCCGCACCCGCATCCATCCTGAGGACCGTACCAACTGGTTGTTCGACCTCACTGCCCCTCCTGCTGCCGCTGTTCCTACTCAGGAACCCACTCATGATTCCGAAGATGAAATCCAAGCTGAGTTGGACAGGTCCGAGCAGCCAGAGGCATCGCAGCCTCCTCCTCCAGTAGGTACATCATCCTGCCGCCGCCGTCACCATCCCGTGCCCGACTACACCGAAGAGGACCTCCGTCGCTCCCTAGACCAGTAGGCACAGATACTCACGATGCTGCAGCAGCAGAACCAGCGAGCTGACCAGTTCGAAGCTTGGCACCGGCCTCAAATGCAACAACTTCACACCGGCCAAGCTACGATCACTGAGAGCCTAGCGAATCTGACCCTGCAGGTCGAAGGACTCCGAGACACGGTCTACCACACCGGAGCCATGAGCTATAAGGACAGAGTAGCCCTTGCTAGAGCCAGAGGACGCCAGCGTGGACGTGACAGGCCCCGGGACTAGATTTTCATTTTTTTTCTTTATTGTTTACTATATTCCAGTTCTTTGTATTTTCATTTTCAGTTGTATCTCCCTCTCGCATGCTTCAAGAATCAGTGAGGACACTGATCGAGATAGTGTGGGAGCGGAGCCTTATTCCACTGTATTCAGAACTTCCCTTATTTCCTGTATTTCCAATTCACTGCACTTTGAATTCTGGTAATATCTATTTTACACTTTCTATTTCTAGCAAATAAAGCGCGTCTATATATTTTTCACGTTACGCAAACTATCCCCACATTATTCAACGTAAACAAAAACTTTCATTTGTTCCTCAAAAGCAAAAGCATCACGAGAATGCACCTGAGTTCAAACCGAGTTTTGAAACTCCGAGGAAACGACAGTTCTAACAAAACCAGTATCGTCCAGACACCTTAGATCTCTAGTTTATGCGAGTTGGTTTCACCACCTACGTGTACCAAAGTCTCAAGTGTCTACGCAAACTCAACCCCAAGTAGTTTATACTAGCAGTCAGCACCATCCTAAAAACACTTCTAAGCGAGCGACCGATGCAAATAAGTGTATGATCTCCAAAAAGATGAAAAATCATGAAAAGAGAGCTAAAAAGCCCAAGAATATAAGATTCGTTTCCATCTAAGTTAGGTGCTCCTCACCCGAGCATTTAGCCCAACGGCACGAAAAACCCATTGAAAAATTAATGACACCAAATTATGATCAATGAAGAAGATCAAAAACAAAAACGAGATCATATTCACTAACAGGTCGACTTGCCATGAGAGTGTGCGGACAACGGGCTTAATGTGATTGCGCTAGAACAAACAGGGTGAACTTGCCACGAGAACCTTGACACCAAGATACGGTAGCATGACTGAGACTGATTTGCAATAAAAGGGAGACCTCCGGAGACTTGTAGTCCAGTGTCGTCGTGATACTCGTCTTGTTCCTACCAAGAATCCCGGTTTTTCCAAACTCTGCGAACGAAGAAGCAGCCTCGTGCTTGCCGACTTTTCCACGTTTTACTTGAGGACAAGAAAAGATTCAAGCTTAGGGGAGTTTGATAACACGAAATCATATAGATATTTTCATGCATAATTCAACTAAAGTCTAACCGTTTTCGATCCGATTTCGGGTTATTTCCATGTATTTGTCTGATGTTTTTGCAGGTATTCAACGATCACGTCTAAACAAGGCAACATGAAGAAAAGAAGCAATCCCAGATGAAATATGGACGAAAAAGGAGTGAAAACACAATGAAAAGCGCATCAGACAGTTTTTGCTGATGTGACGACCGTCACAGATGCATGACGACCGTCACACGGGTGACGACCGTCACACCTTGTGACGACCGTCATGCAGGCAAAAACGCCCCACTCAGATTACACGTCAAAAGAGCAGTTCCAATTCCCATTAAATGGTCCACTACTCCCTAAATTATCTGCCTCAAGGTCCATCATCCTTAGAGGTAACCGTTGGGATTCCACTTCTATAAAAAGGGAAGCAGGGGACTTCAAAAAGGGAGCTGCATTCATACCACGAAGTGCTGCCAAATTTATTTTCCAGAGCAAATTTACTTTCAGTTATTATTTGTATTCATTTCTCCAGTTTTATTTGTATCCCTTTCCTTTATTTCCATGCCACTTTCCTCATTCCCATTTCCGCTCTTCTATAATTGTTACTGCACTGTACGATCGAATTGGAACTAAAGACAGAATCCTGCCAACATCTGTGGAGGATCTGCCCAAAGGCCAATTGGCATTATTTACAGGTTTTCATTTTGATCGACTTCTATTTTATCATAATGCAATTTATTATTTATTATTATTATTTATGTTTTGCTTTTCCAAATTCCATGTCTAGCTAAACTTAGGTAATCGATATGTAGTAATAATTCGAATGGGATTTGATAACTCTTGTTTGAAAACTTTCTTTTCACAAAAATAACTTATGGTCTAAGTGTTTAAAAATTGATTTACGAAATAAACTTCGTCGCGAAAGCGAGAACTTATTTTAAAGTAGTTTTGCCACGAAAGTGGGAAATTAATTAAGATACGAACCAACAAGCGAAAGCTGCGGTAAGGTCGGATAGTAAACACTAGGCATTTGTTTTAATAACAGCGAAAGCACTTTAAAACGAATTAGAACTTAGAGATTTCCAAAAAGTAATTTTAACCCCGAACGGAATACGAAAGTATATGTTAGGCCCTTAGTATTATGATTAGCGTCAATAACCATTGTGAGACGAGAGTCTTCAAATCTCCATTTTCTGCTTAAATGAACTGTGAAAACTATTTCATACACCAGGAACTTATCAAATCCCTGAAGAACACAATTACTACGTATCGACTCAATTAATTAAAATCTAAATAGTAATCTTAGTTTTCCCCTGTTAGTGACAATCTTATTCCCTTAAAACATATTCTACCTAGCTAAACATAGTAACTCCCGAGAACACTAGTTTGATTACGAGTCCCTGTGGGATCGATATCTTTTATTACTACGCGATAGACTGTGCACTTGCAGTTAGTTGTATTAGACATAGAAAGTCGCGATCACTTGTGCAGTTGGCAAATTTTCAGGTTTGTTAGTATTCAACCGTCTCGTACCTTGATTGTTTGAGAGTCGTTCGCTTCTCACCCAGTCAGGTCCAAGCCGTTGGAATAGGGGCAGCTGTTGCACCCCAAAATTTGACCAACATTTCTTTACCTAGCTTGTGGTTCAGTTCATCCACACTAGCATTCTCACTTGCATTTCATTGACATGTATGCAAGATATCAAGAGGTATGAGTACCAATTAAGACTTTGAAGATAGCCAAGAATGTTATTCAAGTGTTCAAGGGTTAATATCTTTGTTAGAAAAGTTAAGAGATCCTCAGAGAGATTGGTTGAAACCAAGGTTGTGTGCCTCCTAACTTGAGAGTTGTGGGGAGCTCCTCAGATGATTCTGAAGCTATGAGGATGGACTTAAAGCTTTTAGAGAGCTTATGAGATGTCTTGAAAGCCATCATGAGGCCTAGAGAGGTCATTGTACAAGATTCAGAAGCCTCAGCCATGAGTGGTGCAATTAGGGTTTGACTGGGTCAACCCTAGGTCAACTGATGATTTGGAGAGGGTTGAGACCTAATCCAAGAGCCATGTGATCATGGATTGATGCATTGAGATTCTATAAGGATGATTCCAAGATCAACTCATCATGATTGAAGAGTTTGAGAAGTTTCAAGCTAGGGTTTCTCAGGCTTGACAGTGTAAAATCCCCTAGTTTGACCCCTATCTGCAAGGCAGTTTAGCCCAAGATGTGATTGTCATCTCATCTTACCCCCAACATGAATGTTGTATAGCTTGTTCTTAGCTTTAATTTGAGTACTATAAGTCCTTGATAGGATTTGTAGAGCTCAAGTTATGACTTTGACAAGTTGCAGGTTATCTGAGGTATGTGAATCTGGGGCCTTGAAAGTCACCCAACTTGCATCCAACTTTTGCCCAAGAAGGATGATTCCCATGAACTTATGGTCAACATGAATGTTGTTCCTCATCTTCTTAGCTTTCTAGAGAGTACTAGTAGTCCTTGATAGTATTTGTAGAACTCAAGTTATGGCTTTGACAAGTCAAGGGCATTTTGGTCATTTGGAGATTACATGTCATTTCAAGCATAAGGCCATAACTCCTATTTCCAAGCTTCAAATGGAAAAATCTTCAACATCAAACTTGCTTAAAATGATGTTTTAAGGCTAGTAAGGAGGTCATGAGATGTTGAAAAGGCTTATAACTCAAAATGGTAAAAATGACCTAAAATGGAGGCATAAGTTAAATAAGTCAAAGTTGGAAATTGAAATTTCCAAGCTACACATCCAAACCATGGCATATAATAGGTCATTTTGAATCTAAAAAGCATTTTAAAAACAATGGTTCAGCCACATTTTTGATTTGAGATTTAGATCATGGACTTGCTTTGGAAAATGGTTGCTTGCATAATAAGGTACAAATGCAAAACACAAGGAAAGGCAATGTACAAGCTAGCTAAGTATCTTAACACATCATATATCTCATCTAAGGAGATTTTCAAGTCACACCGAGTTGCTGCAAGAGGCATAGCATGAGATGGTATGAGAGATGAGATGAAATCATAAACTCATGGCATGAGAATCCCAAATTCTCATTGGATGATTCCAGAAGGTTCTAGATGAGTCTGAACCATCCTATATAGTGTATAGAACTTGCTCAGATGCAAGGTTGGTGAGAGATTAGAGAGGAGAGTGAGATAGCCATTTCAATTGCTTCCATTGCAAGTTGAAATCAAATTCCACATTCCACACAGTTTCCATTGTTTCTTTCAATCCCAATATATTCCATTGATCACACTAAGTGAATCCATACCAAATTGAAGGCAAGATCATGAAGAATTGAAGAGTTGGCATTTGGATTTTGGGGGTTGCAAGTCACAATCGGGTTTGGAGATTCAGGCTTTCTTGATCAAATCTTTTGCAAACAGAAGCTTTATCATCAATCAAGGAAGGTTTCTGAAGAGTTTGAGAGGCTGAAGTGGAGCTTTGACCTATCTGGTGTTCAAGATTTGACAGGTTAGTAACTTTCCTTCTACACCCTAATTTAAGCATAATTAGGTAGAATTGTTAGGTTAGAATGGTTAGAGACAAGTAGGAGATGGATTCTGGGAAGTTTGAGATCAATTGGTGAAGGTTGAGTTGATGACACCATTTTTGTTTGGATCAAGAACACGAGATATAGTGAAGTATAGCATGAGTTTGATATCAAGAATTAACCAGTGTGAGGTGGTGATCATTCTGAGCCAATTAATTTCAAGAATGGTGAACTTTGATTCCTGAGCATATTTGGGAGTTTGATTCGTGTTTTAGGTTTGAGGAAGTTTCAATGGATTTTGATACCATGGTTAGATTCAGGGTGAAATTCTGGATGAGCTAGGGTTTTGAATTTTAGTTTTTCATAGAGAATAGATGAGGTTCGAATTGGAGAGGATGAGCTTGAAGCTCTGAACTTCCATGGCTGTTCTTCCCTCCAAGTCCCATTCAAATGAAGAAGATAACGTTTTGGCCATTGGATCATGTTGGACTCATTGACTGGACCTAGATCGTGTGGATGAGATTTGATTTCGCGTGTGAAGAGGAATTCTGAGGATACCCAAAGCGCTGCGTTTCATTTAACTGAGGTTTTGGGCTTAAGTTGATACTTGCTATGCCCACCCCCTCTCATGGCCCAACTGGATTTTGAACTGAATTTCCTTACTTTTTGCACCGTGTATTTTTCTTTTTCTTTATAATTTCTGAATTGATTTTCTGATAATAACTGGGCCTGGCGCGCATTGATATCCCCACCCCCATTTTTAGCCCAATCATGAATTGAACTGCATATAATTGCTAATTGCACCAATGTTTTACCATTTTAATTTCTTTTTCTCCATTTTATTTTAATCTTTGAAAAATCATAATAAATAGAAAAATGATGATTTTTGCATGGGGATTTTTGCTCCTACTTCACATTTATGTCTAGAAAATTATAAAATCAAAAAATTTGCATTTCATGCATTTTTAGTATTTTTTTGTGTATTTTCTCTTTTAATAGCATTTTAATTCATTTTATGTTGATGCATAGATTTGTAGAATTTTGTTTAGCTAGTTCCCTTCATATTTTTGAGCCATTCTTTTTAGGATAGTTAGATTAGGACTTTAGCTCCCCTCTGGATTTATTCCATAATATTGTGATTAATTTTTGAGTAGTTTTGACTAGATGACTTTAGGTTGTATAGAATTAGGTTAATCCTTAACATAAGTCCACAATAACACTAGAATTTTGGGTTTCTAGGTCAAGTTAGATATTGGGACATATAGGGTATTAAGGGTAGGTATATAGGATCCCCTAGGAATTATATTAGAATTTAATATAATAGTATACTATTTTTAAGTGATGTTTGTAGTTGATGGTTGTTTGTGTTGCCCTTGTGGGCTTGTATTTTGTTTTGCCTTGCTTTGTAGGTTTTTGCTTGGCTTGGTGAGCTTGGTCTTGCTTTGAGGAGCATGGAGGAGCATAGTAGAAGACTTGAAGATTGAAGAAGGAGCTTGAGAGCTTGAAGCCTTGTTTGTTTTGTTGTTGTTTTAGGGTTAGGGATTAAGTAGAGCTTAGACCTAGCTAATGCCTTTCTTAAACATGGATGGTATCTGTCACCTCCATTCCTCCCCATGATTCAAGGTCCTTCCATGGTATTCACCTCTCTCCTTTGGAGGGATAAGTGATGGTACCTAGGAAGTAGAACCTTTGAGGGAACCATTCCTCTGATGTTAAACCCTTATAGGTCACCTTTGGTGATCAATAAGCAGTTTAATATCCTAGCTTATCTAGTTAAGTGATTTCTCTGGGTTGAGTATCTTGAGAGATGTTGGGCTTGAGTGTGAAGATGAAGACTTCATTGAAGAGTATGGAAGAGGATGATTCCCTGAGCATTGCCATTGCAGCTGAAGCTTGAAGAGAAGGAAGAGCAAGTTGATACTTGAAGACCCAATGAAGATCCAGCAAAGACTGAATGAAGAGCTGAGGCTTAAAGATTGAAGGATGAAGTTGACACTTCCAAATGATTAAAGACTACTCTGAGAAGCTGAAGCTTGTAGGAAGAGAATACCAAGTTGAGACTGGTAAGGCAAAGAGAGCTGAAGCTTGAAGACTAAGTTGATACTTATGAAGAGGATTCAATTGAGATTGATTGAAGAGCTGAAGCTTGGAGAACAAAGAATAAGTTGACACTTACTTTAAAGCTTGGAGATCCTAAAGGAATCAAGTTGATACTTGTGGTTAAGAATGAAGCCTGAAGGTGGAACTGATTAAGGAGCTGAAGCTTGAAGAAGAGAATAAGTTAAAACTTATGTTGAAGGGTTGAAACCCGGAGAAGCAAACTAATATTTGTCAAGAGTGATTGAAGTCTGAAGACTGAGTTGCTGTCAGAAGAGCTGAGGCTTAGAAGAGGAGAGAGGAGTTGATCTTCTTTCTTGTCTGTTTTCTTTTCTGTATTGATGTGCCTTGTTTGACTTGCTTGATGCATTAGAATAAGTCCATATCTAGACTAGATTTAATCTAGGAGCATGATTGCACTAGAGGTTGAGTTGCTCCCTCTGCTTGTATTGTTACTGTGTGGCTTTGCTTGCGGGTATTCGGTAGAGCCCGGCTCCCTTGCCCATGTTGTTTGTTTTGCTTGATAGCATGATTTTATTTCTTCTATATGATTGCAGTTTACTATTCTGCTTGATAGCATGTTTTATCCTTCAGTATGATTACTGTTATTCATTCTGGCTTGAGGTTGAGATGAGCTTGTGGAGGCGGATGCCCCGCACACATTTCCTCCCTCACTTGCATTGCATGCATTTTACAGTCATTTACTGTTTACTGTTTAAGCTTATGCTTTACCTGTTTCTGTATCATTGACATGATCCCTTAGGACTCTCATTTCCTTTGATAAGGAAGTGATGATAGAACTTTAGGTTGAAACCTATGCATGATAACTTCTAGGAGTTCCCTGTTTCAAACCTCAACTATAGGATGAATCCTTGGCATGACAACAGTAGGACTTGATAGTCTCCCCGTAGTTGAGCCCGTTCTCTTCTCATCTCAAAACAGCTTAAGATACAGTAATCATGAATTATTTCTTTCGTATGTTACGAGCCTTAAGCTATCTGAGAAAGGATTGTTGGAGAGTTTCTTTTCCACAGTCTGGATGTTTAGTATGGTACCCTTTGGGTGACATGCGATGCATTCACTCTCAGGTCATAGTCTCTAGTGCGATTGAAATTGCAAACACAATAAAAAACATTTCTTTCGTAAAAGACAGAAAACAAACTTCAAACCTTTTTGCCCCGTGGGCCCATAATTCAAAGGAAAGCTTTTCTGAAGAAAAGAGTGTCGTTAAACTCCAGCGTCAACGCAAACAGGCTTTGTCCCTAACTGCTGGAACTGCTGTTTAACCCTACTCGATAATACAGATGAATCTGAATCCCCATAACGCGTAGTTTCCCAAACTATGTAAGCTCTGATCTCTCATATCCGTTGAGAGTACGTAGGCACAATACTGATGTATTGGCGAGCTACCTTCCCCATAACCCGTAGTAGGTCGAACTACGTTGACTCTGATTTCTCGTTCTCTGATGAGAATACGTAGGCATAAAGTGCGACGCTTTGCCGAGTCATTTGCTTTTCTTTTTAAGCCAACCTTGATAGGTAGATAGATAAACTAACTTGTCCAGTAAACACAACAAGCGTGGATCCCGTCGAGTACGACGGACGTGAGGGGTGCTAATACCTTCCCCTTGCGTAACCGACTCCCGAACCCAGACAACGGTTGCGACGACCTTGTCTTACCCTTCTTCGTCAGGTTTTTCCGATCGTTTCCTTTCCCATTCTGAGGGATAAATAACGAAAGGTGGCGACTCTTCTGTTCTGCCGGAACCTTATTTTCGCGAAAGCGACACTATCTCCACCCCATCTTGCCAAGCCCAAATGGATTATAACGTAGAACAATTACTGCTTGCACCTCCCTCCGTTTCATTTAATATGTTTTTCTTTTATTTTTCTGTTTTGATAGCTGTTCATATTAATTCATAAAAAATAGTATTTTAATTCATAAAATCATGAAAAAATATGTGGATGTAGATTAGAACCTGTAGAATTTTATCATATTTTTTATTTTAATTTTCCATTTATTTTGCAATTAATTGCACATTTTTTGTTTTAGTGTGTTTTTAATGATTGAAAAATGATATGCTGAGCTTGATGATTTTATTTCTCATTCATGCTTTTGAGTTTGATATTAAAATTTTGTGTGCTGGTTGTAGACATGTTAATAATGTTATGTGATTTTTGTTGGGATTTTTAGATGATTCTAAATAGGATTTTGGGTTAGTTGTTTAGGAGTGTTCATTATCGGATTCCTTTAGTGTACCTTTGAGATTTTGGATTTAGTTTGAGCCTTTTGATTTAGGTGTAGCCCCTGGTTTTTGTACCATAGATTGTGAATGTATGTAGGATGATGTATTAGTTTCCTTAGAATTTTTAGGAGTGATTTTCTATTAGTTCCCCATTTTACAAATTGGCCTTAGTTTAGGTGATCCTAACTAGTTTAAGTGCATAGCTTAGTCTTGTAAATGACCATTAGATGACTCTAGATCTCATATCCCTTCTTTATAGATTGGCATTTAGATAGATACCTCTTTTAGAACCCTTGAACCCTTAGTATAGGTGATCATTAGAAGGTAACATTTGAGGTTCTTTAGAGATTCAAGTAAGTAGATGATTCTTCCTATAGGGGTAGTTTCCTCTTCAATTTTCCTTGCTTGATTGGAATCCTCCTTGTGAGCATGTTTCCTCCTGTGGAGGAATACATTGCACTATCATAAAGGGGTTGAGTCCATGAAAGCTCTCTAAGGAAGTGGAGTTGGTTGAGTGCCTGTGGTAAGTTCCTGTGGAACTTACCTTGCTTCTCATCTCCATTCTCCTAATATTCTCTCCTTCATTTCTTTCAAGGAACCTTCTTGGGGTAGCATAGTCCCTCCTGTGGGGGGAATGTTGCACATCTCTTGAAGGAGCCAAACCTTTAGGATTCTCCCAAATCTATTTTAGTTGGTTGAGTGCCTGGGATAAGTTCCTATGGACCTTACCCTTGCCTCCCAACACCCAATTTCTTTCCTTAGGATAGAAGCCTTGTGTGATTACTTGTGGATTGAATCCATTATCTGTCATAAATCCTTTTCCTCATTCATAGTTGGGTGGTGTGTTGCATTAGGATAGTTCATGTTTAGTATAGTCTAAGTATAGGAGCATGATTGCATTAAGAGGTTAGGTGAGTCTCCCTCTGCTTGTTTGTCTTAAGGGTTGAGGTGGTTCTCCCCTTGCTTGCGTGTTGTTTTTTTCTTTTTCTAATTGACGTATTTGAATATAGAGGTTGAGTCTGTCTCCCTCTGCTTGTCTATTTTGACTGTTTTCTTTTTGCTTGATTGCTAAGAAGTTGAGTTTGTCTCCTTCTGCTTGTATTGTTGCATTGCATGCGTTTTACTTACAATTATTTCTTTACAGTATTTGCTTTGTCTGTTTTCGTGTACCATTGCCATGTTCCCTTAGGAACTCTGACTTCTCTTGTTCAAGAGAAGTTATGACAGACGTTAGGGTTCTAACCATGCATGATAACATTAGGTAGCTCCCGCCTAACCTCAACCATAGGATCAATTTTGCATGACAACATTAGGACTTGACAGTTTCCCTGTAGAGTTCGTTCTCTTCTCATCTCAAAACAACAGTAAAAAAAACGTAATAAAGGCAAGTTAGTACAGGCGCGTTACGAGCCTTAAGCTACTTGGGAAGTGATGATTGAGCGGTCTCCTCTCAATCATCTAGAGTGTTTAGTATATGTCCTTTGGACGATATGCGACGCATTCGCTCCTAAGTCATAGTCTCTAGTGCTGTACAAACTACAGACAACCATAAAAAACAGTTCTTCCGTAAAAAGCAGAAAACAAACGTCAAACCTTCTTTTTTTTTCCCCATGGACCCATAACTCAAGGAAAGCTTTTTCTGAAGTAAAGAGTGTCGTTAACTCCCAGTTCTACCGCGTACGGTAACGCCTAAGTCTCCAACAGTCGAGCTGCATACACCAACTGCTGGAACTGTTTGTTAACCCTACTCGGATAAAAACAGTTGAACAAACCTGTGTTCCCCTTTTTATCCCAAACTACGTTAGCTCTGATCTCTCAAGCCTGTTGAGAGTACGTAGGCACAAGATGCGATATCTTGGCAAGCAACCTTCCCCCATCACCCGTAGTTAGGCGAACTATGTTGACTCTGATTTCCCATTGCACAAAGGGAATACGTAGGCATAGAACTGCTGTGTTCTGTCGAGTCACCTTTCTTTTCCCTTTTCTTTTCTTTTCGGACCAGACCTTTTAGCGTAGATAGATAACCAACCCGTCAGATAAACAAACAAACGTGGATCCCATCGAGTACGATGGACGTGAGGGGTGCTAATACCTTCCCCTTGCGTAACCGACTCCCGAACCCAGACTTGGTTGCGATGACCTTGTCTTATACCTTTTCGTCAGGTTTCTTCGGATCGTTTCCTTTCCCTTCATGTGGGATAAATAACGAAAGGTGGCGACTCTTCTGTTATGCCGGCGCCTTATTTTCGCAATAGCGACAGGATGTCACGACCAATGTCACAACATCAGGGAAACAAAAGCGGGAACCAGATCAAGAAAAAAAATACCAAAGACATAGGTGTTACTACTGTGGAAGATTTGGGCACATTAAGGCTTTTTGCTTCAGGCTGCATGGATTTCCCAGCCACAGGCATCAGGTCAAACCCAAACAGGTTTCTCCCATCAAGAAAAGACAATGGGTTGCTAAGAATGTGGCACTAGTAGATCATACTTCTCTAAGGATACCAACCAAAGAAGACTGGTATTTTTGACAGTGGTTGTTCTAGACACATGACTGGAATGGAGAAGCTTGTGGTGAACATCAAACCTCATTCCTCAAGTCATGTAACTTTTGATGGTGGAGCCAGAGGAGAAATCAAAGGTGCTGGAAAACTAGATTATCCTGGTGTTCCAGAACTGGATAATGTTATATTGGTTAAAGGACTAACTCTAAATCTAATCAGTATCAGTCAGCTTTGTGACCAAGGTCTCAGTGTCAAATTCACTAAGTGTGAATGTGTTGTCACCAATGAAGAAAATGAGGAAGTCATGAGAGGGTCTAGAGCTAAGAATAATTGTTACTTATGGGATCCAAAAAGTAACTTGAATATTTGTCCCTTGACCATAGAAGAAAAGAAGGATCAACTGTGGAATAAAAATGGTGGACATCTTTAAAAGATAAAGAAGACCATATCCAAGGAAGTAGTAGGAGGAACTCCAAAGTTAACTCTGGATGGAAGAACAGGCTGGGGTAAATATCAGGTTGGGAGGAAAGCCAGGACAGCACATCCACAGAATGGAGCTCATAGAAATCTAGATCTATTGTACTGGAAGTTGATGGAGTCCATGAAACATAACCAAAATAAAGGGAGCAATGTCATTCAGGATGTCATGACATCATATCTAATTCAGCCTAATGAAGCCATGCATAGGGATAACAGACATCACTCTAGAGAAGGTTGTGTGAAGCTTGGGAACTCTGGGCTACAAATTGCTGACATGGTTACAAGAGATCTCAAGGCTACTAAATTTGAAAAGTTACAAAGCCAGTTGAGGACTTGTCTTAATGAGGAATTGTAGCAATTAATGGTAATAGAGACTTATATTTTAAAAATTAATCATTTGGTGATTGGTCAAAATATTAAGTTCCCTCCTCTTGTGCAATATTACCCCTTTAGCACCTTCACACATTAAGCTTACTTCATTTGGTGCCCATTCCAATTCTTCATCTTCCATACCTCCCTTGACAACCACAGAAAACCTTCCCTCTCATGATCAAAGTTACCTAAAATGTCTCAACAACCAAAATCCTACCCTTCCAAAAAGATGAACATCATCGCTGATGCTGATGCAGATGCTGATGCTAGAACTGATTCTAGCAACCCTAACGAGGTTCTTGAGGTAGATCCTCTACGAATACTAACCCCAGAAGGACTGATGGTGAAGAAACCACGGTCTTCAAATGCAAGAAGACCTAAAGACCTAGTCATAGGTCAGACTCCTTACTCTTCAACCTCCATTCCTAATGATGATATCAATGGGGAAGAAGCTAGGCAAATCCACAACATTGCTAATTTGGTATCTAGGGTTCTGAGTGAGCCACATGATGTGCCAAGAATACCCATTCCCCCTAACACTGAGGGTTCTGCTCCCCATCTGGATGAACAAGCTGATGTCACTCACGATGTTGAAACCTTGGAAACGACCTCACAAAAGGAAAATGACAAGGCTCAAACTTCTGAGAATGATGATGTTGACATGCAAGGTGATAACCATGAGAAAAATGAGGTTCAAAAGGATGATTCTAATATTGTGAACCTTAATGACTATTCAGATAATGATCTGATAGCCACGATTAACCCTGGCATAGCCAAAAGGCTCATGAGTCGGAAAGGGAAGAAGGCAGTTGTGCAGAATATTCCTAAGAAGAAGGCTGTGACAAAGAGTACTCAGGTTGGACCTACCAAAGCTTAGAGCAAGGTAGTTCCAAAGAAGAGGAAGGCCCAAACTAGTTCTGAATTAGACTCTGAATCAGATGTTGCTTGTGATGTCACTGACATCCAACCAAAGAAGAGACACACAACTAGCAAACTGGCTGCTAGTGTTCCAGATGTCGCTATTGACAATGTCTCATTCCATTATCCATCTAGTGTCAACAGATGGAAATATCAAAAGAGGTTGGCTTTGGAGAGAGGGCTAGCTCAGAATGCTCTTGAAAATAAGGAGATCATAAATCTTATCCATGATGCTGGTTTGCTGAAGACTGTCACTCATTTCTCACAGTGCTATAAAATACTTGTTAAGGAATTCATAGTAAACCTATAAGAAGAATGTGTTGATAGAAAATCTAATGAGTTTGGCAAAGTATATGTAAGAGGGAAATGTGTCTCCTTCTCCTCAACAATCATCAACAACTATCTTGGAAGATCAGATGGAGCACAACCTAATATAGCTGCTTCTGACAACAAAGTGTGTCAAGTTATTACTAGCAACCAGGTCAAAAGCTGGCCCACAAAAGGAAAGTTGGTTGCAAGTAAATTGAGTGTGAAGTATGCTATGATGCATAAGATTGGTGCTGCTAACTAGGTGCCCAAAAATCATAAATCAACTGTTGCAACTATCCTGGGGAAGTTTATTTATGTTGTTGGGACCAAAACAAAATTTGATTATGGAACCTACATTTTTTATCAGACCATGAAGCATGCAGGCAACTATAGTATAAAAGGCCCCATTGCATTTCCCTCTCTTATCTGTGGAATAATTTTGACTCAGTATCCCAATCTACTCAAAGAGAATGACTCTGCATGCAAGAGAGAAAGCCCATTCTCTTTCCATCACAAGCTGTTTCAAGGAACACGTGTTCCTGATATTGCCATGACATCAGCAGAGACATCCAAAGGGAGCTCTAAGACAGGAAAGGTTGAGGTTATTTCCATGCTAAAAGAAACTTGCAATGAGTTGGAAACAAGGAAGCAAAAACTTGAAAGCTTGATCAGGGCTCTTGAGCAAGATGAAGATAATTAGTCTACTCAAAATGATGAGGACAAGGATGATAGGTCTGATGGTCAGGAAGCTGAATCAGAAGAAGCTGATGACAGTTCTAAGGAAGGCAGTGATAAAGATGTTGAGGAGGCTGGATCCAGTTTTGCTGAGGAGGAGGAAGATTAAAGTGTTGGTGTTGGTGGCTTGTTGTGTGGCTCAGGATGAGGGTCTGCTGGGCTGATAATGTTATTGGATTGGCTATTTTTTTTTGGTTCTTTTGGTTAGACTATTATTTTTTTGGTATTTTCTGTGACAACATGGGATATTTGTGTTGCTCTTCATGAGCTTTGTGTTGTAATAACCCCTAACTCTGTGATTCCATACTTATTTTGATCTATACTATTTGATTAGTTTTGATCTAAATTTGTGGCTAAAAAGAGGGAGAAGGTAAGGTGTGGTGGTAGGAGTAGTAATTGACCAGCAGGTTTAGTGTGTTGACATGTGTCCCTCATAGGTGGAAGGTGCGTTGTTTGTTGTTGCTGTTGTGCATGTCTGCACTGAGCAGGTTTGCATGATGTGATGATATGTTGATGCTGCTCTGAGTGTATTACAGGTTTGTTGTTGATATGCATATGTTTAATGTGTATGAGTGTGCATTAGTTAAGGGGGAGTAGCACAGGATGTCCCACTCAAATTGTGACATTTGTAGTCTAGACTAACAGGTGATAGTTGTGTGCTGCGGAAATGGTGTGCTTCAGGATGTCATCCTGAATGTCTTGACATTCATAAACGAGAGCAGTCTGGATTAGTGTGTGTGGCTGCAGGTTGTGCAGGTTATGTTTGGATGATGTTAAGTGAATCTGTTGAGGGGGAGTATCACAAATCACAAATTATTGTGATACCTGAAGTCTGGACTAGCAGGTAGTACTTAGACTGTGTAGATGACTCTGATATGGTAATTGTCGCTACCGCGAAAATAAGGTGCCGGCAAAACAGAAGAGTCGCCACCTTTCGTTATTTATCCCTCAGAACGGGAAAGGAAACGATCGGAAAAACCTGACGAAAAGGTATAAGACAAGGTCATCGCAACCATTGTCTGGGTTCGGGAGTCGGTTACGCAAGGGGAAGGTATTAGCACCCCTCACGTCCATCGTACTCAATGGGATCCACGCTTGTTGTGTTTATCTGAAGGGTTTGTTTACTATCTACCTATCAAGGCTGGCTTAAAAAAGAAAAGAAAATGACTCGGCAAAGCGTCGCACTTTATGCCTACGTATTTTCATCAGAGAATGAGAAATCAGAGTCAACGTAGTTCGGCCAACTACGGGTTATGGATGGGGGAAGGTGGCTCGCCAATACATCAGTATTGTGCCTACGTACTCTCAACAGATATGAGAGATCAGAGCTTACGTAGTTCGGGATAATACGGACTACGGGGATTCAGATTCATCTGTTTTTTCGAGTAGGGTTAACAAACAGTTCCAGCAATTTGGCGTATGCAGCTCGACCCTTGGAGACTTAGGCGTTACCGTTTGCGGTAGAACTGAGAGTTAACGACACTCTTTTCTTCAGAAAAGTTTTCCTTTGAATTATGGGCCCACGGGGAAAAAGGTTTGAAGCTTGTTTTCTGTCTTTTACGGAAGAACTGTTTTTTATGGATGTCTGCAACTAATATCGCACTAGAGACTATGACCTGAGAGTGAATGTGTCGCATGTCACCCAAAGGGTGCCATACTAAACATCCAGACTGTTGAAAAGAAACTCTCTAACAATCTTTTCTCAGATAGCTTAAGGCTCGTAACGTACGATGTCAATTAACCTTTATTATTGTATTTTAATTTGTGTTGAGATGAGAAGAGAGAACAGGCTCAACTAAGGGGAGACTATCAAGTCCTAATGTTGTCATGCCAAGGATTCATCCTATGGTTGAGGTTTGAAACAGGGAACTCCTAGAAGTTATCATGCATAGGTTTCAACCTAAAGTTCTAATCATCACTTCCTTATCAAAGGAAGTGAGATTCCTAGGGGATCATGTCAATGATAAACAGAAACAGATAAAGCATCAGCTTAAACAGTAAATAGTAAACGACTGTAAAATGCATGCAATGCAGGTGAGGGAGGAAATGTGTGTGGGGCATCAGCCTCCACAAGCTCATCTCAACCTCAAACCAGATATGAATAACTGCAATCATATAGAAGAAATAACATGCTATCAAGCAAGATATAAGTGATTGTAGTCATACAGAGGAAATGAAAATTCCATCAAGCAAAACACAAACCACATAGGCAAGGGAGCTGGGCTCTACCGAATACCCACAAGCAAAGCCATACAGTAAAAATACAAGCAGAGAGAGAAACTCAACGTCTAGTGCAATCATGCTCCTAGCTCAAGTCAATATAAATATGAACTTATTCTAATGCATCAAGCAAATCAAACAAGTCACATCAATACAGTTGCACAGCAAGCAAAACAGACAATAAGGAAAATAGATCAACAGCTTCCACAGCTTTACAGCAAAGCTCTCCTCTGACAGCAGTTCAGTCCTCAGTCCTCAACTGCTCTTCAAGTCCTTCATCTTTAATAGCAAGTGTCAACTTACTTCTTTAGGCTTCTAATACATCAAACATGAGTATCAACTTATCCTTTCTTCTTCAGGCCTCAGCTCCAAAGTAAACTCCACCTCCAGGCCTCAATCCCACTAGCAAGCATCAACTTGTTCCTTCAGGTACTCCAAGCATTGCACTCACAAGTATCAACTTGCTTTCCAACCTCAAGCTTAAGTATCAACTTGTTCTTTCAGGCACTCAATGCACTAAACACACAAGCATCAACTTGTTTTCCTCAAGCCTCAGCCCTTTCTTCAATCTCAATTTGATCTTCTTCACAAGTGTCAACTTGTTCCTCTTGATCTTCAAGCTTCAGCTCCAAGGGTGGTCTTCAACCACAAAGAAGTAGCAACTTCTATCATCTTCAAAGCTTCTAACAAGGAATTCCATCCTCTAGCAAGGGATAAAGATTCATCTAAAAAGAGCAAGGTTTGGATGATTGACAGCAGAGTGAAGACCAAAGGTCACCACTAAGCATTCCATCATCAGAGAAAGGGACCTCAAAGGTTCTACCCACTTGTAAAGAGCCACACATCCTACCAAAGGAGGGATGAGGCCTTCACAAGGGGACCTTACATCATAGGGAAGAATGGAAGTGACCAACACCTTCCATGTTTATGAAAGAAGAGAATCTATCTAGATGCTCTGCCTGCAAACCCTAATCTTAACACCTAGTCAACACTACACCAAAAGAGGGGAAGTCTTCACATCCAAGCTTCCTCATTCAATCCATGGTAGCCCAAGCTTGTCTTCAACACCATCCAAGAGAAAGAGAGGCAAAACCCTAATCTAAGGGAACTAAAGAAGTCAATCTAGTTGAATTAGCAAGTTAGGATCACCTAAAACTTAGTACTAAATTTAGTCCTAACTAAAATACTAAAACCAATTGTAAAATCCTACAAAAATAACTATGGGACCCTAATTCAATCATGAATCTACCATACAAAATCCAGGGGTTGAATCATCCACCAAGTCTTAGAAATAAAACCTAAATCACAAGGTACCAAGCATAAACCCTAAAAGTAGAGCACCCAAAGTTTCAACTTAAAACTACCACCTACATTCATCAAAAAAATGTGAGAAAAATCTAAGGGGAACATGCATATCTATGCTAGCTACACACAAAAAATCAAGGCAAGAATCATCACCAAGTGCTCAAACCAAATTCATCAAAACAAGGTATCAACCATGGTTATTTTAATATCAATTAATATTCAAAAATTCAAATAAAAATAAAAAATGCATGAATAATTAATATTTTTTATCTACAAAATTCTAAATTCAATCATGAATCAGGGGAAAAAATTTTGAAATTAATTGAGTTAATCTTCTATTTTTTATGAATTAATCTCTAAGTCACATGAAATGAAGAAAATTAAAATAAATTAAAAGAAATTAATAAACAAGCGTGGTAAATAGCAATCCAGCTTAGTTCAATTCTTGGGTTGGGCCAGAAAGGGGGTGTGGATATCAATCTGAGTCCTAAGCCCAAAACAATTCAATTAATGAAACAGTGCATTTCATTTGAAATTTCTCTTCAGAGCTTGAGGTGCAATCGCGGCCATCCGTTCCTTGCCTGAGTCAAAGGTCCACTCTCCATCTGATGGTCCATGTTCATCGTCCCAAATTTGAACTGAAATGGAGGGAGTTCTCAGACGGTGGCCTGAGTTGCAGCGCCACCGTCTTCTCCGGTGAGCCAACCTCCACAGGTCATCAAAAACCACAAAACCAATCACTATCCCACTCCAAATTTGATGCTGATCACGAATCCAACCTCAGAATTTTCTAATTCCATCTCTAACTCAAAACACGATGACATTTTCAGAATTCCTCCTAATCTTGATTTTCACCATTCTTTAAATTAAAGGTCTCAAATTAATCCTCACTCTTCACTGATCAATTTCCACCATCCAATCATGAATAATCCTTCAAGAATCGTGAGATATCATCCTCAACAGAAAATGGTCACATGCCTAACTTGTCTCTAATTCACCAACTTATGATCCTAAATCCAACTACAGGTTGCAACGATCTTAACCACATATACATTTCTAAGTTTCTCCTCCTAAATTATGCATAAGGATGAAAGATACAAACCTGGTTTCAGAGAGGTAACAGAGGTGGTTTTTGCTCACTTCAACTGCCAAGATGATGCAGACACGTTCCAAATTCACTCTCCAAGCCTTTGCACACCTTGATTTGGCTTGATTCTCCCTTGAATTGAAAACCCGATTTCAACTTGAACCTTCAAATTTTCAATGGCTCCTTCTCTTACCAGCTTCAATTCCTTCCAAAAAAAAAATGGCTGAGCTCACTCACTAGCTTATATAGAAATGATTAGACTCATCTAGAAACTTCTTGATCCATCCAAATGAGATTTTGGATTTTCAAAATCTATTCAAAATATCACCCATGGCAACCACTATTCTGACTCCTTCTTGGCATGGCTATGTGTGTAATCAAGTTCTCATGAAATATTGAATGAGTTTAGTGTGATATTTTCCTTGTTTGCAAGCCAAAGGTATGCATTTGATTATGTTGCTTCATCATGAAGAAATGAAATGGAATGCCATTCAAATGACCTCAAATCAAAATTCTAACCTTGCCATTGTTTTCAAAATCATTTCTCCAATCAATTTGACCTATAATTTTGTTTCATTTGGTCACAAAATGAATTATTTGAATTTTTGGCCATTAAATCCTTTTAATTCTTCCTTTTTTCAAAATTTCTTGAACCAAGTCTCTCATTGAGCCATTTCATTGCCTCCTTGATGCATGGTCAAGGTTAAAACCCCATTTTGAGCAACTTTCTAGTTGAACAAAATTTCATTTGAGACCTCTAAGTTGGTGAAAATGGCCTATGATCACAAATGACCTATAATCACCAAATGTCCAAAATACCCTTGACTTGTCCAAGCCATAACTTGAGTTCTACAAATCCTATCAAGTAATTCTAGTACTCTCTAGAAATCTAAGAGAATAAGGAACAACATTCATGTTGACCAAAAGTTCATAGGAATCATCCTTATAGGGCAAAAGTGTCATGCAAGTTGGGTAACTTTCAAGCTTCAAATTCACATACCTCAGATGACTTGTAACTTGTCAAAGCCATAACTTGAGTTCTATAAACCCCATCAAGGACTTCTAGCACTCAAATTAACGCTAAGACCATGCTCTACAACAATCATGTTGGGGGTAATATGAGATGACAATCACATCTTGAGCTACATTGCCTTGAAGATAGGGGTCAAACTAGGGGATTTTACACTGTCAAGTCTTAGGAACCCTAGCCTGAAACTTCTCAAACTCTTCAATCATGATGAGTTAACCTTGGAATCATCCTTATAACATCTCAATGCATCAATCCATGATCACATGGCTCTTGAATTAGGTCTCAACCTTCTTCAAATCATCAGTTGACTTAGGGTTGACCCAGTCAAACCCTAATTGCACCACTCATGGCTGAGTCTTCTTAACCTTGCACAATGACCTGTCTAGGCCTCAAAGATATCTTCAACATTTCTCATGAGCTCTCTAAATACCTCAAGTCCATCCCCATGGCCTCAGAATCATCTGATGACTTCCCACAACTCTCAAGTTAGGAGACACACCCTCTTGGCTTCAATCATTCTCTCTGAGGATCTTTTAACTTCTCTGACAAGGATATCACCCCTTGAGCACCTGAATAACCTTCTTAGCTAGCTTCACAGTCTTGCATAGCTCTTAATTGGTAATCCTACCTCTTGATCCCCTGCATACATGTCAATGAAATGCAAATGGTAATGCTAATGTGAATGAAATGAAACATAAGCTAGGTGAAGAAATGTTGGGCAAATTTTGGGGTGCAACAGCTGCCCCTATTCAAACGGCTTGGACCTGACTAGGTGAGAAGCGAATGGCTCTCAAACAATCAAGGTAAAAGACGGTTGAATACCAATAAACCCAGAAATTTTCCAACTACACAAGTACACGGTACTCTGATGGGACAAATCTTCGGAAACTGAAATAATACTTGCGCGGCAAATAGCTGGGGAATTGGTCACACGGTAACCGGTGAAAGGTCTAATCTCAAATCTCCGTCAGGATGATCATCTGATTTTGTTGTAGATACTCGTCCTCAAGTCATTAAGGGGTCACGGGTCATTCGGCAACCGGCGATACATGGCTGATATTGCCGTCAGGCATTCTGCGGCACTTCTGCAGAAGAATTCCCCGGGACTCATCAGGTCATTAGGAACTTTTTAAGAATCAAGTTAATCATGTCGTCGGGCATTCAAAGGAATTTTCGGGCGTCATCCGGACTTCGTCAGTAAGTCGGGAATAGAATTCTTGGTCAATCATGAACCAAATGAGGATATACAATCTTTTACCGTCATGCACTCCGCATCAGCTGAGAGAACTGCTTCGTCAATACAGTTGGACTTCATCAGTAAGTCTGGGGTTTCGGCACCGCTGCCGGACTTCAATCATCAAGTCTTCAAGGAAATTTCAACTTCTCTTTTTAAAACCTGTTGGGGATGACACATCTCCGCTGGGGATTCTAGAGAACTGTCAAGTAACTCTGCTTCAGGGGGTCCAGAAATCATTCCGGGTGCATCAACTCTGCTGAGGACTTCAAGAATCATCTTGGACAAATAATTCCGCCGGGGACTTCAAGAATCATCCTGAACCAATAACTCTGCTGGAGATTTCAGGAATCATCCTGAGCAAACTCTGCTGGAGATTTTAAGCAACAACTTGAGCAACCCTCTCTGGCGACTTCACTGGGGATTTTAAGAATCATCTTAAACAATCAACTTCGCTGGGGAATTCAAGAATCATCTTGAGCAAACCATTCTGCGGAGGAACACCTGCAAAACAAGAACGGTAACGACCTAGCTCATGTTTCATATGCATATCTTTGACTCTGGCGCAATGCTCCAAACGGTGGAAATGCTACGTGTTTAGGGTAAATGCTATGCAATCATGCAAAATGCTACGACCCCATCAGCAAAATAAATGTTGAAGGGAAAATCCTCCTGTCAAAGAGAAAGAACCACTCTGGTGGAGGAAGGACTCATCCTGCCAAGGAGAAGAAGTCACACCAATCTCCATTGGGTTCCGCCTGGGGAAATGAACTTCAGACGACTGCTGCAGGGGAGTAAGGTTCTTCGAGAACCTATAATCGTTCGATTAGGTAAACGAACCACAAACTGTTGAGGAAACGATATCAGTCGCAGAAATAAACTGCCCAGCCTTCGCGGCGAAACTTTCCGGAGATAACGACTCCGGTGGGGAAATACAGCATCAGCTATTCAACATTCTACTGGGGAAAACCAATCATGGCCCGAACGGCTTTCCAAGAACTCGGCTCTCTCGGGGATCTGCAAACTCGGTTGGGGAAGAAGGAATCATCCTGCTTACTGGGGAGCGTACAACTCTGTGGGGAAGTATAGAATCAGCTGAAGACTTCAGTCTGAACTTTTGAAAGCCGCATACTCCAGTATATGACTCAGCTGGGGAAGTGACGATCCTTCAGGATACATCTGGTTGGGGAGAGAATCTTCTCTGCTTGGAGAGATACACATCAATGCTCTTGGTTCTATGTTCAGACCCCATGGGGAGATGCTGCTGAACTTGCCTTGCTGGAAGAGAAGGAATCATCCTGCTTGAGGGACATACAGCGCACTGCCTAGAATATGCCCTACCTGTAATAACACAAACAAACAGACAAGACACCCTTCTCAAAGGGACCTATCAAGATTATCATCTTGTGACAATGTTCAAGTAATTCATTGTTTTCAACAATCAGTGGCCTAGGCCAGTAAGTTTATGTATGCGCATTTTATCAAAAACATCGGCGTTCTTTTTCGCAAACAAAATAGATAAATGCTAAACAAACAAACATAATTGCTGAATGGTATACATTTTATTAATGACGAACCCCTGAATGGGTGAAAATGTTTTACAACAGATGCAAGCTCCTGGAATAAGGAAGCTGTGCAAAAATAAAAACATAAATATACATCAGTATATACATAAATGTCGGCAATGAGGCGTAGACGAACACCATGAGTTGATCCCTCTATGACCCACTCGACTTCGATATTTCTCCGACACTTTAGCTTCGGAAGAGATTGATTCAGATAAACGGCCCTCAGGTCTTCCAAACCACTAAACAATGAAAGTCCATACGCGGAACGCAGTCATTTGCTTTTTCAAATCCCTAACTTTTGCCTGAATCGCTCTTCCGGGTTTTCGATTCACCGGGATACCCTTTTTTGCCAAAGTCGCCCTTCCAGGTTTTCGACTTTGCGGGTGTACATTCTTTTCTTTATATCCCTAATTTTTGCCCGAACCTTTTTTCTTTTTACGGTTCGCCGGGATGCCCCTTTTTTGCCTAGATATTCATTTTTCTTTCCAGCGGGTCATTTTTTAAGCAAAGTATTTTTTTAACTGCGTCCGCGTTCACCGGGGATGCAAAATCTTCGCCATCCATCGTGGACAACAACAAGGCTCCTCCCGAGAAGACCTTGCTGACGACGACGGACCTTCGTAATTAGGAGTCCACTTGCCCCGGTGATCAGAGTGTGGAGGAAGAATCTTCTTCAGGACGAGATCACCCGTCTGAAAGCTTCTAGGGCGCACCTTCTTATCATAAGCTTTCTTCATTCGGCTTTGGTACAGACGACCATATGCAATCGATGCTAACCTCTTCTCGTCCATCAGGCTGAGTTGGTTTAGTCGGTTCTTAATCCATTCTGCCTCATCGAGTTTCACGTCAACCAAAACTCGCAAAGAAGGGATCTCAACTTCTAACGGTAGGACAACCTCCATACCGTACACCAGTGAGAAAGGAGTTGCCCCGGTTGATGTACGTACCGTTGTACGATAACCGTGCAATGCAAATGGCAACATCTCGTGCCAATCCTTATAGGTCACAACCATCTTCTGTACAATCTTCTTGATGTTCTTATTGGCCGCTTCAACGGCGCCATTCATCTTCGGCCGGTAAGGAGATGAGTTGTGGTGTTCAATCTTGAAACTCTGGCACAGCTCCTTCATCATCTTGTTATTCAGATTCGAACCATTATCAGTAATGATCCGCTCGGGAATTCCGTGTCGACAGATGATGTCCCTCTTTATGAATTTAGCCACCACCTGCTTGGTTACATTAGCATATGAGGCTGCCTCCACCCACTTGGTGAAGTAGTCGATAGCTACTAGAATGAAGCGATGACCGTTAGATGCAGTGGGCTCGATCTTTCCTATCATGTCGATGCCCCACATGGAGAACGGCCACGGGGAGGACATGACATTCAAAGGGCATGGCGGCACATGAATCTTATCAGCATAAATCTGGCATTTATGGCATTTCTTCGTGAATTTAAAGCAATCTGACTCCATCGTCAGCCAGTAGTATCCTGCTCTCAGGATCATTCTCGTGATAGTGTGCCCGCCGGCGTGCGTACCAAATGTGCCCTCATGGACTTCTTCCATGAGCATACTCGCTTCTTTCTCATCTACGCATCTGAGTAGCACGAGATCGTGGTTTCTTTTATACAAAACTCCATCAGGATTGAGATAAAAATTTCTAGACAGCCTCCTCAGAGTCTTCTTATCCTGGGTTGACGCTCCCGCGGGATACTCCTTAGTCATAAGGAAGGTCTGGATATCATGGAACCATGGCTTGCCATCGGAGGCTTCCTCGATCGCAAAGACGAATGCAGGTCTATCAAGACGGGAAAGGACAATTCTTGGAGCTTCATTCCAAAAATTGACTTTATACATCGAAGCCAACGTGGCTAGGGCATCAGCCATCTGATTCTCAACTCTGGGCACATGATGGAGTTCCACTCGATCAAAGAACGGAAGCATCCTTCTGGCATAGTTCATGTACGACAACAAATTCGATTGACGAGTCTCCCACTCCCTTTTAATCTGGTTAATCACAAGTGTCAAGTCACCATATACATCTAGGTTCTTGATTCTCTAATCAATTGCTTCTTCTAGACCCATGATGCATGCTTCGTACTCCGCTTCGTTATTGGTGACTGGAAACGTCAGTCTCGCAGTGAACGGGATATGGGATCCGTGGGGAGTCGTGATGATCGCTCCAATGCCACTTCCGTAAGAATTAACCGCCCCGTCAAATATCAATTTCCATTGGGATTTCCTATCTGGCCCCTCGTCGGGAAACGGTTCATCGCAATCTTTCGCTTTAAGAAACATGATATCCTCATCAGGGAATTCAAATTTCATCGGCTGGTAATCTTCGATCGGCTGTTCGGCAAGGTATTCAGACAATACGCTTCCCTTAATAGCCTTCTGGGAAACATACTGAATGTCATATTCCGTCAACACCATTTGCCATCTGGCAATCCTGCCCGAAAGCGCTTGCTTCTCGAAGACATACTTGATCGGATCCATCTTCGAAATAAGCATGGTGGTGAGATTGAGCATGTACTGTCGTAAACGCTTGGCAGCCCAGGCTAGTGCACAACACGTCTTCTCCAGCATCGAGTAACGAGATTCACATTCTGTGAACTTCTTACTCAAATAGTAAATGGCATGCTCCTTTCTGCCCGTCTCGTCATGTTGACCGAGAACACACCCCATACTATTCTCAAGAACTGTCAAGTACATGATTAAGGGTCTTCCGGCCACTGGGGGTATCAAGATCGGAGGTTCCTGCAGATACTGTTTTATCTTATCAAATGCCTTCTGGCAATCCTCGTTCCAGATAATTGCCTGATTTTTCTTTAGTAGTTTGAACATCGGTTCACACGTGGCCGTGAGCTGAGAAATAAACCTTGCAATGTAGTTTATTCTACCTAGGAAACCACGAACTTCTTTTTCGGTTTTTGGCGCTGGCATTTCTTGTATTGCTTTTATCTTCGCATGATCAACCTCGATGCCTCTTTCACTCACGATAAACCCCAGTAGTTTTCCAGACCGTACTCCAAAGTACACTTGTTAGGATTCAGCCTCAACCTGAACTTCCTAAGCCTCTCAAAAAGCTTCAGCAAATTGACCAGATGTCCTTCCTGGACTTCGCAATCAAGTCATCAACATAGACCTCAATCTCATGATGAATCATATCATGAAACAAAGTAACCATTGCTCATTGGTAAGTGGCCCCTGCGTTCTTCAGACCGAAGGGCATTACCTTGTAGCAAAACGTTCCCCAAGGTGTGATAAACGTGGTTTTCTCCATGTCCTCCGACGCCATCTTGATCTGATTGTAGCCGGAGAAGCCATCCATGAACGAAAATACGGAGAACTGAGTTGTATTGTCGACCAACACATCAATATGAGGGAGCGGGAAATCATCTTTAGGGCTCGCCCTATTCAAATCCCGATAATCGACGCACATTCGCACCTTACCGTCCTTCTTCGGTATCGGCACGATGTTGGCGACCCACGGAGGGTAAGTAGTGACCGCTAAGAAGCCAGCATCAAGCTGCTTTTGCACTTCTTCTTTGATCTTAACGGCCATATCTGGTCGTGTCCTCCTAAGCTTCTGCTTGACGGGAGGACAATCTTCTCGCAGCGGCAAGTGGTGGACCACAATGTCAGTATCAAGTTCGGGCATATCTTTGTATGACCAAGCAAAGACGTCACTATACTCTCTTAGCATCTCGACCAATCTCTACTTGACATCACTCTGCAATGCAGCTCCTATCCTGACATTCCTGACTAGTTCTTCAGAACCCAGATTCACAATATCGATCTCTTCTTCGTGAGGCAGAATGACTTTCTCTTCTTGTTTCAACAAGCGGGCCAACTCTTCAGGAAGGTCTTCGTCTTCATCAATCTCTTCTTCGGCTTGATAGATCGGGCAATCGAAGTCGAAGTGAGTCGTATAAGGTCCAGAGTCGATGTCATCTGCTATGTGGATCCTGCAATAACAAGGGTTAAGGTTAAAACAAGGATATGCAGGTTAGCACAAACCCCATTAACATTTTATTGTTTTTCAAAACAAATATAAAACAGGAATAACAGAGATCACAACATTTGAGTACGAAGAAAAACGCCTTTTGATTTATTGGTAAAATGCATGTACATAATCAAACAAGGCCCTGACAATAAAACCACTATGCCCCGGGTAGGACGTAGGGTTGTACAATGATTGGAGAAAGTAAATCATTACTCTTTTCCTGTCACTTGGATGGTATCCCTGATGAACCAGTTGTTGAGGCTCTCGCCTGGTTTGCTTGGCTAGATCCAAGAGTCTAGATCGCAGTCGCTGTCTTCGCCGTCTTCAGACACCGCGTTGACACTTTCGAATATTACTCCGCCGCTTGTAAACTGGATCGGCCCTTTACCTCGCGACGCACTGTGAGAGGAAGAGGCTTCAGCCGTAGGAGAGTATCCCAACCCGAACTTGTCCTGCTTGTTGGGTATTTCTAGAATTTTCCCCCACCCTGGGGTAGATCCGGCCTGAACAACGGCTCGGGCTTCCTTGAAGGAAGAGAGAGTCATCTCTGGTTTCTCAGTGATTACAGGAGCTACGTTCTTGACTTTAACAGCTTCAAACGCCTGACATAGGGTTTCATGGATTTCCCCATCCATCTCAACATATTTGAAGGACGACAAATGGCTCACCATTATATCCTCCTCACCACATACGGTTACGATGCTGCCTCCAACAACGTACTTGAGTTTCTGGTGCAACGTGGAGGTCACGGCGCCAGCAGAATGGATCCATGGCCGGCCTAAGAGACAGTTGTAGGCAGGCATGATGTCCATGATGTAGAAGACTGCATCGAAAGTTTCCGGCCCAACTTGGATTGGTAGCGTCACCTCCCCGAAAACATGACGTTTGGTTCCATTGAACGCTTTCACAACCAGATCACTGGGTGTGCAAATCAGTCCTCGAGTATCTAACTTCATCAATGCTTTCTTCGGAAGAACATTGAGTGATGACCCTGTGTCCACCAACACGTGAGACATAATCGTTCCCCTACACTCTATTGAGATGTGCAGGGCGCTGTTGTGGTTTCTTCCCTTCGGCGTCAGCTCCAGGTCAGTGAACCCTAACCCGTTCCCAGCATTTACGTGGGCTACGACCCCTTCCAACTGGTTGACCGATATTTCCTGCGGTACATACGTGGCATTCAAAACCTTTAACAGCGCGTTGCGATGTGACTCCGAACACAGCAACAGATTCAGGATGGAGATTTTCGAGGGTGTTTGATGGAGATGGTCCACGATCCTGTGATCGCTCTTCTTAATCAACCTCGTGAACTCTTCAGCATCCTTAACAAGTAAGTCCTTCTCTACCCCCCAAGGGGTTTCCTCGACGACTTTACTCTTTCCCTTGTCGGTTATTTCAGCTTTGTCCGCCTTGTCCACCACAATCTCGGGTGGGGCAAATACTCTTCCGCTGCGCGTGATTCCGCCAATTCCCACTAGGTTATCCACAGATTACCCCGAGGGTTCCAATTCTAACTTCTGTCCGTTACAGTAGACGTCTGCCCCATAGTGCCATGGGACGACATTAGTGCTTTCAAAAGGTATCGGCCCAACCTTGGTGATGGTAATCGTGGGCGGTCTGGGTGCAGAAATAGTGATCGTCCGGCGAGGGATGGTGATGGTAGCAACCTCATCATCTTGCTTCAGCATTACCTCTCCAGATCCACATTTGGCCCTTCGACTAAACTGCAAGATTCCTTTGGTCATCAGACTCTGGATCCCCTCTATCAACTGTTCACATCCATCAGGACGAGTCTTACAGCCCATACATAGTTCTCCACAGCCCGGAAAGAAGCCTCTCTTCATCAGCTTGGCTTTAACGAAGCTGAGCGGTGTCTTCAAATCTCTGACGTCAGTCAACACATCCAAATTCTCGTCTTCAATAACGGCATTCACCCCACCTCCCCTATGATTCGGCATAGGGTTCTTTGTGACATTTGGCACATTATCTGAGAAATTGATGATCTTGGCATCCACCATATCCTGCACCTTGTGCTTGAAGGCTTTGCAGTTTTCTATCGTGTGGCCTGGTGCCCCCGAGTGAAACTCGCAAGTTGCATTCGCATCATAACCTGGCGGAGGTGCCCCTGTCAAGGGAGCCAGGGTTCTCTTTTGGATTAACTGTAACTGAAGCAGAGTCTGTAATAGCTGAGCATAAGACATGGGCGGTGTTTCAAGGTGACGACTCGACAGAGGTGCCCTGTTCTGATACTTTTTGTACCCTTGCTGATTCGGCTGCTGCTACTGCTGCTACTGTGGCTGGGGTTGTTGGACAACGGGGATGGTTATACTGGCCACCTGCTGGTGAGGGCCTTTACTTTTCCTTCGAGCGTTGGACACGACGCTCGTCTCTCCTTCCCGCCTTTTGCCACCATACAGTTTCTTTCCTCCTCCAGATGAGGATAGATCACCTTGAATTTTCCCCAGTTTGATCCCATTTTCAACGTGCTCGCCCGTGATGATGAGATCTGAGAAGCTTCCAGACATACTGCTGACCAATTTCTCGTAATAAACCCCTGGGAGGGTGGCTACAAACATATCAATAAGCTCCCGTTCAACCATCGGCGGTTGAACTCTAGCTGCCAATTCAGGCCACCGCTGGGCGTATTCTTTGAACCCTTCGTTGTTCCTCTGTGACAAATTCTGCAGTTGAACTCGGTTCGGAGCCAAGTCACTGTTATACTGATAATGGTGCACGAATGCTTCGGCAAGTTCCTTCCACGTGCGCATACTGGTAGGCCCCAGACTCATGTACCATTCCAAGGATGGCCCGGACAAGCTATCCTGAAAGAAGTGCATCAGCAGCTTCTCATCTTCAGAGTGAGCGGACATTTTCCGGTAGTATGATCTCAGGTGGACGCGAGGGCAAGTGGTGCCCTTATACTTCTCAAAGTCGGGTACCTTGAACTTGGGAGGCACCTTGAAATCAGCAATCAATCCCAATTTGGACATGTCGACACCCATAGTGTTCAGGTTCTCAAAATTCCTCATCTTGTCCTCGAGTGCCTTAAACCTCAGACGTGCTTCAGCAGTCAGCTCTCCTTCAGCACCTTTCTGTGAGAACAAGTCTTCTTGACGGTCTTCTAACCATGGCTGAGGCCCATACAGATTTCCAACACCCGCATTGCCGTTGCCCAGCCCAACATTGACATTAGCTTCAAAATTTCCGTTACCGACGCCAGTCGTATTACCATTGAGCCCCATGTTAGCGATCACATTGCCATTGCCACTGCCATTCCCCCCGGCCACGGGGACGCCATTCTGAGAAGTTTCAACAGGTGGAGGGGTTGGAACATTCCCGCCATTGAGTACACCATTGCTATCAACCCTTGAAATCAGAGGCTGGACCAATGTTCTGAGCAGGTCTTGGCCGTTGGCAACCACTTGCATGAGCTCCATGAAGCGGTCCATCCTCTCTCGGAGTTCTTGAACGTCAGTCTGTACTTGTTCCATTGCTCTAGCTTGATTTGCTCTGGTCCGATAGCGGTGGATTGGTCTTTGATCAATCCTGGAACAACCTGAAACAACCTGTATACACAAAAGGGTTAGAAAAAAACGACAAAGTGCTCGTTATGCAGATGTTTCATGCAAATGCAAACGTGTGTCTGTGTGTTAGAGAGGTATCCCCCGATCCTAGTGCCTGAGTGCCAGTGCTGATAATAAGAAGTCTGAGCCCAGTCATGGAAATAACATCTCATATATATAAAGAAAGCCCATCAAGGCAGCACACAACGTCACTGAGTACAAGTAGAATCAATAGCATGAACTCGACCAACAAGCCTGGTGATGGTCAGCATACAACAATGATCAAAACAAAAGGATTACAACTATAGTCAAGCACGTCCACGGCCGCGGAACTCTTCTAACAGACCCCTCGTTTCTGGATGATCAGGCCGAGTGAGCAACCCCTTGACGAGTAACTCCCTTTGCCTCATAGTGTATTGAAGACCTTCAATTGAGTCTTCCCATGCTCCTTCGCCGAAACAATCTTCTAGCTTCCGCTTCTTGGATTCAAACGTCAGTTTGTGCTCCTTCAAGTTAGCAAGAGCCTTGTTTAGCAGGCCTTCAGTGGTATATCTGCGAGCGGTTTCTTCATCAAACCTCTTCTCACTAGCCTTCATCTGGGCTTTCAACTTGAAGATCTGATGTTTCAGTTTATCCTCCCGTTCTTTGCCGTTGGCTAGGGTGGCCTTCCAATGCTGATTAAACTTGGATATTCTCTGGTACGCTTCGTCCAAGTGCTGCTTCTTGGTGGCCAGTACATCATTGACAGCTTTGAAGTCCCGACCCAAACGCTCACGCTCAGCCATCTGCTTAGTCAAATCCGTCCCTAACTGGTTCACCAGCTCTGTTTGCCTTTTAAAGGAATGGACGGCTTCGCTTCTCTCGCTTCTGAGTTGAGCCAATTCTTTCTCTAGTTCTTCATTTGCCTTCTTCAGCTCATCTCTCTCAGCTAACACCTGATTATGCTGCTGAATAGGCACGGTGGTAGGCTCTTCAATCACTGGAGGACTTTCTAGCTGGGCAGGTGGAAACGGCATCCCTATAATATCTGCTCTGGCTCTGATCCAGGTCATATACGGAGCGTAGGCTTGGCTATTACTTTTTCCCAACAATGGTTTTCCCCGCTTACAGATACCATTCCAAGCGTGTTGAAGCTTAGATAACATATCCCCCTCTAGAAGACCAGTGAGGTACAGAGATTCCTGCACCTCTTCATCCTTCGGCGGAGCTCTCAAAGCATAAGCAAACTGTCGGACCAACAGAGATGGATTATAGTTGATACAGCCCTTCCTGCCTATCAAAGGCACATTCAGAAACCCACTACAGCTGAAGATAATCTCAGTACCCAACCTATCTCTATCAAAACAGGCAACGTCTTCCACCGACAGACTCATCAAACGCTCATACCACTCAGCTGTGGTTGTAGACAAAGCAAAGGGACCCTTCTTGGGTAGGTGACTATCAAGCCATCTATAGAGTAAGGGCACACAGCACGAGACATTCTTGCCCCTCCTGTTCTCGTTTTTGTAGTGGACGGAATGATAGACATCTCCTATCAAGGTAGGGACTGGATTCCCTGATGCAAAGATGTGAAAGGCGTCGAAGTCCACAAAGTCGGGCATATTGGGGAACAGAATGATGCCATATATGCACAGAGCAAGGATGGCGTTGAACACGATCCAACAACCGTCTTTGGCACATTGTTGGGCCTTTCCCACTAAGAACTGCAGGGAGAAACCAGGAACCCTGTTCCAACTAGACAAGACCAACTCTAAGGTATCTAGATGAAGTGAAGGGGCTAGACTAGCCAAATTAGGCGCAACATCCATATGAACAAAGGGCATCTGACTCTTGATAGGCACACCTAACAAATCAGCATACTCCTCTAGTGTGGGTGCGAGAATAAAGTCTGGGAAAGTAAAGCATCTCAAAGGTGGATCATAGAACTGCAGCAGGGCGTGCAACCCATTCAACTCAAACACAGAAGGTTTACGAACCAAGCTGAGCAGTTTCCCATAAGACTTTCTGAATTCACCTCTCACAGAATCATCTGCCAAAGCAATCAAACCAGTCAGCTGAACAACATCAGGAGTGGGGAGCTTGTAGGCCACAGTCTTCCTCAGAGAACCCATAGTAGCACAGTGGAAGGCAAGAAAAACTGAATCGGGGGAAACGGTACCTGCAACACAGACACACGTTAATGACATGCAAATGAAGTATGCAAAATAATGTAAAATGCAATCATGCAGCAGGAGATCAAGACAACTGTGTTGTTGAAGAGATGGAGGTGAAGATTCTGTATCAACAAAACCACAATACTGCTCTGTCAAGAACAACCATTATCTCTGATTATAAGAAAACCCTGGTATCCGACCATAAATCTGCTCTGTCAAGAACACCCATATGCCTGATGATGAGGAGAAACCCCTGATGTCAGACTATAACTCTGCTCTGTCAAGAACACACATACATCTGATAATAAGGACTTTTGATACAGGACCATAACTCTGCTCTGTCAAGAATAAATACACATCTGATGATAAGAACCTCTGATACCAACAAAACTGATCCACTATCAAGAAAACCAGGTAGTCTGAAGGTTAAGGTTTCCTGCAACAAACCCGGCCCTGCTCACAGGTATGGACCTAAACTGACACAAGCTCGGCATCCTATGCGGTCATCAGCGTCACAGACATTCAAGAGAGATGATACGATACCCAGAAGGTGTGGCATCACCATCTCCTGAAGCGGCCTCACTCAGCTGAATCCCAAATGATCGGTCCCCAGAGTCGACAATCCTCCAAACCAACAACCCCTCAGGCCCAAAGGGCCGGAAAAGAAGTCAACCAGGAGAACCTCGTTTGAGCATGGATTTCATGAGACACTAGTGCCTGCAAAGCAAGCACGCGCCCACTAATTTCCACAACTAATGCTAGGTACACTCAAGCCTGGGTCTGGCTTCTCACTCATCAGAATGCCCCTCCTACAACAGCACAGATAATCATATCATACTGAAAATAAAGTGCGGGAAATAAAATGCGATAAATAAACACAACCCAACAAGTAATCATACAAGCGCTAGGATTGACTCTCGCAGGGGATGTTGGATCCCCAAACTGACTCGCATAAGGGACGTTGGATCCCAGGAAACTATCAAGTCCCCAGCAGAGTCGCCAGTTGTCGCTACCGCGAAAATAAGGTGCCGGCAAAACAGAAGAGTCGCCACCTTTCGTTATTTATCCCTCAGAACGGGAAAGGAAACGATCGAAAAAACCTGACGAAAAGGTATAAGACAAGGTCATCGCAACCATTGTCTGGGTTCGGGAGTCGATTACGCAAGGGGAAGGTATTAGCACCCCTCACGTCCATCGTACTCGATAGGATCCATGCTTGTTGTGTTTATCTGACGGGTTTGTTTACTATCTACCTATCAAGGCTGGCTTAAAAAAGAAAAGAAAATGACTCGACAAAGCGTCGCACTTTATGCCTACGTATTCTCATCAGAGAATGAGAAATCAGAGTCAACGTAGTTCGGCCAACTACGGGTTATGGATGGGGGAAGGTGGCTCGCCAATACATCAGTAATGTGCCTACGTACTCTCAACAGATATGAGAGATCAGAGCTTACGTAGTTCGGGATAATACGGACTACGGGGATTCAGATTCATCTGTTTTTTCGAGTAGGGTTAACAAACAGTTCCAGCAATTTGGCGTACGCAGCTCGACCCTTGGAGACTTAGGCGTTACCGTTTGCGGTAGAACTGAGAGTTAACGACACTCTTTTCTTCAGAAAAGTTTTCCTTTGAATTATGGGCCCACGGGGCAAAAGGTTTGAAGCTTGTTTTCTGTCTTTTACGGAAGAACTGTTTTTTATGGATGTCTGCAACTAATATCGCACTAGAGACTATGACCTGAGAGTGAATGCGTCGCATGTCACAGAAAGGGTGCCATACTAAACATCCAGACTGTTGAAAAGAAACTCTCTAACAATCCTTTCTCAGATAGCTTAAGGCTCGTAACGTACGACGTCAGTTAACCTTTATTATTGTATTTTAATTTGTGTTGAGATGAGAAGAGAGAACAGGCTCAACTAAGGGGAGACTATCAAGTCCTAATATTGTCATGTCAAGGATTCATCCTATGGTTGAGGTTTGAAACAGGGAACTCCTAGAAGTTATCATGCATAGGTTTCAACCTAAAGTTCTAATCATCACTTCCTTATCAAAGGAAGTGAGATTCCTAGGGGATCATGTCAATGATAAACAGAAACAGATAAAGCATAAGCTTAAACAGTAAACAGTAAACGACTGTAAAATGCATCAATGCAAGTGAGGGAGGAAATGTGTGTGGGGCATCAGCCTCCACAAGCTCATCTCAACCTCAAACCAGATATGAATAACTGCTATCACACAGAAGAAATAACATGCTATCAAGCAAGATATAAGTGACTGTAGTCATATAGAGGAAATGAAAATTCCATCAAGCAAAACACAAACCACATAGGCAAGGGAGCTGGGCTCTACCGAATACCCGCAAGCAAAGCCATACAGTAAAAATACAAGCAGAGGGAGCAACTCAACCTCTAGTGCAATCATGCTCCTAGCTCAAGTCAATCTAAATATTAACTTATTCTAATGCATCAAGCAAATCAAACAAGTCACATCAATACAGTTGCACAGGAAGCAAAACAGACAATAAGGAAAACAGATCAACAGCTTCCACAGCTTTACAGCAAAGCTCTCCTCTGACAGCAGTTCAGTCCTCAGTCCTCAACTGCTCTTCAAGTCCTTCATCTTTAATAGCAAGTGTCAACTTTCTTCTTCAGGCTTCTAATACATCAAACATGAGTATCAACTTACCCTTTCTTCTTCAGGCCTCTGCTCCAAAGTAAACTCCACCTCCAGGCCTCAATCCCACTAGCAAGCATCAACTTGTTCCTTCAGGTACTCCAAGCATTGCACTCACAAGTATCAACTTGCTTTCCAACCTCAAGCTTAAGTATCAACTTGTTCTTTCAGGCACTCAATGCACTAAACACACAAGTATCAACTTGTTTTCCTCAAGCCTCAGCCCTTTCTTCAATCTCAATTTGATCTTCTTCACAAGTGTCAACTTGTTCCTCTTGATCTTCAAGCTTTAGTTCCAAGGGTGGTCTTCAACCACAAAGAAGTAGCAACTTCTATCATCTTCAAAGCTTCTAACAAGGAATTCCATCCTCTAGCAAGGGAGAAATATTCATCTAAAAAGAGCAAGGTTTGGATGATTGACAGCAGAGTGAAGACCAAAGGTCACCACTAAGCATTCCATCATCAGAGAAAGGGACCCTCAAAGGTTCTACCCACTTGTAAAGAGCCACACATCTTACCAAAGTAGGGATGAGGCCTTCACAAGGGGACCTTACATCATAGGGAAGAATGGAAGTGACCAACACCTTCCATGTTTATGAAAGAAGAGAGTCTATCTAGATGCTCTGCCTGCAAACCCTAATCTTAACACCTAGTCAACACTACACCAAAAGAGGGGAAGTATTCACATCCAAGCTTCTTCATTCAATCCATGGTAGCCCAAGCTTGTCTTCAACACCATCCAAGAGAAAGAGAGGCAAAACCCTAATCTAAGGGAACTAAAGAAGTCAATCTAGTTGAATTAGCAAGTTAGGATCACCTAAAACTTAGTACTAAATTTAATCCTAACTAAAATACTAAAACCAATTGTAAAATCCTACAAAAATAACTATGGGACCCTAATTCAATCATGAATCTACCATACAAAATCCAGGGGTTGAATCATCCACCAAGTCCTAGAAATAAAACCTAAATCACAAGGTACCAAGCATAAACCCTAAAAATAGAGCACCCAAAGTTTCAACTTAAAACTACCACCTACATTCATCACAAAAATGTGAGAAAAATCTAAGGGGAACATGCATATCTATGCTAGCTACACACAAAATATCAAGGCAAGAATCATCACCAAGTGCTCAAACCAAATTCATCAAAACAAGGTATCAACCATGAGTATTTTAATATCAATTAATATTCAAAAATGCAAATAAAAACCAAAAATGCATGAATTATTAATATTTTTTATCTACAAAATTCTAGATTCAATCATGAATCAGGGGAAAAAAGTTTGGAATTAATTGAGTTAATCTTCTATTTTTTATGAATTAATCTCTAAGTCACATGAAATGAAGAAAATTAAAAGAAATTAAAAGAAATTAATAAACAAGCGTGGTAAATAGCAATCCAGCTTAGTTCAATTCTTGGGTTGGGCCAGAAAGGGGGGTGTAGATATCAATCTGAGTCCTAAGCCCAAAACAATTCAATTAATGAAACGGTGCGTTTCATTTGAAATTTCTCTTCAGAGCTTGAGGTGCAATCGCGGCCATCCGTTCCTTGCCCGAGTCAAAGGTCCACTCTCCATCTGATGGTCCATGTTCATCGTCCCAAATTTGAACTGAAATGGAGGGAGTTCTCAGACGGTGGCCTGAGTTGCAGCGCCACCGTCTTCTCCGGTGAGCCAACCTCCACAGGTCATCAAAAACCACAGAACCAATCACTATCCCACTCCAAATTTGATGCTGATCACGAATCCAACCTCAGAATTTTCTAATTCCATCTCAAACTCAAAACACGATGACATTTTCAGAATTCCTCCTAATCTTGATTTTCACCGTTCTTTAAATTAAAGGTCTCAAATTAATCCTCACTCTTCACTGATCAATTTCCACCATCCAATCATGAATAATCCTTCAAGAATCGTGAGATATCATCCTCAACAGAAAATGGTCACATGCCTAACTTGTCTCTAATTCACCAACTTATGATCCTAAATCCAACTACAGGTTGCAAGGATCTTAACCACATATACATTTCTAAGTTTCTCCTCCTAAATTATGCATAAGGATGAAAGATACAAACCTGGTTTCAGAGAGGTAACAGAGGTGGTTTTTGCTCACTTCAACTGCCAAGATGATGCAGACACGTTCCAAATTCACTCTCCAAGCCTTTGCACACCTTGATTTGGCTTGATTCTCCCTTGAATTGAAAACCCGATTTCAACTTGAACCTTCAAAATTTCAATGGCTCCTTCTCTTACCAGCTTCAATTCCTTCCAAAAAAATGGCTGAGCTCACTCACTAGCTTATATAGAAATGATTAGACTCATCTAGAAACTTCTGGATCCATCCAAATGAGATTTTGGATTTTCAAAATCTCTTCAAAATATCACCCATGGAAACCACTATTCTGACTCCTTCTTGGCATGGCTATGTGTGTAATCAAGTTCTCATGAGATATTGAATGAGTTTAGTGTGATATTTTCCTTGTTTGCAAGCCAAAGGTATGCATTTGATTATGTTGCTTCATCATGAAGAAATGAAATGGAATGCCATTCAAATGACCTCAAATAAAAATTCTAACCTTGCCATTGTTTTCAAAATCATTTCTCCAATCAATTTGACCTATAATTTTGTTTCATTTGGTCACAAAATGAATTATTTGAATTTTTGGCCATTAAATCCTTTTAATTCTTCCTTTTTTCAAAATTTCTTGAACCAAGTCTCTCCTTGAGCCATTTCAATGCCTCCGTGATGCATAGTCAAGGTTAAAACCCCATTTTGAGCAACTTTCTAGTTGAACAAAATTTCATTTGAGACCTCTAAGTTGGTGAAAATGGCCTATGATCACAAATGACCTATAATCACCAAATGTCCAAAATACCCTTGACTTGTCCAAGCCATAACTTGAGTTATACAAATCCTATCAAGGAATTATAGTACTCTCTAGAAAGCTAAGAGAATAAGGAACAACATTCATGTTGACCAAAAGTTCATAGGAATCATCCTTCTAGGGCAAAAGTGTCATGCAAGTTGGGTAACTTTCAAGCTCCAAATTCACATACCTCAGATGACTTGTAACTTGTCAAAGCCATAACTTGAGTTCTACAAACCCTATCAAGGACTTCTAGCACTCAAATTAAAGCTAAGACCATGATCTACAACAATCATGTTGGGGGTAAGATGAGATGACAATCACATCTTGAGCTACATTGCCTTGAAGATAGGGGTCAAACTAGGGGATTTTACACTGTCAAGTCTTAGGAACCCTAGCCTGAAACTTCTCAAACTCTTCAATCATGATGAGTTAACCTTGGAATCATCCTTATAACATCTCAATGCATAAATACATGATCACATGGATCTTGAATTAGGTCTCAACCTTCTTCAAATCATCAGTTGACTTAGGGTTGACCCAGTCAAACCCTAATTGCACCACTCATGGCTGAGTCTTCTTAACCTTGCACAATGACCTGTCTAGGCCTCAAAGATATCTTCAACACTTCTCATGAGATCTCTCAAGACCTCAAGTCCATCCCCATGGCCTCAGAATAATCTGATGACTTCCCACAACTCTCAAGTTATGAGACACACCCTCTTGGCTTCAATCATTCTCTCTGAGGATCTTTTAACTTCTCTGACAAGGATATCAACCCTTGAGCACCTGAATAACCTTCTTAGCTAGCTTCATAGTCTTGTATAGCTCTTAATTGGTAATCCTACCTCTTGATCCCCTGCATACATGTCAATGAAATGCAAATGATAATGCTAATGTGAATGAAATGAAACATAAGCTAGGTGAAGAAATGTTGGGCAAATTTTGGGGTGCAACAGTAATGCAACTGTGTGTGTTGCTAGCTGATAACGCGAAAATATATCTATAAAATGACGTGAGTTTTAACTAATGTTTGACCAATTTCACTCCGAATTCGAGGCATTCCATGCTGTTTGTCTAAGTATTATGCAGGTATTCGAAGAACATGTCCAAGCAAAGCAATATGAAGAAAAGGAGCAAAAACAAGTGGAAAATGGATGAAAAACTAAGTGAAAACCAGCAGAAACGAGCCTAACTGATGTGACGACCGTCACACAGTTGTTACGACCGTCATGCATGTGACAACCGTCACACAGCCATGACGATCGTCATGCAGCCAGAACGTGGCAGAATGAAGGCACGTGCAATTTCTCCCCTCAAAGACCAAAAGTGTGGCCACTAACTCCTATTTTTCTGCCTCAAACCCACTTCCTGAAGGAATAACGGTTAGATACTCTCCCTCAATAAAAGGAAGAGGTTGGGACCTGAAAAAGGGAGCCGAATTCAAGACAACGAAGTGCTGCCAATTCGTCTTCAGAGCAACCTTTCCATTATTCTATTCTTATTTGTTTCTCTTTTCCTTCTCTGCATTCTTTGATACTATTGTAATTCCTATTTCCCTTGTATGATCAATTGGCACCAAGACCAGAATCCTGCCAACATTTGTGGAGGATCTGCCCAAAGGCCAATTGGAATATTTTACAGGTTTTAAATTTTAATCGTAATTTCAGTTTTCATTATGATACATGTTATTAATTACTGTTTTTATTTATGTATTGCCATTTCTATTTCCATGTCTAGCTAAACTACTGTAATCGATATGTAATAATAATTCAGACGGAGTTTGATAATAATTGGCGTAGTTTTTCTCTTTTAAAAAACTCAGTTATGGTTCTAGTTTTTAATCAAAATTCTAAATAAATCTTTGTCACGACAGTGAGAAGCTATTTACGGTGGTTTTGCCACGACAGTGGGAAACCATATTAAGGTACGAACCAACAAGCGACAGCTGAGGTAAGACCAGATAGTAAAAACTAGGCATTCGATTTAAAAACAGCGAAAGCGCTTTAAAAAGGATTAGAACTTAGGGATTTTCAAAAGGTAACTTTAATCCCGAACGGGATAGCGAAAGCATACGTTCCGCCTTAGAGTTGCGACTAGCGTCAACAACCATCGTGAGACAAAAGTCTTTAAATCACTATTTTCTTCTTAAACTAAGTTTGAAAACATTTAATACGCCAATAAATTGTCAAATCCCCGAGGAACAAAATTATTGCATATCGATTCATAAATTCATATCTTAAGTAAAACCTTAGTTCCCTTTAGTTTACGCATTTATTCTGCCATTATTCAACTTGAAACTAACCCGACCTAGCTAAACACCGTAACACCCGATAATACTAGATTGATTACGAGTCCCTGTGGGATCGATATCTATTATTACTACACGATAGACTGTGCACTTGCAGTTAGATTTGTTAGACATAGAAAGTCGCGATCAAGTTTTTGGCGCCGTTGCCGGGGACCCGTTTAGTCAATAGTGTAATCCTTTGTTACACAGTATAGACTAGGTTAACAATTCTCTCTCCCTCTACTCGTTCTTCGATTGTATGCCAAGTACTCGCTCACAAGGCCAAATCTTACAACCTACAATCGCTGAACTAGAGCGCTTCTTACATCTAAGAAGGCGCATCGTCGAATATCAACGAAGACACAACATTCCTGATCTTCTAGCTCATCCTCTAGTTAAAGAAGAAAAGATGGCTGAAGGACCCCAAAACAAACCGCTGAAGGCATACGCTACGCACTCTCAGATGGAGCCTAGAAGTAGCATAGCTGCCCCAGCTATCAATCGAACCGATTTCGAACTAAAACCGTCATTGCTATCAGCTGTACAACAAAATCTTTTCTCAGGAAATGCAACAGAGGATCCAAATGAACACTTAACGAAGTTTGTACAATACGCAGACACAGTGAAAGCAAATGAAGTAACTCCAGACGCAATAAGAATTCGTCTTTTCCCTTTCTCTCTTAGAGATAGAGCTTGGACATGGTTACAATCCTTACCATCCAACTCCGTTACGACATGGGAACAGTTGAAGAACGTTTTCTTAGCGAGATATTTTCCGCCAAGCAAAACTGCTATGCTTAGAGCCCAAATCAACGGATTTCGACAAAAAGATACTGAATCTCTCTACGAAGCGTGGGAAAGGTTCAAAGATATGATGAGAACATGTCCTCACCACGGTCTAGAAGACTGGGTGACGATCCATACTTACTATAATGGGCTTATACACAACACCAGATTAACGGTAGACGCCGCCGCAGGCGGTGCACTTATGGATAAGCCATACGATGAAACCTATCAACTAATCGAAAACATGTCTCAGAACCACTGCCAATGGGGAGGTGAACGCATTCCAGCAGAGAAACCCGCAGCGAAAGGTGGGATGTACGAGATCAGCAGCCTTGATAAGTTCAACACTAAAGTAGATGCTCTAGCACAGAAGATCGACAGTCTGACCGTTAACCCCACTGCAACCGTCGCCACCGTAACTCCAAACTGCGAGTTATGCGGAATCGCCACTCATAATGCGCCCGAGTGCCCATTGTTGGCCGGAATCCCACCAGACCAAGTAAATTACGCTCAAGGAAATCCTTACGCAAATACTTACAACCCAGGATGGAGGAACCACCCAAACTTTTCCTACAAGAACGATAATGCCTTGCAAGCACCAGGTGCTCCGCCAGGATATCAGAAACCAGCTGCTGCTCAGACTGCCCCTAGGAAATCAAACCTCGAGTTGATGATGGAAAAATTCATAGCTACTCAAGCTCAAACAAACAAAGAATTCCTAAATCAAAACATACACACTAGCGAGCAAATTAAACAGCTGACCAGGAAAGTAGACGCTTTAGCCACCCACAACAAAATGCTCAAAACGCAGATATCCCAAGTGGCCCAACAACAAGCCTCTGCCGTTGCCCCAGCTGGAACATTTCCAGGACAGCCCGAACCTAATCCAAAAGGTCACGCAAACGCTGTTATATTAAGAAGTGGGAAAGAATTGGAGGGCCCAACAGATCCTAGGAACGAAGACTTAGTAATGCAACAGAAATCCGATAAACCAACCGAAAAGGAGTCTGAAACAGAAAAGAAGGAATGTGACGAGCAGAAAGCCGCCAAAGATGAAAACACATATGTGCCTCCAGCGCCATATAAACCACCTATCCTTTATCCTCAAAGATTAATAAACTCCAAAACTTCAGGACAATTTAAGAAATTTGTCGAACTTCTGAAACAACTAAACATTACTATTCCTTTCACAGAAGCGATAACTCAAATGCCGTCATACGCTAAATTTCTTAAAGAAATTTTGTCTAATAAAAGGAAAATAGAGGATAACGAGACAGTGACACTTACTGTCGAATGTAGCGCAATCATTCAAAACCACATGCCTCCTAAACTAAAAGACCCAGGTAGTTTCTCCATACCCTGCGTCATAGGAAAGTTCGTAATAGACAAAGCTCTATGCGATCTAGGAGCCAGTATAAGCGTCATGCCTTTATCTATATGCAAAAAGCTGAATATGGGAGAACTAAGACCAACTAAAATGTCTGTACAATTGGCTGACCGATCAGTCAAATACCCCGTCGGAATACTGGAAAATGTTCCAGTACGCATAGGACAATTCTATATCCCAACCGACTTCATAATCATGGACATCAAAGAGGACTCTGTTACTCCAATTATCCTAGGAAGACCGTTCCTAGCTACAGCCAGAGCTATTATAGACGTAAAGAAAGGAAGGCTAACATTCGAAGTAGGAGAAGAAAAGATAGAGTTCATCCTTACTAAATTCTTGAAGGCACCAGCCATCGATGACACATGCTATATAGTAGATGTAATTGACGAATGCATACGAGAATTAGAAAAGGAGGAAACTACATATTCTAAAATCATGAAAATCCCGATCCCTGATATTCATGAAGACGACAACTGGCGTGCACCATACAAAGATGATAGTCTAAGCGAGATCTTAGCACTCACTCCAAATCACATGCCAGGTCCGAAAAACCCAGCTTTAGAACTTAAAGAGCTACCCAAAACTATCAGGTATGAATTCCTTGATACAGAATTCAAAAGACCAGTAATAGTAAACGCTAACTTAGGACAATCAGAAACTGAGCGATTATTAGAAGTCCTAAGGAAATACCCAACCGCGTTAGGCTATAATATAAGCGATCTAAAAGGCATAAGTCCCTCCATCTGTATGCACCGTATCATGCTGGAGGAAGACTGCAAAATTTCGAGACAACATCAGAGAAGGATAAACCCGATCCTAAGCACTGTAGTCAAAGACGAGGTGAAAAAGCTACTAGACGCAAGAATCATATACCCAATCTCCGACAGCCAATGGGTCAGTCCAGTACACGTAGTACCCAAGAAAGGAGGCGTTACTGTAGTGAAGAATGCGAAAGGCGAATCGATAACCCAAAGAGTAGTGACCGGAAATAGGATGTGTATCGATTACAGAAAACTAAACAAGGCAACTCGGAAAGATCACTTCCCTTTACCATTCATAGACCAAATGTTGGAGAGACTGGCAAAACATTCATACTTCTGCTACCTAGATGGTTATTCGGGATTCTTTCAAATCCCTATTCACCCCGATGACCAGGAAAAGACGACATTCACCTGTCCCTATGGCACTTTTGCCTACCGCCGAATGTCGTTCGGACTATGCAACGCTCCAGCAACCTTTCAAAGATGCATGATGGCAATCTTCGCAGATTTCATAGATGACATCATGGAAATGTTCATGGATGACTTCTCTGTATGCGGACAAAGCTTCGAAAGCTGCCTGTCGAATTTAGAAATGGTACTCAAAAGATGCGCCAAAGTGAACCTTGTCCTTAATTGGGAAAAATGTCATTTCATGGTTCGACAAGGCATTGTTTTAGGACACGTCATCTCTGAAAAAGGGATTGAAGTTGACAAAGCCAAAATAGAGATCATAAAAGATCTCCAACCTCCGAAAACCGTACGAGAAATACGAAGCTTCTTAGGACACGCTGGATTCTACCGAAGATTCCTAAAAGATTTCTCGAAAATCACAAAACCTCTTACAGGTTTGCTAATGAAAGATGTTGAGTTCATCTTAGACAAAGAATGCTTACAGGCATTCGAAACTCTAAAATCTGCACTTATCACCGCACCAATCATGCAACCCCCAGATTGGCGACTACCATTCGAAATCATGTGTGATGCGAGTGATTATGCCATAGGTGCAGTTCTAGGACAAAGGAAGGATAAGAAGCTTCACGCTATCTACTACGCCAGTAGAACATTAGACCCTGCCCAAATGAACTACGCCACAATAGAAAAGGAACTCTTAGCAGTCGTGTTCGCTCTTAACAAATTTCGTTCCTACTTGGTAGGAGCCAAAATAATCATATACACAGACCACGCTGCCATTAGGTAAACAAAAAGGACGCTAAACCCAGATTATTGAGATGGATCCTATTATTACAAGAGTTCGACTTAGAAATTAAAGATAAGAAGGGGACCGAGAACGTAGTTGCGGACCACTTATCCCGTATAGAGGGCATAAAACAAGAACCAGTGCCTATCAATGACGACTTTCCTTACGAACGTCTGATAGCCAAATTGGAAAACGATATGTCTAACTCTACTTCGGACGAACCAGAACTGAAAAAAGTCGTGGAAGTTGTCTATGCTCAAGCCACTTTGCCATGGTTTGCCGACATCGTTAATTACCTAGCCGCAGGCGTGCTTCCACCGGACCTGACTTATCAACAAAAGAAGAAATTCTTCCATGACTTAAAGCACTACTACTGGGACGAACCTCTACTTTTTAGACGAGGCGCCGACAACTTATACCGTCGTTGTGTCCCAGAGGAAGAAATAGAAGACATCATCACCCAGTGCCATTCGGCACCTTATGGTGGTCATGCCAGCACCTCAAAGACGTGCGCTAAAATCCTACAGTCTGGCCTATTCTGGCCCAGTCTCTGGAAGGACATCCATACCGCGGTACTAAAATGCGACCGGTGCCAACGCACCGGCAAAATCTCACGACGCGATGAAATGCCTCAGAGAGGAATCTTGGAAGTAGAAATCTTTGACGTCTGGGGAATCGACTTCATGGGACCATTCCCATATTCTTTTGGAAATAAATACATACTCGTCGCAGTCGATTATGTATCGAAATGGATAGAGGTCGTTGCCGCTCCAACTAATGACACGCGAGTAGTCGTTAAACTCTTTAAAAACGTAATCTTTCCAAGATTCGGTGTGCCTAGGCTCGTCATTAGTGACGGTGGTTCGCATTTCATATCGCGAATCTTTGATAAACTCCTTTCCAAATACGGAGTAAAACACCGTGTAGCCACACCGTATCATCCACAAACTAGTGGACAAGTGGAGGTCTCGAACAGGGAAATAAAACAAATTTTAGAAAAGACTGTCGCAACCTCCAGGAAAGACTGGTCATCAAAGCTGAACGAAGCTTTATGGGCCTATAGGACCGCCTTTAAGACACCGATAGGCACCACACCATTCAAACTAGTCTATGGAAAATCATGCCACCTGCCGATAGAATTAGAGCATAAAGCCTTCTGGGCTATTAAGACACTAAACTTCAACTACACTGCGGAAGGCGAAAAGCGTATCTTGAACCTTCATGAGTTGGAAGAGCTAAGATTAGACGCGTACGAGAATGCACGCATCTACAAAGAAAGGACCAAGAAATGGCATGACAAACGTTCAATCCGGAAGTAGTTCAGAGTGGGAGACATCGTGCTCCTATTCAACTCCAGATTGAAACTATTCCCTGGAAAACTAAAATCTAGGTGGTTTGGACCTTTTGAGGTCACCAAAGTCCTCAAGAGTGGAGCTGTTGAAGTCACGAATCAAATCAATGCACCGTTTATAGTAAACGGACAGCGTTTGAAACATTATAATCAAAGTGAAAATAGTGACTACGTGAGCAATATGAAACTGCTTGAGATCCCCGACTAGCTTATATCCAAGCTATCGTCAGGCTTCTGACGTTAAAGACAGTGCTGATTGGGAGGCAACCCAAAGTTTTCCTGATTTTCCTTCTAAATCTACTAAAACTATTCTTTTTATTAACTTATAATTTCTATAAATTTCTATTATCTTATTTTCCATTATCTATATTTATTTTATATTTTTCTCTTTTATCACTTTTGTTATTTTTCTTAAAATTACGATCTGAGTGAATGTGACTTTTTCCAGGATTTTAAAAGTCATTCTACTTTTCTTCCATTCTATCCGACTAACGAGTATGGCCGACATTGACGTTACGACTGTTGTGTTTAGAGGACGAGCTCAGCAGGCCAGATTCGAGGCACTGACTCAAAGAAACTTTGCTTCGACTCTGTACTACGATACACCAACCATGGACAAGCTAGGAATTCAAGATAGCATTCAGTACCTATTTTACCAATTAGGCTGGGAGCAAACCGCTCTCAAGACCCGATTCGCTACCTTCCGCGAACTGACACTAGAGTTCCTTAGCTCCCTAAGTTACTTACCTGAATATGGCTTTGGATCCACTAAAGAATTAATAACCTTTAGAATGTTTGGAATAGACCAAACACACAACCGTACCACGTTAGCTAACATCCTAGGCTTCCCTAGCAATCCATTCGTGTTTACTGCTATTGAAGAGGATTTTGATCTCGAATTAGACCAATTCTGGGGTTCCATCACCGGAAACTATCACCCAGAACCAAACGACATGCATAACAATGAGATACACAATCCAGCCTTCCGCTATTTCCATAGGATATTAGCCCATACCCTCTTTGGTAAGGAAGAAAACATCACAACAGTCTCAAAGGACGAGCTGTTCATCCTTTTCTGTGCTTCCCAAGGCCGCCCTGTAAATGTTGTCCCTTTTATAATGAGGGCATTTACACGCATCAATCAGGACCCGCACTCACCCATTTTAATAGGAGGCCTAGTCACCATGATCGCCCATGAAATTGGTCTGAGGTATTATCTGAACAAAGTTGTCCGTTTCGGGAACCTCAGAGTAATGGACATCCAGTTCTGCTTCAACAGACGCATTCTAAGTACCTTAGGACCAGGAGCCTACGAATACCTCATAGCTGATCAACCTGTCCACTTTTTCACATTGCCCAACCATGAGCTAACCAGTATCCATAACAAAGATAATTGGCTTTACGAATTGGATGAGCCTATGGGACCTCCATCACCTCACTCCACACCCCAGGCTTATATGTATGACAGTGATCAAGTCTCCGAAGCACATGACTATTTGTACTACCAAGACTATGAGTCCGAAGTAGAGATCGATCCTGAGACCCCTCCTAACTACCATAATTTTCCTGACCCCACGCCTGAACAAAACACAGATAAGCTCGACACTGTTCTGAAAATTGTAGACAACCTCAAGTTGGAAGTAACCACTGTCAAAGATGAATTAACGCAGCTTCATATGGATTTCGTTACCTTTATGGACTTGGTTAGCGACCAATTTAATACCGTTGTTCAGCAGGTCAACAATTTGAAGAAACCAACGGAGTGATCTTCTAGTTTTTACTTTAATTTACGTTTACTGCATTTTACATTATTCGCAATTAGTTCATTTTGCAACTGTTTACTCTTTTTGGATATTGTACTACCGTACGCTCATTTTTCGATTTAATATTATTTTCATTTCCGTACTTCCATTACTTATGTTTCCTGTTCATTTTTAGTTTGTCATTATTCCATTATAAGTCATATTTCCATAGTTTCCACTATTAAAACTCCCAACAAGCAAAATTCTGCAATTCTGCAGACTTTGCTGATGTGATGGTCGTCACACTTCCACCACGGCCGTCACGCGTGTTACGACCGTCACAGACCCCTGACGGTCGTCATGCAGAAAAAAACCCCAATTCTGTTTTAAACAGAGTTGCGCCCCTCCTTTTCCCTCTCCCCTAATTTCCCACTCTCCAATTCTCCAAACCCTATCTAAACCCTTCGAATCCCCCATAAAACACCCACCATTTTCAACCTCCCATTCACCAATTTACAGTACCCACTACACTCCTCCGCCTCACCACTCTTTGAAATCCCATAATCTCAATCCTCTGCACTCCTCTCACAACAATGGGCGGTGCAAACCCCAATTTCAGCAACATCACCTTCCGCGAAGGAGAGGCCGGTGAATGGCAGCAGACAAACTTTCTCGCGTTCCATCAACGGTCGCTACAACCGACCCGGTATGCTCATCTGAACTCTCTGACGGAACTCGGAATTCTCGACGGCGTCACTTGGATGTTGCAGAGAGCCGGCATCTGGAATCTCTGCACCAATCCCCAACCCACCTACGAGCAACTCACTCTGGAGTTTCTCAGTTCTTTCGCCTACACAACATCATCCGGCGATGCAAACCAACTCCACGGTGCCGCCTGCTTCCGGATGTTCGGCACTGAATATCAGGTCCCCCAGGACCGCATCACCGTCATCCTGCAGTTCACTCACAGCGACGATGCTCACCGCCGCATCTCAGACCAGTTCTACCAAGAGGCCTTCCCTCTCTGGAACAGCCTGACCGGAACCACTCCAGATAGCTGGGACACGCTGAACGCCACTCATATCCATAACCCAGCTATCCGCTACTTCCACCGATTGTTGAGAAACACCATATTCGCTCGTGACAGTAACCATAATGTCAACTCGAAGGAGCTGTTTTTCCTCCGCTGTGTGTTCGCTTCAGAGCCGGTTAACGCCGCCCCGTTTCTCTTGGCTCACATTCAGGCCAACTGCAACCGCGGCGCCAAACCTTTTTACTTCGGTGGCATCATCACATCCATCGCCATAGGCCTCGGTCTTGGCGACCGCCTCCAGGAACTCCGCCAGATGCCTCCCGTATTCCTGGACACCGACCACTGCCGCGCCTCCCACCTCATCAATGGTCGCTATCATCCCATAGTGCGAGGCCGCACTATACAGAGCATCATCCTGCCTTCCCGCACTACCCAGATGCATCCAGAGGACAGAGCCAACTGGCTCTTCGACACCGCTGCCCCTACTTCCCCAACACAAGACAACATCCCAGAGCCCAGGGACGAAGTTCAGGAAGAGCTCGACAGAGCCGACCAGCCTGAGCCTTCACACGCAGCTGCTGCCGCTGGCCCTTCCACGCGTCGCCGCCCCCGTTTTGCCACTGATGACACATCCGCGGCCCTCCTCCGCTACATCGAGCAACAGAACCAGATGATTCTTATGATGGAGCAGTAGAACCGCAGGGCTGAGGAATTCGAAGCTTGGCAGAGAGAGCAGACCAGCCAAATCCAGCAGTCTCTGCAGATGATGCACGACATCCATTCCGGCATGGCTGACGAGATGGCGCACCTCACTGTGCGAGTCGACGGTCTCTGGGATTACATATTCCACACCGGGGCTCTGAACCTCGCCGCCCGTGATCCCCCAGCAATAGGTCGAGGCAGAGATCGAGGACGAGGACGGGATTAGCAGTATTTTTCATTTTTGCCATTTTCGTTGTTTTTTCTGTATTTCCTTTGTATCTCCCTTCTGCATTCCTTCAAATCATTGGGGACACTGATTGAGATAGTGTGGGAGCGGATCGTTATTTCCTTTTCATTTCCCTTTCTCATGTTATTTCCTATTGTACTTGTTTTTTCGAATTTAAAGAAATTTTAACTTTCGGTTTCGGCAAATAAGCTCTTATATATATATTTATCTCTGTTACGTGAACTCCCTGCGTTTCATATGACTATACAAAGAAATCTTTAAGCATCACGAGGACACGCCAAAGTTCAATCAAGTATGGAAATCCTGAGAAGAAAATTCTTACAACTCCATTACCGTCCTGACACCTTAGACCTCCAGTTTATGCGAGTCCGTTTCACTACCTACACGTACCGAAGTTTCAAGCTCCTACTCAAACGTAGCCCCCATTAGTTTATACAAGCAGACATCACCACCCTAAATGCTTCTAAGTAATGAAACCGATGCAAATAAGTGTGTGTGATCTCTAACTCTAAATGAAAAATCATGAAGAAGAAAAGCCATATAGCATGAGTATAGAGACATATCCCTTCTAAGTTAGGTGCTCCTCACCCGAGCATTTAGCCCAACGATACAGAAAGTCTTTGAAAATCAATAGCATAAGCTTATGTGCAAAGAAGAATCGAAATAGAAAATAGATCATAGCCACTAATAGGTTGACTTGCCATGAAAGTATACGGATAACGGGCTTAATGTGACTGCGCCAGAACAAACCGGGTAAGACTTGTTGCAAGGAACTTGACGCCAAGCTGCAGTAGCATGATTGGGACTGGCTTGCATAAAAAGGAGGCCTTCGAAGACTTACAACTCAGTGTCACCACCGTATGTGTGTTGTTTCGATTTTTGTCTTGGACTTCCTAACTTGTAATTTGAGAAAAACCTCTCGGAAGGGAGGAGCGTGCCGCGTGTTTGCCACATTTTTCTAACTTTTACTTGAGAACAAGTAAAGATTCAAGTTTAGGGGAGTTTGATAACGCGAAAATATATCTATAAAATGACGTGAGTTTTAACTAATGTTTGACCGGTTTCACTCCGAATTCAGGGCATTCCATGCTATTTGTCTAAGTATTATGCAGGTATTCAAAGAACATGTCCAAGCAAAGCAATATGAAGAAAAGGAGCAAAAACAAGTGGAAAATGGATGAAAAACTAAGTGAAAACCAGCAGAAACGAGCCTGACTGATGTGACGACCGTCACATAGCTGTTACGACCGTCATGCGTGTGACGACCGTCATGCGTGTGACGACCGTCACACAACCATGACGACTGTCATGCAGCCAGAACGTGGCAGAATGAAGTCACATGCAATTTCTCCCCTCAAAGACCAAAAGTGTGGCCACTAACTCCTATTTTTCTGCCTCAAACCCACTTCCTGAAGGAATAACCGTTAGATACTCTCCCTCTATAAAAGGAAGAGGTTGGGACCTGAAAAATGGAGCCGAATTCAAGACAACGAAGTGCTGCCAATTCGTCTTCAGAGCAACCTTTCCATTATTCTATTCTTATTTGTTTCTCTTTTCCTTCTCTGCATTCTTTGATACTATTGTAATTCCTATTTCCCTTGTACGATCAATTGGCACCAAGACCAGAATTCTGCCAACATTTGTGGAGGATCTGCCCAAAGGCCAATTGGAATATTTTACAGGTTTTAAATTTTAATCGTAATTTCAGTTTTTATTATGATGCATGTTATTAATTACTGTTTTTATTTATGTATTTCCATTTCTATTTCCATGTCTAGCTAAACTACTGTAATCGATATGTAATAATAATTCAGACGGAGTTTGATAATAATTGGCGTAGTTTTTCTCTTTTCAAAAACTCAGTTATGGTTCTAGTTTTTAATCAAAATTCTAAATAAATCTTTGTCACGACAGTGAGAAGCTATTTACGGTGGTTTTGCCACGATAGTGGGAAACCATATTAAGGTACGAACCAACAAGCGACAGCTGAGGTAAGACCAGATAGTAAAAACTAGGCATTCGATTTAAAAACAGCGAAAGCGCTTTAAAAAGGATTAGAACTTAGGGATTTTCAAAAGGTAACTTTAACCCCGAACGGGATAGCGAAAGCATACGTTCCGCCTTAGAGTTGCGACTAGCGTCAACAACCATCGTGAGACAAAAGTCTTTAAATTACTATTTTCTTCTTAAACTAAGTTTGAAAACATTTAATACGCCAATAAATTGTCAAATCCCCGAGGAACAAAATTATTGCATATCGATTCATAAATTTATATCTTAAGTAAAACCTTAGTTCCCTTTAGTTTACGCATTTATTCTGCCATTATTCAACTTGAAACCAACCCGACCTAGCTAAACACCGTAACACTCGATAATACTAGATTGATTACGAGTCTCTGTGGGATCGATATTTATTATTACTACGCGATAGACTGTGCACTTGCAGTTAGATTTGTTAGACATAGAAAGTCACGATCACTAGCTAGTAGCTTTCCTGCATGATTAGATACATGGTATGAACTTTTTGCTGCTTGTGATCTCTGATAGGTTGACAGAGTGTTTTAGCCAAAAAATTTGCTAAAGGGGGAGTTTGTAGATGCTTTAGATTGGCTGCATTTTGTGGCAAAACATTGATGTATGTGTGAATGTCATGACTGATGTCATGACATACATAATGAGTGTATTGTAGGGTAAGTTTGGATAGCTAAGAGCAAAGTATGTTGGATGTCATGCTGGATGTTATGACATCAAGCAGCTGACATCAGGGTGCGCGTGTTTTAGGGTTCTGGTATATTGCATGAGGAAGCTCAGGCTATACTTCAGGAAACATTTTAGGGATCCTAGTTATCCCAGGCGAAATGCTAGGCAATGCTGAGGATAACATGAAATATCCCTGGCCTAATTGGAAGTGCGCAACTTTATGAAAAGAGGTTTAACTTGGGTAAACCTAATTTCTACACCTAGGACCAAGGACTATATGCTGCTTATATATACAGAAGTAGCAATCCTAATTCGTTGGAGCTTAGGGACAGAGATTGGAGAGTACAATGTTTTGTGAGTGAAGAATTATGTGTTGTGTAGTTGTTCTTCACGTGTGTTTTTGAGTCCTAGGATTCCTTGTGAGCCAAGCAATTATCTCTTGGATGGTTGCATTGGACTAGTGTGTTTGAACTGTACTCTGTGTGTGTTCACTCTAAGCTTTTAAGCACAAGTGTTTTGTCTCTTGATCAAAGCTATGAAGCAGATCAAGGTGTATTTGAAGTGTGACTTCATTGCCATTTATAACTTTGAATTGGTTGATATCACTGCTGTGATTGAGGGGGAGTGAGTTGGTAACTCAGGTCTAGTGTTAGGCTGAAGTGTCATTGGGTAAGTCTTAAGTGAAGAGTGCAAACTGGTTGTTTGACTCTGAATTAATTCTACTAATAATAAATTTCCTCCCTGGCTTGGTAGCCCCCAAATGTAGGTGTGATTTGCACTGAACTGGGTAAACAATTCTCTACGTTATCTACTGCTTTCATTTACAGTTTATTATTAAGTTCAGTAGTCTGTGCTGCAGTGGATGTCATAACATCCGTGATAACATCCACTGTAAGGTTACCAGAATTTCAAGCCAGAAGTCTTGTGGAGAAGTGGTAACTCTAGTAAGAAGTGGAACAGTTTGGTACCTTCTCACGGAATGAGCATGAGGTTGGTCTTGAGATACTGTGGTGATCTTGGAGCATCTTTTATAAAAGAGAGGCGGAGAGCTTCTGTCTGGTGGGTGTACTATTTTCTTGTGGTTCGAGCAGTAAGTGAATGCGTTCAGCAGGTGTGTTGAACAAACAGTGAGCTCTTGAAGACATGAAGATGAGTCTTATGTTTTCCATTCACGTGCTTCTAGAAAAAGAGCACTAGTTATCCTTGATATGGGGAGTTATACTTCTAGGATCTGTTGCTGCAATAGTACAGTTTCAAGATTGTTTGTAGTTTCAAGCAGTTTGTAATTGTATGCCTCTATGAGGATGGAATGTCAGACAATATGTTGTGACATTATGTTACTTCTCTAGCTCATGGTGAACCTGACAGCGTATTTTTTTTGGTTCTGTCATTGGGTATTAATGGATCAAATTATATTTTTGGGCCTCTATCCAAGTGTTTTGTCTTGAATGGCTGGTGAAGATGAAGATCAAGACATCATTAGCTCTGATTTTGTGCATAAGGAAGGACTTTTACCCTGCCATCTTGGAGATTTTTCTAGTCCTTCAAAGCTGAATCTGAGTAATCTTATAGATAGTTATGTCTATCCTGCAACTACTTCTGCTATTTAGTCTAGTATGGTTTGTGAAACAAGGAGTGTAAAGATGCAGTGTGTGATGAAGTGTTTTTTCATGTGTTTGGGTTCTCTCTTTTAGGGGGAGTGCTGATTATGCATGATAGGGGAGTTGTGTACCTGTATGATGTGTAGCTGCATTGCTTATGGTGACTTTGTGCTAATGTGGAGCTGTGTACAAAGTTTGCTGATTCTCAGGCAAGCTTGTGTTCTTGAACCACTGATGAGGTTGTAATGTCAGACTAGATGTCCTGGCATTGTGTTGTCTGGTGTAATTTTTCTTGACAATGTGACTATGGGTCTGGCTTTGTAAGACTGTTGGGTTGAACTAGGTCTGTACTTACTTCTTATGAATGACCTAGGAAACAACATTGGTTTGTGTATGGGAGAATTTATTTTTGTGTCTCAAATTGGGGATTTAAAATCAATTTCTACTTGGCAAGTATTTAATTGATTATCCTTTAATTGGTGATGTCAAAAGTGTCCCTCCTGAAGGTGCAGCTTCAGACAAGGCAAGAACTCAAGATTCAACAACTTGGTGCTTAAGAATCTTTATTTTATGTGTAATGTTAGACAGGATGTCTGAACATTATGTCTTTGAGGAAGCTACATGAGAGTTTATCTCTCTCTATGATGTTCTGGTGTTTGTGATGATCTGTTAAGCTGCTGCTGTTGTGTCCTACTGAGAACTTCATGTGTATCCTATATATGGACTAATGTGGAAATAATAAGCCTTGTGGTTGGTGTCTTAAAGAACCAAAGTGAGTGGTAAAAGAGTTGATGTCATATATGATGGGGTGGAATCAGGATTGATTTTACTGTGTTTGAGTGAGTTCAACAGGGGGTGATTTGAAAGCTAGATTTCATCTGTGGTTAAGCCCTTGTTCGTGGATTGTTGCTGCAGTGGTGCAGTCCTTATATTGATTCGGGATCAAGCAACTTGCGTATCTGATTTAGTCTATGTTTATCTCCTGGGAGGTTGTGGTTTTGATTCAGCTTTTTGGGTTTGGCTCTGTTATTTGTGTGCATCTAAGTTTATGTGTGCACACTTACTCCATTTGTTGTCAATTTTTGACTAAAAAGGGGGAGCAAAGTATTGATGTTATCTGTTGTCCTGATGTTATGTCACATGTATTGACATGATGACCAACATTGTGATAGGACTTTGCTACTGCTAAGGGAAGAGTAGTGTGTTGTTGTTGCTTGCTAGATGCAACTATTAAGGGGGAGCATGATAGTTTGTGAGGCTGGATGTATTTGAGAAAACTACTATTGTTGCTACCCTAATAAGTTTGTTTGGTTGTTTTAGCTAAAATTTGCCAAAGGGGGGATTGTTAGTTCCATGATTCTATGATTGTCCATGGTTCTATGATTGGCTAAATTTTGGTAAAACATGATTATGCACTGATGTTAAGCAAGATGTTATAACATCTTCATCTACTGTCAAGACAGAACTACTGTCATGTGTTTTAATCAAGATGTCAAGACAGATGTCATGACATCTTTGTCTGGTACATCAGGAGCTTCTATTTTATATCTCTTGACAAAGGTGTTTTGGTTTGATGAGATCCTGTTGGATATACCTCATCAGTGTGTGCAGGTCAAAGAGATTTATTTGGAACAAAGTGCAGATTTAATTGGTGTTCATAAAAAGAATCTTTGAGACTTTTTAGGAAACTATAATATATTTGTTTATACTTTCATGAAGAAGATTCTACAGAAGAATGGGAGTTTGTAGATGTTTTTGATTGGCTGCATTTTATGGTAAAACATTGTTGTGTGTAGATGTCTTGACTGATGTCCTGACATACTTGTGTAGTGTACTGTTGGGTAAGTTTGGTTAGCTAGAACAGAGTGTATTGGATGCCATGTTGATTGTTATGACATCGGGTAGCTGCCAGCAAGGGCGCATGTTTGTTTTTCTGTTATGGTTCATGAGTTATCTCAGGCTAGATTTCAGGAAACCTGCTAGGGTTCCTTAGTTATCTCAGGCGAGACTCTAGGCAGTGCTGAGCATAACATGAAACGCCTATGACCTATTTGATAGCACCATGAATTGTGGAGATTGGATTAACTTGGTTAAACCTAATTTTTGTTGCAATTTATGAATATTGAAATCTTCTCTCCCTGTTGTTACTTTTGATCAGCCCAAGCCCAGACTGCATTACTATTTAAGGAGGCGCAGAAGCAAGGAAAATCAAGCACTCAAAACAAGAACAACTTGAGTGTAAAATAAGGGTTTAGGGTTTTGAGAGTCTTGTGTGTGTGACTTTGTAAGTCACCTTTTGTATCTTTGGATGCATCGTGGTAGACATATTGTTAATTGTTCACTCAAAGCTTTTAAGCAAGAGTGTATTGTTCTTGATTGAAGCTGTTAAGCAAAATCAAGTATTATGACTTTGAAGAGTGTCTTCTAAAGTCTTCTTTTTGTATTGAATTATTTATCGCTGTTGTGATTGAGGGGGAGTGAGAGGTGTCTCTTGTCTAGTAGTTTCTAGGAAGAAACTGCATTGGGTAGAGATTAAGTGAGGAGTTGTAAACTGGGAGTTTGGCTCTGAATTAATTCTGCTAATAGTGAATTTCCTTCCTGGCTTGGTAGCCCCTAGATGTAGGTGATGTTGCACCGAACTGGGTAAACAATTTCCTGTGTTCTTTAAAGCTTTTGTTACCTATTTACTGTTAAGATTAATAATCTGTTCAGAAGCGGATGTCATAACATCCGATATAACATCGAATGTCAGTTACTTATATTTCCGAATTTAATATTCTGCTTAATTTAAAAGGTTAGATAAATTGTTCTGTTAGTCTGTAGATGTTACAGCAGATGTCACGACACTGCTAACTTTTAAAGTGAATTAAAATGCACATGTTTTGTCCTTGTTTTGTTTTAGTAGAGATCAATGTTCTTTGCATCTCTTAGGACATCTGAGATCTGCATACCAGAATTTCATTCCTCTTTAAATTCATTGGACTTAAGGTGTAGATGAAGTTGGATAAACATTCATCAAGTCAAATCTATCTTTAAAGTGAATTATTCAATTTGTTTTAGGTGCTTTGAGTTAATGATATGTTTAGTGCTTTAATCCACCAAGATGAGTGGATGAACTTAAAGATGGAATGATCTTGAACTTGTAATTCAACTTGGCATTCCCTCTCCTCTTCTCTTTTTTCTTTTGATCGATGAAAATCTTCGATATTGTTTGAACTTATTTCAAGTTCTTAATGAAGATGAGATTATTACCTCTTTTCTTTTCGTGCGGTATTGCTTTTGGAGAGTGATCTACATATCACTTCTCTAGCATGCATTAGCACTAACATTTTATTGACCGGCCTCAGATAGTCGTGGTTTCTACATAAACCCGATTACGATTGCTTAACATAGCGCTACATTGTTTCGTAATTGGAAAAGTGATCATTTGTGGCTCAAACCTATGTTTGAAAGTCCAAGTATGGTTGATTATTTATCTTAAGTCCATCATCTATGAAGCTTGTTGTTAGGAGGCTTTGGTCTTATCAATCCTCTAATGAGTCTTCATTAAACTTGGTCTAAGTGCAAGAGTTAATTATCATTGATCATTTTCTCTAACGACTAATCACTAACTCACTAACCATATCATTGTACTAACTTTGTTTATGTTTTCTTCTTGCTCCCTATCTCTCTTTTACCTTTATGCTTATCATCTCATATCATATTTTCGTTTATGCTTCCGTTATTTTTCCTTTGTCCGTTGGGCACATGTTTATGCTTCCGCCTCTTTTCTTTTGTCCACTTGGACCATATCTTGTTCAAAGCATTAATAAAGAACTAAACCTCTAAAAGACTTGGTTCTCTTAACTCTGTGGATATGATGTTGGACTATTCTTGGACCTTTGGACTTAGAATTAGGTCTCTTTCCCTTTGCTTGGAGTATTATGGATCTTTGCCTTTATTTGGATTATTCATTTGCTTATGCTCAAGATGGATGGAATTCTTTTGGCTAGCTATGGAGTGTGCTACAAGTTGGTTAGATCCTTCTTATCTCTAGCTTTTATTTTGCTTTCTAGGGTAGTCACTTCATCCCTTCCCCTTCTTCAATTTTCAAAACCTTCTCCCTTTTTCAAAACCTTCTTGCTTTCAAACTTCAAATCGCTTTCACAACAAAACCTTGACTTTTGTCAAGTGCCTTATTTTCAAACTTCTTTTTCTTCAATAAATGTCAATCAATGCTAACCATACTTTGACTCTTTTAAAAATACATAAAAAAACATTATAACTCATCCTAGACTTGTGTGCCTTATGCACTTTCTTTCAAAAAAACTTTTCCATAAGTCTAGACATGAGTCATCTCTTAAAGCGAAATTATTCGCTTGGAAATGACGACTTGTCTTTTCACTTAAAATCAACCATAACAAACCTATTTTGTTATTTGTACCACGAACTAAGGGATTTTGATCCTATATTGCACCTTCTGGGTATGTAGGTATGATGCGACAAGTCTCTCCGAACACAAAAATCTTTAAAAGAAACAATTCTCTTCTTGTCTCTCCAATCTCTTTTCAAACAAACCATTTTCAAGGCAAAAAGTGTAAATATTTCAAAGGGCTCCTATAGAGTACTATAGACGTTTTGGGTGTTAACACCTTCCCATTGCGTAACCAACCCCCTTACCCTGATCTATGTTTCTTTTGTTCTTGTTTTAGAACTCTTTGGTTTTGTTCGCTCTTTTTCCTTTCATTTTTTGATAAAATAAAAGTGCGGTGGCGACTCTTGAATTTTTGGAGTTAAGTTAATCAATAGCTTATACTAACAAATTTCCCCGCTACAGAAAAGTGGCGACTCTGCTGGAGACAATTCAATGTTCCTAGTGGGTTTAGCCTACTTTGACTTATTTATCGTTTTTTGTTTGATTTGTTTGTTATTGCTTGTTCTGTCTTGGTGCTTGTTGATCCTGTATGGTGAGATAAGTCCTATGCCCGGACTTGAGTGCACTTATGGTAGGAGGGTGGTATAGTCTTTTTGGCTTACGTGGAATAGTCCTTACTAAGTTGACTTGAGATCCCCCGCTCAATGGAGGCCCCTTTGGGATTACTGATGTCTTACGAGTAGTCGTAATTGGCATTACTTTTTCCGATCTGGGAGCTTGAGAAGCTGAGGACCTTAGAACCCTTTAACCCATCTTGGCCTTACTAGGACGTGGTGCAGTGGCTATTCAGGTGTAGACTTGAATTAGTTGTTACACGATACCACACTCAGACGAGTTTCTCTTGGGAATATTGTTGGCCGATGAGTAGTCGTCTAAGCCGATAATATCCAAAAAATGGAATTATGACTCTGGGAACCTTTTAAAACCTTGTTCTACAGATGATGATATAACTTTAGTACATACATTTGTGGGTTGGTTTTTACCTTTGCCTCCATGCTCATGTCGAACCTTTAAACCTGTGTGCTTTGTGTGATCTTGTTCGTGGTTATTGCATCCACGCATTGTTGCATTCATGAGCATACATATGCATTCTTCTAGTTGCCAGCAAAATCATTTCAACTGTTTCTTGTCCAGTTATTTGTTCATTGTCAAGCTGTTTCCTCAACACAACTACGGAACTAGAGCTGCTGTCAGATTGAGAATGGAAAATCAAGAACAACACAATGCTGAAGTTAGAATGGAAATTGATAAGTTGAAGGCCAGCATGACCAAGATCACAGAAATGATGCAAGTTCTAATCGCTAGAGGAGAATCACCTCAGAGGGCCGTGATTTCTGAAATTCCAACTACTGTTGTTAACCCTCCACTGATCCAGCAACCAGCTTTTACTTAACTTGAATTTGGGTTACCTCTGAATTACTTTCCACCCTTTACAACTACTCCAATGGTTGACCCATCCGTATTGTCGTTATCTTCAACTCCTTTGTTCACTGAATCTCAACCTGTTGTGTATACTGTTGCTCAAGCTACTCCTAAGAATCCTCCTTCCGTGTACCATATTGCTGGTCCGCAATCTGAAAGTCAGGGAGAACCTGGATACATTGAAGAAGTCAAAGAGCAATGGAAAACTCTGGATAAAAGGATAAGAGCCGTATAAGGAAGTGATGTCTTTGGTGCTGCCATAATGGACATGTGCTTAGTTTCAGATTTGGTTATGCTTGCCAAATTCAAAACTCCTAAATTTGAGAAATATAAGGGGAACACCTGTCCTAGAAGTCACTTGGTGATGTACTATCGCAAGATGGCTGCCTATACCAACAACGAAAAATTTCTCGTTCACTGTGTCCAAGACAACTTAAGTGGAGCTTCACTAAAATGGTATATGGGACTTAAGAAGAACCGTATCCAAAGCTGGAAAGACTTGGTTGATGATTTCTTGAAGCAATATAAGTACAACCTGGACATGGCACCTAACTGCCGTCAACTGCAAAATATGTTTCAAAAAGAAAAAGAATCCTTTAAGGAATACGCTCAACGTTGGAGAGAGCTAGCAGCTCAGGTGGAGCCACCCTTGGAAGAAAAGGAATTGACTAGATTATTCAAGGACACTCTTCAACCACTCTTTTGGGAAAAGATGATAGGCAGCGTATCATCTGGATTTGCTGACCTAGTCACTATTGGAGAAGGACTAGAAGAAGGTATCAAGAAAGGAAAAATTGCTAATGTTGAATCCTTTAATGGTGCTAGAAAGTCCGCTGGGAACTTTCAAAAGAAGAAGGATGGAAATACCCATGCTATTTTAGTTAAAAGGAAACCTCATCATAAGCAAAAACAATATATAGCTGCAGTTGCTCCTGTTGTCAATGCTCAACCAGTTCATGCTCCTCGTCAGGATGTTAGACAAAGTCAGAACCGCAATAGGGATAACTTTAATCCTATCCCGATGTCCTACACTGAGTTGTATCCATTTCTTGTTCATAAAGATTTGATTACAACCAGGGCTCTACCTCCTCCTCCAAATCCTCTCCCAGCCGGCTATAGGGATGATCTTCATTGTGAGTTCTATCAAGGTGGGGTGTGCCATAATTTGGAAGGTTGCTATGCATTGAAGGCTAGAGTGCAAGAATTGATCAAAGACAAGATCCTCACCTTTGAAGATACTAATCCTAATGTTGTCAACAATCCTTTGCCAGAGCATGCCAAGTGAAGTTTGAGTCAATTCAGACAGATAATCTCCCAAAGCCAGTGTTTTAGACAGGACAACTCATCCTTGTTGCTGATTAGTCACTAGGCATTGTTTCTTTCTATTTGCATTTTTCTCTGATTGTATTATATGCTTTCTTTACTTTCATGGTTAATTTTAATGAAATGAGCATTGAAATGTTTTGATTCAATTCATTTATGTTCACTGTGTGCATCTATATGCTTTCTTTTTCACAAAACAAAAATATATCTCCTGTTCACTTTCTCTATCAAGCTTTTGTTTATGCAAAGATTGGAGGGAGGATGATGAAAACGAAATACCCAAAATTGTTGAATTGTATGCTTTCAATTAAAACTTGACTGATGATGTACATGCACTGTTTCAACTCCCAAACACTGGAGAAATAATGAAGTTAATCCCTTGTCAAACACTTTGAGCTTAGAAGTTGGATTTTCTTTCTGTATGAAAAAAACGCAATTTTAACCTGGGGATGGGTAGTTCTCAGTTAATTTGACTATTCATTCAAGACACCTTCCAATAAAGGTTTTAATCACAAGTTTTCCCTCGTACACATTAAATAAGTGTCGAAGATGTCTTTCAAATCAAAAGCCAATGATGGTTCACCGTAATTATTAAGCCAGACAGTCACTCTCTTTCAACAAAAAAAAGGAAGAATGAAAAAAATCAAATAAAAAGCCCGCTAAGTCAAAACCTATGAAGGAGACTTAGGCAAAAAAAATTGGGGCATCCCGCTGAATGTAAATTCAAATAACACAGTTCAGGCAAAAGTTAGGGATAACAAAAGAAAAAAATCAATCAAAAGGTTACCTAAATCCTCAAAGACAAAACAATTTGATCAAGGTCCTCATCAAAAATAACAAAATGTTGTAAGAAAAAGTGACTTTCATCTCAAAAATCTCTTGGCTCTTGAGTCATCATCATAACTGTGTTGCAATTTTAAAATCGCTTGGAACCTAGATGCATAGTCTGAATTAACTGACCATAGGACTGAAGATCATCATGAAGAATGGGTTGGGTACAAATAAACTTTAAGCATATATCCTTTGTTTCGAAAACCGTGAACCAGACCACGTTACAACCCTCAAAAGACCTAACTAAAGTCAGGTTTCTTTTGAAAGCATACTATAACAAGGTTGCATAAATTAACTCCTAAGTTTGTTGCCAATCATTTGTTTCATATTATACCTTTGTTTTCCCTTTCATTTTTTTTAAAAAAACCACTGTGTTTTGACAATTGATTCATTTTCTATATATCAATAATATCATTCCAAAAATGATCTTTGATTTCAAAACTGCATGAACTTTACATTAAAATTACCATGTTTGAATATTTTATTTACAGACAAAATTTCCTCATCAGGGAATTTCAAACAGTTGAGAAACTTGGTCAGTGATTCTATCAGGGGCATGTTACTTCCAGATCCTATTGTGAATTAGTTCAAGATTTGTTTCTCAGTGAAAGATATTCTTAGGATCTGTTGGCCAAAAGATCTCTTTCAAGACCCGTATTGAGTTTAGCCTTCTCAAAAGTAATTTCAAAAACTGAAGCCATGATCAGATTATCTGCAGCAGTCAAATTGAAGCCATGATCAGTTTATCCTCATCAAAAAATCAATATGGGTCAGTCTTCTTCGAGAATCCCCAAGTAGCTTTTCATGTCTTTCCTCAAAGGACTATCAGCCTGATACAATTCATAAGTGTGATAGAGATATGTTCAACATCTTCTCTCCAAGCAGAGTGGGCAGATTTCATTGTGTTGAGGAATCAGAGTTTCATTCTTCCCTCACAAAAGAGTCTAACTCAGTTATCCCAATCATTTGCATTACATTTGCATAAATCATTCATATATCATATTTGGTTTTTGCATAGCTCGAAGTGTGTTTCACGCTCATATGCATTTCCCGAGGTCCTGTTGCTATCAATATCTTACCTTGTGATCAAAGTCCAACTTACTTGGCGCCTGCCAAATTTTTACCTGTCTTTCATTCCAGTGTTATTCCTGGATTTTTGTCTTCTTTCATTCCAGTGCCATTCCTGGATCTTTGTATTCTTTCACTCCAGTGCCATTCCTGGACATCTATCTCTTCTGATCTCCAGTACCATTCCTGGATATCTTGTTCCCCTTGTTTCTCCCAGTGCTATTCCTGGAATTCCTTTCCCTCTTTTGTAATCCCCAACAGATCTTCTTGGATATCTTTCAGAGTCATTCCTGAAAGTTTTATCTGTTCATTTAGTGTCATTCCTAGATGAGTTATCACCTTAGCATTCAGTACCATTCCTAGATGTCTTGCTCACTATCATTCAATTCCATTCCTGAATATAGTGATTTACCTTTACTTTCAGTGCCATTCCTAAAAGTTCTTTCTCAATTTTTCCAATGCCATTCTTGGATGCTTTTGATGTACTTTCCAGGACTCTTGCTCACTATCATTCAGTTCCATTCCTGAATATAGTGATTTACATTTACTTTCAATGACATTCCTGATAGTTCTTTCTCAATTTATCCAATGCCATTCTTGGATTTTGCAGTTCCTTTCATCTTGTGGAATCTTAGGGCTAAAAATATGGTTTTCTGTATTTAAGTATCTTCGTATCTCCTGATGGAAGAAACTTAAATAGGGGCAGCTGTAATACCCTAATTTTTACCCGTAAGATTTCCCGCATCTCATTTTTTTGCATCTTCGCATTTCATACCACAAACAAGATCATGCTTTGGTTCCTCTATCCCTTCCGTCTTTTGGTTTATGCCTTGCAGGGATCACCAAGCATCTGTGTGTTTCTTATTTGCCTTCATTCGCTTATGTTTACTAACCTTTAATCAAAATCCAAAAATATGTTTGTTTTCCCTTTACAAACTTTTTCAGGAAGAATTTGGATCAAAGATATTAAATATCAGTCCCTCAGCTCGAGTGAATTTCATCTGAAAAAAGTCAAAGTTGATCCGCAAACAATTTAAAATCATCTGATCAAGAGTCTCCCAAGATTTGATTGACTTTTATTCAAGAGACTCTAAGGTTCATGTGTTTATTTCCATGCCTTCTTTGATAAGCAAAAGTATCGAGCCAGAGCCAACACAATCCAGCCAACAAGGCATTTTTCAAGTTTTTCAACTGTGCAATCGATTGCACTATTGGTCCAATCGATTGCACCCTGCATTTTTTGCCTAGATTTTGAAGTTTTCAGTAGTGCAATCTATTCACACTACAGTGCAATCTATTCGCGCTACAGTGTAATCAATTGCACAAGGACAGAATTGGCTAAAATTAGCATTTTTCAAATTTTGAAGTATTTGGCACCAATTTCATCATTTGAGAATATTCTAGATCACCCAAGAATAATTCCACTACCTCATCACAATTAATTCCCACCATACACCTTGACTAATCACCACTTGATCTTGAATTTTCCTCCAAATTCAAATTCCAAGCCTAATTTTGATTTCAAACCAAACTCCAATCCACCAAATTTTCCAATCCTAAATCCTATAAATAGAGGCCCCATTTCATTCATTTCACAAGCTTTTGATAGCCAAAATTACCTTGTCAAACTCTTTCTTGACTTTCAATTTTCTCCAATTACCCAAATTTACCAAAGCTCTTTTTCCCTGTGAAAGATTAGTAAGTTCATCACTAGAATTTACTAATCTTTGAGCTAAACCTCCATCCATTCACTTTTTCATCATCAATTAGTGTAGATCAAAGCTTTAAAGTGGTGTTTGTGGAGTTTGATTTAAAGAATTTCCAGATTTGAAGTGGTAAACCCTTATTCCACCATTGTTGTGCTTGATCAATCTTCCACAATGTGCCCTATTATTAATTCTTGTTGCTTGATCTTTGGATCTTGCAAGTTGTATTCCATTGGAGCTATTTGCTGTTATTTTACTGAAATTTTCATGCTCAATTGCATCCTTGATCAAGAGATGTTTGAAGAAATGTTTGAGCATGATTTTGCCTTGTAAATGTGGATTTTGCTGCTGTCTATCAGTGTGCAATCGATTTCACAGTGTTTTTTTGCCCAGAATTGCTGATTTTCTGTTGTGCAATCGATTGGCATAGTGCATAATGTGTTTTTTGGCTTTGTTTTGGGACTGTTTTAGTTCTCACTTATTCTTTCATTTCCATTTGGTTTTGGCCATGAAATACACTTTTAAAGGTCATTTTCCTCTTTAAATTCATTGGACTTCGGGTGTAGATGAAATTGGATAAACATTCATCAATTCAAATCTATCTTTAAAGTGAATTATTCAATTTGTTTTAGGTGCTTTGAGTTAATGATATGTTTAGTGCTTTAATCCACCAAGATGAGTGGATGAACTTAAAGATGGAATGATCTTGAACTTGTAATTCAACTTGGCATTCCCTCTCCTCTTCTCTTTTTTCTTTTGATCGATGAAAATCTTCAATATCGTTTGAACTTATTTCAAGTTCTTGATGAAGATGAGATTGTTACCTCTTTTCTTTTCGTACGGTATTGCTTTCGGAGAGTGATATAGATATCACTTCTCTAGAATGCATTAGCACTAACATTGTATTGACCGGCCTCAGATAGTCGTGGTTTCTACATAAACCCGATTACGATTGCTTAACATAGCGCTACATTGTCTCGTAATTGGAAAAGTGATCATTTGTGGCTCAAGCCTATGTTTGAAAGTCCAAGTATGGTTGATTATTTGTCTTAAGTCCATCATCTATGAAGCTTGTTGTTAGGAAGCTTTGGTCTTATCAATCCTCTAATGAGTCTTCATTAAACTTGGTCTAAGTGCAAGAGGTAATTATCGTTGATCATTTGCTCTAACGACTAATCACTAACTCACTAACCATATCATTGTACTAACTTTGTTTATGTTTCCTTCTTGCCCCCTATCTCTCTTTTATATTTATGCTTATCATCTCATATCATATTTTCGTTTATGCTTCCGTTATTTTTCCTTTGTCCGTTGGACACATGTTTATGCTTCCCCCTCTTTTCTTTTATCCACTTGGACCATATCTTGTTCAAAGCATTAATAAAGGAATAAACCTCTAAAAGACTTAGTTCACTTAAATTTGTGGATATGCTCTTAGACTATTCTTGGACCATTGGACTTAGAATTAGGTCTCTTTCCCTTTGCTTGGAGTATTATGGATCTTTGCCTTTATTTGGCTTGTTCATTTGCTTATGCTCAAGATGGATGGAATTCTTTTGGCTAGCTATGGAGTGTGCTACAAGTTGGTTAGATCCTTCTTATCTCTAACTTTTGTTTTGCTTTCTAGGGTAGTCACTTCATACCCTCCCCTTCTTCAATTTTCAAAACCTTCTCCCTTTTTCAAAACCTTCTTGCTTTCAAACTTCAAACAGCTTTCACAACAAAACCTTGACTTTTGTCAAGTGCCTTTTTTTCAAACTTCTTTTTCTTCAATAAATGTCAATCAATGCTAACCATACTTTGACTCTTTTTAAAAGACATAAAAAAACATTATAACTCACCCAATACTTTTTTGCCTTATGCACTTTCTTTCAAAAAACTTTTCCATAAGTCTAGACATGAGTCATCTCTTTAAGCGAAATTATTCGCTTGGAAATGATGACTTATCTTTTCACTTAAAATCAACCATAACAAACCTATTTTGTTATTTGTACCATGAACTACGGGGTTTTGATCCTATATTGCACCTTGTGAGTACGTAGGCATGAGGCGACAAGTCTCTCCAAACACAAAAATCTTTAAAAAAAAAATTTCTTCTCGTCTCTCCAATCTCTTTCCAAACAAACCATTTTCAAGCCAAAAAACGTAAATATTTTTCAAAGGGCTCCTATAGAGTACTATAGACGTTTTGGGTGCTAACACCTTCTCATTGCGTAACCAACCCCCTTACCCCGATCTATGTTTCTTTTGTTCTTGTTTTAGAACTCTTTGGTTTTGTTCGCTCTTTTTCCTTTCCTTTTTGGATTAAATAAAAGTGCGGTGGTGACTCTTGCATTTTTGGAGTTAAGTTAATCAATAGCTTATACTCACAAATTTCCCCACTACACTCACTCATTGTCATGAGACATTTATCGCTAGTCAATGATACTTCATTCAAATCTAATATATAGACATTGTTTACTCTAAGACCATTAAACACATCTTTCATTTTATCATTATGCTCAATTAGGAAATAATCTTTTGAAAATGATACTTTTTATCCTTTGTCGCATAATTGACTAATGCTAATGAGATTATGTTTAAGGCCTTCGACAAGCAACACATCGGAGACAGTAGTGGAAGAGGGATTATCTACACTACCTTTTCCAAGTATTGCACCTCGGTTGTTGTCTCCAAAGGTTACAAATCCCTTCTTCTTTGCCACAAAGTCAATGAAGAGAGATATGTCTCTTGTCATATGTCTTGAGCAGCCACTATTGAGAACTTATCTTCTCTCGGTAGTCTCAAGACGTTGTACCTATGAACACAATTAGCAAAAATAGGTACCCAACTGTTTATTGTGTCCTAGGTTGTGAATGAAAACATGGTCGCATTTTGGCAACCATTGATAAACCCCTTTAGGAACCAAAAATCTCTTAAAGCGACATTTAGCAATGGTGTGGCCTTTCGTGCAACAATACAAACAAGAATAGGTAACTTTTGAATCACTTTTGCTATCATGATCTTTTATAACATATGTGTATTTTTGATATGGATTAACCATACTCTTTCTAAAATGAGCTTTATCAATGGCAAAAGTAATTTTGGACTCTAGAGCCTTGTTAAGTTTGACATTTAGATTTCTAACTTCATTTTTCCAAATGTAACAAGTATCACACCTGAAGTTAACAACTCTTTTCCTTATTTTCTCACAATCTACTTTTGTACTTTCCACTATGGAAGCTTTTAATGCCTCTAGTTTCTTTTTGGAATCACAAATCTTTTGCTCTAGGTGAGCAAAGATTTGTTTATTTGAGGCAAGCCTTTTAAAAGCTTCTTTTGCTTCATAATGTAAAGTATTAAAAGAAGTTTGCATTTCAAAATGAAACAATTTAGAGGAATTTTCATACTTGGCATGTCGTACCTTTTCCTTTTTGTTCTTTTGATGGGCGGAAAGGCAAAGATTAACGGATTCGTCTTCATCACTGGAGCTGTCATCCTCGGATGACTCGTTATCGCTTTCCCAAGCGATATACGCCCTCCTTGGCTTGGATTGCTTCTTATGTGACCGACTTGTTTCCTTCCCTTTGTCCTTTTTCATTAAGGGACAATCTGGTTTGTAGTGTCCGGTCTTTCTACAGTTATAACATGACCCTTTTGTTTTGCTTCCTTTATTGTCGTCATTTTTGGAGTATCTTGATTGTTTTCGAAAGTTGACAAGATTTTTCTCAAAGTGTTGGATGCCGTTCTTTTTGACATAACAATTGTATCGCTTTACAAACAGCCTCATATCTTCACTCTTGTCATCATCTTCGTCACCACTCATGGTGTAATCACTATGCTCTTTTGTTTGGGACTTTGAGCAAGAAGTCTTGAGAGCGATAGACTTCTTTTCAATATTTTTTGTTTTCTCCTTCTTTTTCCTTCTTCTCCTATTGGTTTAGACTAAGAAGCACTTGTTCGTGCTCTTGCAACTTTCCAAAAAAAGTTGTGAGATCCAAAATCATGAGATCGTTAGCTTCTCTAATGGTGGTTACCTTTGGTTGCCATTCCCTGTTAAGACATCTCAAAATTTTGTTAGTAGCAACATCATTGGCAACTGGCCTACCTAGTGAGTATAGTCTATTGATGAGATGAGTGAATCTCTTTTTCATGTCCACAATGGTTTCCCCTTGCTCCATGTGAAATAGATCAAACTCTTGCGTTAATGTATTGATTCTCTCTAGCTTAAAATCATTGTTTCCCTCATGGGAAACTTGCAATGAGTCTCACATACCCTTTGCAGTTAAACAATGAGAAACCCTATAATATCCGTCAACTCCCAAAGAGGAGATTAGAATATTTTTGGCTTTCCAATCGTAATTATATTTCTTTTCGTCATCATCATTCCATTGTGCTTCAGGCTTAGGCACAATCATGTTATTCTCATTGGTCATAGTTATTTCAATTGGACCGTTTAGAATAACATTCCACACCTTCCTGTCAATGGAATTTATATGCACACGCATACAGTCTTTCCAGTAACTATAGTTTTCTCCATTAAAAACATGTGCTCTATTATAAGCCCCTTTAGGTTCGTTAGCCATTTTCTACTAAGTTATGCTTGAGGCACGAAGTGAACCGGTGCTCCGGATACCACTTGTTAGACGATGGCGCAGATCTAGAAGGGGGGTTGAATAGATCGCTTGCTTAAAAGAGTCGGCGCTACCAATAAAATTGGTTTTTAAAAATTGTTTAATTTGCGGAAGCGGCCGAGGAACTATACCGTCTAAAACGAATGGTTACTAGAAAACTGGATATGCGTCAAGCCTATGGAATCCGATAACCAGATATGAGAATCACTACCTTAATCATACTATCAATTTGATTCAGCTCACTATGTGGTGTGACTAGTTCCAATGCCTTAAAAATATTAACACAATGAAAAGACATCACACAAGGCTTTTGGTTCAGACAATTTATCAAACACTTTGCGTGCAAAGCACTACAAGTGAGTTCCGCTTTGAGTGAGTTGCTCAAGTTTCCTTGTACAATCAATGATTGTACTAGATTCAAAATCAGTTCAGCACTACTTAAACCAGACCTAGATTGATATAATTGTTTGCACTAAAACCACAAATATTAAGCAATATAAACGTAAGGCAAAAAACACAACGATTTGTTGAGGCAGTTTCCTCGTCGTCCTCGCTCGGGGTACGTTTACCCTCAATTCTAATAATAGAATTGAGACCTGTTAATATATAGATATAACCTGTTGTAAAAAGTTTATACAAGAAGTGAATAGCAATCAAACAAACGAACACTCTTGTTGTTGTAGATAGTATCTCCTCTTGCCCCTTGATTCGAGTCGAATCAAGTCCTTCGACAGTTGTGAATAAACCTCCGATTGTGGCACTATCTTTGAACAACTTTCCATGTTTAAATTCTGGCCTAACTGATTTCAATCACCTGCGTGTCAAACCCGAAAATCTCCTTCACAATCCTCCATTTACCGTTACTAAATCGACAGAACCCTTCGTTCCTCGATTACCTTCACTCGGCTGAATATGTGATGAGACGAATCATGCAAAAAACCCCAAATTCAGAGAATCTTGGAGGACAAAACCCTAGAGGTTTTATTCAAGAAAAACCTGTCGATTCCTCAACCCGAACCGGATTACCAAATCTTCGACTTCGAATGTTATCACCTCTAACAATGCACAATGCACAACAAAGATAATTATGTGTGATTGTTGTGATATGCTATGAAGAGAATGAAGATGATGAGAACCGAATCAACACCTATTTCACTTTTCTTGTTTTTCTCAATGTTATGAAGTGAAACAAGTAACTAAACTTATATACCAAACATAATTGTCATAAAAACTAAAAACAATTTACAAAAATAGTAGACATAACAGAAAAATGACATAAAACAGCGAGCGGTCGACCTATGTAGAGTACAGGGTCGACCTGAGCTGACCCGGTTGAAAAACTTTTGCAAATCACACAACCACGCGTCGACCGGAACAAGGTATTCGTCGACGCATAGCATGAAATTTTAGACAAATTAAAATTCCAACAGTATGATTTGACTGGTGGGTCGACGCGAGCCCACCTGAAGCAAACTCTCAAAAATGACTCACAGTGTGAGTCGACCAGAACAGAACTTTGGTCGACTCAAAGACATGAAATTGCTAAAGATGCCTATTTTCATACTCTTGACTCTTTTTTATGACATCTATGATATGTAAAACGACACCAACAAAGTGTAACTCATATGACACATATTTTGACAATCTATATGCAACAACCGAGATATTTTTATGCGAGCAACGACTCATGAGAAGCAAGATATGCAAATGCAATCATGGTGATAACGTCTGACATATATTATTCTATGGAGCTACGTTTTGACATCATCGAAACAAGCACCTCTGTATATGAGGCTTTGCCCTCACACATTTGAATCAACTTATGCACAAGGAGAGTATTAGCATCATCAACCAATGAGAATTCATATGTGTAACACCCTAAAATTTGCCTCATTGTTCTTGATCTATTGGCTTATGTTTCTCTGCCTTTTGCATTTCTGCATATCATGGAATTGGTTCTTGAGACATGGAATCACGGTATTTCTATGGCTCAGGGTTTTCTTTTATCGCAAGAGTTTAAGAAGTGAGCGTCAGAGGCTTCGGCATTTATTTTGCCCATTAATTGAGTGGCCGATTTTATTTTATTCAACAGCTTATTTTTAGCACAAGAGATAGGTCTCAGGATATCCCAGGCATTTTCGCAGTTATAATGTCAAAAGACAAGTTTCAGAGGCTTAACATGGCTCAGAACGGGTGAAAACAGACGAATATGCAAGTTTCCTTCCAAATGGCGCATTTTTCAAAGTTTGTGAGTGGATAACCGATTAACCAAAGGAAAATTTTCCCAGATACGTGCATTTTCAATGTTGCCACTTTTGGAGTCTATTTTGATCATTTGCGAATTAGTTTTTACACCAGAAGAAGGATCTAGAATCACTCTAAGTTTTGATTAACTTTCAAAACCAATCCAATTTCCCTCCAATTTTCCATTCCTAATTCCATTCTAATTTTCAAACCCTCACTCCAAACCACAATTCCACTTCTAACCAAGAGCTTATTTAAGTGAATTTGCTCTAAACCTCAAGAGAGAACCTTCATTTTTCTAATCTCTCTACACATTGCTCTCAAATTCTCTCAACTTTCTCTCAATTTTTCTACACACCAAAACTCCTTTAGAGCTCTTTCACTTGAATTCTTTGATTCTTCACTGGAATCCTTGAATTCTAGAGTTTAACCTCCATCATTCATCTCCATCAATTTGAATTCATCATTTGATTTTCGTTTGGATTTGGATCTGATTTTGGAAGTAAACTTTTAAGTGATTCTTGGATCAACTTTGGCTTATTTTGCTCATTCTTCACTTCTCTAGCAAGAAATCTCTTGGATCTTAAAGTTTTCTTGGATTTCTAGCTTGGATCCATTAATTTGCAGTAAAACAACAATTATCAAAGCGAATCTCAGCTTTGAAGGTTGGTTAATTCTATATCCACTTATGTTTTTAGCTTATTTGGATAATCACAATGTAGATCTTCAATTTTAATTGATTTTAATGATTTGATCTATGTGATTTGTGATCTCAATGCTTGATTAAGTATTGATGTTTGATCACTGATTTTTGGTGTTAAATTCGTGCATAATTGATTACATGGTCATTTGGATGATTACATAATGGATTAATTGCTGAAAGTGCTTTTAAATTGCTGTTTTTCTGCTTCTGGTGTAGTATTAATCGATTAACCAGTTGCAGTACGAAACTGGTTAATCGATTGCCAGTGTATTTTTGGACTTTTTTAAGTGGTTAATCAATTAACCACATTTGCACTACAAATGGTTAATCAATTAACACTGGATCAGAATGTGATTTTTGGTTCTTTTCAAGCATGTTTTGATTTCTTTCCACCTCTAGCCTTCATGGATTGATATGATGCCTTTGTGTGGACTGTTTTTGACCTGTTTCATCATGCTTGATGGTTTGATTGTGATTCTTCGACGCATGACTTTTGGTTTCCATTTGAATGCTTAACATGTTCATGATGCTTGCTTAATGTGATGATCATATGCTTTGCATGTTTGTATCATATTAATTGTTAATGATTATATTGTTGGACTTGTGATGCATGTTAGTATTTGCTTTCGATTCCATTTGTCGCATGATCGTTTGAATTGATTAATTGATGCGAAAGGCATGTTGTTCTAGTTGAATTCTTGATGATGCAATATTGTTGAACCTTTGTATTTGATTGTTGATGCATGTCCATCTTTGCTTGATACTTGTTCATGATTGATGTTTGTACATGTTGATTGTGTTGAAGCATGCTTGTTGCCCTGCTTTCTACAACTGTTTTTATTCTGAATTTACATGTTGTCTATGTTATGCTTACTTGCTGTCTGCCTTTTACACCTGTTTTTGTGCTGAATTAGTAGCTATTAAATGTTGTTGTGCTGTCGTGCTGGATTTTATTGTTGTTTTATGCATGAAGCGCTGTTGTAACTGCTGTTTTTGCCTTGTTTTCTCCTGGTTTTGGATTTTTCTTGCATGTTCCCTTAGGACTCCTAGTCCAACTTAATTTCCGATTAAGTTTGGAGTAGGATAAACATTAGGATTGTAATCCATGCATGATAACATTAGGTTAGTCCCTTTTAACCTCAACCTTAGGTCCATCTTTTACATGCTAACATTAGGATAACATTTCCTTTGACATCCCGACCTTATGGCCACTTTGCATGACAACGTTAGGACCGAGTTTCCCTTAGATCTTTCGTACGTCTTTCTCAATTACGAGTTCAATCAACAAGGAATTAATCAAAGAATTCTAAAAAATATTTTAAGAAATTTAATCAAAGTTAGGATTATAATTTGCATTAAGAATTAGTTAAATCTAACACGAAAATTAAAAACGAAATTAATCAACATTCAAGAATTAAGGTTACAATTTAATCAAAAGTTTATCAAGGTTAGGAATACAATTAAACAAAAGTTTAATCCAAGTATTAAAAACAAAATTAGTCAAAAATTTAATCCAAGAGTCAAAAGTTTAAGATCAAAACTAAAATTAAAAGTTAATTAACTAAAACCAAAATTAAAAATCAGTCCCAAAATTAACTTCTAATATCTAATTAGAAACAAAATAAATCGAGTAATACTCGAGATTAAAATCTAAATCAACATTAAAATCAAAACTAAAACCAACAAAATATAATTAACAATTAACAGAAGTTAACATTAGATCAAAATAAAAATAAAAATAGTCTAAATCAATAATGCAAAAGGTGCAGCAAATCCATGGAGGGTATACATATGTGAAACAGAACACAGGCCATACGACCCATCAGACCATGTACTACCCTTAATAAAATAAGGGTTTATGAAGTAAAAGAAGATAAACTCAGCCATTCTCCTGCCAAAACCAGAAACACGAAGAAACATAATAGGTTGAAGAGTGATATTTAAAGAGAAAGATCCAAATACGTCGATGACGAAATTCGCACTCCCAACCTTACTCACGATGTCGATATGCTTTCTCCTCTTCGTCTCCTACTCGATTTGGTTCACCATCTCGCGCAACTCTCTCTATGATATTGGTTCGTATGGCTTCGATCTCACATCTGTCCCAGTTTGCTCATCATCCTTCGCTCAGGTTTGAATCTCATCTTGTTTATGAATCAGAACTTCAACAGTTTTCTCTCTTCAACTCAATTCTCTGATTCTGTTTGAAATTAATTTGGGAATAGGTTGTGATTTGGTGGGTTTGAGGTGAAGATAGGGTTGGATTTTTGAGGGTTTCGGTTGAGGTTGTAATGGGCGGAGTTATGGTATTTGTTGAGGCTGTAGCGTTTTTATAAAGTTTGTTGTAGGTTATGAAGGAAAAAAATTATTGAAGAATGAAGAAAAGGAAAGCCAATACATGGTTCTGTTGCCGCTACAAAAGCATGGTCATGAAGGTTTGCGAAAACGCGTTTGGGTTGTGAAAATTGGTGCAGGATGTACAAGGCAACGTGTGGGGTCGTTTTTGAATTATGGAGCTATTGAAAAGTTGCGTGGTACGGTTTTCATTTGGTGGGTGCCGTTGCGTAATTTTCATTTGTAGGTGGGGTTCTGTATGCTTGCTGCTTGTACATAGTGGGGTCAAGGATATGTTGTAGTGAATTTGGTTAGTAGGTGTGATGCGGCTTAAGGGGATCACAATGTTTGTGTGCTGGTTATTGTGTGAAAGTTTTATGTAGATTGACTGATCTTGGTAGCTGCGGGTCTGCATATATGTGAAATACCTTGTCAAAGCTGCAGGATATGATTTCGTGCACATAGTTATGAAAGTTTGTGTTTGTTTTTTCATTGGTTTGTAAATTGTAAGCAATACTAGGGCCGTGAGGTTCATTCTCATGAGCTCCTCATTAATTTTGATGTATAATTTGAACAATGGACTTGTAATAAATTTGGATATTTGCGTCATAACTTTTCCACTGCTGCGCTTTTCTTCTTAATCCCATATAACTTCCTGATTAGTAACAATTTGCAAATCTTACCAATTGTGTCGTCAAGTGAACACAAATTAGTAGCAATTTACACTTGCAACTTGTACTAATTATGACTTCAAGTGAACACATTCTTGCTCTTGGGAATTAATTTAACTCATGTATCCATGTGTGCTTTGAATTTTGTCAATTTGAAAATATTTGAGTCTTATTTTAAAATTATTAATTTGGAGCGCTTTGAATTTTGTCAATTTGAAAATATTTGAGTCTTATTTTAAAATTATTAATTTGGAGCGCTTGTATCATGAATTCACGGCTTAAACTCAATTTCGTCTACTTTGCACTTGTGACACATCTGTCCTCCTTTGCTATTTAAAATGCGAGTAACAAAACAGAGCTCATACCTTGGATTGTACCACATGTTTCCTCAAATCATATATTGTATTATTACTCATTCTTTTAACAATTCAAACCACAAGTCCTTTGCTTGATAACCAATGATCTTTACACAAAAGAAATGCTCTAAGGAATCTTTGAAGATATATACGATTTGTCATGAAAAACCCTAACCGACCTTCCATTGATAAACATCAACAAAAAGATAAGAAACCTTAATCATGAAGTACACCATGTGATGACTTTGTCCAAACCTTAATTCAATTGATGAGCACAAGTTTATGAGGAAATATCTCAATCCATGAACCACAAGAGCAACTTTCATCATTGAATTCAAGCCTTTGAAAAGAAATCCAAGAAGTGATAACGTGACTTGTAATGCAAGTAGTAGATGGAAGACCTTAATGCTGGAGAAAATACCTCATAACGAGAAGAGAAACTTAAGATAGCCATAGGATCAAACCCTAATCTTTGGCCTTGAAGAAGAAAACCTTTCAACTTGATGTTTATAAGAAAAGAATGGCCTTATAGCCTGATGAAGAATGGATCCTCAACCACCATGAATCAAAAATCATAAATCCCCACTTCACAATTTGAAGGAGAAATAGAAGGATCAATCTTATTTGATATATACACCTTAAACCACTGTGAACCCTAATCACTTGATGCCTATGATGAAGAGATGACTTGAATTGTTCAAAGGAAATAAAACCCTAATCCATAACTCTCTGAATTGAACCAACGAAGAAACCTTAAGCACCTGATACTCTTGAGAAATGTTGAAGAAGATAAACCTTAAGGCAAATAGGAAACCCTGATTCAAAGAACCGCTGTAATCCCATGTCTTAGAAGACCAATGCAATGTATAAATGCAAAGCCATGACCTAATGATGATGCAAATGAACGCGAAGCTAAAGCCATTTAAGGTTAGAAAAAGAGATGGCAAATTTTGGGGTGTTACACCTACGAGTAAATGGCTTGAGATGGGGGTGGTCTCATGGGAAGCGACGATTCACGCTGGAAGCACCTTGAATCTGAATCCATTTCGTATGTCAAATTATATATAAAGATTTGTGACCCGTGCCAATAGTTCTAGACATAGGAGAGGACGAGGATGTTTGCCTTGGTATGTGTCGCTACCGCGAAAATAAGGTGCCGGCAAAATAGAAGAGTCGCCACCTTTCGTTATTTATCCCTCAGAACGGGAAAGGAAACGATCGGAAAAACCTGACAAAAGGGTATAAGACAAGGTCATCGCAACCGTTGTCTAGGTTCGGGAGTCGGTTACACAAGGGGAAGGTATTAGCACCCTCACGTCCATCGTACTCGATGGAATCCACGCTTGTTGTGTTTATCGGACGGGTTGGTTTTATCTATCTACCTATCAAGGCTGGTCTGAAAAAGAAAAGAAAAAGACTCGGCAAAGCGTCGCGCTTTGGGCCTACGTATTCTCATCAGAGAATGAGAAATCAGAGTCAACGTAGTTCGGCTAACTATGGGGTACGAGGGAAGGTGGCTCGCCAATACGTCAGTATTGTGCCTACGTACTCTCAACAGGTATGATAGATCAGAGCTTACGTAGTTCGGGATAATACGGATTACGGGGATTCAGATTCATCTGTTTTATCGAGTAGGGTTAACAAACAGTTCCAGCAGTTGGATGTACGCAGCTCGACCCTTGGAGACTTAGGCGTTACCGTTTGCGGTAGAACTGGGAGTTAACGACACCCTTTTCTTCAGAAAAGCTTCCTTTGGATTATGGGCCCACGGGGCAAAAAGGTTTGGAGTTTGTTTTCTGTCTTTTACGGAAGAACTGTTTTTTATGTTTGTCTGTAGTTTGTACAGCACTATAGACTATGGCCTGGGAACGAATGCGTCGCATATCGTCCAAAGGACGTATACTAAACATTCTAGACGATTGAGAGGAGGCCGCTCAATTATCATTACCCAAGTAACTTAAGGCTCGTAAAGCACTTATACTAACTTGCCTTTATTACGTTTTTTACTGTCGTTTCAAGGTGAGAAGAGAGAGGGGGCAACTACGGGGAGACTATCAAGTCCTACTGTTGTCATGCCAAGGATTCATCCTATGGTTGAGGTTTGAAACAGGGAACTCCTAGAAGTTATCATGCATAGGTTTCAACCTAAAGTTCTAATCGTCACTTCCTTATCAAAGGAATTGAGATTCCTAGGGAACATGCCAAGGATAAACAGAAACAGATAAAGCATCAGCTTAAACAGTAAACAGTAAATGACTGTAAAATGCATGCAATGCAAGTGAGGGAGGAAATGTGTGTGGGGAATCATCCTCCACAAGCTCGTCTCAACCTCAAGCCAGATATGAATAATTGCAATCATGAAGGAAAATAAAATGCCATCAAGCAAATCACAAACCACATAGGCAAGGGATCAGAGCTCTACCGAATACCCGCAAGCAAAGCCATACAGTAAAAATACAAGCAGGGGGAGCAACTCAACCTCTAATGCAATCATGCTCCTAGCTTAAAACAATTTAAACATGAACTTATTCTAATGCATCAAGCAAATCACACAAGTCACGTCAATACAGTTGCACAGAAAGCAAACAGACAGGAAAGCAAATCAACAGCTTCCACAGCTTCACACCAAAGCAATTCTCTGACAGCAGTTCATCCCTCAGTCTGTGTTGCACCCCAGAATTTGCTCAACTTTTCTTTACCTATCTTGTGTTTCATTTCATTCACATTAGCATTATCATTTGCATTTCATTGACATGTATGCAGGAGATCAAGAGGTATGATTACCAATCAAGGGCTACACAAGAGTTTGAAGCTAGCTAAGAAGGTTATTCAAGTGTTCAAGGGTTGATATCCTTGTCAGAGAAATTAAAAGATCCTCAGAGAGAGTGGTTGAAACCAAGTATGTGGGTCTCCTAACTTGAGAGTTCTGGGGAAGATCATCAAATGAATCTGAGGCCATGAATATGGACTTGAGGTCTTGAAAGAGCTCATGAGAAGTGTTGAAGATCACTTTGAGGCCTAGACAGGTCATTGTGCAAGAATAAGAAGGCTCAGCCATGAGTGGTGCAGCTAGGGTTTGACTGGGTCAACCCTAAGTCAACTGAGGATTTGAAGGAGGTTGAGACCTAATTCAAGAGCCATGTGATCATGGATTGACACATTGAGATGTTATAAGGATGATTCCAAGGTCAACTCATCAGGATTGAAGAGTTTGAGAAGTTTCAAGCTAGGGTTCCTAAGGCTTGATAGTGTAAAATCCCCTAGTTTGACCCCTATCTTCAAGGCAATTTAGCTCAAGATGTGATTGTCATCTCATCTTGCCCCCAACATGAATGTTGTAGAGCATGATCTTAGCTTTAATTTGAGTGCTAGAAGTCCTTTATAGGATTTGTAGAACTCAAGTTATGACTTTGACAAGTTACAGGTCATCTGAGGTATGTGAATTTGGAGCTTGGAAGTTGTCCAACTTGCATGACACTTTTGCCCTAGAAGGATGATTCCTATGAACTTTTGGTCAACATGAATGTTGTTCCTTATCCTCTTAGCTTTCTAGAGAGTACTAGAAGTCCTTGATAGGATTTGTAGAACTCAAGTTATGGCTTTGACAAGTCAAGGGCATTTTGGTCATTTGGAGATTATAGGTCATTTCAATCATAAGGCCATAACTCCTATTTGCAAGCTTCAAATGAGAAAATGTTCAACATCAAACTTGTTCAAAATGATGTTTTAAATCTATCCAAGAGGTCATGAGAGCTTGGAATAGCTTGCTTCACAAAATCACAAAAATGACCTAAAATAAAGATGAATTTCAAATGAACCAAAGATGGAAATTGGGATTTTTGATCTACATGTCCAAACTAAGCCATATAACATACCATTTTGATTGTAAAACATATTTTAAGAACATTGTTATTGCCACAATTTTGACTTGAGGGTTAATTTGGGGACTTGCTTTGAAAAGTGATTGCTTGCATCTTAAGTAACAATTGCCAAACCAATATGCAAGGCATAACCAAGGCTCCTTTCAATCCAAGCACTTTGATAATCTCATTTGGGGAGAATTTGGATGAAAAGCATGATGGATACAAGCTGATGCATGAGTTGTTATGAACACACCATGAGATTGAACTTTCCATGACATGAGATATTGAATTTCTCATTAGAGTGATCTAGAACTTTCTAGATCATCCATACATGTTCTATATATGATTTAGAAGGGGTTCAGAGTGAAGGTTGGTGAGAATTGAGAGAGGAGAGTGAGCTTGCACTTTGAAATTTCTCATTGCAAATCAAAATCGGTTACAAGGTTTGAAGCCATTTCAATCCAAGATTTTGATCTCAGAAGCTTGCTTTAGCATTGGTGGATGATTCCAGATGGAGAATTGAGCAAGATTGGTGAAGAATAGTGTGAGAGCCATTGAAGTTTTTCATCTGCAACTCAGAATCTGTTTCAAGAATCCAGAGCATTTCAACTCTTTTCATTGCATACAGAAGTTTGATTAGAGGCTAGTGAAGGATTCTGCAAGTTCTTGAGGGTTGATTTGAAGATTCAACCACTCTGTTTGCTCGAGTTTACCAGGTATGCAGTTCTTATCCCATGGCTTAAATTAAGTAGAATTAAGAGGACTTGTTATGGTTGATGCATTGTAGAATGGTGTAGGAAGATTTCTGGATCATAAATTTGGAGATTAGTGACCAATTAGGGTTGTTCCAATTTTCGGTTGAGATTGTTATTCTTGGATTCTTAAACTGTTAGCATGATTACATGGCATAGGAAGATTCCTTGTGAAAATTGGGGTAAGATTCATGTAGAGACTGTCGCTTCAGCGAAAATAAGGTGCCGGCAAAACAGAAGAGTCGCCACCTTTCGTTATTTATCCCTCGGAACGGGAAAGGAAACGATCGGAAAAACCTAACGAAAAGGTATAAGACAAGGTCATCGCAACCGTTGTCTGGGTTCGGGAGTCGGTTACGCAAGGGGAAGGTATTAGCACCCCTCACGTCCGTCGTACTCGACGGGATCCACGCTTGTTGTGTTTACTGGACGGGTTGGTTTTATCTATCTACCTATCAAGGCTGGCTTAAACAGAAAAGAAAAATGACTCAGCAAAGCATCGCGCTTTTTGCCTACGTATTCTCATCAGAGAATGAGAAATCAGAGTCAACGTAGTTCGACTAACTACGGGTTACGGGGAAGGTGGCTCGCCAATACGTCAGTATTGTGCCTACGTACTCTCAACAGGCTTGAGAGATCAGAGCTTACGTAGTTCGGGATAATACATATTACGGGGATTCAGATTCATCTGTTTTATTGAGTAGGGTTAACAAATAGTTCCAGCAGTTGGACGTACGCAGCTCGACCCTTGGAGACTTAGGCGTTACCGTTTGCGGTAGAACTGGGAGTTAACGACACCCTTTTCTTCAGAAAAGCTTCCTTGGAATTATGGGCCCACGGGGCAAAAAGGTTTGAAGTTTGTTTTCTGTCTTTTACGAAAGAACTGTTTTTTATTATGTTTGCAATTTCAATCGCACTAAAGACTATGACCTGAGAGTGAATGCGTCGCATGTCACCCAAAGGGTGCCATACTAAACATCCAGAATGTTGAAAAGAAACTCTCCAACAATCCTTTCTCAGATAGCTTAAGGCTCGTAACTTACAAAAGAAATCATTCATGATTACTGTATCTTAAGCTGTTTTGAGATAAGAAGAGAACAGGCTCAACTAAAGGGAGACTATCAAGTCCTACTGTTGTCATGCCAAGGATTCATCCTATGGTTGAGGTTTGAAACAGGGAACTCCTATAAGTTATCATGCATAGGTTTCAACCTAAAGTTCTATCATCGCTTCCTTATCAAAGGAAGTGAGATTCCTAGGGGATCATGTCAATGATAAACAGAAACAGATAAAGCATCAGCTTAAACAGTAAACAGTAAACGGATATACAGTAAAATGCATACAATGCAAGTGAGGGAGGAAATGTGTGTGGTGTGTCAGCCTCCACAAGCTCATCTCAACCTCAAGCCAGATATGAATAACTGCAATCATACAGGAGAGATAACATGCTATCAAGCAAAATAAAATAACTGCAATCATACAGAAGAAATGAAATGCTATCAAGCAGACACAAACCACATAGGCAAGGGAGCTGGGCTCTACCGAATACCCGCAAGCAAAGCCATACAGTAAAAATACAAGCAGAGGGAGCAACTCAACCTCTAGTGCAATCATGCTCCTAGCTTACATCAGTCTAGATATGTACTTATTCTAATGCATCAAGCAAAGCAAACAAGGCACATCAATACAGAGAAGAAAACAGACAAGAAAAGAAAGCAAATCAACCACTCCTCACAGCTTCACAGCAGAGCAATCTTCTGACAGCAGCTCAGTCCTCAGACTTCAATCACCCTTCAAGGCTATCATCCTCAATAACAAGTATCAACTTGCCCCTCCAAGGTTTCAACCCATCAAACATAAGTATCAACTTATTCTCTCTTCTCCAGGCTTCAGCTCTTCAGTCAATGCCACCTTCAGGCTTCACTCCTAACTACAAGTATCAACTTGATTTTTTCAGGCTCTCAATGCATCAATGTAAGTGTCAACTTATCCTTTATTCCTCAAGCCCCAGCTCTTCACTCAATCTCCATTGGATCTTCTTCACAAGTTTCAACTTGTTCTTCAAGCTTTAGCTCTCTTTGCTTTACCAGTATCAACTTGTTCCTCTTCATCTACAAGCTTCAGCTTCTCAGAATAATCTTCAAACACAAAGAAGTATCAACTTCATCCTTCAATCTTCTTCAAGCAAGGAACTCCATCCTCTAACAAGGTAGAAAGATGCATCCATCAAGAGCAAAGTTTGGGATGACTGGTAGCAGAGTAAAGACCAAAGGTCACCACTGAGCATCCTGTCATCAGAGAAAGGGACCCTCAAAGGTTCTACCAATTTGCAAAGAGCCGCACATCCTACCAAAGGAGGGATGGGGCCTTTACAAAGGGACCTTTCATCATAGGGAAGAATGGAAGTGATCAACATCATCCATGTTTATGAAGGAAGAGAACTATCTAGGAGCTCTGCCTACAAAACCCTAATCTTAGCCTGATCAGAACTACACCACAAGAAGGGAAGATCTTCAAATCCAAGCCTCTTCAAGCCATCCAATGCATCTTCAACTTGCCTTAATCATCATCCAAGAGCAAGAGAAACAAAACCCTAATCTAAGGGAACTAAAGATGTTAATCTAGTTGAGTTAGTGCCTTAGAATCATCTAAAACTAGCACCTAAACTAAAATAAATAAAAAATAGTAAACTATATTATAAATTTCTACAAAAATTCCTAAGGGATCCTAATTCAATTAAGAATGCCTCATACAAAAACCAGGGACTAGATCATCTATTAGGTCCTAAAATTAAGTCCTAAATCCAAAGGTATCAACCATAAACCCTAAAAATGGAGCTCCTAAAGGTTTCAACCTAAACTACCACTTATGTTCATCACAAAAATGTGATAAAAATCTATGGGGATCATGCATATCTATGCTAACAACACACAAAAAATCAGGATCAAAATCATCAACACATGATCACACAAAATTCTACAAAATCAAGTATTAAACATGACTATTATAATATCAATTAAAATGTGAAAATTCCCATAAAATCAGAAAATAAATGAAATAAAAATATTTTTTCTCTAAAAAATACTAGACCCTATCATGAATCTAATGCAAAAAGAATGGGGTTAATTGACTTATTTTTCCATTTTTTATGATTTTATCAAGAACCATGAATAAAATGAAGAAATTAAAGAAAATCCAAGTAAAATAATAAATGCACGGTGCAGATAGAAATAAAATCCAGTTCAATTCATGGATTGGGCCGTCAGGGGGGTGCAGTATCAACCAATTCACTAAGCCCAGAATCAGCAACTAAATGAAACGATGCGTTTCATTAAAACTCATATCCTTCACAAAATGAAACACATTCGTGGCCATTGGATCACTTCTCCAGTCAAAGGTCCACCTAAATCCAAGGGCTCTAAAGTCATCTTCAACCTTTTGAATCTCTGAACCTCGCGCGCAGCTCCGGCCACCACCAGTGGTGCTCCGGTCATCGTCCCCAACCCTAACTCTCTCTAGGATCCTCCATTGCAAGTGGTCTATACATGAAACTTGTCCCAAATTTCCTCACGAATTCATTCATGCCCTTTATTCTCTCTGAAACCTCAAGATTCGTAATAACCAATTCTCAACCGAAAATGGCAACATCCCTAATTGGTCACTAATTCTCAAATTAACTATCTGAAAACCTTCCTACACCGTTCTACAATGCATCTAACATCCTAATTCGTATTGATTCTACCTAAAACAAGCCAAAGATCAAAGGTTACCAACCTGAAAATTTCGCGTGCACAGAAGTAGCAAGACCTCAAGTCAAGCCCTCAAATGCTCCAGACTCCTTCTATGAATCACTTCCAAGCTTCTGTATGCAATAGAATTGATTGAAATGGCTTCAACTCTTGGATTCGAACCTGAGTTGCAGGTGGAGAAATCTGAGCTCAAGAACACCAATCAGCCACGAATTCCCTTTGATTATGATCTGGAATCATTCCCTAGCATCCATGGAAGAGATTGCAATCAAGAAAATGGATGGAAAATGAGTGAAATGATGTAACCGAATTCAGTTGCAAGCAATGAAATCTCAATCTCAATCTCTGCTCTCTCCTTCAATCATCATCAACCTTTCATCTGAACCTCTTCTACTCAATATATAGAACATGTGTGGGTGATCTAGAACCCTATAGATCCTTCCAATGAGAAATTCAATCTCTCATGACATGAGAAGTTCACTTATATGCCATGGTGTGCACAACTATGCAAACAGCTTGAAACCAATCTCAATTCCTTCCAATTTCTCCCCTCATGACATTTTGGAAGTGTTTGGCTTGCAAGGGATCTTGATCATGCCTTGAATTTGAGTTTTGCAAATGTTACTTAAGATGTAAGTAACTACTTTTCAAAGCAATTCCACAAATTAGACCTCAATTAAAAAATGTGGCTAAACAAATGTTCTTAAAATGCTTTTTAGAGTCAAAATGACCTATTACATGCCTTGGTTTGGATGTGTAGATCAAAAGTATCAATTTCCAACTTTGGTTCATTTAACTTATAACATCTCAATGCATCACTCCATGATCACATGGCCTTTGAATTAGGTCTCAACCTTGTTCAAATCATCAGTTGACCTAGGGTTGACCCAGTCAAACCCTAATTACACCACTCATGGATGAGTCTTCTTAATCTTGCACAATGACCTGTCTAGGACTAAAAGTGATCTTCAAAACTTCTCATGAGCTCTCTCAAGACCTCAAGTCCATCTCCATGACCTCAGAATCATCTGATGGTCTTCCCCAACTCTGAAGTTAGGAGACCCATACTCTTGGTTTCAACCATTCTCTCTGAGGATCTTTTAATTTCTCTGACAAGGATATCAACCCCTGAACACCTGAATAACCTTCTTAGCTAGCTTCAAACTCTTGTGTAGCCTTTGATTGGTAATCATACCTCTTGATCTCCTGCATATATGTCAATGAAATGCAAATGATAATGCTAATGTGCATGAAATGAAACATAAGCTAGGTAAAGAAATGTTGGGCAAATTTTGGGGTGCAACAGAGACCTCTTGGAACGGAGGCCTGTGGAGAGAGTTAGGGTTGGGAGTGATGACCGGAGAACCACTGGTGGTGGCCATGGCTGCGCGCGAGTTTCAGAGATTCAAAAGGTTGAAGACAACCTTAGAGCCATTGGATGGGGCTGAGACCTTTGACCAGATGAGGATCCAACGACCACATATTGATTTGAGTTTGTGAAGGACTCTGAATAATGCGAAACGATGCGTTTCACTTAAGTGTTGGTTTTGGGCTCAGTCAGTAGTTGATACCCACACCCCCCTTATGGCCCAATCACTGAAATGAACTGATTTCTTATGCTATTCACACCGCGCGTTTATCATTTTATTTTGATTTTCATTTTATTTTTCATTTTATTCATGGATATTGGAAAATTCATAAAAAATGGAATAATAACTCAATTAATCCCATTCTTTTTGCTATGGATTCATGATTGAATCTAGTTTTCTTTAGGTAAAAAAATATTAATATTCCATGCATTTTTTGATTTTATGTGCATTTTTACATTTTAATTGACATTAAAATAATCATGGTTGATGCTTGATTTTGTTGAATTTGGTTTGATCACGTGATGATGATTTTGGCCTTGATTTTTTGTGTGTAGCTAGCATAGATATGCATGATCCCCCTAGATGTTTCTCACATTTTTGTGATGAATATAAGTGGTAGTTTTAGGTTGAAACTTTAAGGGCTCCACTTTTAGGGTTTATGGTTGATACCTTGTGGTTTAGATTTTATTTTTAGAACTTGGTGGATGATTCAACCTCTGATTTTTGTATGGTAGATTCATGATTGAATTAGGATCCCTTAGGAATTTTTTGTAGGAATTTACAATGTAGTTTACTATTTTTGTTAGATTTTAGTTTAGATGCTAGCTTTAGATGATTCTAAGACACTAGTTCAACTAGATTGACTTCTTTAGTTCCCTTAGATTAGGGTTTTGCTTTGCTTGCTCTTGGTTGATGTTGAAGACAAGCTTGCGCTACCATGGATTGAATGAAGAAGCTTGGATGTGAGAATCTTCCCTTCTTTTGGTGTAGTGTTGATTAGGTGTTAAGGTTAGGGTTTGTAGGCAGAGCTTCTAGATAGATTCTCTTCCTTCATAAACATGGAAGGTGTTGATCACTTCCATTCTTCCCTATGATGTAAGGTCCCCTTGTAAAGGCCTCATCCCTCCTTTGGTAGGATGTGTGGCTCTTTACAAGTTGGTAGAACCTTTGAGGGTCCCTTCCTCTGATGATAGGATGCTTAGTGGTGACCTTTGGTCTTCACTCTGCTACCAATCATCAAAACTTTGATCTTGATAGATGACTCTTTCTCCCTTGCTAGAGGATGGAGTTCCTTGTTAGAAGATTGAAAAGGCTAGAAATTGATACTTCTTTGTGTTTGAGGACTACCCTTAGGAGCTGAAGCTTGTAGACCAGGAAGAGCAAGTTGATACTTGTAAGGAGGAGAGGGCTGAAGCCTGAAGGTCCAGAAGAACAAGTTGACACTTGTGAAGAAGATCAAATTGAAATTGAGTGAAGAGCTGAGGCTGGAAGAAGAAAGAATAAGTTGATACTTATGTTGATGCATTGAAAGCCTGCAGGAGCCAAGTTGATACTTGATATTAGGAGTGAAGCCTGAAGGTGGGGTTTACTGTGGAGCTGTGGCCAGAAGAAGAGGGATAAGTTGATGCTTATGTTTAATAGTTTAGAAGCTTGAAGAAGCAAGTTGACACTTGCTATTGAGGATGGTAGCCTTGAAAGGGGGTTGAGGACTGAGGACTGAACTGATGTCAGATAGCTTTGCTGAGAAGCTGTGGAAGTTGTTGATCTGCTTTCTTTCCTGTCTATTTTCTTTCTGTGAACTATAGTGATGTGACTTGTTTGATTTACTTGATGCATTAGAATAAGTCCATATCTAGACTGATGAAAGCTAGGAGCATGATTGCACTAGAGGTTGAGTTGCTCCCTCTGCTTGTATTGTTACTGTATGGCTTTGCTTGCTGGTATTCGGTAGAGCCCTGCTCCCTTGCTTATGTGGTTTGTGTTTGCTTGATAGCATGTTATTTCTTCTGTATGATTATTGTTATTCATATCTGGCTTGAGGTTGAGATGAGCTTGTGGAGGTTGATGCCCCACACACATTTCCTCCCTCACTTGCATTGCATGCATTTTACAGTTATTTACTGTTTACTGTTCAAGCTGATGCTTTATCTGTTTCTGTTTATCATTGACATGATCCCCTATGAATCTCACTTCCTTTGATAAGGAAGTGATGATTAGAACTTTAGGTTGAAACCTATGCATGATAACTTCTAGGAGTTCCCTGTTTCAAACTTCGACCATAGGATGAATCCTTGGCATGACAATATTAGGACTTGATAGTCTCCCCTTAGTTGAACCTGTTCTCTCTCCTCATCTCAAAACAAATTAAACTACAATAATAAAGGTTAACTGATGTCGTACATTACGAGCCTTAGGCTATCTGAGAAAGGGTTGTCGGAGAGTTTCTTTCGACAGCTTGGATGTTTAGTATGACACCCTTTGGGGGACATACGACGCATTCACTCTCAGGTCATAGTCTCTAGTGTGGTATTGGTTGCAAACATCCATAAAAAACAGTTCTTTCGTAAAAGACAGAAAACAAACTTCAAAACTTTTTGCCCCGTGGGCCCATAATTCAAAGGAAGCTTTTCTGAAGAAAAGAGTATCGTTAACTCCCAGTTCTACCGCAAACGGTAACACCTAAGTCTCCAAGGGTCGAGCTGCGTACATCCAACTGCTGGAACTGTTTGTTAACCCTACTCGATAAAACAGATGAATCTGAATCCCCGTAATCTGTATTATCCCGAACTACGTAAGCTCTGATCTCTCATACCTGTTAAGAGTACGTAGGCACAATACTGACGTATTGGCGAGCCACCTTCCCTCGTACCCCATAGTTAGCCGAACTACGTTGACTCTGATTTCTCATTCTCTGATGAGAATACGTAGGCCCAAAGCGCGACGCTTTGCCGAGTCTTTTTCTTTTCTTTTTCAGACCAGCCTTGATAGGTAGATAGATAAAACCAACCCGTCCGATAAACACAACAAGCATGGATCCCATCAAGTACGGTGGACGTGAGGGGTGCTAATACCTTCCCCTTGCATAACCGACTTCCGAACCCAGGAAACGGTTGCGATGACCTTGTCTTATACCTTTTCGTCAGGTTTTCCCGATCGTTTCCTTTCCCGTTCTAAGGGATAAATAACGAAAGGTGGCGACTCTTCTATTTTGCTGGCACCTTATTTTCGCTGAAGCGACAGCTGGCGACTCTGCTGGGGACTTGATAGTTTCCTGGGATCCAACGTCCCGTATGCGAGTCAGTTTGGGGATCCAACGTCCCCTGTGAGAGTCAATCCTAGCGCTTGTATGATTACTTGTTGGGTTATGTGTATTTTATCGCATTTTATTTCCCGCATTTTATTTTCAGTATGATATGATTATTTGTGCTGTTGTGGGAGGGGCATTCTGATGAGTGAGAAGCCAGACCCAGGCTTGAGTGTACCTAGCATTAGTTGTGGAAATTAGTGGGCGCGTGCTTGCTTTGCAGGCACTAGTGTCTCATGAAATCCACGCTCAGACGAGGTTCTCCCGGTTGAGTTCTTTTTCAACCCTTTGGGTTGAGGGGGTTGTTGGTTTGGAGGATTGTCGACTATGGGGACCGATCATTTGGAATTCAGCTGAGTGAGGCCGCTCCAGGAGATGGTGATGCCACACCTTCTGGGTATCGTATCACCCCTCTTGAATGTTTGTGACGCTGATGACCGCATAGGATGCCGAACTTGTGTCAGTATAGGTTCATACCTGTGAGCAGGGTTGGGTTTGTTGCAGGAAACCTTAACCTTCAGACTACCTGGTTTTCTTGATAGTGAATCAGTTTTGTTGGTATCAGAGGTCCTTATTATCAGATGTTTGTTCTTGATAGAGCAGATTTATGATCCTGTATCAGAGGTCCTTATTATCAGATGTTTGTTCTTGATAGAGCAAATTTATGGTCCTGTATCAGAGGTCCTTATTATCAGATGTTTGTTCTTGATAGAGCAGATTTATGGTCATGTATCAGAGGTCCTTATTATCAGATGTTTGTTCTTGATAGAGCATATTTATGGTCCTGTATCAGAGGTCCTTATTATCAGATGTTTGTTCTTGATAGAGCAGATTTATGGTCCTGTATCAGAGGTCCTTATTATCAGATGTTTGTTCTTGATAGAGCAGATTTATGGTCCTGTATCAGAGGTCCTTATTATCAGATGAGTGTTTGTTCTTGACAGAGCAGATTTATGGTCCTGTATCAGAGGTTCTCATCATCAGATGTGTGTTTGTTCTTGACAGAGCAGATTTATGGTCCTATATCAGAGGTCCTTATTATCAGATGTGTGTTTGTTCATGACAGAGCAGGTTTATGGTCCGATACCAGGGTTTTCTTCTTATCAGAGATAGTGGTTGTTCTTGACAGAGCAGTATTGTGGTTTTGTTGATACAGAACCTCCATCTCTTCAACATCACAGTTGTCTTGATCTCCTGCTGCATGATTGCATTTTACACTGCTTTGCATACTCATTTGCATTTCATTAACGTGTGTCTGTGTTGCAGGTACCGTTTCCCCCGATTCAGGATTTCTTGCCTTCTATTATGCTATCATGGGTTCTCTAAGGAAGACCGTGGCCTACAGGCTCCCTACTCCTGATGTTGTTCAGCTGACTGGTTTGATTGCTTTAGCAGATGATTCTGTAAGAGATGAATTCAGAAAGTCTTATGGTAAACTGCTCAGCCTGGTTCGTAAACCCTCTGTGTTTGAGTTGAATGGGTTGCACGCCCTGCTGCAGTTCTACGATCCTCCGTTGAGATGCTTTACTTTCCGGGACTTCGTTCTCGCACCCACGCTAGAGAAGTATGTTGATTTGTTAGGTGTGACTATCAAGAGTCAGATGCCTTTTGTTCATATGGATGTTGAGCCTAATCTGGCTAGTTTAGCTCCCTCACTTTGCCTGGATGCCTCCGAGCTGGTTTTGTCTAGTTGGAACAAGGTCCACGGTTTCTCCTTGCAGTTCTTAGTGGGAAAAGCTCAGCAGTGTACCAAAGACGGATGTTGGATCGTGTTCAACGCCATTCTCGCTCTATGCATATATGGCATCATTCTGTTCCCCAATATGCCTGACTTTGTAGACTTCGACGCCTTTCACATCTTTGCAGCAGGGAATCCAGTCCCTACCTTGATAGGAGATGTCTACCATTCCGTCCACTACAAAAACGAGAACAGAAGGGGCAAGAATGTCTCGTGCTGTGTGCCCCTACTCTATAGATGGCTTGATAGTCATCTACCCAAGAAGGGTCCCTTTGCTTCGTCTGCAGCCACAACTGAGTGGTCTGAGCGTTTGATGAGTCTGTCAGTAGAGGATATTGCCTGGTTTGATAGAGATAGGTTGGGTACTGAGATTATCTTCAGCTGCAGTGGGTTTCCGAATGTGCCTTTGATAGGCAGAAAGGGTTGTATAAACTATAATCCATCTCTGCTGGTCTGACAGTTTGCTTATGCTTTGAGAGCTCCGCCGAAGAATGAAGAGGTGCAGGAATCTCTGTACCTCACTGGTCTTCTATAGGGGGATACGTTATCTAAGCTTCAGCACACTTGGAATGGTATCAGTAAGCGGGGAAAACCATTGCTGGGGAAAAGTAATAGCCAAGCTTACGCTCCGTATGTGACTTGGATCAGAGCCAGAGCAGATGCTATAGGAATGCCGTTTCCTCCTGCCAAGCCAGAAAGCCCTCCAGTGATTGAAGAGCCTACCACCGTTCCTGTTCAGCAGCATAATCTGGTGTTAGCTGAGAGAGATGAGCTGAAGAAGGTAAATGAAGAACTGGAGAAAGAATTGGCTCAACTCAGAAGCGAGAGAAGCGAAGCCGTCCATTCCTTCAAGAGGCAGACAGAGCTGGTGAACCAGTTGGGGACGGATTTGACTAAGCAGATAGCTGAGCGCGAGCGCATGGGTCGAGACTTCAAAGTTGTCAACGATGTACTGGCCACTAAGAAGCAGCACTTGGATGAAGCGTACCGGAGAATATCCAAGTTTAATCAGCATTGGAAGGCCACCCTAGCCAACGGCAAAGAACGGGAGGATAAGCTGAAGCAACAGATCTCCAAGCTGAAAGCCCAGGTGAAGGCTAGTGAGAAGAGGTTTGATGAAGAAACCGCTCGCAGATATGCCGCTGAAGGCCAGCTCAACAAGGCTCTTGCTAACCTGAAGGAGCACAAACTGATGTTTGAATCCAAGAAGCGGAAGCTAGAAGATTGTTTCGGCGAAGGAGCATGGGAAGATTCGGTTGAAGGTCTTCAATACACTATTATGCGAAGGGAGTTACTCGTCGAAGGGTTGCTCACTCGGCCTGATCATCCAGAAACGAAGGGGTTGTTAGAAGAGTTTCGCGCCCGTGGACGTGCTTGACTATTTGTAATCCTTTTGTTTTGATCATTGTTGTATGCTGACCATCACCAGGCTTGTTGGTTGAGGTCACGCTATTGATTCAGCTTGTACTCGGTGACATTATGTACCGCCCTGATGGGCTTTCTTTATATATGAGATGTTATTTCCATGATTGGACTCGGACTTCTTATTATCAGCATTGGCACTCAGGCACTAAGATCGGGGGGAAATCTCCCCAATGCACAGACACACGTTTGCATTTGCATGAAGCATTTGCATAACGAGCACTTTGTTGTTTTTTCTAACCCTTTTGTGTATACAGGTTGTTTCAGGCTGTTCCATGATTGATCAGAGACCTATCCACCGCTATCCGACCAGAGCAAATCAAGCCAGAGTTATGGAGCAAATGCAAACTGACGTTCAAGAACTCCGAGAAAGGATGGACCGCTTCATGGAGCTCATGTAAGTGGTTGCCAACGGCCAGGATCAGCTCAGAACCTTGGTTCAGCCTCTGATTTCAAGGGTCGACAGCAATGGTGTACTCCATGGTGGGACTGTTCCAACCCCTCCACCTGTTGAAACTCCTCAGAATGGCGTCCCCGTGACCGGGGGGAATGGCAGTGCCAACAGCAATGTGATAGCTAACATGGGACTCAACGGCAATACGAATGGCGTCGGTAATGGGAATTTTGAAGCTAATGTCAATGTTGGACTGGGTAACGGCAATGCGGGTGTTGGAAATCTGTATGGGCCTCAACCATGGTTGGAAGACCGTCAAGACGATGTGTTCTCATAGAGAGGTGCTGAAGGGGAGCTGACTGCTGAAGCACGGCTAAGGTTTAAGGCACTCGAGGACAAGATGAGGAATTTCGAGAACCAGAACACCATGGGTGTTGATATGTCCAAGTTGGGATTGATTGCTGATTTCAAGGTGCCTCCCAAGTTCAAGGTACCTGACTTTGAAAAGTACAAGGGCACCACTTGCCCTCGCGTCCATTTGAGATCATATTACCGGAAAATGTCCGCTCATTCTGAGGACGAGAAGTTGCTGATGCACTTCTTTCAGGACAGTCTGTCCGGGCCCTCCCTAGAATGGTACATGAGTCTGGAACCTACCAGTGTGCGCACGTGGAAGGAACTTGCTGAAGCATTTGTGCACCATTACCAATATAACAGTGACTTGGCTCCGAACCGGGTCCAACTGCAGAATTTGTCGCAGAGGAACAACGAAGGGTTCAAAGAATACGCCCAGCGGTGGCGTGAATTGGCAGCTAGGGTTCAGCCGCCGATGGTTGAACGGGAGCTTGTGGAAATGTTCGTAGCCACCCTCCCAAGGGTTTATTATGAGAAATTGGTCAGCAGTATGTCCGGAAGCTTCTCAGATCTCATTATCACGGGTGAGCACGTTGAAAATGGGATCAAAATGGGGAAAATTCAAGGTGATCTGTCCTCGGCTGGAGGAGGGAAGAAACCTTATGGTGGCAAAAGGAGGGAAGGAGAGACGAGCGTCGTGTCCAACACTCGAAGGAAAGGCAAGGGCCAGCACCAGCAGGTGGCCAGTATAACTATCCCCGCTCTCCAACAACCCCAGCCACAACAGCAGCAGCAGCCGAATCAACAAGGGTACAGAAAGTATCAGAACAGGGCACCTCTGTCGAGCCGTCACCTCGAGACACCGCCCATGTCCTATGCTCAGCTGTTACAGACTCTGCTCCAGTTACAGCTAATCCAGAAGAGAACCCTGGCTCCCTTGACAGGGGCACCTCCGCCAGGTTATGATGCGGATGCGACTTATGAATTTCACTCAGGGGCACCAGGCCACACAATAGAAAATTGCAAAGCCTTCAAGCACAAGGTGCAGGACATGGTGGACGCTAAGATCTTCAATTTCTCAGATAATGTGCCAAACGTCACGAAGAACCCTATGCCGAATCATAGGGGAGGTGGAGTAAATGCCATTATTGAGGACGAGAGCTTGGATTTGTTGATTGACGTCAAAGATCTGAAGACACCGCTTAGCTTTGTTAAAGCCAAGCTGATGAAAAGAGGTTTCTTCCCGGGCTGCAGGGAACTGTGTATGGGCTGTGCGGCTCGTCCTGATGGATGCAAACAGTTGATAGAGGGGATTTAGAGTCTGATGACCGAAGGAATCCTGCAGTTTATTCGAAGGGCCGAAAGCGGATCGGGAGAGGTAATGCTAAAGCAAGATGATGAGGTTGCCACCATCACCATCCCTCGTCGGACGATAACCATTTCTGCACCCAGGCCGCCCACGATTACCATCACCAAAGTTGGGCCGATACCTTTCGAAAGCACCAATGCCGTCCCGTGGCATTATGGGGCAGATGTCTACTGCAATGGACAGAAGTTGGAGCTAGAACCCTCAGGGTCGTGTGCGGATAACCTAGTGGGCATTAGCGGAATCACTCGCAGCGGAAGAGTGTTCGCTCCACCTGAGGTTGTGGCGGACAAAGCGGACAAAGTTGACGTAACTGATAAAGGTAAGAGTAAAGTCATTGAGGAAACCCCTCGTGGGGTAGAGAAGGACTTACTTGTTAATGACGCCGAAGAGTTTATGAGGTTGATTGAGAAGAGTGACTACAAGATCGTGGATCATCTCCATCAAACGCCCTCGAAAATCTCCATCCTGAATCTGTTGCTGTGTTATGAGGCACACCGCAACGCACTGTTAAAGGTTTTGAATGCCACATATGTACCGCAGGAAATATCGGTGAACCAGTTGGTAGGGGTCGTAGCCCACGTGAATGCTGGAAACAGGTTAGGGTTCACTGACCTGGAGCTGACGCCGAAGGGAAGAAACCACAACAGCGCCCTGCACATCTCAATAGAGTGTAGGGGAACGATTATGTCTCATGTGTTGGTGGACACGGGGTCGTCACTCAATGTTCTTCCGAAGAAAGCATTGATGAAGTTAGATACTCGCGGATTGATTTGCACGCCCAGTGATCTGGTCTTGAAAGCGTTCGATGGAACCAAACATCGTGTTTTCGGGGAGGTGACGTTGCCAATCCAAGTTGGGCCGGAAACATTCGACGCGGTCTTTTACATTATGGACATCATACCTGCCTACAGCTGTCTCTTGGGCCGACCATAGATCCATTCTGCGGGTGCCGTGACCTCCACGTTGCACCAGAAGCTCAAGTATGCCGTCAGAGGTAGCATTGTGACTGTATGTGGCGAGGAAGATATAATGGTGAGCCATTTGTCATCCTTCAAGTATGTTGAGATGGATGGGGAAATCCACGAAACCCTATGTCAGGCGTTCGAAGCTGTTAAAGTCAAGAACGTAGCTCCTGTAATCACTAAGAAACCAGAGATGACTCTCTCCTCCTTCAAGGAAGCCCGGGCCGTTGTTCAAGCCGGATCTACCCCAGGCTGGGGGCGAATTCTAGAGATACCTAACAAGCAAGACAAATTTGGGTTAGGGTACTCTCCTGCGGCTGAAGCCTCCTCTTCTAGCAGTGCGTCGCGAGGTAAAGGGCCGATCCAGTCTACCAGTGGCGGGGTGATATTTGAAAGCGTCAACGCAGTGTCTGAAGACGGCGAAGACAGTGACTGCGACCTAGACTCTTGGATCCATCCAAGCAAGCCAGGCGAGAGCCTCAACAACTGGTCCGTTAGGGATATCATCCAAGTGACAGGCAAAGAGTAATGATTTACTTTTTCCAATCATTGTACAACCCTATGTCCTACCCGGGGCATAGTGGTTTTATTGTCAGGGCCTCGTTTAATTATGTACATGCATTTTATCAATAAATCAAAAGGCGTTTTTCTTCGTATTCAAATATTGTGATCTCTGTTATTCCTGTTTTATATTTGTTTTAAAAAACAACAAAATGGCAATGGGGTTTGTGCTAACCTGCATATCCTTGTTTTAAGCTTAACCCTTGTTATTGCAGGGTCCACATAGCAGATGACATCGACTCTGGACCTTCTACGACTCACTTCGACTTCGACTGCCCGATCTATCAAGTCGAAGAAGAGATTGATGAAGACGAAGACCTTCCCGAAGAGTTGGCCCGCTTGTTGAAACAAGAAGAGAAAGTTATTCTGCCTCACGAGGAAGAGATTGAGATTATGAATCTGGGTTCTAAAGAACTTGTCAGGAACGTCAGGATAGGGGCCGCATTGCAGAGTGATGTCAAGCAGAGATTGGTTGAGATGCTGAGAGAGTATAGTGACATCTTTGCTTGGTCATACGAAGATATGCCTGGACTTGATACTGACATCGTGGTCCATCACTTGCCGCTGCGAGAAGATTGTCCTCCCGTTAAGCAGAAGCTTAGGAGGACACGACCAGATATGGCCGTTAAGAACAAAGAAGAAGTGCAAAAATAGCTTGATGCTGGCTTCTTAGCGGTCACTACCTACCCTCCCTGGGTCGCCAACATAGTGCCTGTACCGAAGAAGGACGGTAAGGTACGAATGTGCGTCGATTATCGGGATTTAAATAGGGCGAGCCCTAAAGATGATTTCCCGTTCCCTCATATTGATGTGTTGGTCGACAATACAGCTCAGTTCTCCGTGTTTTCGTTCATGGATGGCTTCTCCGGCTACAATCAGATCAAGATGGCGCCGGAGGACATGGAGAAAACTACGTTTATTACGCCTTGGGGAACATTTTGCTACAAGGTAATGCCTTTCAGTATGAAGAATGCAGGGGCCACTTACCAACGAGCAATGGTTACGTTGTTTCATGATATGATTCATCATGAGATTGAAGTCTATGTTGATGACATGATTGTGAAGTCCCAAACGGAGGAGGGACATCTGGTCAATTTGCTGAAGCTTTTTGAGAGGCTTAGGAAGTTCAAGTTGAGGCTGAATCCTAACAAGTGTACTTTCGGAGTACGGTCTGGAAAACTACTGGGGTTTATCGTGAGTGAAAGAGGCATCGAGGTTGATCCCGTGAAGATTAAAGCAATACAAGAAATGCCAGCGCCAAAAACCAAAAAAGAAGTTCGTGGTTTCCTGGGCCGAATAAACTACATTGCAAGGTTTATCTCTCAGCTCACGGCCACGTGTGAACCGATGTTCAAACTGTTAAAGAAAGATCAGGCGATTATCTGGAACGAGGATTGCCAGAAGGCATTTGATAAGATAAAACAGTATCTACAGGAACCTCCGATCTTGATACCCCCAGTGGCCGGAAGACCCTTAATCATGTACTTGACAGTTCTTGAGAATAGTATGGGGTGTGTTCTCGGTCAGCACGACGAGACGGGCAGAAAGGAGCATGCCATTTACTACTTGAGTAAAAAGTTCACAGAATGTGAATCTCGTTACTCGATGCTGGAGAAGACGTGTTGTGCACTAGCCTGGTGTCGCACCTCGAAAATTCATTCGAACATACGACCCTCGCGCGAAAGGCGCGGAAATGCGGTTCGACAGAGTCGCCACCGAACTTTATTTTTCCCGAATAAACGGGAGAGGAAAATATCGAGAAAACCTCTTAAAAACGAAAGGATAGGAACAGGGCTGTCGCAACCAAGTTCCGGGTTCGGGAGTCGGTTACGTGAGGGGAAGGTATTAGCACCCCTCACGTCCGTCGTACTCGACGGGAACCTCTTAAGGTAATTGTGGGGAGTGTTGTTTAGGTTTACTTGTTTTCTTCTCGATGATAAAGGTAGAATTGGTAGGGTAAAAGGTTAAAGACGTTAAGGAGGGATGGGTGGTTAGGAGATAGGGTGCTCGCCAAGGATTGGGGCCCTTGTGCCTACGTATGCTCATTCGGACGAGAATGAGAAATCAGAGCGTCGTAGTTCGACTACGGGAAAGGATGGGGAAAAATGGAAGATGGGTAGAAGTGTGCTCGCCAAGATCATCGCAATCTTGTGCCTACGTATCTTATATTCAAGAATGAAATAAGAATCAGAGCGTCCGTAGTTCGTGGAGACGACCACGAAAAATGAGGTTGAAAAGGGTTGAAGTTGAGTTGAGAGACGAAAGAGTGACTGACAAACAACCTAAGGGCGTGCCTCAAGAGCTTGTCACTCAAGAATTCAAGGAATGCGAGATCCCAAAAACTCAGTTCTTTCGGAAATTGGGTTGAATGAGTTGAAGATAAGAGTTGGATATTTTGAAAACGAAAGAATGAACTAATAACAACTCGGGGGCGCGCCCAAGAGTTACTCGTTCGAATATTCAAAGAATGCTGGATTCTAAGAATATCCCCCTTTCGTAAGTAAAAAAAAACGTGTTTGTGAAAGGATCGAATCGAAGAATGGCATGCGAGGCCAAAAGGGAATTGTTTTGAACTGGTTCGACAACGTGTCGAAGATTTGATTGAAGATGGAACCGGCTTGACGACGTGTCAAGGGTTAAGGTTGTGAGAAACGATATTAGTCCCTGAGGGTGCTCCTAATATCGAGACCACGAGGAATTGTGAATGAAATGGGTTGCGAATGCGGACGAGCAATCGACTCAGGAGAACGTTGGAAGATGTTTGAGTTTGAAAAAGTCGAAAGGTTGAGTGAATAACAACCCAAAGGGCGTGCTTCGAGAGCTATTCACTCAAAAATTCAAGGAATGCTAGACTCCAAGAATCTTCTTCTTTCGAAGTTTGATCGAGAAAAGATGTTTGAAAAAGGTCGAAAGATTGAATGAATAATAACTCAAAGGGCGTGCCTCGGGAATTATTCACTCGAAAATTCAAGGAATGCTAGACTCCAAGAACCTCCTTCTTTCGAAGTTTGATCGAGAAAAATGTTTGAAAAAGATTTGAAGTGAAATGAGGTAGAAAAATAATTTGAGGTACGAGATGTGAGGACATGAGATTGGATTTGAAAGTGAGAGAAATGACAATTATTTGATAAATGAGACGTGGGCCTCACAACCAATTAATTGGGGTATTATCGAAATGCTAGATCTCGACGACACCTTTTTCATTTGGAGAATGTTTGAATGAACGACAGAAATATCACACAGACTGCTTGATTCCTATAATATTTCTTTGTCCAAGATAAAAACGTATTTTAAAACAAAAAGTCGAATGCCACTACCCAAGGTGTACACCTTAATAGTAATCATTCAAGAACTTAAGAGGTGCTAGACCTCAAGAGTTCAATTTTCGAGATTTGAATTAAGAGTTTTGAAAAAAACTTAATAGAGTTTTAAAAGTGTATTTTGAAATGACTATAGATCTCTGTTTGAAAAATTTTAAAAATATCAATAAAAATAAACCCATTAATAATACTGAATAAAAGGTGATTTTTGGTTTAGAAAATAATTTGAATGAAGATTAGGAAAATTATTAATTTTAAGGATGGTTTTGATTTAATTTAAGAAATAATGTTTGAATAATCAAAGAAAATATCACAAAGAGCGCTAGACTCCTCTGATATATTTTTGTTCAAATAATTAATGTTCAAATAATTAAGAGCGTAACGAAAAACGAACAATATTATCCAAGGCGTACGCCCCAATAATAATTATTCAAAAACTCAAAAGGTGCTAGACCTTAAGAGTTTAATTTTCGTTATGGATTAAGAGAAAGATCTGTGTGTTGTGAGTAAATTTAAGAAAAGTAGTTAATAAATAAATTTGAAAATAGGTTTAAGTAAGATTAGAAACCCAATTTTTTAAAATAAAAGTAAATTCCCTTGAAATAATTCAGCATTTTTCTTATGGAAATAATAAGTTCTATAGAAAAATAAATTGATTAATTATTTTACCAGAATTTAACTACTAGTCTCAAGTGAATCACAGAATTCTCGGCGCCCATACTGACTTTGATCGCAATGCCTGCTCACTCCAGCCATTGTGCCAGCATAATTTGGACCATAATCTATGCACTATAATAACCAATGAAATTGAGACCGCCAATGCGACGGTAATTCATGAAAATGAGTCACCCAAGGGTGCGAGCTTATGAGATCAACTAAGATTAAAAGAAAACAGTCATACAATACACTTAATTTGAAACAGTAGCTATGAACGAGCCAAATGTTATGTACCCAATAATCCCACAATTTATTATATGTAACAAAATAGTAGCTATTGAAATTAGTACGAAAAGTACTGCAAGATTTACGAAACATTAACAACCTGCAACATCAGAAATGTTAAATCATGGCGATTCGTTATACAACACTAACTACATCGAATAATCATATCATCCATTAAGACAGCCAACAACATGGTACAATCAGTAAGATACTATTTGCATCGCCACCAACATACAATAACATCGGAGCTGCAACAACCTAAACAACATAAATCCACTCACTGTTTGTGTAAAATGAAACCAACCTAAATTCAAACTTAAACCAGAACAAAGTGAACTCAAAATTGGTCTGAAAACAAAACATCATAACTAAAGAATTTGTAATATCAAAAATATCTAACCGTTCACAGCTCATGAAGCTACAATCCTAACACAGACAGTTGGTATTATGCAGAAAACAAACCACATCGTTGAACCCATTACCGACACACATAACCGCAATCACGTGCTACTGCTTGTGTATGATCATTTCCAATCCCGCGCCCAATTCAAAACCTGCATATGTATCAATCATGGACAGCAACAACAGAAAACCGAATTCGCAATTTCAAAGGCAGACTGGATAGATAAAACTTAAATCAAAGGTGTGAGTTTGGATGGTTCAAAGTTAAATGCTGTTTGAACTTGCGTTGTTGCTTCTAAGACCAAATGTCACTTGCGATATTGATGTTGAAATTGTATTGGAAACTGAAAATAACAGAACTTGTCGGCAACGTCGCGGCCTTGAATTGGATTCGCAATGAGTGTTCGACGAAAGGACGGCACGGTCGAAATTGGCTCAGCTTTACAGTTGCTTCCCGCGACATTCAAACCTGTAATGATCCAAACAAACAGAGTAGTTCTAGACCAAACAAATATGTGGAAGCAATACATGGTTAAGATGCATCGTGGTGGAATCAAATGGAGACTTGTTAGCAACATCTGTGAGTGATTTCTTGGACCTGAAACTAAAACACAATGAAATATGAAAATAAAACAAACACAGCTACCAACTAATACAAACTGGATCAACCCCTGCCGTGTGAAGTTCGAGCTAGCATGTATCAGCTTTACAGTTCGAGCTGAATCAACCCCTGCCGTATGAAACATAGTCTAACATATATTGGGATTGAAACAAAATGCTCATACTATGTCAACAACAGGCTACACAATCTGGACAAACTCATATCATGTCATTTAATCACAAATTTAACAGAAAAAGAAACAGTACCATAGCCAATAATAAACATTAACATTTATGAAGGTGTAAACTATGCAGTTCAAAATGTTTATGTTTATGCAGTTCAAAATCACAGATGTAAACTATAAAAAAAACTCGTGAAGATCAGACAAGAAACAGAATATAATGACAGGAAACTGACCAACACGATTAAATTCGTAAAACCAGAAAGAAGAACAAAACCAACCGGAAACGATTTATCCACCTCGTGTTATTGCTGATTCAATGAAACGCCTTGTCGATGCTCTCCGGTGGATTATGTTGATGTGCCCTGACTGGAAAACCGACGAAGTCCAACAACTGTTGCTGAGTGAAGACGAGCTGATGTCGTCATTGTGGTGTGCGGAGCAGTCTGGCTGAGTTACGGCCGAAAATCAAATTGAGGAGGAACTTCGCAACATCGTCACTTCCATCCCTCAAATATGAAAATGAGAGTTACTTCTGCGTAGTCGTTTGTCGAAGAGACGTTCGCGGTTGCACTTGTTTCGCGAATGAAAAGCACGGCTGATGATGGTTTGTGAAAAAAAACGAGTGGAGAAGAAGATTTCGTGAGAGGAGACGGTTTGAGAATTGGCGGTGGATTTGGGATGAAGGAGCGATTGGGATTTCGGTGAAGGTGGGGGTGAGTTCCGGAAGAACGGCGCCGATTTAGGGTTTTGAGAGGATTGATGAACTGTATTCGCTAGGTTTTCGGGTGAACTTTGGGGTTTCCACAAAGGGGCCGCCGCTCTAGGGTTTTGAGAGGGGAGATGAACAGTATTCGCTAGGTTTTCGGGTGAACTTTGGGGTTTCCACAAAGGGGCCGCCGCTCTAGGGTTTTGAGAGGGGAGATGAACAGTATCCTCCCTAGGTTTTCCTTCTGCTTCTTTTAAAGCTAAACCAAAAGGGCCTCCCAAATTGGGCCTCTCGTTCAACTCCTGCCCTTCTTTTTCCTTTCTTTTTTTTTATTTTTTCTCAAATTAAATTATTAAAACAATATAAATTAACATGGATGTAATTAAATAATATATAACTATTAACAATAATTACTAAATAGATATTAACAACAAATAAATGTTAAAAAAAGTTAATTAAATAAAAATTGACAAATATATACAAAATATTTATTATTATTAGTAATATTTTTTCAAAAGGAAAATCTTAAGAAATTAAAAAGAATAAAATATTCACCAAAAAGGTTTTTTTAGGCCACGTGTCACGCCTTAATTGGTCAGAAAGAAATTCTTAAAAAACGCCCAATTTCGGGTGGACACGTGTCCAAACGGCATGAAACAATAAATGCGAAAATATATATAAAAAGGGTAGGACAAATTTAGGGTATGACAGATGCCCCTATCTAATAGGCTTAAACCTAGGAGGATGAATTGCATTGGCGTTCACATCCCTGAGGTAGAAGTCTATTAGATATAAAAAAGACCCTGAATTTGTCCGAAAGAAAGAGAGATGCTTGAGAATTGAAAACGCTGGATGATGTAAACCTCTGAGTAAACTGGCACAAGTCGTCATCACCAAAAGGATGATGGGACAAAACACACACGACCACTGCCATCAAAAGGGTGACAGAGCGAAACGCATCGCACAATCTATCATTAATGACCATGATAGACCCCCCACCAAAAGGATGACGGAGCGAGACAAGCAAAATTCGCACAATCTATCACTAATGACCATGATAGACCCAACACCAAAAGGATGACGGAGCGAAACACACGCCAAACAATATCGCACAATCTATCATCAATGACCATGATAGACCCCCCATCAAAAGGATGACGGAGTGGAATACAACGCAAATCGCGCAATCTATCATTAATGACCATGATAGACCCAACACCAAAAGGATGATGGAGCGAAACAAATAAATGATCGCACAATCTGACATCGACGAAATGTCAGACCTACCACCAAAAGGATGGTAGAGCGAAAACACAAAAGAAAGCATCGCACAATCTATCATTAATGACCATGATAGACCCCCCACCAAAAGGATGACGGAGCGAAACAAATAAATGGTCGCACAATCTGACCTCGACGAAATGTCAGACCTACCACCAAAAGGATGGTAGAGCGAAAACATAAAAGCAAGTATCGCGTAATCTGATACCGACGAAGTACCAGACCTACCACCAAAAGGATGATAGAGCGAAAACACAAATAAAATATCGCACAACCTGATACCGATGAAATATCAGACCTACCACCAAAAGGATGATAGAGCGAGAACAAAAAACAAATCGCACAATCTATCATTAATGACCATGATAGACCCCCCACCAAAAGGATGACGGAGCGAAACTCACACGAACATATCGCACAATCTATCACTAATGACCATGATAGACCCCCACCAAAAGGATGACGGAGCGAGACAAGCAAAGTTCGCACAATCTATCATTAATGACCATGATAGACCCCCCACCAAAAGGATGACGGAGCGAGACAAGCAAAGTTCGCACAATCTATCATTAATGACCATGATAGACCCCCCACCAAAAGGATGACGGAGCGAGACAAGCAAAGTTCGCACAATCTATCATTAATGACCATGATAGACCCCCCACCAAAAGGATGACGGAGCGAGACAAGCAAAGTTCGCACAATCTATCATTAATGACCATGATAGACCCCCCACCAAAAGGATGACGGAGCGAGACAAACAAAGTTCGCACAATCTATCATTAATGACCATGATAGACCCCCCACCAAAAGGATGACGGAGCGAGACAAATAAAACATCGCACAACATGATACCGACGAAGTATCAGACCTACCACCAAAAGGATGATAGAGCGAAAACACAAATAAAACATCGCGCAATCTGATACCGACGAAGTATCAGACCTACCACCAAAAGGATGGTAGAGCGAAACACAACACACAGGTTGTTATCACCAAAAGGATGATAGACCAACACAGATTTGAAGTTTACCAACACCAAAAGGATGCAGGCTAGGTTGAACTGACGAAGTTCGACTATCACCAAAAGGATGATAGTAAGGCAATTGACAACGGTCACGCTTGCTGGGTACAACTCATTGGGGAACCCCTGAGAGGAAGATTGAATTTGAAATGAGTCGACGGGGTACGTCCACCGTCTTTGCTTGGAAATCATAATTTGCTGAAATGATTTCATGGTTACGCCCATGAGTTCTGAAGAGGATGCCCTTGACTGGGCTGAATTCGTCTTGACGTCTTGTCTTGCCCAACAAAAGGTTGAACAACTTCATGAGGGACGCTCACGGTCTTGATGAAGATGCCCCTGTTCGGGTTGGATCTTGCACTGCACTTCTTGGATTTCCCCAACAAAAGGTTGAACAGCTTCGTGGAGAATGCCCACGGTCTTGAATGGTATGCCCCTGATTAGGTTGAATGTTGATTTGAATATCTGATTGACCATGAGGTTGAAATTCGTCACGGGAGACGCCCATGGTCTCGGAAAAGATGCCCCTGACTGGGCTGAATCTTGCTTTAAATAACTTCAAATTTTATGGGAGAAACCCATAATTGCAGAAGATTGCCCCTGACTGGGTTGGTGACTGCTTTGAAGCTCTTGAAAATCGTGGGGTAAACCCACCATCTTGCGGAAGACGCCCTTGACTGGGCGGTCGACGGTCTTGGAAATCTTCGAGATTGATCCTGGACCTTGACTTGCATATATGAATGCTGGATGATAAATGATATTCCATATGAGTGGAAGTGCAAATGCAAGTGCTGACGAGCGGAGATGCAAGAGTTAGGGAAGTATGGTATGATTGGAGTATGCATATGATGTAAGATATTTATGAGATCGAATGCGATGTGTATGATGCACATGATTGCAGACGAGTAATTGGAAATGCAGGGCGACGCCCGCGTGGTGGACTTTAGGTAGTTGCCAATGCGGATTGGTCTTCGGGTAGTGGGAGGGATTGACTTCCTCGACACGCAGTTTGCTGAAGACGCCATGATTGACACAGGCGAAGATACTCTGGATGTCCCAAGTCTGGGTACTTGGCGACTTGTTGTGAATTTTCTTCAGAGAAGGTTTGCAACTCTGCTTGATGGTTAAGGCGACCTGGTCTTGCCCCAATTTGAACATGGTAATGGCTTGCCCCTGCTCGAGCTGTTGAATGATTTGCTTCAGCCTGTGGGTTTTGAAATAATCTTGCTTTGTGTCAGCCACTGAAAGTCAAGTTCCTCCTTGATGGTCTATTGTTAAGATGTCCTTGAATACCTAGCACTGATTTGCAGATATAATTGTACATTCACAAATGGTAATAATTAATGCAAAGTTCGATGCAAGTTTGAAAAAGTATTGTTTATTTGGAAGTGTCGTGATAGTGAGACAAATGGACTGCTAGCCCAGATGTTGTGCTAATTTGATTGGTGCGAAAGATCTAGCAAGCAAAATGCCACCAATGTTAATGATTAACAATCATGTGAGGAGTCAGGTTACGCAACCTTGCGATAGTATGCCTTCAGAATAAACCTCGCCTCAATTAGGACTTTCGAGGGCTGTAACGTGGTCTGGTTCACGGTTATGAAACAAAAGGTTATTAGGCTCAAAGTATGATTTATACCCACCCCTTCTTCGTAATGATCTCCAGTCCTACGCTCAGTTAATTCTACACTTGTCTTGATGGTGTAAGCTTGATGGTTCAAGGTTTGCTCGTCGTGGCAGTCACCTTATTTTGGTTTTTTGATGGATGTTAGTGCCCCTTGACCGGGTGGCCACTGAATCCCTTTTTGTTTTTGTTGAGGATTTCGGGGTCCTCTTTTGCTTTTGTTTTGATCCCTAACTTTTGCATGGATTGACTTTGCTTGTCAGATCCATCGGGATTGCCTTGATTTTGCCTAAGTCCCCCCTAAGGTGTCTGACTTAGCTGGCTTTTGATTTTTTCTGGATTTTGTTGTGACTGCCATAGCATGGGTCATTGATGAACAACCATCTTCTGGATTTTGCTGAGTTGAATTAACTGAACACTACCCTGCCCCAGGTTGAGTGTAAGGTTTATAGATCCGAAGGAAACTGCTACTTCTAGGCTCGAAGTGGTTCACTAGGGATTAACTCCTTATATCTCCGGTGTTTGGGGAATTGAAGCAATGTCTGTACATCATTGACGAGATTCTATCTGAAAGCATACCGTTTGCAATTATGGGTATCTCGTTTTCATCATCCTCCCTCAAATCATGCTAAACAACAGTGAATATAGTGGAGTAAATAAACGTGTCGGTGATAAGTAGAAAAGAGTGAATATGACATAACTAATTCAAAACATGCATAAACGATACATTAATGAAAACCAAATACGAATGGCAATTGTTCAAAGCATACAGTACTTAAACACACAAAGACAAAATACAAGAAATGCGAAAGATTAAATGGCAGCATGACGGCCTTCTTCAGAGAATGGACTTGACTTGATTGGATTTGACGTTGGCACTAGTTGGCTGGTGGCATTGGATTGTTGATGATATTTGGTGACTTCTCATTGAAGTTGATAGCATCCCTATCAATCATGTCTTGAATTATGTGCTTGAAAGCCCTGCAGTCCTCAATGGTGTGACCTGGAGCGCCCTTATGAAACTCGCAATGAGCATTCGCATCGTAATCGGCAGGAATGATGGTTGGAGGAGCTAAGTCTCTCGGAACAACAGCTTTCTTCTCCATCAACTGGGCAAAGATTTTGGCATATGGCATTGGTAGACGATCAAAGACTCTATCTGGCCTCCATGTTCTCTGCGGACGTTGTGGGCGAGCACCTTGTCGTTGCTGAGTTGCTTGCATCTGCTGTTGCTGAGGAGGATACTGATATCCTTGTTGGTTGTAGGCTTGTTGCTGAGGAGCCTGTTGCCGTGGCATCTGAGCTTGCGCTGCATGAACAACTGGCTGATAAGGCATTGGAGCATATTGCGCAGTAGCAACATATGGATACTGATAGTAGGGAACTTGATAAGGCATAGGAGGAGCTTGTTGAGGAGCTTGCCCTTTCTGCGCGAAGATGGCATTTGTTTCGCCTTCTTTCTTCTTGTATCCATTAAAAGGCCTCTTGGCATTAGCCTGACTGTTAGAACCTCCTGGGATCTTCCCATTCTTCAGCCCTTCTTCAATTCTCTCACCGACGATCACCAAGTCAGAAAATCCAGCGGAGACACTACCGATCAACTTTTCATAATACTGGCCCTGCAAAGTGCCCATGAAGATGTCAATCAATTCACGGTCAACAAGAGGTGGATGCACCCTTGCAGCTAGCTCCCTCCATCGTTGCGCGTACTCCTTGAAGGATTCGTTGTCCTTCTGAGTCATACTCTGAAGTTGAGTACGGTTAGGAGCAAGGTCAGTGTTGTACTTGTACTGCTTGACAAATGCATCCGCTAGCTCGGCCCAAGTGCGCACACTATTACGTTCTAGCTGCATATACCATTCAAGTGATGCCCCAGATAAGCTGTCCTGGAAGCAATGGATCATGAGCTTTTCATCTCTGGCATAAGCATCCATCTTGCGACAGTACATCTTCAGATGGATGTTTGGGCAACTGAGACCTTTGTACTTTGAAAATTCGGGCACCTTGAACTTTGGAGGAATGACAACATCAGGCACCAAGCATAATTCTAAAGCACTGAAAGAGTTTGAGTTATGCCCCTCCATGGCTCGGAGTTTCTCGGCGAGATCTCGGCACATCTTTAAGGCTTCAGAATCCTGAGCAGCAACAGGACTGGCGATGGGAATAGCAGCATGATAGTTCTGAACATCGTCATACTGATCCATCAGAGTATCTTCTATATGAGGAGCTTGGATTTGCACAGCAGTAGGCTGGGCGTGCGGGATAACTCCAACGGTAACTCCAGGCGCTGGGATCGGTTGAGAAGTGTTTCCCTCGGCTGTGTTGTTGAAGTTCAGCGGCATCCCATGAGAACTTAGAATTTGAACCAAAGGGATGGCAGTAGACCCTTGTCCATTGTGGTTGACGACAGCGGCGGCTTCACGCTGTTCTTCTTCTCTCCTGGCTGTGAGGATGGCTTCGAGGATCTGGTCGATCTTTCCTTTCATGGAATCCAACTCTTCCCTGAAGGCGACTTGCTCCTGTTGAATCTGCTCCATCATTCGTCTGGTATTGGCTCTAGTTGCGTACTGGTGTCGAGGAATCAGCTTGATTTACTGGAGAAGAAGGAGCGGAGACATAAGATTCTGTTGGAGGACTGGAAATGCAAAATGCACAACATATGAAATGCAAGATGCAATGCAAGATACAAGATCCAGGATCACAGGATCACAACTCCAACAACTCCTGAAGCTGGTAACTGTAACCATAATTCCTGCTCAAAGAAAAGTGACAGGTACAACCTATACGGGAAGGTCTAAACATTATACCCATAAACCCTCTCACGGGATGGTTTCTATGTTTGGTTCCCAGGATCACGGACACTAGTCGTATTAGCGTCACGCAACAGGCTGGCTGCATTACGACGATAATGACGATAAGGTCTCTCCTGAGCGGAGTCCTCGTGCTAGGCACACAAGGAGCGAGTCCTTGGAGACTAACACTACACGACCACCAATATCGGAACTGGTGCTAACGAAGGTTCCCAGAATCACGGACCCTCCATTAATCAAGTCGTGCGACAGGCTAGTTGTGTTACAACGAGATCTACGAATAGGTCTCCTCTGGAGGAGCTTTCATGCTAGGCCCACAAGGAGCGAGTCCTCGGAGACTAACACTACTCGACTACCAATTCTAAACTATGTGTTCTCTCTGCTTTTACCAAAGCTCGGGCGTAGAGCTTTACTCATGATGTCATCCCAGTAACCAACAAGCCCAGATAACAAGCACAAATAAACTCTACAAGAGAACAAATATAAAAAGGAAACAAATAAAACAAACACTCCTCACAAACCAAAAGATAGGCTCGACTCTCTCTTTGCATGGAGCAATGCTTCCCCAGCAGAGTCGCCACCTGTCGCACCTCGAAAATTCATTCGAACATACGACCCTCGCGCGAAAGGCGCGGAAATGCGGTTGACAGAGTCGCCACCGAACTTTATTTTTCCCGAATAAACGGGAGAGGAAAATATCGAGAAAACCTCTTAAAAACGAAAGGATAGGAACAGGGCTGTCGCAACCAAGTTCCGGGTTCGTGAGTCGGTTACGTGAGGGGAAGGTATTAGCACCCCTCACGTCCGTCGTACTCGACGGGAACCTCTTAAGGTAATTGTGGGGAGTGTTGTTTAGGTTTACTTGTTTTCTTCTCGATGATAAAGGTAGAATTGGTAGGGTAAAAGGTTAAAGACGTTAAGGAGGGATGGGTGGTTAGGAGATAGGGTGCTCGCCAAGGATTGGGGCCCTTGTGCCTACGTATGCTCATTCGGACGAGAATGAGAAATCAGAGCGTCGTAGTTCGACTACGGGAAAGGATGGGGAAAAATGGAAGATGGGTAGAAGTGTGCTCGCCAAGATCATCGCAATCTTGTGCCTACGTATCTTATATTCAAGAATGAAATAAGAATCAGAGCGTCCGTAGTTCGTGGAGACGACCACGAAAAATGAGGTTGAAAAGGGTTGAAGTTGAGTTGAGAGACGAAAGAGTGACTGACAAACAACCTAAGGGCGTGCCTCAAGAGCTTGTCACTCAAGAATTCAAGAAATGCGAGATCCCAAAAACTCAGTTCTTTCGGAAATTGGGTTGAATGAGTTGAAGATAAGAGTTGGATATTTTGAAAACGAAAGAATGAACTAATAACAACTCGGGGGCGCGCCCAAGAGTTACTCGTTCAAATATTCAAAGAATGCTGGATTCTAAGAATATCCCCCTTTCGTAAGTAAAAAAAAACGTGTTTGTGAAAGGATCGAATCGAAGAATGGCATGCGAGGCCAAAAGGGAATTGTTTTGAACTGGTTCGACAACGTGTCGAAGATTTGATTGAAGATGGAACCGGCTTGACGACGTGTCAAGGGTTAAGGTTGTGAGAAACGATATTAGTCCCTGAGGGTGCTCCTAATATCGAGACCACGAGGAATTGTGAATGAAATGGGTTGCGAATGCGGACGAGCAATCGACTCAGGAGAACGTTGGAAGATGTTTAAGTTTGAAAAAGTCGAAAGGTTGATTGAATAACAACCCAAAGGGCGTGCTTCGAGAGCTATTCACTCGAAAATTCAAGGAATGCTAGACTCCAAGAATCTTCTTCTTTCGAAGTTTGATCGAGAAAAGATGTTTGAAAAAGGTCGAAAGATTGAATGAATAATAACTCAAAGGGCGTGCCTCGGGAATTATTCACTCGAAAATTCAAGGAATGCTAGACTCCAAGAACCTCCTTCTTTCGAAGTTTGATCGAGAAAAATGTTTGAAAAAGATTTGAAGTGAAATGAGGTAGAAAAATAATTTGAGGTACGAGATGTGAGGACATGAGATTGGATTTGAAAGTGAGAGAAATGACAATTATTTGATAAATGAGACGTGGGCCTCACAACCAATTAATTGGGGTATTATCGAAATGCTAGATCTCGACGACACCTTTTTCATTTGGAGAATGTTTGAATGAACGACAGAAATATCACACAGACTGCTTGATTCCTATAATATTTCTTTGTCCAAGATAAAAACGTATTTTAAAACAAAAAGTCGAATGCCACTACCCAAGGTGTACACCTTAATAGTAATCATTCAAGAACTTAAGAGGTGCTAGACCTCAAGAGTTCAATTTTCGAGATTTGAATTAAGAGTTTTGAAAAAAACTTAATAGAGTTTTAAAAGTGTATTTTGAAATGACTATAGATCTCTGTTTGAAAATTTTTAAAAATATCAATAAAAATAAACCCATTAATAATACTGAATAAAAGGTGATTTTTGGTTTAGAAAATAATTTGAATGAAGATTAGGAAAATTATTAATTTTAAGGATGGTTTTGATTTAATTTAAGAAATAATGTTTGAATAATCAAAGAAAATATCACAAAGAGCGCTAGACTCCTCTGATATATTTTTGTTCAAATAATTAATGTTCAAATAATTAAGAGCGTAACGAAAAACGAACAATATTATCCAAGGCGTACGCCCCAATAATAATTATTCAAAAACTCAAAAGGTGCTAGACCTTAAGAGTTTAATTTTCGTTATGGATTAAGAGAAAGATCTGTGTGTTGTGAGTAAATTTAAGAAAAGTAGTTAATAAATAAATTTGAAAATAGGTTTAAGTAAGATTAGAAACCCAATTTTTTAAAATAAAAGTAAATTCCCTTGAAATAATTCAGCATTTTTCTTATGGAAATAATAAGTTCTATAGAAAAATAAATTGATTAATTGTTTTACCAGAATTTAACTACTAGTCTCAAGTGAATCACAGAATTCTCGGCGCCCATACTGACTTTGATCGCAATGCCTGCTCACTCCAGCCATTGTGCCAGCATAATTTGGACCATAATCTATGCACTATAATAACCAATGAAATTGAGACCGCCAATGCGACGGTAATTCATGAAAATGAGTCACCCAAGGGTGCGAGCTTATGAGATCAACTAAGATTAAAAGAAAACAGTCATACAATACACTTAATTTGAAACAGTAGCTATGAACGAGCCAAATGTTATGTACCCAATAATCCCACAATTTATTATATGTAACAAAATAGTAACTATTGAAATTAGTACGAAAAGTACTGCAAGATTTACGAAACATTAACAACCTGCAACATCAGAAATGTTAAATCATGGCGATTCGTTATACAACACTAACTACATCGAATAATCATATCATCCATTAAGACAGCCAACAACATGGTACAATCAGTAAGATACTATTTGCATCACCACCAACATACAATAACATCGGAGCTGCAACAACCTAAACAACATAAATCCACTCACTGTTTGTGTAAAATGAAACCAACCTAAATTCAAACTTAAACCAGAACAAAGTGAACTCAAAATTGGTCTGAAAACAAAACATCATAACTAAAGAATTTGTAATATCAAAAATATCTAACCGTTCACAGCTCATGAAGCTACAATCCTAACACAGACAGTTGGTATTATGCAGAAAACAAACCACATCGTTGAACCCATTACCGACACACATAACCGCAATCACGTGCTACTGCTTGTGTATGATCATTTCCAATCCCGCGCCCAATTCAAAACCTGCATATGTATCAATCATGGACAGCAACAACAGAAAACCGAATTCGCAATTTCAAAGGCAGACTGGATAGACAAAACTTAAATCAAAGGTGTGAGTTTGGATGGTTCAAAGTTAAATGCTGTTTGAACTTGCGTTGCTGCTCCTAAGACCAAATGTCACTTGCGATATTGATGTTGAAACTGTATTGGAAACTGAAAATAACAGAACTTGTCGGCAACGTCGCGGCCTTGAATTGGATTCGCAATGAGTGTTCGACGAAAGGACGGCACGGTCGAAATTGGCTCAGCTTTACAGTTGCTTCCCGCGACATTCAAACCTGTAATGATCCAAACAAACAGAGTAGTTCTAGACCAAACAAATATGTGGAAGCAATACATGGTTAAGATGCATCGTGGTGGAATCAAATGGAGACTTGTTAGCAACATCTGTGAGTGATTTCTTGGACCTGAAACTAAAACACAATGAAATATGAAAATAAAACAAACACAGCTACCAACTAATACAAACTGGATCAACCCCTGCCGTGTGAAGTTCGAGCTAGCATGTATCAGCTTTACAGTTCGAGCTGAATCAACCCCTGCCGTATGAAACATAGTCTAACATATATTGGGATTGAAACAAAATGCTCATACTATGTCAACAACAGGCTACACAATCTGGACAAACTCATATCATGTCATTTAATCACAAATTTAACAGAAAAAGAAACAGTACCATAGCCAATAATAAACATTAACATTTATGAAGGTGTAAACTATGCAGTTCAAAATGTTTATGTTTATGCAGTTCAAAATCACAGATGTAAACTATAAAAAAAACTCGTGAAGATCAGACAAGAAACAGAATATAATGACAGGAAACTGACCAACACGATTAAATTCGTAAAACCAGAAAGAAGAACAAAACCAACCGGAAACGATTTATCCACCTCGTGTTATTGCTGATTCAATGAAACGCCTTGTCGATGCTCTCCGGTGGATTATGTTGATGTGCCCTGACTGGAAAACCGACGAAGTCCAACAACTGTTGCTGAGTGAAGACGAGCTGATGTCGTCATTGTGGTGTGCGGAGCAGTCTGGCTGAGTTACGGCCGAAAATCAAATTGAGGAGGAACTTCGCAACATCGTCACTTCCATCCCTCAAATATGAAAATGAGAGTTACTTCTGCGTAGTCGTTTGTCGAAGAGACGTTCGCGGTTGCACTTGTTTCGCGAATGAAAAGCACGGCTGATGATGGTTTGTGAAAAAAAACGAGTGGAGAAGAAGATTTCGTGAGAGGAGACGGTTTGAGAATTGGCGGTGGATTTGGGATGAAGGAGCGATTGGGATTTCGGTGAAGGTGGGGGTGAGTTCCGGAAGAACGGCGCCGATTTAGGGTTTTGAGAGGATTGATGAACTGTATTCGCTAGGTTTTCGGGTGAACTTTGGGGTTTCCACAAAGGGGCCGCCGCTCTAGGGTTTTGAGAGGGGAGATGAACAGTATTCGCTAGGTTTTCGGGTGAACTTTGGGGTTTCCACAAAGGGGCCGCCGCTCTAGGGTTTTGAGAGGGGAGATGAACAGTATCCTCCCTAGGTTTTCCTTCTGCTTCTTTTAAAGCTAAACCAAAAGGGCCTCCCAAATTGGGCCTCTCGTTCAACTCCTGCCCTTCTTTTTCCTTTCTTTTTTTTTATTTTTTCTCAAATTAAATTATTAAAACAATATAAATTAACATGGATGTAATTAAATAATATATAACTATTAACAATAATTACTAAATAGATATTAACAACAAATAAATGTTAAAAAAAGTTAATTAAATAAAAATTGACAAATATATACAAAATATTTATTATTATTAGTAATATTTTTTCAAAAGGAAAATCTTAAGAAATTAAAAAGAATAAAATATTCACCAAAAAGGTTTTTTTAGGCCACGTGTCACGCCTTAATTGGTCAGAAAGAAATTCTTAAAAAACGCCCAATTTCGGGTGGACACGTGTCCAAACGGCATGAAACAATAAATGCGAAAATATATATAAAAAGGGTAGGACAAATTTAGGGTATGACAGATGCCCCTATCTAATAGGCTTAAACCTAGGAGGATGAATTGCATTGGCGTTCACATCCCTGAGGTAGAAGTCTATTAGATATAAAAAAGACCCTGAATTTGTCCGAAAGAAAGAGAGATGCTTGAGAATTGAAAACGCTGGATGATGTAAACCTCTGAGTAAACTGGCACAAGTCGTCATCACCAAAAGGATGATGGGACAAAACACACACGACCACTGCCATCAAAAGGGTGACAGAGCGAAACGCATCGCACAATCTATCATTAATGACCATGATAGACCCCCCACCAAAAGGATGACGGAGCGAGACAAGCAAAATTCGCACAATCTATCACTAATGACCATGATAGACCCAACACCAAAAGGATGACGGAGCGAAACACACGCCAAACAATATCGCACAATCTATCATCAATGACCATGATAGACCCCCCATCAAAAGGATGACGGAGTGGAATACAACGCAAATCGCGCAATCTATCATTAATGACCATGATAGACCCAACACCAAAAGGATGATGGAGCGAAACAAATAAATGATCGCACAATCTGACATCGACGAAATGTCAGACCTACCACCAAAAGGATGGTAGAGCGAAAACACAAAAGAAAGCATCGCACAATCTATCATTAATGACCATGATAGACCCCCCACCAAAAGGATGACGGAGCGAAACAAATAAATGGTCGCACAATCTGACCTCGACGAAATGTCAGACCTACCACCAAAAGGATGGTAGAGCGAAAACATAAAAGCAAGTATCGCGTAATCTGATACCGACGAAGTACCAGACCTACCACCAAAAGGATGATAGAGCGAAAACACAAATAAAATATCGCACAACCTGATACCGATGAAATATCAGACCTACCACCAAAAGGATGATAGAGCGAGAACAAAAAACAAATCGCACAATCTATCATTAATGACCATGATAGACCCCCCACCAAAAGGATGACGGAGCGAAACTCACACGAACATATCGCACAATCTATCACTAATGACCATGATAGACCCCCACCAAAAGGATGACGGAGCGAGACAAGCAAAGTTCGCACAATCTATCATTAATGACCATGATAGACCCCCCACCAAAAGGATGACGGAGCGAGACAAGCAAAGTTCGCACAATCTATCATTAATGACCATGATAGACCCCCCACCAAAAGGATGACGGAGCGAGACAAGCAAAGTTCGCACAATCTATCATTAATGACCATGATAGACCCCCCACCAAAAGGATGACGGAGCGAGACAAGCAAAGTTCGCACAATCTATCATTAATGACCATGATAGACCCCCCACCAAAAGGATGACGGAGCGAGACAAACAAAGTTCGCACAATCTATCATTAATGACCATGATAGACCCCCCACCAAAAGGATGACGGAGCGAGACAAATAAAACATCGCACAACATGATACCGACGAAGTATCAGACCTACCACCAAAAGGATGATAGAGCGAAAACACAAATAAAACATCGCGCAATCTGATACCGACGAAGTATCAGACCTACCACCAAAAGGATGGTAGAGCGAAACACAACACACAGGTTGTTATCACCAAAAGGATGATAGACCAACACAGATTTGAAGTTTACCAACACCAAAAGGATGCAGGCTAGGTTGAACTGACGAAGTTCGACTATCACCAAAAGGATGATAGTAAGGCAATTGACAACGGTCACGCTTGCTGGGTACAACTCATTGGGGAACCCCTGAGAGGAAGATTGAATTTGAAATGAGTCGACGGGGTACGTCCACCGTCTTTGCTTGGAAATCATAATTTGCTGAAATGATTTCATGGTTACGCCCATGAGTTCTGAAGAGGATGCCCTTGACTGGGCTGAATTCGTCTTGACGTCTTGTCTTGCCCAACAAAAGGTTGAACAACTTCATGAGGGACGCTCACGGTCTTGATGAAGATGCCCCTGTTCGGGTTGGATTCATGTGCCGCCGTGCCCGTTGAATGTCATGTCCTCCCCGTGGCTGTTCTCCATGTGGGGCATCGGCATGATAGGCAAGATCGAGCCCACTGCGTCTAACGGTTATCGCTTCATTCTAGTAACCATCGACTACTTCACCAAGTGGGTGGAGGCAGCCTCATATGCTAACGTGACCAAGCAAGTGGTGGCTAAATTCATAAAGAGGGTCATCATCTGTCGTTACGGAATTCCCGAGCGGATCATTACTGATAATGGTTCGAATCTGAATAACAAGATGATGAAGGAGTTGTGCCAGAGTTTCAAGATTGAACACCACAACTCATCTCCTTACCGGCCGAAGATGAATGGCGCCGTTGAAGCGGCCAATAAGAACATCAAGAAGATTGTACAGAAGATGGTTGTGACCTATAAGGATTGGCACGAGATGTTGCCATTTGCGCTGCACGGTTATCGTACAACGGTACGTACGTTAACTGGGGCAACTCCTTTCTCATTGGTGTACGGTATGGAAGTTGTCCTACCGTTAGAAGTTGACATTCCTTCTTTGCGAGTTTTGGTTGACGTGAAACTCGACGAGGCAGAATGGATTAAGAACCGACTAAACCAACTCAGCCTGATGGACGAGAAGAGGTTAGCATCAATTGTGTATGGTCGTCTGTACCAGAGTCGAATGAAGAAAGCTTATGATAAGAAGGTGCGTCCTAGAAACTTTCAGACAGGTGATCTCGTCCTGAAAAAGATTCTTCCTCCACACTCCGATCACCGGGGCAAGTGGACTCCCAATTACGAAGGTCCGTACGTTGTCAGCAAGGTCTTTTCGGGAGGAGCCTTGTTATTTTCCACGATGGATGGCAAAGACTTTGCATCCCCGGTGAACGCGGACGCAGTTAAAAAATACTTTGCTTAAAAAATGACCCGCTGGAAACAAAAAGAATACCCAGGAAAAAATGGGGCATCCCGGCGAACCATAAAAAAGGAAAAAAGTTCGGGCAAAAATTAGGGATATAAAGGAAAAAATGTACACCCGCAAAGTCGAAAACCTGGAAGGGCGACTTTGGCAAAAAAGGGTATCCCGGTGAATCGAAAACCCGAAAGGGCGATTCAGGCAAAAGTTAGGGATTTGAAAAAAGCAAATGACTGCGTTCCGCGTGTGGACTGTATTTGTTTAGTGGTTTGGAAGACCTGAGGGTCGTTTATCTGAATCAATCTCTTCTGAAGCTGAAGCGTCAGAGAAGTATCGAAGTCGAGTGGGTCATAGAGGGATCAACTCATGGTGTTCGTCTACGCCTCATTGCCGACATGTGTATACTGATGTATATTTATATTTTTATATTTACGCAGCTTCCTCATTCCAGGAGCTTGCATCTGTTGTAAAACACTTTTACCCATTCAGGGGTTCGTTATCAATAAAATGTATACTATTCAGCAATTCTGTTTGTTTCTTTAGCATTTATCTGTTTTGTTTGCGAAAAAGAACGCCGATGTTTTTGATAAAATGCGCATACATAAACTTGCTGGCCTAGGCCACTGATTGTTGAAACAATGAATTACTTGAACATTGTCACAAGATGATAACCTTGATGGATCCCTTTGAGAAGGGTATCTTGTCTGTTTGTTTGTACTGTTGCAGGTGTAGCATATTCCAGACAGTACGTCGTATGCGCTCCCCAAGCAGGGTGATTCCTTCCTCTCCAGCAAGTTCAGTAGTTCCTCCCCACGGAGTCTGAACATGAGATCGTAAGCATTGATATGTTTCCCCAAGCAGAGAAGGGTCTCTCCCCAACCATATGTGCCCTGAAGGATCGTCGTCCCCCCCAGCTGAGTCATACACTGAAGTGTGCAGCACTCGATAGTACAGACTGAAGTCTCCAGCGGAATTGAAATTCCCCACAGAGTCGTACTCTCCCCGGCAAGTAGGATGATTCCTCCTTCCCCACCCGAGCTTGCAAATCCCTAAGAGAGCCGAGTTCTCGGAAAGCAGTTGGGGCCATGATTGGTTTTCCCCAGTAGAATGTTGAATAGCTGATGTTGTATTTCCCCACCGGAGTCGTTATCTCCAGGAACGTGTTGCTTCAAATGTCGTGCAGTTTAGTTCTGCGATTGACATCGTTTTCCTCAGCAGTTGTGGTTCGTATGCCTAGTTGAGCGGGTTCAGGTTCTCGGAGAGCTTTATTCCCCTGCAGCAGTCGACTAAAGTTCGTTCCCCCACGCGGAGTCCAATTGAGATTGGTGTGACTTCTTCTCCTCGGCAAGATGATTCCTCCTCTTCACCAGAATGGTTCTTTCTCCTTGACAGGAGGATTCTCCCTTCAGCATTTATTTTGCTGATGGGGTCATAGCATTTGGCATGATTGCATAGCATTTACCCTAAACGCGTAGCATTTCCACCGTGTGGAGGATTGCGCCATTGTCAATCAGATGCATATGAAACATGAGCTAGGTTGTTACCGTTCTTGTTTTGCAGGTATTCCCCAGCGAGGTCGCTTGCCCAAGATGATTCTTGAATCCTCCGACGGGGTGTTTGCTCAGGATGATTCCTGCAGTCTCGGAAGCGTTAGGTGGCAAGATGATTCTTGAACTCCCTAGCAAAGTCGTTTGCCCAAGATGATTCTTGAACTACTCAGCAAAGTGGTTTGCTTAAGATGATTCTTAAGATCCCCAGGGAAGTCGCCAGGGTTGGTTGCTCAAGTTGATGCTTAGAGTCCCCGGCAGAGTGTTTGCTCAGGATGATTCCTGAAATCTCCCGCAGAGTCATTGGTCCAAGATGATTCTTGAAGTCCTCAGCAGAGTTGATTCACCCGGGATGATCTCTGGATCCCCGAAGTAGAGTTACTTGATAGTTCTCCAGAATCCCCAGCGGAGATGTGTCATCCCCAGCAGGTTTCTGAACAGTGAAGTTGAAACTTCCCTCGAAGACTTGATGATTGAAGTCCAACTGTATTAACGAAGCAGTCCTCTCAACTGATGCGGAGTGCCTGATGGCAGAAGTTCAGGTATCCCTATTTGGTTCATGATTGACCAAGGATTCTATTCCTGACTTACTGACGAAGTCCGGCTGACGCCCGAAATTTCGTTGAGTTCCCGATGGCATGATTAACTTGATTGTTAACCTGAGGAGTCCCGAGGAATTCTGATGCCTGACGGCATGGTCGACCGTGTATCACCGGTTGCCGTGCGACCAATTCCCCAGAAAGTTGTCGTGCAACTGTCATGCTCAGTCCCGAAGATGTTCCTACCAATCCAAGTATTGTTTACCTGTGCGGTTGGCAGATCGCCAGTTACCGTGTAACCGGCGACCCCTCGACGATTTGAGGACGCAATTGTTGCACCCTAAAATTTGACCAACTTGTTTTACCTGATTTGTGTTTTCATAGATTTATCATTTGCATAGTAGATCATGTACATAGTTCATTCATTTGCATAGCATAGCATGGGCAAGCCATCCAACAAGGGATCAAGTGCTATTTTCATCTCAAGGAGTATATCCAAAAGGTTTTTATCAAGATTCAAGCCCATTCAGGTCACCAGGAAAGAAGGTGAAGCTATGAGAAGTTAATAGATCAAGCAGTGGATTTATAGCCTGTCTGGGGAGTATTTGAAGATCATCATAGAGGTTGTGAGCTGTGGACTGAGGCATGGAATGTGTGTAGACATCATGGAAGACCTAGAGGGTCATTTTGAAAGTAAGACAAGTTATTGGTGTGGTTACAAGAGCTACAGTTGAAGACAGTCAACTAGGGTTTCATCTGGGTCAACCCTAGGTCAACCCTAGGTCTAATCCTTGATTGAAGGGCATCAAGGCCTATTTGAAGGATGTGGGATTCATAATTTTATATGTGGATATGGATGTGGTGTTGCGCCAAGGAGAAATCAAAAGAAATCAAGAAGAAGAGAAGTTTCTAAATTAGGGTTTCTGAGTAAAATCCCCTGGTTTAGGTCAAACTTCCAAGTAAAATAATTCAAAATGCAAGTCTCAAATGGATCCTTGGCCAACATGAAACTTGTAGATCATCTCAAGACCTTTAATTTTAGTGGTGGAAGGCATCAAGGATATTTATAGAACTCATGTTATGGTTCTTGCAAGTTACAGGTCATCTGAGGACACTGAAATTTATCTATGAAAGTTACTTGACTTCTAAGCAACTTTTTCCGCATAAGGAGTTTTCAAATGGATTCTTGGCCAACATGAAAGTTGTTCCTCATGATCTTAGCTTTCTAGAAAGGTATGGTATGCCTCATTCTGATTTGTGGAACTCTACTTATGATCTTGACAAGCCAGGGGTATTTTGGGAAAGTAAGATTATAGGTCATTTCAAGCATATGCCTAAAACTCCTACTTGCAAGCTTCAAATGGAAAAATGTTCAACATCAAACTTTCTCAAAATGATGTTTTGAGTCTAGGAAAGAGGTCATGATGGCTTGTAAATGCATGGAACTCAAAATGATAAAATTGACCAAATATGGAAGGTAAAAGTCCATTTTCAAGTGACCAAATTTGGGATTTTTTGATCCAAAGCCAAAATATATCATGTGATATACCAAATTGAAGGGAAAACATGTTTTGAGATCATTGACACCATTGGATTTTGAATTTGAGGTCAAGAAATTGGGCTTGTCATGAGTTGCTTACAAAGGAAGTTACACTTGCCAAATCACATAAGGATCAAGGTACAAGGCAAGGAACCATTCCTACACTTTCTAATTCTCATTAGAGGAGAAATTCAAGCCATTTTGAGATGCTGTAACAGAGCAAGATGGGACTGGTTTTTGCATTGGCTATTTTCAACATCTCATGACATGAGATTATCATTTTCTCATAGGATCCTTTCAGCACTTTCTAGATCCTTCCTACATCACCTATAAAGCCATTTGAATTGATTTAAATCAGTTTTTGGGTGTCATTTGGTGCAGAGAAGCAATATTGAGTTTCAATTCCCTCCATTGCAATTCATCATCGAGTTCTTCATTTTCTTCAGAATCAATCCAATTTCTTGATTGAATTCAATTCAATAATCATCACTGAGTGTGTAGAGATCAAAACCAGAGTGAATCCATGGTTGAATCAAGTTCTTGAAGTTAAACTTTCACACCTGCAATTGAAATTCTGTTTCAAGAATCCAAGCTGTTAGAGGAGGATCTAGTGCATACAGAAGCAAGCAAGCATCATACTGAAGGAATTTGGAGCAGGACAAGCATTGATTTGGAGGTTTTCACCATCTATTTTCCTCATTTCATCAGGTTAGTAAGTTTCGAATTATGGCTCGATTTATGCATAATTAGGTTGATTTGTTAATTTAGAGTATTAGTATGTGGTTAGGAGAAACTTTCTGGAGAGTTTGAGAAGAATTGGTGATGATTCACATGTGCATACAAATTCTGTTTGGACCTAGAACTCCATGGATATGCAAGTAGAACCTTAGGTTTTTAGTTGTAATTGACCAGTGATGAACAAGGGAGAGATTGAGACACTTAATTTAAGGATTGATGATGATTGATTTTCTGATTAATTTTGGAGATGAAATCGTGTTTGCTGTTAGAGATGATATCAATTGAATTCAAGGCCATAGATGAAATCAGGGTGAGAAATAGAGCATGTTAGGGTTTTATTTTCTGATTTTTGATCAAGAATTGATGAGGTTTGATTGGCTGCATTCTGAGTGTTCTTGGAGGTCCACCAATGGAGTTTTGGCTCCAATTTGATTCAAATGGAGAAGATAAGTGCTGCACCGTTGGATCTCATATTTGACTTTGACCCCAAGAAGATCGTGTGGCTCTGATCGTGTTTCAATTTGTGAAGGGGCTTGCTGATGCTGAAACGCATCGTTTCATTTAAGTGGAGCATTAGGCTTAATTTGGATTGTGCTATCCCCACCCCACTCACGGGCCCAATTGAATATTGCATTGAATTCGTTTACTTCCTGCACCGTGTTATTTTCTTTTTTTTCTTTGATTTTCATTTTCTTTTTCTGACATATTTGGGCCCAAGGCGCTTTGATACGCGCACCCCCCAGTTGGGCCCAGTTGATTCACATGTCTTAATTCCTTGCTATCTGCACCAGTATTTTCTCTTTTTAAATTCATTTTTGTTCATTTTATTTTACAATTTTGAAAAATCATATAAAATTGAAAAAGAAGTATTTTGACCTGAGAATTTTTGCAACATGTTGATAATGGTTTCAAGAAAATTGTGAATAAATAAAAATATTGGTTTAGGTATTTTTTATAATTTTTGTGAATATTTTACATTTAGTTGTTTTTTATTGAATATAGTTGGTACATAATTTTGTAGATTTTTGTTTAGCTAGCTCCTTTTACATTTTAGTGCTATTCTTTTTAGGGTAATTAGATATAAACTTGAGCTTTCCCCTAGATTTATTCCATGATTTTATAATTGGGTTTTGATTAGTTTTGATTAGATGATATTAGGATGGTTAGGTTAGGGTTTATACACAACATAGGTGCACTTGAACATTTTATTTTTGGCTTTTTAGATTGAATTAGAGTATGGGACCTATGGGGTATATAGGGTAGATATAGTACTTCCCTTAGAATTAATATTAGGCTTGTAAATATTATTTTACTATTCTTAGTATATTTTACCATTGTGTGATTGTTTGGTTTGCCCATTTTTGGGGTTTATTTTGTTGTGTGGGCTTTTTGGGCTTTTGCTTGGGGTGTGGGCTTAGTTAGAGCTTGTGGAGCTTGGCAAAGACAAAGTTGAAGATCAAAATCAAAGCTTGATGAAGTTTGCTTGGCTCGCCTGGAGTTGTTTGAAGACCATAGGACATAGGGTATAGGTAGAGCCTTAGAATAGAAATTTTCTTCATAAACATGGATGGTTTCTTTTGCCTCCATTCTTCTCAATGATTAAAAGTTTCTCCTTAATACTCACATCCCTCCTTTGGAAGGATTAGTGACTGTATCTAGGGGATAGAACTTTGAGAGAAACAGTCTGTATTATGTTAACTTTCTGTAGGCCACCTTTGGTGATCAACATACTGTTTAACATTCCAAATCCTCTTGTCATCATTTCTCTGTTGGAGAGCTTGCTTTGAAGAAGCCCTTGAAGATTGAGGATAAAGTTCATTGCCTTGAAGACTGATAGAAGAAGAAGCTTGTGCTGTCAGGTTTTGCTGTTTAGAGTTGTTGGTGCTGTTTAGAGCTGTTGATGTATTGTCTGAGTTTCTTGACTGTATTGTTTGTTAATTTTCCCCATAGGGTTGAAGTGAAGTTGTTTCACTTTGCTCATTGTTTTCTAGGTTCGAGGTTGAGTGGGACTCCCTTGCCTCGCTTGTACTGCTGCATTCATGCATTTTATTGCTTTACTGTATATTTGCTGTTGCTTTTCCGTTTATTCCCTTAGGATCTCTGTTTCTCTCTGCGCAAGAGAGAAATATGACAGACATTAGGCTCTCATCCATGCATGCCAACATTAAGGTAGATTTTGATTCCCTTTTTAACCATAGGTTTTAGAGTTGATGTCTCTCTTCTTTCTCAAAACCATCAGAAAATACAATAAAAGGATAAACATCAATAAAAAACAGTTCTTGCGTAAAAGATTGTAAACCAATCAAAAACGTCATTTTTGTCCGCTTGGACCCGTAATCAGGAGAAAACCTTTTCCAGAAGGATAAAAAAACAATCAAGACAGACTTGTGTCGTACGTGGCCCGAACTACGTTTGCTCTGATCTTTCATGCTGTATGAAAGTACGTAGGCATAGGATGCGATATCCTAGCGAGCAACCTTCCCCTCCTTTCCCGTAGGTAGGCGAACTACGTTGACTCTGATTTCTCGTTCCAGACGGGAATACGTAGGCATAAAGTGCGATACTTTGCCGAGTCATTTTCTTTTCCTTTTAACCTAGACCTGTAGAATAGATAGAATAACAACCCGTACTAGAAAACAAGCGTGGATCCCGTCGAGTACGACGGACGTGAGGGATGCTAATACCTTCCCCTTGCGTAACCGACTCCTGAATCCAGGATTTGGTTGCGATGACCATTCCTTTCCCGTCTTTGCGGTAGGTTTACTTCGAGCGTTTCCTTTCCCTCCTTTGGGATAAATAACGCACGGTGGCGACTCTTCTGTTCAGTCGGCGCCGATTTTCGCAGTAGCGGCAGCTGGCGACTCTGCTGGGGACTCCAACGGTTCCCTACGCGAGTCAATCCTAGCGCTTGTTTTCCCGTCGTGGATTTTGTATGGATTTACATTTCTGTATTTTACATTCAGCATTATATTATTGTTATTATTGCTGTGGGTATGAGGGGGCTCTATGATTGAGAGATAAGTCGGACCTGGGCTTGAGTGCACCTAGAATTAGAGTGGAAATTAGTGGGCGCGTGCTTGCTTTGCAGGCACTAGTGTCTCATGAAATCCACACTCGGACGAGGTTCTTCTGGTTGGCTTCTTTTTCAACCCTTTGGGTTGAGGGGGGTTGTTGGTTAGTTGGATTGTCGACTCCGGGGACCGATCATTTGGAAGTTGGCTAAGTGAGGCCTCTTCAGGACATGATGATGCCACACCTTCTGGGTATCGTATCATCCGTCTTGAAAGTCTGTGACACCGACGACCGCATAGGATGCCGTACCTTGTGTCAGTTGTTAGGACACCTACCTGTGAGAGGGGTTGGGACATGCAGGTAACTTGACCTCCAGATTACCGGTTTTCTTGATTGAGATTCAGTGGTATTTGAGGACAGTGTTATTAGGTCTGTCAGAGACCAGGTTGGAGCATTGTGGATGGTCTTGAGCAGTTTGTGGGTCTATTTGAGGCCAGTGTTGTGGATTGAATTTCTCAGCCAAGGGCACGTGATACCTTGTTGCATTGCTTGCATATTGCATTGTTTGCATCATCATGTGCATATCATTAACGTGTGTCTATGCTGCAGGTGCATTTTCATACTTCCCGATTCTAGTGCTCCGGACTTCCATCTGTTATTATGAGTACTTTGAGGAAGACTGTTGCGTACAAGTTGCCTACTCCCGATGTTTCTTCTCTGCTTGGTTTGATATCTCTAGCTGATGATGAGGTGAAGAGAAGCTTCAGGAAGAGTTATGGGAAACTGCTCAGGCTGGTTTATAAACCATCCATGTATGAGCGTAATGGATTGTACGCACTGATGCAGTTCTATGATCCCCCACTGAGGTGTTTTACTTTCCCTGACTTCATTCTGGCTCCGACCATGGAGGAATATGCTGAGATCTTGGAGTTGACTATTCAGAACAAGGTGCCCTTCATTCATATGGGTGTTGAGCCCAAACGGGAGGATTTGGCTGTTGCCTTGCACTTAATCCCCTCAGAACTGCTGTTAACCTCGTGGAATGGAGTTTCTGGTTTTTCTCTCAAGTTCTTAGTTGGGAAAGCACAAGAGTACGCCAAGAGTGGTTGTTGGGTTGTGTTTAATGCTATCCTTGCTTTGTGTATCTATGGCATTGTGTTGTTCCCTAATATGCCTGACTTCGTTGATTTGGATGCATTCTATATCTTTGCTTCAAGCAATCCTGTGCCCACCCTGATTGGAGACTTCTATCACTCGCTGTATTATAAGAATGAGAATAGGAGGGGCAAGAACGTCTCTTGTTGTGTACCCTTGCTGTATATGTGGTTTGAGAGTCATCTGCCCAAGAAGGGTATCTTTGCTGAGTCTGCATATACGGTGGATTGGTCTGAGCATCTGATGGGACTTTCTTCAGGAGATGTTGTCTGGTTGGACAGAGCTTTATTAGGATCTGAGATTATCTACAGCTGCGCCGGATATCCTAATGTTCCTCTGATTGGGAGGAAAGGGTGCATTAATTACAACCCATCATTATTGATCAGGCAATTCGGTTATGCCTTGAAAAGTCCGCCAAAGGAGGAAGAAATACAGGAATCTCTGTATTTCACTGGTGAACTGAGTGGGGAATTATTGGCCAAGCTTCAGCACGCTTGGAATCATATCTGCAGAAGAGGGAAACCATTGCTAGGCAAGAATGATTGTCAAGCCTATATGCCATACAAGGTGTGGATTCAGGAGAGGGTAAGACAGGTACAGATGCCTTTTCCAGCAGTATCACGTCCTGTTCCCATTCCAGTGGAAGAACCAACTACTGTAGCTGTTGAGGTCTACGAGCGGGTTGTGAAAGAAAAAGAGGACTTGATAAAGATCAATGAAGAGTTAGAGAAGGAACTGGCTCAGATGCGGAGTGAGAAGAACAAGGTTGTGTATTCCTTCCAAGAGCAGACTGAGTTGGTAAACAGGCTAGGTGCTGAACTGACCGAAGAGAAAAAGAAGCGTGAACGCCTAGGAAAAGAATTCAGAAGCTCTCATGATATGTTAGAGTCCAAGAAGAAGTCACTCGATGCCGCCTACCGGGAAATTTCTTCGTGCAACAAAACGTGGAATGCCACGCTAACCAACAACAAAAAGAGGGAAGACAAATTGAAGCAGCAAATTTCTGAACTCGAAGATCAGTTGAAGGCTAGCAAGAGAAAGTATGAAGAGGAGGTTATGGCAAGATATAGTCTTCAGAACTCATGGAACAAAGCCATCGAGTGCAAGAAGGAGGCTGTGTCTCAGAAACGGAAGTTATAGGATCGCTTCGGAGAAGGGGCACGGGAGGAATCTGCTGGTGATTTACGACGTGTTCTCAGGCGAAGAGATCTACTTGTCGAGGGTTTGTTTACTCAACCAAATCATCCCGAGACTAAGAGATTATTAGAGGAGTACCAGGCGTATGGTTGCACTTGACTATGTCATGTATTGATGTGTATGCTTTATTTGCATTATGCTGGCCATCACCAGGATTGTTGGTTGAGGTCATGCCTTCTTATTGTACGCTCATTGATATTGTATTCCTGACTTCATGGGTTTCTCTGCAATGTATGAGGTGTTTTCTATGATTGGGCTCCGAACTTCTTATTGCTGTCACTGTCACCATACTGACACATTAGCACTAGAATTGGGGAGTGATATTCCCTAACGCACAGACACATGTCGCATTTGCATACACATTCATATTGCATTACAGGTGATTATTGAACTGTATCTCATTTCCTGCATCGTACAGGTCTTTTCAGGATTGAAAGTCAACGCCCGCACCGATACTCTACTCGTACCAACTGCAAAAGAGTTATGGACAAAATGCAGGGCGAAATGCAGGACATGCGTGAGAAGCTGGCGCTGTTCATGCAGACAATGGAGACAATTGTGAAAGGCCAGGAAAACTTGCAAGCTCTGGTGCAGCCATTGCTAGCGAGAAATGCTGGGCATGGAAACGAAGACCACAATTCTGTACGTGTTGACACCATTCACGGGGATGGTACTCCTACACCGGTAGCTCCACCTGTGACGAACATACCTGCTGTGAATGTGAACAATGGCGCTGGCGCTGGGAACGGTAATATAGGAATCGGTAATGAGACTGTCATCAACAACGTTGGATTCGGAGATGCCAATCTGGGCGGTGATAATATTGGAGGTAATGGCTTCGGTAACAACGGATTTGGCTATAACGACCAGGGGTTTGATTACGCTAATCAAGATGGGAAGTACGGCTTCAACGCTCAAGGCTTCGGACAGAATGGATTTGGTAATGCCAATCAGGGTTATGGCGGATTCGGTAACGGAAATGGCGCTGGAGTGATGTCTTTTGGACCTGCCGGGGTCGCTCAAGGGTATGGTAACAGGGGGCGGGGCCCTGTGATGAATCAGACTAGATTTGGTCGTAACAATGGGTATGATGGATACGGAAATGGGAACGGTAATTGGATAGAAGATCAGCAAGAAGATGCTTTCTCTGGTGGGGGTTTTGAAGGTCCTGTAGATAATGCTCAGCGAATCAAGATGCTCGAGGAGCAGATGAAAGGTGTTGTGAATCAAAGTGCTATTGGTTTAGATATGACCACAATGGGTCTGGTGCCTGGCCTGAGGGTACCGCTAAAGTTTAAAGCTCCCACATTTGACAAATATAAGGGAGATACCTGTCCAAAGGTGCATGTGCGGTCATACTATAGAAGGATGTCGGCTTATTCGAACGATGAGAGGATGCTGATGCATTTCTTTCAAGACAGCTTGTCTGGTCCTTCCCTTGAATGGTACATGGGATTGGAGCCTACTCAGGTAAAGACTTGGAAGCAGCTGGCTGAAGCGTTTGTGGCTCATTATAAGTACAATAGTGACCTGACACCGAACAGGGTCCAGTTACAGGGGCTGTCACAGAAGAAAGATGAGAGCTTCAAAGAATATACGCAAAGGTGGCGCGACATGGCTGCAAGAGTTCATCCTCCGTTGGTTGAGAAGGAGATGAATGATATGTTCATAGGAACGTTCACCGGTATATTTTATGACAAGCTGTTTCCCGCTTCTTTGGGCAGCTTTTCGGATCTAATCTTGATGGGAGAGAAGGTTGAAAGTAATATTAAAATGGGGAGATTCCAAGCTGAGGAACCTACTCCAGTTGGCAGTAACAGAAGAGCTTTTGGTGGTCGCCGTCAGGGTGACACAAGTGTAGTATTCGGGGGCCGAGGCCGAGGCCGGGGCAGAGAGCGAAATCAGTACAATCATCCGCAACAGGTGGCAAGCGTCACAATTCCATTTCATCAACAACCAATACCACTACAACAGATACCACCACAGCAGCAGCGGCAACAACAACAGCAGCAGAGGCCGAATCAGGGACAGAGGAGATTTCCTAACGCGAGGCCGAAAAGAGTATTTGATGTACCTCCTTATACGTATGCAGAGTTACTCCAAACATTACTGGGTTTGAATTTGGTGGAAAAGAGGACTATGGCGCCAATGACGGGCACTCCTCCGTTTGGTTTTGATACGAACAAGCACTGCGAGTTCCACTCCGGGGCTCCTGGCCATGACATAGAGGCTTGCCACGCGTTCAAGCATGTGGTGCAAGATTTGTTGGATAGTGTCGCTACTGCGAAAATCGGCGCCGGCTGAACAGAAGAGTTGCCACCGTGCGTTATTTATCCCACAGGAGGGAAAGGAAACGCTCAGAGTAAACCTATCGCAAAGACGGGAAAGGTATGGTCATCGCAACCAAAACCTGGATTCGGGAGTCGGTTACCCAAGGGGAAGGTATTAGCACCCCTCACGTCCGTCGTACTCGACGGGATCCACGCTTGTTTTCGGGTATGGATTGTTATTCTATCTACTCTACAGGTCAGGGGTTAAAGGAAAATAAAATGACTCGGCAAAGTATCGCACTTTATGCCTACGTATTCCCGTCTGAAACGAGAAATCAGAGTCAACGTAGTTCGCCTACCTACGGGAAAGGAAGGGAAGGTTGCTCGCTAGGATATCGCATCCTATGCCTACGTACTTTCATACAGCATGAAAGATCAGAGCAAACGTAGTTCGGGCCACGTACGACACAAGTCTGTCTTGATTGTTTTTTATTCCTTCTGAAAAAGGGATTTTCTGATTACTGGTCCAAGCGGACAAAAATGACGTTTTGATGAGTTCACATTCTTTTACGGAAGAAGTGGCTTTTATTGTGTTGGAAATCTTATTGTGTTTTTCTGTTTGTTTTGAGAAAGAAGAGACAGAACTCTAACCTATGGTTGCGAAGGGAATCAAACTATCCTAATGTTATCATGCATGGGTTAAGACCTAATGTCTGTCATGCTCCTCTCTTGCACAGAGAGAAACAGAGATCCTAAGGGAATAGACGGAAACAGAAACAATAGCAGATATACAATAAAGCAGTAAAATGCATGGATGCAGCAATACAAGCGAGGCAAGGGAGTCCCACTCAACCTCGAACCTAGAAAACAACAGGCAAAAGTGAACATCATTCACTTTCAACCTAACAGGGTAAACAGCAAACAATACAGTCAGGTAAAACCAATCAATACATCAGCAATTATAAACAGCAAAAGAATAAACAGCCACAGCAGCTCTGCATCAACATCTGCCTTCAAGTCATCGTCATCTGTTCTCCAGCTTCAAGCAAGCTTCAGTCTTTATCTCCAAGCCTCCCAGCAAGGTCTCTATCATCAGTCTTCCATCTGCAATGGCTTTTCTTCAAGTCTCAATCTCCAAGAGGAATATCAGTCAACAAGATGGAATGAATGTTAAACAGTCAATTACCTACCAAGGGTGGCTCATTAACTGTTAACATTATACAGACAATTTTCTCTCAAAAGTTCTATCTTTCAAATACATTCACTAATCCTTCCAAAGGAAGGAGGTGGATATTTGAAAGAGACTTTGAATCATAGAGAAAGAATGGAGGCAGACAAGGCCTTCCATGTTTGTGAATCAAGTTCTCTACTCTAGAGCTCTGCCTAGCTCCTAAATCCTATACTCCTCAGCAGCTGCCAGCAAAGGACACTCCTCATTAGCTCTGGAAGTTGGACTTCATTCTCTTGATCTCCCATGGCTTTCATCATCCAAGTCTTCAGCTCTCCCAATCCCCAAGCAAACCCAATACCCCACACAGACAAATGAAATAACCCTAGAGAGGGCACACCACATAGTCAAACAAATATAAGCAGTATACTGATAATAATAGTTGAATAGGGAAACCTAGTAATTTCTAAGGGATCTACTATCTACCCATAATCCCTATATTCCCATACCCCAAAGATTCAATCTACAACTCCTAAGGGAAATGATTCACTACACCTATGTTATCTCCTAAACCCTAGTTTTGATCACACTAATCACACCTAAACAAATCATCTCAAATTAAGTTCTAAAATTGTGAATTAAATCTTATACACAAGCTAAAGGTCTAAGCTAATCAACCTAAAAAGAATGGATCAAAAATATTAAAGCATCTAATCAAACCAAAATTAACAAATTCATGCATTAAACTAATCATTTAAAAAAGCTATTTAAAAGAAAAATGCACAAAAAATATTAAAACAAAATGAAATGCCATTTTTAATATTTGATATTTTTCTTAACAAAAATATGAAAAGGATGCAAAAACAACCAATGAAAAATATGCAATTTCCAATTATTTATGAATTTTCAAAGAATTAAAAAAATTGAATGAAAATAATATGAATTAAATTTGGATGAGGGGTGCATCTAGTAACAAAATCATTTAAAACAAGGGAATGGGCCCAGACTGGGGGGGCGCGCCTAGCAATGCGCGTCTGGGCCCAATGACTCATAAAACTCAATCAAAAAATAAAAAAAAGCTGGAACGGTGCAGTTAGCAAGAAATTTAGTTCAATTGGCTTTGGGCTTCCGAATGGGGGTGGGATTAGCATTGGAATCAAAGCTCAGTCTGAAGGACTTTAATGAAACGGTGCGTTCTGGATGAGTCTCTCCCTCCAAATTTCATTTTAAATCCTGGCCATCAGATTAGGAACCAAGTCAAGGTCAAAAGCATGATCGTGTGGCCCAGGGTTCATCTTCAACCTTGGAACCCTAGGGTTTCAGAAAATCTTCTCACCATGCACGAACCTTCCATCATTCTGTTCTCCCTCAATTCTCCATGAAAGCTCACGATGTAAAAACCAAAAACACTCCATTCTCTTCCCTCTACACAGCCATGGCCATAGTTTCACCTAGAACACACTCAAACTTCAAACCCGATAGGTAGAAGATGCTGACTCCCTCATTTTCACCTGCTATCAACCAATCCAATTCTCACTAATTCTTACCCTAACCTAATCTACACTTCATACTGATTACTCTAAGCTATTTATCCAAGATTATCTTGCCATAAACTATGAGTTCTAAACCCTAACAGATTATGCACTCCAATGGCAACCTCCATGGATTGGTCTCAAACTTTGTGAATTTCATCATCTAACCTATCCTAACAGTTCTAACCTAACAAATCTCTATGATTCTAACTAAATCAAGCAATTCAAATGAGAAATCAACCTGGTGTAAATGATGAAAACAGGTGCTGAATTCTTCAAATCCAATGCTTGCAATGATCTAGATTGGATCAGTGAACTTGATTATGAGTTCTGTATGCAAAAGATCTTGTTCAAGCCTCTTGAATCTTGCAATTGAAACTTTCTTGCACCTTGGATGATGAAGTTGTATGGCACGATTCCTCTTCAAATCAACCAAATCTTTGATGGAAATTGGACATATGAATGATGTTGATGATGATCAGATCAAGAAATTTGGAATTTGATGGAGATTTGATGAAGTTTGAGATGGTTTTGCAAAAATGGAAGATTGAAGTGTAACTTGGTATTATGAGCACAATGAATCACCAACCATGGCATGAAGCCTCTCCATGCAATATATAGATAAGAATAGAAAGCCCTAGAACTTTGTAGAACCTTCCCATGCACACTTTCCCTTGGATTTGGATTATGTAACTTCTTTTGTAAGTAACCAAGCATATCTTTCAAATCTTGAACCAAACTCAAAAATCCACTTTTGCCAATGTTCTTAAAGCATTTTTTCCAATCAAAATGACCTATAATTTCACCCCATTTGGCCAAATTATGAAAAACCTCAATTTTAGGTCATTTTTCATTCATTAAATTCACCAATTTTGAAACCTTGAGCTATGAGCCTTTCCAATCTTTTACAGTCACTTTTCTAGACTCAAAATGTCATTTGGAGCAAGTTTTATGTTGTGAAGGTTTTCATTTGAAGCTTCCTTGTATGAGTTTTGGGCATAGGCTTGAAATGACCTGTAATTCTCAGATGACCAAAATACCCTTTGCTTTCCAAGACCATAAGTAGAGTTCCACAAATCATATGAAGGCATATCATACCATTCTAGAATGCTAAGACAATGAGGAACAACTCTTAAGTTGACCAGAAATTAATTTGAAATCTCCTTGAGGGGGAAAAGTTGCTTGGAAGACAAGTAACTTTCACAGACAAAATTTCAGATACCTCAGATGACCTGTAACTTGCAAGGACCATAACTTGAGTTCTATAAATCTCCTTAATGTCTTCCACCACTCAAATTAAAGGTATTGATACCCTCTACAAGTTTCATGTTGGCCAAGGATCCATTTGAAGCTTGAATTTTGACTTATCTTGCTTGGAAGTTTGACCTAAATTAGGGGATTTTACACAGAAACCCTAATTTAGAAACTCCTCTTCTTCTTGATTTCTCTTGATTTATTCTTAGCATATCACCATATCCTTATTTACATGTCAAATGATGAACCCCACATCTCTCCAATAGACCTTAATGCCCTTCAATCAATCAATTGACCTAGAGTTGACCCAGGGTTGACCCAGATGAAACCCTAGTTGACTGTCTTCAACTGCAACTCTTGTGATCATATCAATGACTTGCTTCCTTCTCCAAATGACTTTCCAAGTCTTCCATGATGTCTACATACCCTCCATGCTCAGCTCACATCTCACAATTTCCTTGATGATCCCCATATACCCTCAAGATAAGAGATATATTCACTGCTTGATCCACTGACTTCTTAGATTTCAATTTCTTTCTGATGACTTGGATATGCTTGAATTTGAATAATAACCTCTTGATAGGCTCATAGAGATTAGAATAGTGCTTGGTCCCTTGTTGGATGACTTGCTATGCTATGCTATGCAGATGAGTAGACTATGTACATGACTCTATATGCAAATGCTAATGCAATTGAAACATAAACCAGGTGAGATAGGTTGAGCAAATTTTAGGGTGCAACAGTTGCCCCTATTCAAGCGACTTGGACCCGATTGGGTGAAGAGCGAACAGCCTTCAAACATTCGAGGTACGAGACGGTTGAATACTAAGAACCCGGAAATTTGCCAACCGCAGAAATAACTGCGCCACTGCTTGGGGAATGACGTTCATCAATTGAATCCGACTGTTACAACAACCAACCGATCCATTAGCGACCGTGCTGGGGATTATTTTCATCAGCCTGAAAAAAGATTCTATCATAACAGAGATAGAATTTGGTCCACGTTAGGACGCCTGTGTCATCAACACGAAGAAATCTCAACTAAACTTGTCCACGTCAGGACTCCACCTGCTGTCAACCCGGAAAAATCTCGGCAACTTCGCTGGGGATAATTCGTCTGCATTTCATCAGAAATAAATCGCCCTCGTTAGGAATAAATTCTTCCACGTTAGGAATAACATTTCCACGTTAGGAATAACATTTCCACGTTAGGAATAACATTTCCACGTCAGGAATATCGTTTTTTCACGTAGGGAATCAACTTCTTTCCACGTTAGGAATACATCTTTTTCCACGTAAGGAATACCATCTCTTTCCACGTAAGGAATACATATCGTCTTGATTTGTCCACGTGAGGACTCAACTCTTCCACGTCAGTAATAATCTCTTTCCACGTAAGGAATCACATCTTTCCACGTAAGGAATACAATCTTTCCACGTAAGGAATCATCTTTCCACGTAAGGAAACAACTTCTCTTTCCACGTAAGGAATAACTTCTTTCCACGTAAGGAATACATCTTTTTCCACGTCAGGAATACATCGTCCACGTTAGGACCCACCTTTCCACGTAAGGAATATATCGCTTTTCCACGTAAGGAATCAACGTCTTTCCACGTAAGGAATCAATCTTTCCACGTTAGGAATAAACTTCTTTCCACGTAAGGAATAAATCTTTCTTTCCACGTAAGGAAACACTTTTCGTCTTGATTTGTCCTCGTCAGGACTCACCTCTTAACTCGCTGAGGAAATAAAATTTGTCCACGTCAGGACTCATGCTGCGTCAACACGAAGGAAAACAAATCTGTCCACGTCAGGACTTGCGCACGTTCGACCCGCTGGGGAAATAAAACTTGTCCACGTCAGGACTCCCGTTTCACCAACACGAAGAAAGATGAATTTGTCCACGTCAGGACTCGCGTATCTTGTCATCATGACGAACTATAAACTTGTCCACATCAGGACGCCCGCTTCACCATTACGAAGGAGGATATCTGTTGGGAATACATGGTACACGTCAGGACACCAACACGAAGAGTAATCAACTTTGTCCACGTCAGGACTTCACATTCAATCAATACCAAGAAATTGAATATGTCCACGTTAGGACTAGCACCTCTTATCAATCCGGGGAAATAAATCTGTCCATGTTAGGACCCCCACTTCTCTAGCACGAAGAAAACCCGTCAATATAGGAATAGATTGTCCACGTCAGGACTCATTTCTCCATTGGTCCCAAGCCACAAACTTCTTAGCACTGACGTTACAGCAACTTTGAGGCAGACTCTACTGAGGATATTTGGAAACCAAACTACCGGACGCCTGTTCTGATAACCGGCGGCAGCCTCTGAAATTCTGATTCATGAAACCCTTTGATGACAAATAACTCTGCTTGGGGACAAGGAGAGACTTTGCCTACTAACTCTGGCGGGGAAAACAAGAGACATTTACACCAATAACTCTGCTTGGAGACAAAGAGAACTTAATCTAATAACGCTGTGGGGAACACTGCCGAAACCGACATTATCATTGAATGTCTCACGCTGAGATCTTGAATGTTTGGTAATTCATTTGAGCAAGAGCTCCTTCCACCTGCATGGGAAACAATACTTGAACACAAACTGTTAGCCAACCTAGTTTATGTTTCAAAATGCATATGTTTGACAATGATGCAATGCTCCATTCGACATGGAAATGCTACGCGTCTTATTTGGCGGATACACGTATGATACTATATGTCGATGCAAATATGACACTATATGCCGATGCAAATGCAGGCTCGAGCTGCTGGGATACAGAAATCGCTTCAGCAAAATAAATGTTGAAGACAATGCCAACTCCGCTGGGGATAGCCAGGTGCTACATAATTATTCCAGCAAAATAAATGCTGGGAGAGTGAAGTCGATCCTGCTGGGGAATATAACTTTGTTGGGGAATAGCAGATACGCCTGGTATGATTGGACTTCCGCTGGAGAGTGAACGGATATCACACGGTATTCTGACAAAATAAATGCCAGGGCGCCCAACCAACTCTGCCGGGGAGAGTCTTAATTTTCGAGTTCCACTGGGAGGAAAGAGAACACTTGCTGAAAAGAGAACTCCGCTGAGGGCGAGACGATCCTCTTGGGGAAAATCAACTGATTCCGCTGGGGGAGCGTAAATGACCCTACTGGGAAGGGTAGACTGCCTGAATACAGCTCACAAGTTGGAAATGTTAACCTTCTGAGGCTAAACCACTCTGCTTGAGATGGGGAATCCTTCTGGGGGACACCACACTGTCTGAATACAGCCTACAATCTTGGAATTGCCAAACTTTGCTGAGGATAAACGACTCTATTGGAGAGTGTCCTTTTGGATAAGCTGCGACTACTTGGAGAATTTGATCCTTCTTCAGTGAGGAACCTTGCTATCTTAGAAGCGCGACCTGCGTGGGGATCGAGTCTTTCGCTGCGAGCTTCTGGTCCACACTGCAATCTTTTGATAGTCCTCCTCATACGGCTACGAACCCTGCAACACCACAAACAAGACAAGACAAGTCTACACAACCAAATCTATTCAGGTTAGCGTCAGTGACATCATCTTCAGTTAATTCAAAGTTTTAGCAATTGTTGGCAAGGGCCAGTGACGTTATACACATGTTAGTTTCATCAAACCTAGGCGTTTATCATGCACAAAACAGTAAAGAACCAGCATCAAATACTGAATAACATATTTTATTGATAGGGCCCCTGAATGGGCGGAGTCTTGTACACGAGATGTAACTCCTGAAAAGAGGAAGCTATGCACAACAAATATATAGGTATGCACAAGAAGCATAAATATGATGACAAATCAAATCTGTACACATGTCGGCAACGGGATGCAGACGAACATCACGAACTGATCCTCCTATGACTCACCCGACTCTAATGCTTTCCCGGTATCCACACTTCCGAAGAGATTGTATCTGATAATCGACCCCTCCGATATATTCTCCCGCACCAATGCCCACTGCAGTATCAAATTCGGACCGCAGTCATTTGCTTTTCAAATCCCTAACTTTTGCGTGAACCGCCCTTTACGGGTTTTCAGTTCACCGGGATACCCTTTTTTGCCGAAGCCGCACAGTGTAGGTTTTCAACTTCGCGGGTGTACATTTTTCATTTTATCCCTAACTTTTGCCCGAACCTTTCATTCTGTTTTTGGTTCGCCAGGATGCCCCATTTTTGCCTGGACTCTCTTTTTTTTTTGTCCAGCGGGTCGATTTCAAGCAAAGTATTTTTTTACTGCGTCCGAATTTACAGGCGACGTAAAGTCTTCACCGTCCATGGTGGACAACAACAACGCTCCTCCTGAAAAGACTTTTCTGACGACATATGGCTCTTCATAGTTAGGGGTCCACTTGCCCCTGTGATCTGCCTGCGGCGGGAGAATCCTTTTCAGCACAAGGTCGCCCGTCTGAAAGCTCCGCGAATGTATCTTCTTATTATATGCTTTCTTCATTTGGCTCTGGTACAAACAACCGTATGCTAGAGAAGCTAGCCTCTTCTCATCCATTAAACTCAATTGGTTCAACCTGTCTTTCACCCATTCTGCCTCATCTAGTTGGACATCTCGCAATACCCTCAGAGAAGGGATCTCAACTTCCAATGGTAGCACTGCTTCCATTCCGTATACCAACGAGAACGGGGTTGCCCCGGTTGATGTGCGTACCGTCGTACGATAACCGTGCAAAGCGAAAGGTAGCATCTCATGCCAATCCTTGTAGGTCACCACCATCTTCTGGACAATCTTCTTTATATTCTTATTGGCCGCTTCAACAACGCCATTCATCTTGGGTCGGTAAGGGGAGGAGTTGTGATGTTCGATCTTGAAATTCTGACAGAGCTCCTTCATCATTTTGTTGTTCAGGTTCGAACCATTGTCAGTGATTATCCGTTCGGGGATTCCATATCTGCAAATGATATCTCTCTTGATGAATCTGGCTACCACCTGCTTAGTTACATTTGCGTAAGACGCCGCTTCTACCCACTTGGTGAAATAATCGATTGCTACTAGAATAAACTGGTGCCCATTAGAAGCTGTCGGCTCGATCTTTCCAATCATATCGATTCCCCACATCGAGAATGGCCATGGCGATGACATCACATTCAGAGGACTCGGAGGCACATGAATCTTATCAGCATAGATTTGGTACTTGTGGCACTTCTTCGCAAACTTGAAACAATCAGTTTCCATAGTCAGCCAAAAATAACCTGCCCGCAGCAGCTTCCTCGTCATAGCATGCCCACCAGCATGCGTACCAAATGTACCTTCATGTATTTCCTCCATGAGAAACTTCGCCTCTTTTTCGTCTATGCAACGCAGTAGCACCAAGTCATGGTTTCTTCTGTATAAGACACCATCCGGATTCAAATAGAAATTACCCGCTAATCTTCTGAGAGTCTTCTGATCTTGACTGGATGCCCCAGCCGGATACTCTTTATTCTTCAGGAAATTAAGGATATCAAAATACCACGGTTTGTCGTCAGATGCTTCATCAATGGCAAGCACGAAGGCAGGTCTGTCAAGCCGAGAGATAACGATTCTGGGAGCCTCATTCCAGAAGTTGACTTTGTACATGGAAGACAAAGTGGCCAGGGCGTCAGCCATCTGATTCTCTGCTCGCGGTACGTGATGCAATTCAACCTTGTCAAAGAAAGGCAACAATCTCCTCGCATAGTTCATGTACGGTATCAAATTGGGCTGACGTGTCTCCCATTCCCCTTTTATCTGATTTACCACCAGAGCTGAGTCTCCGTATACGTCCATATTTTTGATTCGCAAATCAATGGCTTCTTCAAGCCCCACGATACAAGCTTCGTTTTTGGCTTCGTTATTGGTAACCGGAAAGGTCAATCGAGCAGTAAACGGGATGTGCGACCCGTGTGGAGTAGTGATGACTGCCCCTATTCCGCTACCGTAAGCGTTCACAGCTCCGTCAAAGATCAACTTCCATTTGGAACCCAATTCTGGCCCTTCGTCTGGAAACGGCTCTTCACAATCTTTCATCTTTTAGGTACATGATATCCTCGTCAGGAAAATCAAACCTCATGGATTGGTAATCTTCAATAGGCTGCTCTGCCAAGTACTCAGACAGCACACTCCCCTTTATAGCCTTTTGCGAGACATACTGGATGTCATATTCAGTCAAGACCATCTGCCAACGGGCAATTCTCCCTGATAGCGCCTGCTTTTCGAATACATACTTGATAGGATCCATCTTCGAGATGAGCATGGTTGTATGATTCAACATGTATTGCCTTAAACGCTTGGCGGCCCAGGCTAGCGCGCAACAAGTCTTTTCAAGCATTGAATATCGAGACTCACATTCAGTAAATTTCTTACTCAAGTAGTAAATTGCATGCTCTTTTCTCCCTGTCTCGTCGTGTTGACCGAGAACACAACCCATACTTCCCTCAAGAACTGTCAAATACATAATCATGGGTCTCCCTGCCACTGGGGGTATCAAAATAGGAGGCTCCTGCAAATACTGCTTTATTTTGTCGAACGCCTTCTGACAATTTTCGTTCCACGTTACAGCTTGATCTTTCTTCAACAGCTTGAATAATGGTTCACACGTAGCAGTTAGGTGAGATATGAACCGAGCGATGTAGTTCAACCTCCCTAAAAACCCGCGCACCTCTTTTTCTGTTTTAGGCGTCGGCATCTCTTGAATTGCTTTTATTTTTGCAGGATCAACCTCTATTCCTCTTTCGCTCACGATAAACCCCAGCAGTTTACCCGATCTCACCCCAAAGGTGCACTTGTTAGGGTTCAGTCTCAGCCTGAACTTCCTAAGCCTTTTGAATAACTTCAGCAGATTTACTAGATGCTCTTCCTCCGTCTGGGATTTGGCAATCATATCGTCAACATAAACTTCGATCTCCTTATGCATCATATCATGGAAAAGAGTCGTCATTGCACGCTGATACGTTGCCCCAGCATTCTTCAACCCGAAGGGCATCACTTTATAACAAAATGTTCCCCAAGGCATTATGAAGGTAGTCTTCTCCATGTCCTTTGGCGCCATTTTAATCTGATTATAGCCTGAAAAGCCATCCATGAAGGAGAATACGGAGTACTGAGCAGTGTTGTCAACTAGCACATTGATATGAGGAAGCGGAAAATCATCTTTTGGGCTCGCTTTATTTAAATCACGGTAATCTACGCACATTCTCACCTTACCGTCTTTCTTTGGCACTGGTACAATATTAGCGACCCATGAGGGATATTTCGTCACAGCCAGGAAACCAGCATCCCACTGTTTTTGAACCTCCTCTTTAATCTTCACTGCCATATCTGGTCTAGTTCTGCGAAGCTTCTGCTTGACCGGCGGGCATTCTTCTTTCAACGGCAGACGGTGCACAACCATATCTGTATCGAGCCCAGGCATGTCTTCATACGACCAAGCGAACACATCACTATACTCTCTGAGCATTTCAACCAGTCTTCGCTTGACGTCGCTCTGCAGCGCGGCTCCTATACGAATATTCTTTTCAACCCCTTCCGTCCCCAGATTAATGATCTCGATGACCTCCTCATGAGGCAGAATGACTCTTTCTTCTTGCTTCACCAACCAAGACAGTTCTTCAGGAACGTCACCGTCTTCGACAATCTCTTCTTCGGCCTGAAATACCGGGTGCTCGAAGTCGGGACGAGTCATAGGTGGTTCAAGGATGTCATCTGAAAATGTTATCCTGCAAAAGGAATGGTTAAATGCTTCAAAATGTGTATAAAGCGAATAACCACGTTGCCATTTTATTGTAAAAATACAAAACAAGAAAAACAGAGATCGCAATATTTGCACATGAAAAACGCCTTTTATTTAATGATAAACACGCAATGTTCATAACAGCACAACCCTAAGCAAATCATGCTGCCCCGGGCGAGACACCAGATTGTTCAACAATTAAAAAAACAAAGCATTACTGTTTAAGAGTCACAGGAACAATCTCCTGAATAGACCAGTTGCACAATCCTTGTCCTGGCACGCTCGGCTGAATCCAGGCGTCCATATCGCAGTCGCTGTCTCCTTCGTCAGACTCTGAAGCAGCGTTGATGGTCTCATGACATACTCCACTGGCAGTGATGGTTATTGGTCCTCTAAAACGGGGTGCCCCCACAGCAGGTGTTGATGACGACGGTTGATATCCCAGCCCGAACCAGTCCATCTTTACGGGAATATCCAACACTTTGCCCCAGCCCTTTGTTTCTCCTGTCTCTACCAAAGCTTGAGCTTCTTTATATGACGAGACGGCTATCTCTGACACTTTGCTCGGCCCGGGACCTTTGTCCTTGATGCGCAACCCTTCAAACGCCTGGCAGGGTGTTTCGTGAATCTCTCCGTCGACCTTCACATACTTAAATGATGACAGATGGCTGACCAGGATGTCTTCTTCTCCGCATACAGTGACCACGCTGTCCCCCACCATATATTTCAGCTTTTGATGCAAGGTAGACGTGACTGCCCCAGCCCCATGGATCCAGGGTCGTCCGAGGAGGCAGCTATATGCAGGTTGGATGTCCATGATATAAAATTCAGTTGTGAAAACCTCCGGCCCCACCTGTAGAGGTAATGTTATAGATCCAAATACGGTTCTTCGCGTGCCATCAAATGCCCTGACCACCAAGTCACTGGGCGTACACAATATTCCTCTGACATCCAGCTTCATCATCGCTTTCTTGGGCAGTACGTTCAAAGACGATCCGGTATCGACCAATACATGCGACGTGACTAATCCTCTACACTCGACAGATACGTGCAGCGCCATATTATGCTCCCTCCCCTTCAGGGTCAAATCGAAGTCTGTAAAGCCCAAGCTATGGCCTGCATTCACATGTGCCAACACTCCTTCTAGCTGATTCACGGAAACATCTTGGGGTACGAAGGAAGTATCCAGGACTTTCAACAGAGCATTTCTGTGAGCTTCAGAACACAATAGCAACGACAGTATAGATATATTTGACGGCGTCTGTTGCAGATGCTCAACAATCTTATAATCACTTTTACTAATCAAGCGCATGAACTCTTCCACATCCTTCGATGCCGTTTCTTTTCCATTCCCCTGCACTGGGACATTCTCAACCATCTTTCCTTTCCCCTTTGCCAGTCTTTCAGCCTCTACCTCAGGCGATATGAAGATTCTCCCACTTCTTGTCATGCCTCCGGTACCACCAACGTTGTCTACAGTCTCAGCTGGCTGCTTATTAACATCAATTTTTACTCCGTCACAATACACTTCCAACCCATAGGACCATGGGACTGCCTTGGTGCTTTCGTAAGGGATTGGTCCGGCCTTAGTGATAGTGATCGGTGGTCGTTGGGCCGGTGCTGTTATAGTGATTGTCTTTCGAGGAATCGTCACAGTGGCCACATCACTTTGCTTGTCTGCTGATGCCCCTGCAGGTTCTTCAATTGCTGCTCGGTCAAACTGCAATGTGCCGCCATCTATTAAAGCCTGAATGCCCTTCTTTAAATCATCACACACCCCATCTAGGGTCCAGCATTCTAAACAAAATTCGTCACATCCTGGATAGACACCCCCTTGCAATAGTCTGCTCTTTATTTCACACAGCGGTGTCTTTAGATCGTCGACATTCATAATCAAATTCAAACCCTCCTCAGTTAAAATGGCGTTTGCCCCATGGTTGGGCATGGGCTTCTGCACTATATTCGGACCCGTTGTTCCAAAATTGATAGCCTTACTATCCAATAGATCCTGCACTACATGCTTGAACGCATGGCAACCTTCTACATCGTGGCCCGGAGCCCCAGAGTGGAATTCACAGTGCCTGCTTGCATCATAACCATACGGAGGAGTTCCTGTTATTGGTTCCAGAGTTCTCTTCTCTACCAGGTTCAGCCCTAGTAACGTCTGTAGCAAATCTGCATACGTTGAAGGAGGCTTTTCAAACACTCTCCTTGGTTTACCCCCCTGGAATCTGCACTGGGTAGGCTGTGCCCCCTGTTGTGGCTGTTGTTGTTGTTGTTGTTGTTGAAATGGTTGTTGCTGAAACGGTATAGTAACGCTTGCCACCTGCTGCGGCTGATTATACTGGTTTCGACCTCTGCCCCGGCCTCTGCCTCGGCCCCCAAACACTGCGCTTGCATCGCCCTGACGGCGCCCACCAAAAGCCTTTCTGTTACTGCCAGATGCAGTAGATTCCTCATCTTGGAATCTTCCCTGCTTAATGTTTCTTTCAATCTTTTCTCCCATCAGAATTAAGTCTGAGAAGCTGCCCAAAGATGTGTGAAACAACTTGTCATAAAACATGCCGGTGAATGTTCCTATGAACATGTCATTCATTTCCTTGTCCTCCAAAGGGGGATGAACTCTAGCAGCCATGTCGCGCCATCTCTGCGCATACTCTTTAAAGCTCTCACCCTTCCTCTGGGAAAATCCTTGCAATTGGACCCGGTTGGGTGCCAAGTCGCTGTTATACTTATAGTGAGCTACGAATGCTTATGCCAGCTGCTTCCATGTCTTTATATGAGTTGGTTCCAATCCCATATACCACTCGAGGGAAGGACCAGACAAGCTATCTTGAAAGAAATGCATTAGCATCCTCTCATCAGTTGAATACGCAGACATCCTTCTGTAATATGACCGCACGTGCACTTTTGGACAAGTGTCCCCTTTATACTTATCAAATGTAGGAGCTTTGAATTTGATTGGCACCCTCAAGCCAGGCACTAGACCCATTGTTGACATGTCTAAGCCCACAGTACTTTGATTCACGACCCCCCTCATCTGCTCTTCTAGCATTCTGATCCTCTGGGAGTCATCCATAGGCCCTTCGAAACCTCCACCGGAGAAAGCGTCCTCTTGCTGGTCCTCTTGCCAGTTACCATTCCCAGCTCCGTACCCCTCGTATCCGTTGTTACGGCCAGCTCTAATCTGATTCATGCCCGGGCCTCGCCCCTTGTTACCGTATCCCGGAACAACTCAAGCAGGTCCAAAAGCCATTAACCCAGCGCCATTTCCATTTCCGAATCCTCCATAACCCTGATTAGTCATACCATATCCGTCCTGCCCGAAGCCTTGAGCATTGAAACCATATTTCCCAGTATTATCGAATCCCTGGTCATTGAAGCCGAATCCAGCATTACCGAAGCCATTGCCTCCCATATTATCACCCAAGTTAACATCTCCAAGCCCAACATTGTTAACGATAGTCTCGTTCCCCATTCCAACGTTACCGTTCCCAGCAGCAGTACCGTTGTTGACATTAACAATAGGTAAGTTGACTACAGGTGGAGCCACTGGTGTGGGAGTACCATCCCCATGAACAGTATCGACTCGCACAGACTGATGATCCTCATTTCCATGCCCGACATTCCTTGCCAACAGAGGCTGCACCATAGCTTGCAAATTCTCCTGACCTTTTGCAATAGTCGCCATTGTCTGCATGAAGAGCACCAGCTTCTCACGCATATCTTGCATCTTATTCTGCATTTGATCCATGATTCTTCGACAGTTGGTGCGAGTGGAGTATCGGTGCGGGCGCTGATCTGCAATCCTGAAAAGACCTGGTACAGTGCAAGAAATAAGATACCATCCAATAATCACCTGTAATGCAATATGAATATGAATGCAATGCAATGTGTGTCGGTGCATTAGGGAATGTCATTCCCCGATTCTAGTGTGAAGGTGCCAGTGCAGTGACAGTGCTAGCAATATGAAGATCGGAGCTGTATCAAAGAAAGCCTCATATATTGCAGAGAAATCCAATAAGCCAAGAATACAATATCACTGAGTGTACAAGAAGGCATGACCTCAACCAACAATCCTGGTGATGGTCAGCACTATGCAAATAAAGCATACAAGAAATGGTCAAGGACACTCATAAGCCGGATACTCTTCTAGTAACTTCTTGGTCTCTGGATGGCTTGGTCGGGTAAGCAGACCCTCGACAAGTTGGTTTCTTCTCTTGAGAACACGTCGCACGTCACCAGCGGTTTCCTCCCATGCCCCTTCTCCGAAGCGATCCTCTAGCTTCCGCTTCTGAGACACAGCTTCGTTCCTGCCTTCGATGGCCTTGTTCAATGCATTCTGGAGACTATACCTGGTCATCACTTCTTCTTCGTACTTCTTAATGCTAGCCTTCAACTGCTCTTCGAGGTCAGAAATTTGTTGCTTCAATTTATCTTCCCTCTTCTTATTGTTGGTTAGCGTAGCATTCCAAGTCTTGTTACAAGAAGAGATTTCTCGGTGTGCGGCGTCGAGTGCTTTCTTTTTGGATTCCAACATGTCATGGGAGCTTCTGAACTCTTGACCCAGACGTTCGTGCTTCTTTTTCTCCTCAGTCAACTCAACACCCAGTCTGTTTACTAGCTCGATCTGCTGTTGGAAAGCATGCACAGCCTTGTTTTTCTCACTACGTATCTGAGTCAGCTCCTGCTCTAACCCTTCATTGATCTTCATCAAGGCTTCTTTTTCTTTCACAACTTGCTCGTAGGCCTCCCTAGTGACAGTGGTTGGTTCTTCCACCGGAATATGAACGGGGACTGGTGCATCTGGAAATGGCATCCGCAACTGACTTGCTCTCTCTTGGATCCAAACTCTGTAGGGTGCATAAGCCTGACAATCATTCTTCCCCAACATTGGCTTCCCTCTTCTGTTGATACGCGTCCAGGCATGCTGCAGCTTGGCTAGTAACTCTCCCTTCAAGTCACCGGTGAAGTACAGAGATTCCTGTACTTCTTCCTCCTGAGGTGGGTTCTTCAGCGCGTATCCAAACTGGCGGACGAACAGAGATGGGTTGTAATTGATACACCCTTTTCTTCCTATCAACGGAATGTTAGGATACCCAGAACAACTGAAAATAAGCTCAGACCCCAGCAAGTCTCGGTCAAACCACTCGACGTCTTCAGAAGATAACCTCATCAGGCGCTCTGGCCAGCTAGCTGTAGTTGCACTATCCACAAAAGGTCCCTTCAAGGGAAGATGGCTCTTAAACCACATGTTCAACAGCGGCGTACAACAGTACACAGTCTTTCCTCTTCTATTTTCATTTTTGTAGTGCAATGAATGATAGAGATCTCCGATCAAAGTGGGCACCGGGTTGCCAGCAGCAAACAGATGGAAAGCGTCCAAGTCCACAAAATTGGGTAAATTGGGAAACAGCACAATTCCGTAAATGCATAGAGCCAAGATAGCATTGAAGACTATCTAGCACCCGTTCTTGGCATACTCCTGAGCCTTGCCAACCAGAAAATCAAGGGAGAAACCTGGAACCCCAAGCCAAGAAGTCACTAGTAGTTCAGCAGCGTTCATGTGCAAAGCCTTAGCTAAGTCCTCCAACTTGGGCTCAGCAGCAGAGTGAATAAAGGGAACCTTGTTCTGCACTGGTAGCTCAGTAAACTCTACATACTCTTCAATGGTAGGCCCCAAAATAAAGTCAGCAAACGTGAAACACCTCAAAGTCGGGTCATAGAATTGCATCAGCGCGTACAGCCCATTCATCTCAACAGCAGTTGGCTTGCAGACTAATCTCAACAATCTTCCATGACTCATCCTGAAACTTCTCCTAACCTCTTCATCAGCAAGAGACATCAGGCCAAGTAAAGGAGTAATGTCAGGTGTAGGCAACTTGTACGCAACTGTCTTCCTTAAACCAGCCATGATCACTAAGCAGAAGTCTGGGCACTAGAACCAGGGAATATGCAAATGCACCTGTAGCACAGACACACGTTAATGGGATGCAATGATAATGGTTATGCAATGCAATGCAAGTACATGCAACAGGGACCAAATGTCGTGGCTGAGAAGCCTGAAACATATCAAAAGTCTCAGATAGACCCTCCGGAATTCCTCAAACCCTGGTCTCAGATAGACCACAAAACAAAGCTCCAACACTGGTCTCTGATAGACCCCACAACATAACTCTGACTGGTCTCTGATAGACCCCATAACTCTCCAACTGGTCTCTGACAGACCTCATAACTCTCCATAAATACCCAGGATCTCAGATCAAGAAATAACCGGTATCTGAAGGTCTAGTTACCTGCATAACCCCAAACCCTCTCACAGGTAGGTGCCCTAGTAACTGACAAAGGTATGGCATCCTATGCGGTCGTCGGCGTCACAGACTTTCAGGGTTGATGATATGATTCCCAGAAGGAGTGGCATCATCAAATCCTGAAGAGGCCTCACTTAGCCAACTTCCAAATGATCGGTTCCCGGAGTCGACAATTCAGCTAACCAACAACCCCTTCGACCCAAAGGGTAGAAAAAGAAGTCAACCAGAAGAACCTCGTCCGAGTGTAGATTTCGTGAGACACTAATGCAAGCAAAGCCGGCACGCGCCCACTACTTTCTACTCTAATTCTAGGTGCACTCAAGCCCAGGTCCGGCTTATCTCTCAATCATGGAACACCCGTCACACCCTAATACAGCAATAATAATCAATATATATAATGCTGAAACTAAAGGTCAGAAATATAAGTCCATACAAAATCCTCGACGGGAAAACAAGTGCTAGAATTGACTCGCATAGGGACGTTGGATCCCAAATGCATAAGGACTATCGCAGTCCTTAGCAGCCAGGGGACGTTGGATTCCCAGCAGAGTCGCCAGCTGTCGCTACTGCGAAAATCGGCGCCGGCTGAACAGAAGAGTCGCCACCGTGCGTTATTTATCCCACAGGAGGGAAAGGAAACGCTCAGAGTAAACCTACCGCAAAGACGGGAAAGGTACGGTCATCGCAACCAAAACCTGGATTCGGGAGTCGGTTACGCAAGGGGAAGGTATTAGCACCCCTCACGTCCGTCGTACTCGACGGGATCCACGCTTGTTTTCGGGTATGGATTGTTATTCTATCTACTCTACAGGTCAGGGGTTAAAGGAAAATAAAATGACTCGGCAAAGTATCGCACTTTATGCCTACGTATTCCCGTCTGAAACGAGAAATCAGAGTCAACGTAGTTCGCCTACCTACGGGAAAGGAAGGGAAGGTTGCTCGCTAGGATATCGCATCCTATGCCTACGTACTTTCATACAGCATGAAAGATCAGAGCAAACGTAGTTCGGGCCACGTATGACACAAGTCTGTCTTGATTGTTTTTTATTCCTTCTGAAAAAGGGATTTTCTGATTACTGGTCCAAGCGAACAAAAATGACGTTTTGATGAGTTCACATTCTTTTACGGAAGAAGTGGCTTTTATTGTGTTGGAAATCTTATTGTGTTTTTCTGTTTGTTTTGAGAAAGAAGAGACAGAACTCTAACCTATGGTTGCGAAGGGAATCAAACTATCCTAATGTTATCATGCATGGGTTAAGACCTAATGTTTGTCATGCTCCTCTCTTGCACAGAGAGAAACAGAGATCCTAAGGGAATAGACGAAAACAGAAACAATAGCAGATATACAATAAAGCAGTAAAATGCATGGATGCAGCAATACAAGCGAGGCAAGGGAGTCCCACTCAACCTCGAACCTAGAAAACAACAGGCAAAAGTGAACAGCATTCACTTTCAACCTAACAGGGTAAACAGCAAACAATACAGTCAGGTAAAACCAATCAATACATCAGCAATTATAAACAGCAAAAGAATAAACAGCCACAGCAGCTCTGCATCAACATCTGTCTTCAAGTCATCATCATTTGTTCTCCAGCTTCAAGCAAGCTTCAGTCTTTATCTCCAAGCCTCCCAGCAAGGTCTCTATCATCAGTCTTCCATCTGCAATGGCTTTTCTTCAAGTCTCAATCTCCAAGAGGAATATCAGTCAACAAGATGGAATGAATGTTAAACAGTCAATTACCTTCCAAGGGTGGCTCATTAACTGTTAACATTATACAGACAATTTTCTCTCAAAAGTTCTATCTTTCAAATACATTCACTAATCCTTCCAAAGGAAGGAGGTGGATATTTGAAAGAGACTTTGAATCATAGAGAAAGAATGGAGGCAGACAAGGCCTTCCATGTTTGTGAATCAAGTTCTCTACTCTAGAGCTCTGCCTAGCTCCTAAATCCTATACTCCTCAGCAGCTGCCAGCAAAGGACACTCCTCATCAGCTCTGGAAGTTGGACTTCATTCTCTTGATCTCCCATGGCTTTCATCATCCAAGTCTTCAGCTCTCCCAATCCCCAAGCAAACCCAATACCCCACACAGACAAATGAAATAACCCTAGAGAGGGCACACCACATAGTCAAACAAATATAAGCAGTATACTGATAATAATAGTTGAATAGGGAAACCTAGTAATTTCTAAGGGATCTACTATCTACCCATAATCCCTATATTCCCATACCCCAAAGATTCAATCTACAACTCCTAAGGGAAATGATTCACTACACCTATGTTATCTCCTAAACCCTAGTTTTGATCACACTAATCACACCTAAACAAATCATCTCAAATTAAGTTCTAAAATTGTGAATTAAATCTTATACACAAGCTAAAGGTCTAAGCTAATAAACCTAAAAAGAATGGATCAAAAATATTAAATCATCTAATCAAACCAAAATTAACAAATTCATGCATTAAACTAATCATTTAAAAAAGCTATTTAAAAGAAAAATGCACAAAAAATATTAAAACAAAATGAAATGCCATTTTTAATATTTGATATTTTTCTTAACAAAAATATGAAAAGGATGCAAAAACAACCAATGAAAAATATGCAATTTCCAATTATTTATGAATTTTCAAAGAATTAAAAAAATTGAATGAAAATAATATGAATTAAATTTGGATGAAGGGTGCATCTAGTAACAAAATCATTTAAAACAAGGGAATGGGCCCAGACTGGGGGGCGCGCCTAGCAATGCGCGTCTGGGCCCAATGACTCAGAAAACTCAATCAAAAAATAAAAAAAAGTTGGAACGGTGCAGTTAGCAAGAAATTTAGTTCAATTGGCTTTGGGCTTGCGAATGGGGGTGGGATTAGCATTGGAATCAAAGCCCAGTCTGAAGGACTTTAATGAAACGGTGCGTTCTGGATGAGTCTCTCCCTCCAAATTTCATTTTAAATCCTGGCCATCAGATTAGGAACCAAGTCAAGGTCAAAAGCATGATCGTGTGGCCCAGGGTTCATCTTCAACCTTGGAACCCTAGGGTTTCAGAAAATCTTCTCACCATGCACGAACCTTCCATCATTCTGTTCTCCCTCAATTCTCCATGAAAGCTCACGATGTAAAAACCAAAAACACTCCATTCTCTTCCCTCTACACAGCCATGGCCATAGTTTCTCCTAGAACACACTCAAACTTCAAACCCGATAGGTAGAAGATGCTGACTCCCTCATTTTCACCTGCTATCAACCAATCCAATTCTCACTAATTCTTACCCTAACCTAATCTACACTTCATACTGATTACTCTAAGCTATTTATCCAAGATTATCTTGCCATAAACTATGAGTTCTAAACCCTAACAGATTATGCACTCCAATGGCAACCTCCATGGATTGGTCTCAAACTTTGTGAATTTCATCATCTAACCTATCCTAACAGTTCTAACCTAACAAATCTCTATGATTCTAACTAAATCAAGCAATTCGAATGAGAAACCAACCTGGTGTAAATGATGAAAACAGGTGCTGAATTCTTCAAATCCAATGCTTGCAATGATCTAGATTGGATCAGTGAACTTGATTATGAGTTCTGTATGCAAAAGATCTTGTTCAAGCCTCTTGAATCTTGCAATTGAAACTTTCTTGCACCTTGGATGATGAAGTTGTATGGCACGATTCCTCTTCAAATCAACCAAATCTTTGATGGAAATTGGACATATGAATGATGTTGATGATGATCAGATCAAGAAATTTGGAATTTGATGGAGATTTGATGAAGTTTGAGATGGTTTTGCAAAAATGGAAGATTGAAGTGTAACTTGGTATTATGAGCACAATGAATCACCAACCATGGCATGAAGCCTCTCCATGCAATATATAGATAATAATAGAAAGCCCTAGAACTTTGTAGAACCTTCCCATGCACACTTTCCCTTGGATTTGGATTATGTAACTTCTTTTGTAAGTAACCAAGCATATCTTTCAAATCTTGAACCAAACTCAAAAATCCACTTTTGCCAATGTTCTTAAAGCATTTTTTCCAATCAAAATGACCTATAATTTCACCCCATTTGGCCAAATTATGAAAAACCTCAATTTTAGGTCATTTTTCATTCATTAAATTCACCAATTTTGAAACCTTGAGCTATGAGCCTTTCCAATCTTTCATGGTCACTTTTATAGACTCAAAATGTCATTTGGAGCAAGTTTTATGTTGTGAAGTTTTTCATTTGAAGCTTCCTTGTATGAGTTTTGGGCATAGGCTTGAAATGACCTGTAATTCTCAGATGACCAAAATACCCTTTGCTTTCCACGACCATAAGTAGAGTTCCACAAATCATATGAAGGCATATCATACCATTATAGAAAGATAAGACAATGAGGAACAACTCTTAAGTTGACCAGAAATTCATTTTAAATCTCCTTGAGGGGGAAAAGTTGCTTGGAAGACAAGTAACTTTCACAGACAAAATTTCAGATACCTCAGATGACCTGTAACTTGCAAGGACCATAACTTGAGTTCTATAAATCTCCTTAATGTCTTCAACAACTCAAATTAAAGGTCTTGAGACCCTATACAAGTTTCATGTTGGCCAAGGATCCATTTGAAGCTTGCATTTTGACTTATCTTGCTTGGAAGTTTGACCTAAATTAGGGGATTTTACACAGAAACCCTAATTTAGAAACTCCTCTTCTTCTTGATTTCTCTTGATTTCTTCTTAGAATATCACCATATCCTTATTTACATGTCAAATGATGAACCCCACATCTCTCCAATAGACCTTAATGCCCTTCAATCAATCAATTGACCTAGAGTTGACCCAGGGTTGACCCAGATGAAACCCTAGTTGACTGTCTTCAACTGCAACTCTTGTGATCATATCAATGACTTGCTTCCTTCTCCAAATGACTTTCCAAGTCTTCCATGATGTCTACATACCCTCCATGCTCAGCTCACATCTCACAATTTCCTTGATGATCCCCAGATACCCTCAAGATAAGAGATATATTCACTGCTTGATCCACTGACTTCTTAGATTTCAATTTCTTTCTGATGACTTGGATATGCTTGAATTTGAATAATAACCTCTTGATAGGCTCATAGAGATGATAATAGTGCTTGGTCCCTTGTTGGATGACTTGCTATGCTATGCTATGCAGATGAGTAGACTATGTACATGACTCTATATGCAAATGCTAATGCAATTGAAACATAAACCAGGTGAGATAGGTTGAGCAAATTTTAGGGTGCAACAGATAGCAAAGCCATAAATTTTGGACAAGCAGGTCCGAACATAGTACAACAGCCCATGCCCAACCATGGGGCGAATGCTATTTTGACTAAGGAGGGTGTGAACTTGATCATGAATGTTGATGAACTAAAAACACTGTTGTGTAAGATAAAGAGCAGGTTATTGAAAGGATGTGTGTATCTGGGATGCGATGAGTTTTGTCTAGAGTGTTGGACCCAAGCTGGGGGTTGTGCTGAATTAAAGAAGGGTATTCAGACCTTGATAGATGAAGGCACGTTGCAATTCAACAAAACGGCAGTTGAGAAACCTGCAGAAATACTAGATGATGAGCAAAGTGATGCAGCTACGGTGACAATCCCCCGAAAAACGATAACTATAACGGCGCCAGCCAGGCGACCGCCGATCACTATCACCAAGGCAGGGCCAACACCTTATGAGAGCACTAAGGCGGTACCCTGGACTTATGGGTTGGAAGCATACTGTGATAGGGTGAAAATCAATATCAGTAGGCAGCCAGCTGAGGTTGTAGACAATGTCGTCGGGACCGGAGGGATGACAAGAAGTGGGAGAATTTTTATATCGCCTAAGGTAGAGGCTGAACGGTTGGCAAAAGGTAAAGGAAAAATGAATGAGGGTGTCCCTGTGCAGAGGAACGAAAAGGAAACATCACTGAAAGATGTAGAAGAGTTTATGCGCCTTATCCGTAAGAGTGACTATAAGATTGTTGAGCACCTTCAACAAACGTCGTTGAAGATATCCATATTGTCACTGCTATTATGTTCCGAAGCCCATAGGAACGCGTTATTGAAAATTCTGGACACGTCGTTTGTACCCCAAGATGTTTCTGTGAATCAGTTGGAGGGGGTGATGGCGCACGTAAATGCAGGCCATAGCTTAGGATTTACGGATTTTGATTTGACCCCGAGGGGAAGAGAGCATAATATGGCGTTGCACGTCTCAGTTGAATGCAGGGGCGCAGTCATGTCCCACGTGCTGGTAGATATCGGGTCATCCTTGAACGTGCTGCCAAAGAAAGCAATGATGAAATTGGACATCAGGGGAATCATTTGTACGCCTAGTGACTTGGTGGTCAGGGCATTTGATGGTACACGGAGGTCGGTCTTTGGATCCATAACGTTACCTCTGCAGGTGGGGCCGGAGATTTTCGAAACTGAATTTTACATTATGGACATCCAGCCAGCATACAACTGTCTACTCGGACGACCATGGATCCATGGTGCTGGGGCAGTCACATCTACCTTGCACCAAAAGTTGAAATACATGGTAGGGGACAGTGTGGTCACAGTTTGCCGAGAGGAGGACATATTGGTCAGCCATATGTCGTCATTCAAGTACGTAGAAGTTGACGGCGAGCTTCATGAAACACCCTGTCAAGCCTTTGAGGGGTTGCGCATCAAAGACAAAGTCCCAGGGCCGAGTAAAGCATCAGAGGTGGCAGTATCATCATACAAGGAGGCTCAGGCTCTAGTGAAGACTGGTGAGACCAAGGGTTGGGGCAAAGTCCTGGATATTCCCGTGAAAATGGACAGATTTGGGCTAGGGTATCAACCTTCATCATCAACGCCTGCTGCAGGGGCACCCCGTTTCAAAGGACCAATAACAATCACGGCTAGTGGAGTGTATCACGATACCATCAACGCTGTTTCAGACTCCGAAAAAGGAGACAGCGACTGCGACATGGACGCCTGGATTCAGCCGAGCGTGCCAGGACAAGGGCTGTGCAACTGGTCTATTCAGGAGACTGTTCCTGTGACTACCAAACAGTAATACTTTGTTTTCTTAATTGTTGAACAATCCGTTGTCCTACTCGGGGCATCGTGATTTTGCTTAGGGTCGTCTTGTTATGTACATTGCATTGTTTAATCATTAAATACAAAGGCGTTTTTCATGTACAAATATTGTGATCTCTGTTTTTCCTGTTTTTATTTTTACAATAAAATGGCAACGTGGTTATTCGCTTTATACACATTTTGAAGCATTTAACCATTCCTTTTGCAGGATAACATTTTCAGATGACATCATTGAACCGCCTATGACTCACTTCGACTTTGAACACCCGGTATTTCAGACCGAAGAAGAGATTGTTGAAGATGGCGAGGTTCCAGAAGAATTAACTTGGTTGGTAAAACAGGAAGAACGAATCATTCTGCCTCATGAGGAAGTCATCGAGATCGTTAATCTGGGGTCGGAAGGGGTTGAAAGGAACATCCGTATAGGGGACGCGCTGCAGAGCAACGTCAAGCGAAGATTGGTTGAAATGCTCAAGGAGTACAGTGATATTTTTGCTTGGTCATGTGAGGACATGCCTGGGCTGGATACAGATATGGTTGTGCATCGTCTGCCACTAAAAGAAGAATGCCCGCCGGTTAAGTAGAAGCTCCGCAGAACTAGACCTGATATGGCAGTGAAAATTAAGGAGGAGGTTCAAAAGCAGTGGGATGCTGGTTTCCTAGATGTTACAAAATATCCCTCATGGGTCGCTAATATTGTGCCAGTGCCAAAAAAGGACGGTAAAGTGAGAATGTGCGTAGATTACCGTGATCTGAATAAGGCGAGCCCGAAAGATGACTTTCCACTTCCTCACATCGATGTGCTGGTTGACAATACCGCTCAATTCTCCATATTCTCCTTCATGGATGGCTTCTCGGGCTACAACCAGATTAAAATGGCGCCAGAAGACATGGAGAAGACTACCTTCATTACGCCTTGGGGAACATTTTGTTACAAAGTGATGCCCTTCGGATTAAAGAATGTTGGGGCAACGTATCAGCGTGCAATGACGACTCTCTTTCATGACATGATGCATAAAGAGATCGAGGTTTATGCCGATGATATGATTGCCAAATCCCAGACGGAGGAAGAACATTTGGTCAATCTGCTGAAGTTATTCAAAAGGCTTAGGAAGTTCAGGCTGAGACTGAACCCTAACAAATGCACCTTCGGGGTGAGATCAGGTAAACTGCTGGGGTTTATCGTGAGTGAAAAAGGAATAGAGGTTGATCCTGCAAAAATAAAAGCCATACAAGAGATGCCGACGCCTAAAACAGAAAAAGAGGTGCGCAGGTTTTTAGGGAGGTTGAACTACATCGCTCGGTTCATATCTCACCTAACGGCCACGTGTGAGCCGTTATTCAAGCTGTTGAAAAAAGACCAGGCTGTGACATGGAATGAAAATTGCCAAAAGGCGTTCGATAAAATAAAACTGTATTTGCAGGAGCCTCCTATTTTGATACCTCCAGTGGCAGGGAGACCCTTGATTATGTATTTGACGGTTCTTGAGGGGAGTATGGGTTGTGTTCTCGGTCAACACGACGAGACAGGAAGAAAAGAGCATGCAATTTATTATCTGAGTAAGAAGTTTACCGAATGTGAATCTCGATACTCAATGCTCGAAAAAACTTGTTGTGCGCTAGCCTGGGCCGCCAAGCGTTTGAGGCAGTACATGTTGAATCATACAACCATGCTCATCTCGAAGATGGATCCTATCAAATACGTATTTGAAAAGCAGGCACTATCTGGGAGAATTGCCCGTTGGCAGATGGTTTTGACCGAATATGACATCCAGTATGTCTCACAGAAGACTATAAAGGGGAGCGTGTTATCAGAGTATCTTGCTGAGCAGCCTATTGAGGACTACCAATCGATGAGGTTTGATTTTCCTGACGAGGATATCATGTACCTAAAGATGAAAGATTGTGAAGAACCGTTGTCGGACGAAGGACCAGAATTGGGTTCCAAATGGCAGTTGATCTTTGACGGAGCTGTAAACTCCTACGGTAGCGGAATAAGGGCAATCATCACTACTCCACATGGGTCGCACATCTCATTTACTGCTCGATTGACCTTTCTGGTTACCAATAATGAAGCCGAATACGAATCTTGCATCATGGGGCTTGAAGAAGCCATTGATTTGCGAATCAAAAATCTGGATGTATATGGAGACTCAGCTCTGGTGGTGAATCAAATAAAAGGAGAATGGGAGACACGTCAACCCAACTTGATACCGTACATGAATTACGCAAGGAGATTGTTGCCCTTCTTTGACAAGGTTGAATTGCATCATGTACCGCGAGTAGAAAATCAGATGGCTGACGCCCTGGCCACATTGTCTTCCATGTATAAAGTCAACTTCTGGAATGAGGCTCCCAGAATTGTTATCTCTCGGCTTGACAGACCCGCCTTCATATTTGCTATTGACGAGGTATCTGATGATAAACCCTGGTATTTCGACATCCAGAATTTCCTGAAGAATAAGGAGTATCCGGCTGGGGCATCCAGTCACGATCAGAAGACTCTCAGGAGATTGGCTGGTAATTTCTATCTGAATCCGGACGGTGTCCTGTACAAAAGGAATCACGACTTGGTGTTGCTACGTTGTGTAGACGAGAAAGAGGCAAAGTTGCTCATGGAGGAAATACACGAGGGTACATTTGGTACACATGCTGGCGGACATGCTATGACGAGGAAGCTGCTGCGGGCAGGCTATTACTGGCTAACTATGGAAACTGACTGTTTCAAGTTTGCGAAGAGGTGTCATAAGTGCCAGATTTATGCGGATAAGATCCATGTACCTCCGAGTCCTCTGAACGTGATGTCATCACCGTGGCCATTCTCGATGTGGGGAATCGATATGATTGGAAAGATCGAGCTGACGGCATCTAACGGACACCGTTTCATTTTGGTAGAAATCGATTATTTTACCAAATGGGTGGAAGCGGCATCATATGCAAATGTGACCAAGCAGGTGGTAGCCAGGTTTATCAAACGAGATATCATTTGTAGATATGGAATCCCCGAGCGGATTATTACCGACAACGGTTCGAAATTAAATAACAAGATGATGAAGGAGATGTGTCAGAGTTTTAAGATTGAACATCACAACTCTTCTCCTTATCGACCCAAGATGAATGGCGCTGTTGAAGCGGCCAATAAGAACATAAAGAAGATTGTTCAGAAGATGGTGGTGACCTATAAGGACTGGCATGAGATGCTACCTTTTGCATTGCACGGTTATCGTACGACGGTACGCACATCAACCGGGGCAACCCCGTTCTCGTTGGTATATAGAATGGAAGCAGTGTTACCACTGGAGGTTGAGATTCCTTCCCTGAGGGTATTACAAGATGTCCAGCTTGACGAGGCAGAATGGGTGAAAGACAGGTTGAACCAGCTGAGTTTAATGGATGAGAAGAGGTTAGCTTCTCTAGCATATGGTCGGTTGTACCAGAGCCGAATGAAGAAAGCGTATGATAAGAAGATACATCCTCGGAGCTTTCAGACGGGTGACCTTGTGTTGAAAAGGATTCTCCCGCCACAGGCAGATCACAGGGGCAAGTGGACCCCCAACTACGAAGGGCCATACGTTGTCAGCAAAGTCTTTTCAGGAGGAGCTTTATTGTTGTCCACCATGGACGGTGAAGACTTTACGTCGCCTGTGAATTCGGATGCAGTTAAAAAATACTTTGCTTGAAATTGACCCGCTGGACAGAAAAAAGAGAGTCCAGGCAAAAATGGGGCATCCTGGCGAACCAAAAAAAAGAATGAAAGGTTCGGGCAAAAATTAGGGATAAAATTGAAAAAATGTACACCTGCGAAGCTGAAAACCTATACTGGGCGGCTTCGGCAAAAAAGGGTATCCCGGTGAACTGAAAACCCGTAAAGGGCGGTTCACGCAAAAGTTAGGGATTTGAAAAGCAAATGACTGCGGTCCGAATTTGGTACTACGGTGCACATTGTTGCGGGAGAATATACCTAAGAGTTCGATTATCAGATACAATCTCTTCAGAAGTTTGAATACCGGGAAAACGCCAGAGTCAGGCGAGTCATAGGAGGATCAACTCATGATGTTCGTCTGCATCATGTTGCCGACATATGTGCAAATTTGATTTGTCATTGTATATATGCTTCCTGTACATACTTGTATATTTGTTGTGCGTAGCTTCCTCTTTTCAGGAGTTACATCCAGTGTACAAAACTCTGCCCGTTCAGGGGCCTAATCAATAAAACATGTTATTCAGTATTTGATTCTTGTTCTTTACTGTTTTGTATGTGAAAAGCGCCAATGTTAAATAAAACTAGCAAGTGCATAACGTTGCTGGCCCTTGCCAATAATTGCTAAAACTTTGAATTGGCTGAAAATGATGTCACTAACGCTAACCTGAATAGATTTGGTTGTACAGACTTGTCTTGTCTCGTTTGTGGTGTTGCAGGGTTCTTGACCATACGAAGTGGACGATCGGAAGACTGCAGTCCTAACCAGAGGCTCGTGTCGAAAAGACTTGATCATTATGTGAAGTGAATCCCCATGCAGGTCGCGTTTCATTCCCTGAAGCTAAGATGACAACGTTCCTTACTGAAGAAGGATCAAATTCCCCAGCTAGTCGCAGATTATCCGAAGGACATTCTCCAGCAGGGTCGTTTACCCTCAGCAGAGTTTGATGATTTCAAGATTGTAGGTTGTATTCCGACAGTGTGGTGTCCCCCAAAAGGATTCCCTATCCCGAGCAGAGTTGTTTAGCCTCAGAAGACTAATATTTCCAAACTTGTGAGTTGTACCCAGACAGTCTACTCTCCCCAGCAGAGATTCCCTTCCCAGTAGGGTCATTTATTCTCCCCAACGGAGTCAGTTGATTTTCCCCAAGAGAGTCGTTTCGTACCCGGCGGAGTTCTCTCTTTTCAGCAAGTGTTTTTGTTCCTCCCAGTGGAAATCGAAGGTTAAAACTCTCCCCGACAGAGTTGGTTGTGTGTCTTGGCATTTATTTTTCCGGAATACTTTGTGATACCCGTCCACTCCCCAGCAGGGTGATATTTGTCCTCGACGGCTAAAACTGATGAAGCAAGCTTGTCAGAGCTTTTCCTAGCAGCTAGAGCCTGCATTTGCATTGGCATATAGTGTCATATTTGCATCCACCAAACAAAAACGCGTAGCATTTCCATATTGTATGGAGCATTACGCCATTATCAAACATACGCATTTTGAAACATAGATCAGGTTGGTTACCAGACAATCGAGGTCTTGCCGGGAGACGTGTGATGACATAGTTCAGTTTCTTATTTTCCCCACAGAGTTGCCAATTGAGGCGTTGTTGTACCCGGCCAGCGGAATGTTCTCTTCAAGTTTGTTGTTGCGGCAGCATTTCAGGTTTTCATAAAAATCAAAGTTCAGAAGTAGCCATTTGTTAGCAAGACGAGTGTTTGACAGTTGTTTTTCGGAATATCCCCAGTGGAGTTAGTTAATGCAAAGAATAGGCAAAGAAACTATGTCCGAGATAATTTTCCTGTGTGATGGGCAGAAGAATAAGTTTCCTGTGTGATGGGCAGAAGAATAATTTTCCTGTGTGATGGGCAGAAGAATAATTTTCCCGTGTGATGGGTAGAAGAATAATTTTCCTGTGTGATGGGCAGAAGAATAATTTTCCTGTGTGATGGGCAGAAGAATAATTTTCCTGTGTGATGGGCAGAAGAATAATTTTCATGTGTGATGGGCAGAAGAATAATTTTCCTGTGTGATGGGCAGAAGAATAATTTTCCTGTGTGATGGGCAGAAGAATAATTTTCCTGTGTGATGGGCAGAAGAATAATTTTCCTGTGTGATGGGCAGAAGAATAATTTTCCTGTGTGATGGGCAGAAGAATAATTTTCCTGTGTGATGGGCAGAAGAATAATTTTCCTGTGTGATAGGCAGAAGAATAATTTTCCTGTGTGATGGGCAGAAGAATAATTTTCCTGTGTGATGGGCAGAAGAATAGGTTTCCTGTGTGATGGGCAGAAGAAGATTTTCCTGTGTGATGGGCAGAAGAAGATTTTCCTGTGTGATGGGCGGAAGTGTATTTTCCTGTGTGATGGGCAGAAGAAAATTTCCTGTTTGATGGGCAGAAGAAAATTTTCCTGTGATGTAAACAGAATAGTGTTCTCGTGTTGGATAGGCGGACGAAGTGTTACTAAGTCGATGTATGTTTCCCGTGAGAGATAGGTAGATGAACTCTTCAGTATCTAGACGAAGGATTTCCCCGTAAGGAACATAGTATGTGTCCCATGGCAAGACAGAATTGCGTTCTTATATTCGGCCAAAGTACTTCTCCCAGTGAAGTCAATTCCGGTATTGACAGATAGTGTTGAAATCAGATTTGTAGATAGGATTCCCCAAATAGTGGTGCAGTTTATTTCGCAATTTATTTTTGCAGTTGGTAAATTTCCGGGTTTATTGGTATTCAACCGTCTCGTACCTCGATTGTCTGAAGGCTCCGGGCGTTTCACCCAGTCGGGTCCAAGCCGTTTGAATAGGGGCAGCTGTTGCACCCTAAAATTTGACCAACTTGTTTTACCTGATTTGTGTTTTCATAGATTTATCATTTGCATAGTAGATCATGTACATAGTTCATTCATTTGCATAGCATAGCATGGGCAAGCCATCCAACAAGGGATCAAGTGCTATTTTTATCTCAAGGAGTATAAAAAGGTTTTTATCAAGATTCAAGCCCATTCAGGTCACCAGGAAAGAAGGTGAAGCTCTGAGAAGTTAATAGATCAAGCACTGGATTTATAGCCTGTGTGGGGAGTATTTGAAGATCATCATAGAGGTTGCGAGCTGTGGACTGAGGCATGGAATGTGTGTAGACATCATGGAAGACCTAGAGGGTCATTTTGAAAGTAAGACAAGTTATTGGTGTGGTTACAAGAGCTACAGTTGAAGACAGTCAACTAGGGTTTCATCTGGGTCAACCCTAGGTCTAATGCTTGATTGAAGGGCATCAAGGCCTATTTGAAGGATGTGGGATTAATCATTTGATATGTGGATATGGATGTGGTGTTGTTCCAAGGAGAAATCAAAAGAAATCAAGAAGAAGAGAAGTTTCTAAATTAGGGTTTCTGAGTAAAATCCCCTGGTTTAGGTCAAACTTCCAAGCAAAATAATTCAAAATGCAAGTCTCAAATGGATCCTTGGCCAACATAAAACTTGTAGAGCACCTAAAGACCTTTAATTTAGTGGTGGAAGGCATCAAGGAGATTTATAGAACTCAAGTTATGGTTCTTGCAAGTTACAGGTCATCTGAGGACACTGAAATTTATCTGTGAAAGTTACTTGACTTCTAAGCAACTTTTTCCCCATAAGGAGTTTTCAAATGGATTTTTGGCCAACATGAAAGTTGTTCCTCATGATCTTAGATTTCTAGAAAGGTATGGTATGCCTCATTCTGATTTGTGGAACTCTACTTATGATCTTGACAAGCCAGGGGTATTTTGGGAAAGTAAGATTATAGGTCATTTCAAGCATATGCCTAAAACTCCTACTTGCAAGCTTCAAATGGAAAAATGTTCAACATCAAACTTTCTCAAAATGATGTTTTGAGCCTAGGAAAGAGGTTATGATGGCTTGTAAATGCATGGAACTCAAAATGATAAAATTGACCAAATATGGAAGGTAAAAGTCCATTTTCAAATGACCAAATTTGGGATTTTTTGATCCAAAGCCAAAATACATCATGTGATATACCAAATTGAAGGGAAAAAATGTTTTGAGATCATTGACACCATTGGATTTTGAATTTGAGGTCAAGAAATTGGGCTTGTCATGAGTTGCTTACAAAGGAAGTTACACTTGCCAAATCACATAAGGATCAAGGTACAAGGCAAGGAACCATTCCTACACTTTCTAATTCTCATTAGAGGAGAAATTCAAGCCATTTTGAGATGCTGTAACAGAGCAAGATGGGACTGGTTTTTGCATTGGCTATTTTCAACATCTCATGACATGAGATTATCATTTTCTCATAGGATCCTTCCAGCACTTTCTAGATCCTTCCTACATCACCTATAAAGCCATTTGAATTGATCTAAATCAGTTTTTGGGTGTCATTTGGTGCAGAGAAGCAATATTGAGTTTCAATTCCCTCCATTGCAATTCATCATCGAGTTCTTCATTTTCTTCAGAATCAATCCAATTTCTTGATTGAATTCAATTCAATAATCATCACTGAGTGTGTAGAGATCAAAACCAGAGTGAATCCATGGTTGAATCGAGTTCTTAAAGTTGAAATTTCACACCTGCAATTGAAATTCTGTTTCAAGAATCCAAGCTGTTAGAGGAGGATCTAGTGCATACAGAAGCAAGCAAGCATCATACTGAAGGAATTTGGAGCAGGACAAGCATTGATTTGGAGGTTTTCACCATCTGTTTTCCTCATTTCATCAGGTTAGTAAGTTTCGAATTATGGCTCGATTTAGGCATAATTAGGTTGATTTGTTAATTTAGAGTATTAGTATGTGGTTAGGAGAAACTTTCTGGAGAGTTTGAGAAGAATTGGTGATGATTCACATGTGCATACAAATTCTGTTTGGACCTAGAACTCCATGGATATGCAAGTAGAACCTTAGGTTTTTAGTTGTAATTGACCAGTGATGAACAAGGGAGAGATTGAGACACTTAATTTAAGGATTGGTGATGATTGATTTTCTGATTAATTTTGGAGATGAAATCGTGTTTGCTGTTAGAGATGATATCAATTGAATTCAAGGCCATAGATGAAATCAGGGTGAGAAATAGAGCATGTTAGGGTTTTATTTTATGATTTTTGATCAAGAATTGATGAGGTTCGATTGGCTGCATTCTGAGTGTTCTTGGAGGTCCATCAATGGAGTTTTGGCTCCAATTTGATTCAAATGGAGAAGATAAGTGTTGCACCGTTGGATCTCATATTTGACTTTGACCCCAAGAAGATCGTGTGGCTCTGATCGTGTTTCAATTTGTGAAGGGGCTTGCTGATGTTGAAACGCATCGTTTCATTTAAGTGGAGCATTGGGCTTAATTTGGATTGTGCTATCCCCACCCCACTCACGGGCCCAATTGAATATTGCATTGAATTCGTTTACTTCCTGCACCGTGTTATTTTCTTTTTTTTTTCTTTGATTTTCATTTTCTTTTTCTAACATATTTGGGCCCAAGGCGCTTTGATACGCGCACCCCCAGTTGGGCCCAGTTGATTCACATGTCTTAATTCCTTGCTATCTGCACCAGTATTTTCTCTTTTTAAATTCATTTTTGTTCATTTTATTTTACAATTTTTGAAAAATCATATAAAATTGAAAAAGAAGTATTTTGACCTGAGAATTTTTGCAACATGTTGATAATGGTTTCAAGAAAATTGTGAATAAATAAAAATATTGGTTTAGGTATTTTTTATATTTTTTGTGAATATTTTACATTTAGTTGTTTTTTATTGAATATAGTTGGTACATAATTTTGTAGATTTTTGTTTAGCTAGCTCCTTTTACATTTTAGTGCTATTCTTTTTAGGGTAATTAGATATAAACTTGAGCTTTCCCCTGGATTTATTCCATGATTTTATAATTGGGTTTTGATTAGTTTTGATTAGATGATATTAGGATGGTTAGGTTAGGGTTTATACACAACATAGGTGCACTTGAACATTTTATTTTTGGGTTTTTAGATTGAATTAGAGTATGGGACCTATGGGGTATATAGGGTAGATATAGTACTTCCCTTAGAATTAATATTAGGCTTGTAAATATTATTTTACTATTCTTAGTATATTTTACCATTGTGTGATTGTTTGGTTTGCCCATTTTTGGGGTTTATTTTGTTGTGTGGGCTTTTTGGGCTTTTGCTTGGGGCGTGGGCTTAGTTAGAGCTTGTGGAGATTGGCAAAGACAAAGTTGAAGATCAAAATCAAAGCTTGATGAAGTTTGCTTGGCTCGCCTGGAGTTGTTTGAAGACCATAGGACATAGGGTATAGGTAGAGCCTTAGAATAGAAATTTTCTTCATAAACATGGATGGTTTCTTTTGCCTCCATTCTTCTCAATGATTAAAAGTCTCTCCTTAATACTCACATCCCTCCTTTGGAAGGATTAGTGACAGTATCTAGGGGATAGAACTTTGAGAGAAACAGTCTGTATTATGTTAACTTTATGTAGGCCACCTTTGGTGATCAACAAACTGTTTAACATTCCAAATCCTCTTGTCATCATTTCTCTATTGGAGAGCTTGCTTTGAAGAAGCCCTTGAAGATTGAGGATAAAGTTCATTGCCTTGAAGACTGATAGAAGAAGAAGCTTGTGCTGTCAGGTTTTGCTGTTTAGAGCTGTTGGTGCTGTTTAGAGCTGTTGATGTATTGTCTGAGTTTCTTGACTGTATTGTTTGTTAATTTTCCCAATAGGGTTGAAGTGAAGTTGTTTCACTTTGCTCATTGTTTTCTAGGTTCGAGGTTGAGTGGGACTCCCTTGCCTCGCTTGTACTGCTGCATTCATGCATTTTATTGCTTTACTGTATATTTGTTGTTGCTTTTCCGTTTATTCCCTTAGGATCTCTGTTTCTCTCTGCGCAAGAGAGAAATATGACAGACATTAGGCTCTCATCCATGCATGCCAACATTAGGGTAGATTTTGATTCCCTTTTTAACCATAGGTTTTAGAGTTGATGTCTCTCTTCTTTCTCAAAACCATCAGAAAATACAATAAAAGGATAAACATCAATAAAAAACAGTTCTTGCGTAAAAGACTGTAAACCAATCAAAAACGTCATTTTTGTCTGCTTGGACCCGTAATCAGGAGAAAACCTTTTCCAGAAGGATAAAAAAATAATCAAGACAGACTTGTGTCGTACGTGGCCCGAACTACGTTTGCTCTGATCTTTCATGCTGTATGAAAGTACGTAGGCATAGAATGCGATATCCTAGCGAGCAACCTTCCCCTCCTTTCCCGTAGGTAGGCGAACTACGTTGACTCTAATTTCTCGTTCCAGAAGGGAATACGTAGGCATAAAGTGTGATACTTTGCCGAGTCATTTTCTTTTCCTTTTAACCTAGACCTGTAAAATAGATAGAATAACAATCCGTACTAGAAAACAAGCGTGGATCCCGTCGAGTACGACGGACGTGAGGGGTGCTAATACCTTCCCCTTGTGTAACCGACTCCCGAATCCTGGATTTGGTTGCGATGACCATTCCTTTCCCATCTTTGCGGTAGGTTTACTTTGAGCGTTTCCTTTCCCTCCTTTGGGATAAATAACGCACGGTGGCGACTCTTCTGTTCAGCCGGCGCCGATTTTCGCAGTAGCGACAGCAATGATATCAGATAAATCAGAGAATCATCCCGAAGGAGGATCAGATCAGTATTTCTCCAGCTAGTTGTCGTGCAACTATCATTTCAGTTTCCGAAGATTTGTCCCCCATCAGAATACCGTGTACTTGTGCAGTTGGGAAATTTCCGGGTTTGTTGGTATTCAACCGTCTTTTACCTTGATTGTTTAAGAACCGTTCGCTTCTCACCCAGTCAGGTCCAAGCCGTTTGAATAGGGGCAGCTGTTGCACCCCAAAATTTGCTCAACTTTTCTTTACCTAGCTTGTGTTTCATTTCATTCACATTAGCATTATCATTTGCATTTCATTGACATGTATGCAAGAGATCAAGAGGTATGATTACCAATCAAGGGCTACACAAGAGTTTGAAGCTAGCTAAGAAGGTTATTCAAGTGTTCAAGGATTGATATCCTTGTCAGAGAAATTAAAAGGTCCTCAGAGAGAGTGGTTGAAACCAAGTATGTGGGTCTCCTAACTTGAGAGTTCTAGGGAAGATCATCAGATGAATCTGAGGCCATGAAGATGGACTTAAGGTCTTGAAAGAGCTCATGATAAGTTTTTAAGATCACTTTGAGGCCTAGACAGGTCATTGTGCAAGAATAAGAAGGCTCAGCCATGAGTGGTGCAGCTAGGGTTTGACTGGGTCAACCCTAAGTCAACTGAGGATTTGAAGGAGGTTGAGACCTAATTCAAGAGCCATGTGATCATGGATTGACACATTGAGATGTTATAAGGATGATTCCAAGGTCAACTCATCATGATTGAAGAGTTTGAGAAGTTTCAAGCTAGGGTTCCTAAGGCTTGACAGTGTAAAATCCCCTAGTTTGACCCCTATCTTCAAGGAAATTTAGCTCAAGATGTGATTGACATCTCATCTTGCCCCCAACATGAATGTTTTAGAGCATGATCTTAGATTTAATTTGAGTGCTAGAAGTCCTTGATAGGATTTGTAGAACTCAAGTTATGACTTCGACAAGTTACAGGTCATCTGAGGTATGTGAATTTGGAGCTTGAAAGTTATCCAACTTGCATGACACTTTTGCCCTAGAAGGATGATTCCTATGAACTTTTGGTCAACATGAATGTTGTTCCTTATCCTCTTAGCTTTCTAGAGAGTACTATAAGTCCTTGATAGGATTTGTATAACTCAAGTTATGGCTTTGACAAGTCAAGGGCATTTTGGTCATTTGGAGATTATAGGTCATTTCAATCATAAGGCCATAACTCCTATTTGCAAGCTTCAAATGAGAAAATGTTCAACATCAAACTTGTTCAAAATAATGTTTTAAGCCTAGCCAAGAGGTCATGAGAGCTTGGAATAGATTGCTTCACAAAATCACAAAAATGACCTAAAATAAAGATGAATTTCAAATGAACCAAAGATGGAAATTGGGATTTTTGATCTACATGTCCAAACTAAGCCATATGACATACCATTTTGATTGTAAAACATATTTTAAGAACATTGGTATTGCCACAATTTTGACTTGAGGGTTAATTTGGGGACTTGCTTTGAAAAGTGATTGCTTGCATCTTAAGTAACAATTGCCAAACCAATATGCAAGGCATAACCAAGGCTCCTTTCAATCCAAGCACTTTGATAGTCTCATTTGGGGAGAATTTGGATGAAAAGCATGATGGATACAAGCTGATGTAAGAGCTGTTATGAACACACCATGAGATTGAACTTTCCATGACATGAGATATTGAATTTCTCATTAGAGTGATCTAGAACTTTCTAGATCATCCATACATGTTCTATATATGATTTAGAAGGGGTTCAAAGTGAAGGTTGGTGAGAATTGAGAGAGGAGAGTGAGCTTGCACTTTGAAAATTCTAATTGCAAATCAAAATCGGTTACAAGGTTTGAAGCCATTTCAATCCAAGATTTTGATCTCAGAAGCTTGCTTTAGCATTGGTGGATGATTCCAGATGGAGAATTGAGCAAGATTGGTGAAGAATCATGTGAGAGCCATTGAAGTTTTTCATCTGCAACTCTGAATCTGTTTCAAGAATCCAGAGCATTTCAACTCTTTTCATTGCATACAGAAGTTTGATTAGAGGCTAGTGAAGGATTCTGCAAGTTCTTGAGGGTTGATTTGAAGATTCAACCACTCTGTTTGCTCGAGTTTACCAGGTATGCAGTTCTTATCCCATGGCTTAAATTAAGTAGAATTAAGAGGACTTGTTATGGTAGATGCATTGTAGAATGGTGTAGGAAGATTTCTGGATCATAAATTTGGAGATTAGTGACCAATTAGGGTTGTTCCAATTTTCGGTTGAGATTGTTATTCTTGGATTCTTGAACTGTTAGCATGATTAAATGGCATAGGAAGATTCCTTGTGAAAATTGGGGTAAGATTCATGTAGAGACCTCTTGGAACGGAGGCCTGTGGAGAGAGTTAGGGTTGGGAGTGATGACCGGAGAACCACCGGCGGTGGCCATGGCTGCGCGTGAGTTTCAGAGATTCAAAAGTTTGAAGACAACCTTAGAGCCATTGGATGGGGCTGGGACCTTTGACCAGATGAGGATCCAACGGCCACGTATTGATTTGAGTTTGTGAAGGACTCTGAATAATGCGAAACGATGCGTTTCACTTAAGTGTTGGTTTTGGGCTTAGTCAGTACTTGATACCCACACCCCCCTTATGGCCCAATCACTAAAATGAACTGATTTCTTATGCTATTCACACCGCGCGTTTATCATTTTATTTTGATTTTCATTTTATTTTTCATTTTATTCATGGATATTGGAAAATTCATATAAAATGGAAAAATAACTCAATTAATTCCATTCTTTTTGCTATGGATTCATGATTGAATCTAGTTTTTTTTAGGTAAAAAAATATTAATATTCCATGAATTTTTTGATTTTATGTGCATTTTTACATTTTAATTGACATTAAAATAATCATGGTTGATGCTTGATTTTGTTGAATTTGGTTTGATCATGTGATGATGATTTTGGCCTTGATTTTGTGTGTGTAGCTAGCATAGATATGAATGATACCCCTATATTTTTCTCACATTTTTGTGATTAATATAAGTGGTAGTTTTAGGTTGAAACTTTAAGGGATCCATTTTTAGGGTTTATGGTTGATACCTTGTGGTTTAGATTTTATTTTTAGAACTTGGTGGATGATTCAACCTCTGATTTTTGTATGGTAGATTCATAATTGAATTAGGATCCCTTAGGAATGTTTTGTAGGAATTTACAATGTAGTTTACTATTTTTGTTAGATTTTAGTTTAGATGCTAGCTTTAGATGATTCTAAGGCACTAATTCAACTAGATTGACTTCTTTAGTTCCCTTAGATTAGGGTTTTGCTTTGCTTGCTCTTGGTTGATGTTGAATACAAGCTTGGGCTACCATGTATTGAATGAAGAAGCTTGGATGTGAGGATCTTCCCTTCTTTTGGTGTAGTGTTGATTAGGTGTTAAGGTTAGGGTTTGTAGGCAGAGCTTCTAGATAGATTCTCTTCCTTCATAAACATGGAAGGTGTTGATCACTTCCATTCTTCCCTATGATGTAAGGTCCCCTTGTAAAGGCCTCATCCCTCCTTTGGTAGGATGTGTGGCTCTTTACAAGTTGGTAGAACCTTTGAGGGTCCCTTCCTCTGATGATAGGATGCTTAGTGGTGACCTTTGGTCTTCACTCTGCTACCAATCATCCAAACTTTGCTCTTGATAGATGACTCTTTCTCCCTTGCTAGAGGATGGAGTTCCTTGTTAGAAGATTGAAAAGGCTAGAAGTTGATACTTCTTTGTGTTTGAGGACTACCCTTAGGAGCTGAAGCTTGTAGACCAGTGTCGCTACTGCGAAAATCGGCGCCGGCTTGACAGGAGAGTCGCCACCGTGCGTTATTTATCCCTCAGAGCGGGAAAGGAAACGCTCGAAGTAAACCTCGCAAAGACGGGAAAAGGTATGGTCATCGCAACCAAAACCTGGATTCGGGAGTCGGTTACGCAAGGGGAAGGTATTAGCACCCCTCACGTCCATCGTACTCGATGGGATCCACGCTTGGTGTTTATAGGTAAAAGGGTGTGTTATCTATCTACGCTAATGGCTGGTCTGAAAAGAAAATAAAAGGACAGGACTCGACAGAACATACGGTGTTCTGGGCCTACGTATTCCCTCGTGCAATAGGAAAGTCAGAGTCAACGTAGTTCGACTTCCTACGTCTAAACGGGGGAAAGGTTGCTCGCCAGGACATCGCGTCCTGTGCCTACGTACTTTCATCGGGAATGAAAGATCAGAGCAAACGTAGTTCGGCTAACTACGGGTAAACAGGGGCTCTCACACAGCAGTGAGAAAACAAACTGGTCTCTAAGGCTCGGGAACCTACAAATACGATCTGGTCTCAAATGCACTAGGGCAAGAGAAAGGGATAACAATTAGTCGTTAGCGGGAAAGTCTCGATCGCACAGCCGCGAGAGAACAAAGGTTAGTCGTTAGTGTGCTCGCTAGGATATCGCATCCTATGCCTACATATCTTCGTCCGGAACGAAGAATCAGAGCAGCTGTAGTTCAGCTAACTACGGATCAAGCTACTCAAAAGCTCCTACAGAAAGGAAAGGGAAACCCTAGAACTATATCTGAGAAACAAGGGAATCTACCTACTGCTATCACACCTGGTTGACCATCCTAATGTCTATCATAACAACTCCGCAGCGGAGAAGTCAGAGCTCCTAAGGGATCATGGCAATAGGACTGGACTACAAACAAGAAACTGCAATGTAAAGGAATACTGAAAATATGCATGAATGCAACAACTAGACAAACAAGGCACAGAGGCCGCAAACCACAGAGGCAAGGGAGCTCAGCTCTACCAAATACCAACAAGCAAAGCCACGCAATAACAAACAAGCAGAAGGAGGACCACCTCAACTTCTCATGCACACAAAGTCTACTTCTAATATGCACCTATTCAGAACTATCCAGATGAACACCTAAGTCTAATGCAACATAACATCACACAAGTCAAACAACACAAAGAGACTAACCCTAAGCAGGGCCTCTAACAAACCTGAAACAACTCTTAATCTATCTCTAAACAGAACTTTATCCAACACCCTAAGCAAGGATCTAAGCAACAACCTAATCAAAACCTAAGCAGGGATCTAAACAAACTCCTAGGCAAGAGGAATCAATCCCATTCTCCAAGCTTCAGAACAAGCTTACCAGAGAAAAGGGAGCTAAGCAGACAAGCTCATAGTGCTTTCCTCAGGAAAGTACCAGGAGGTTACTACTCAGGAGTCATATCCTATGCGGCTCGACAACTGTGATCAGTTTATATTCCTCCTCAGGAGAAATTAAACTCACATGAAGGCTCCAGCATCACGGGATACTTAAGAAATACCTATATGCACTAGGGGAACTAAGTGAGCAGGCTCACAGGACCTTCCTCAGGAAAGTACTAGGAGGCTGACACTTAGGAATCGTATCCTACGTGGCTCAACGACTGTGATCAGTTTATATTCCTCCTCAGGAGGAATTAAACTCACAAGTCGGCTCCAACATCACTGGATACTTAAGAAGTCCTAGACAAACTACTGGAACTAAGTGAATAGACCCATAGGACCTTCCTCAGGAAAGTACTAGGGGACTTCCACTTAGGAATCGTATCCCATGTGGCTCAACAACAGGTGATCAGTTTATATTCCTCCTCAGGAGAAATTAAACTCACAAGTCGGCTCCGACATCATTGGATACTTACGAAAGAGGTGAGAAGAAAGAATGCAAGTCATTTATAGTGCCTTCCCCAGGAAAGTACCATAAACTCCCTTCAAACCTCAGGATCTCGAACCTCACAAACAGACAACAAGCTCCTAGACTAAGCCTCAATCCAATGCATCTCTGCAAGCTCCAACAGGACTTCAATCAGCTCCCACCTTGAGAAGAAACCCACAGGTCAACAAACCACAGGAGACTATCTCTGAAGTTCAACCACAGTTGAACTTCAAAGTCAGAAGTCATCAAGACTTCTCCTGTCTTCAGGCTCAGACAAAACACCAGAATATCCTATGAAAATCTATCAAAAACCTAATGGGAGACCTACATGGCTCTAGGATAACATACTGAAAAAATCAGAACAAAATTCAACACCAGATGAAAGAATTAAAATCAGCAACACAGACATATCCACAGACCAATTTATTCAACATCAATAACAGTGAAAAAATGCAATTAAAATAAAAATGCATGATTGAGCTAATGTTTTTGTATTATAAAATTCTACACTGAATTACGAGTCTACAGAAAAAAGAACGGAATTATTTGACTAAATCTACCATTTTTCATGAATTTTCTAATGATATGCATGCATTAAAAATATAAAAAAAGAATTCAATTAATGGAAAATATGCACAAAAATAGGAAATAAAAATAAAATGACTTTTTTATTTTCATTTAATTTTCTTAACAATTTCATGAAATGGATGAAAAAAGAATTATTGAAAAAAAACCATTATTTACATTTATTATGATTTGCTAATATGAAAATATAAAAGGAAAAATAAAAGAAATAACATGGGAGGTTTAAACAGCAAGAGATTTATGAGGGATTCTACATTGGGCCCTGATTGGGGGGTGCCAATAGCAGTTGGGCGCAGGGCCCAGGACTTATCAAAACAATCAGAAAAAAAACCTATAGGGGGGTGCAGCGCTAGCAAATTCCAGTTGATATTATTACTGGGCTTCAACGAGGGGGTGCAGGAAGTAAATCTGGGCATAGGGCCCAATCTAATCACTCAGTCTCTCACGCACGCTGGGGGGGGAATTGAACAATTTGGGGTGTGCGTTAGCAAGAACACGCTTGGGCCTAAGCCCAGCATCCTAAACCCTAATCCAATCCGAACCCTAACAAACAAAACTCAATCACTTCCATCCTTCTGGCACTGTTCACACTCCTAATGCCACAAACCCTAGCCGTTCACTCGTCCTCTCCCTCTATTCACTCTCTCTGCAATTCATCTATTCACACATCAATTATTCCCAGAAGAAAAAAGAAACCTCAACGAACTTCACCTCTCTCACGATGAAACAACCCTAACTCACAATCACCTACCTAACCTGGACCTAACAAGCTGACATGCAAACCTTAAACGAAGCTCATGATCTAAACCAGTAATGGAGGCTAGGAAGAAAACTAACCTGAGACGATGAAGTTGATGCGATGCAGTCCTTGAAACTTCTTGAAGGTGCGACGATCTCTCTGGGAAAAAGACTGAGGGAGATGCAAATCTAAGAGACGCTTTGATCTGTGATGCACGGTGGAGGAACTTTGGAGAAGGCGAGAGCGCGGAGGGAATGTTGGACGCGAGCGTTGAGAATCTTGAAGATTTCCTGGAATTGGCTGATGAAGATCTGGATATTGATGAGGGCGTTCTGGAGAAACTGGATGAAGATTGATGTGAGAAGATGAAGTTGTTGATTTCTGGAAAAATTTGCTTGAAGGTGGATGGAGATCTGAGGATGATTCTGAAAAGATCTTGAAGATTGAATGCAAATAACGTTTTCTGGAGATATGGCTTGAAGATGAACGAACGTTGGAGTGGATTCTGGAAAAATTGATGGAGGAGGATGAACGTGTGAGTGTTCTGGAAAAATTGTTGTATGAAGGTTTGAAGGTTTAGTGTTCTGGAAATTTTGGTTGGAGGCGGATGAATGATGAAGGTTGATTTCTGGAAAAACAATTGATGGCGGATGATGATTCCGGCGGCGATGATGAAGGTGACGGAGGGACGATCGGAGGAAGAAGGAGATGATCTGGTGATTTCCTGGTGTTTGCAGATTCCGGTGGCCGGAGTCTGTTGGCGGTGGCCGGCGGTGGGGGCTACGGCGTTTGCATGGCCGCCGGTGAGGTTGACGGAGAGACTCAGGCGAGGGTGTGGGGCGAGGACAGGTGGCGCCAAGTGTCTCAGGGAGAGAGAGAGAGTGGGACAGGTGTGGCGTGCTGGGAGTGGGTGGTGGCGCAATGATTGAGAAACGCGTGGTGGTTCTGCATGGCCAACACGTGGCGCTATTTATTGCTCTGAAGTTGCTGGAATTCTCTAGAATATTCCAGGCTGCGCTGGACTTTTGGACGAATTCTGGACCCCTTTTTTTGGACTTGCTGAGTCAACTGTGAACTGGGCCTTAACAAAAACACCTCTGGGCCCAATACGAAAAAAGAATAAAAAACTGTAAAAAAACTGCATAAAAACACAATTAAATCTAATCTAATTAATGGTTAATCCTAATAACAATCTAAAAAAAAGATTAAAGCTCATATTAATCTAATTAAACCTAAAAAGTCAATTAAACCTAATTAAACTCTAAAAAGTCAATTAAAGTCTACTTAATTCTATATTAATCTAATCAAATCTAAAACACAATTAAGATCTAATTAAACTCTAAAATTCACTAATTCTCTATTAAAATCCTATTATCATTTAATATCCATTAGGAAAAGAAAAACTATATTAATTTTCTATATTATCTAAAAAACTAATTAAACCTATTAACCCTAATTTTAAAATCTATACAAAAATTCTAAACTATTATTATCTATTAGTAATAAAAGAAAAACTATATTATCCTTTTTCTTTATTATTCTAAAAAAACTATTTAAAATCTATATTAAATTTTAAAAAGAGATTTAAGCTATTAAAAAAATTCAAAAACCTATTTAAATTCCAGAAAAATCTATAAAGCCTGTTAAAAACCCTAAAAATGCAGATGAATGCACACGACCCCCATTAAAAAAACGCACGAGACCAGATCGAATCGAACAGAGATCCCCGGGCATCAGAATATTCTCAAAATTACTGAGAAATCACCGAGGAGCGCACAATTTCCCGAAAATAAAACCCTGGTGATCTGGACTGGGTCTGCCATATCTGATAGACAAAAATCAAGCTGTAAACTCTGATATCCCCTGTTTGCACAAAAATCATCTGTCTGAGCTGCGAATATGAATTTAAATCATGAGTCAAATAGGAGAACCGGTTGGTCAAATTTTAGGGTGCAACAGCTGCCCCTATTCAAGCGACTTGGACCTGAAGGGTTTGAAAAGCGCTCAGCCTTCAAACATTCAGAGGTACGAGACGGTTGAATACAAATAAAACCCGAAAATTTGCCAACCGCGAGCATATACTGTAAACTGCTTGGGGAATGAAGTCCAGAAAACCGAGTCCAGTCATTGCGGCGCCAAACTGATTAATCATCTGATAAAGAACTCCTGATTTGAATACCCGTTGCTTGTGATACCCCATATAACAAACCCTGATGGTTGCAACAACATACCTGATTCTTTCACATTGCCTACTGATAGGCAGGAAGAGAAATATACTCACATCGCCCAAAGATGGACGGGAAGACACCCTGATTGGATACTCACCTCGTCTAATGATAGACGGAATCATCCTGATCAATGAATCAATCAATATTCTCATCGTCTAAGGGTAGACGGGATCGTCTTGATTAATGACAAATCAATGTTCACATCGTCTAAGGGTAGACGGCATCATCCTGATTGATGAACAAATCATTATTCACATCGTCTAAGGATAGACGGGATCATCATAACGCAATTCCACACCATCCCTTGAATCTCAGAATCCTTCTGTCTACGGGAATTGATGAAAAAGATCAACATCCTTGAAGGGGCCACATCGTCAGTATGGACCGACGGGAAGAAAACCACCTTTTAAAGAATCATGTCGTCGATAAGAATCAACGATCATGCAAACTGAACATTCTTCGGAGAGCCTCGCCATCAATAAGGATTGATGGTCAGAAAAGTACCTCTTGAAACGTCATCTCATCCAATAACCAGAAAGAGAACCAACCTTCAAAATCATTTTGAAACCCCTCAACAACTAAGGATAGCCGGAGAAGACTCGCTGGGGAAACACCTCATCATATGTATGATCTGGCAATAAGAAACCCGCTGGACAGTAACTCGAAACTTCACATCGTCTGCTGACAGACGGAAAGGAAAGCCACTTATTAGAGAAGCTCTGTTTTGAACCTTATTGAAAATCAACCAACACCTCACATCGTCTACTGATAGACGGGAAGAAAGCATATCCTGGGGAAACCTCTTCTTGAAACTTTACTGCGGCCCGCAACTTCACATCGTCTATGGATAGACGGAAAGAAAACCACATTCGCACTCAAAACGTCTAATGCTAGACGGAGAAATCCACTTATTGGAGGAACACATCGTCAATATGAATTGACGGGAAGAAAAGCTTGTCAACATCAGATGACTGCTTGCTTAAAGCATAATCGTTGTATGATCTGAGATACAAATAATCTGCTGAACTGTCTGAATACTGTTGCTGGATAAATGTCCCTGAACTGATCACAGAGTAATTCACGCGCCATATGAGGCTGATAGAAAACCTGACTTATGCTTCGTATGCACATGCAAATGCTTTAATCTTTCTACAGCGTAATGCTCCATTCTGGATGGAAATGCTACGCATTTTGAAAATGTCATGCAGGTATGATGCAAATATGATGCATGCAATATGTTAGCAGGCTCGAGCTGCCGGAGAAGGCCGGGTACAGAAAACCACTTCAGCAAAATAAATGCTGAAGGCGAGGCCAACTTTGCTGGGGATAACCCGGATATCACTGAATCGTCCTAGCAAAATAAATGCTGGGAGAGTGAAATCAACTCCGCTGGGGATATTAGGAACTTAACCGAACGCCTCGACGAAGTAATACCCTGCTGGGGAATGTAACTCCGCTGCTAAATAGCAGATGTGCTGAATATGATTAGACTCCTCTGGGAATAGCTTACCCATACCAATGGCAAATTTGACTTTGCTGGAGAAAATGGAGGGAGCCCTCCTGCGTACTGACGACGCTCGGATCTGGAAAATGATGCGCCAACACAGATGGGCTTCACAGTAATCGCAAACTTGGATTTGAGCGCTTAAGCTTATCTTACTGGGTCAGATATAACTGCCGCTGGGAAACATTCTTCCTGAATACACAGCCTTTTAGTGGAGAGTCAAGGGATAGTGACACAACTTCCCGCGTTCATCTCGCTCTCGAAAATCGACTGCATCTGCTCGAATAACTCTGAATGGCCTTGTAGGTACGGAAAACAACAATCCTTTCTCTTCTGATATGCCTCAGCCTACGGGGCCTCTGTGGGGATAGTCCTCGAAAGGAAATCTGCAAATCTGAGCCCTGATGGTCTGATATAACATGCCCCAGCGTTCTGAACTTCTGAGAGATACTTCACCTCACCTGCTTCTCGCATAACCTTTGCGCGCTTAAGATGGTCTGCCCCTGACTGCAGTGACCTTGCCCCTGATTATCTAATTCAGAGTAGTACCTTATGACTACGACGCATTCACCGAATCTCAACCTGATTGCCCCAGAATAACTGACTTCGAAAAGCTGACCTGACTGGGGATCACAATAAAGCTTGCCCCTGCTCTCGGAATCATTCGGGCATTCTGCCTTTTATCCTGACCATGCTTTCCATTGTAGGAAGCTTTTCTGCTGTCAAGCGCTTACTCGCAAGTAAAACAAGTTGTTATGCATAAAAGATGTATTAATGCAACACATATGACAGCTTTGACATCCAATCTGTTCACTGGGAAAAGGAAAAACAGTTTATAGCATATAATGCACAAAACATTCATCAACATCGGTACCAACATGGTAAGAGGAACCTTTTTAGGAGTCAGAATCGACGCGACCTTTACCGGAGTATGCTTTCGAAACATGCTTCAATTAGGACTTTCGGAGGTTGTAATGTGGTCAGGTTCACGGTTTTGAAGGAAAGGATAAAGGCTCAAAGTTTGCTTTAACCCACCCGTTCTCCTTGATGTTCTCCCATCCTACGTTCAGCTAATTCGACCTTAGCGCTCACCTCTCAGAGGTTGAAAGATAGGAGTGATAGTTCGAGAAACTTTTGGCTCTTGGAGTGACAGCCACTCACTCTTTGTCTTTGACACTTGTGGTCACACGACTCGTATTTTCTTCGACGCTTTTTCTTTTGATCCTTTCGTCTTTTCTTTTCATATCCCTAACTTTTGCCTGGACTGACCCCTTTCGAGTTTCTTTTGATTTTTTAAGTCCAGCGGGATGCCCTCCTTTTTGCCTAAGTCATTTGCTTTGAAGTTTTCTTGACTTATCGGGCTTTTGATTCTTCTTTTTTTTTCGTTTTTTCTTTCGAACAAGTCGTGTGACACTGGTTGCCTGACTCTTTGGGAAGGGATGTGGCTGTCCCACTCTTGATTGAACCATTGTGGTCTTTTAGGCACGACCTCTAGGGGTGTGATGGATCCTTGAACGGACGCTCGGTCAAATTAGCTAACACCTACCCTGCCCCAGGTTATGATTGAGGGTTTTTCGTTTTCAGAAAGAAACTCCTACTACAAGGCTCAAAGGGGTTGACAAGGGATTATCTTCCTTATATCTCCAGTGTTTAGGGGTTTGAAACAATGCCTGTACATCATCAGCAGGTTTATTTCAAAAGCATACAATATCGGTAGTTGCATGTCGGTCATTTTCGTCATCCTCCCCAAATTCTTCTTAACCAAGTGTTGGATATTTGCAAAACAATTAGTGAACATGAATGGATTTAATCAAAACATGCATATTTATTTCATTATCATCTATTTGAATGAAAACAACAAGTTTTACAAACAAGTTTACAAATTCAAACAGGAAAGCAACTACAAATGCAAAGAAATGACAAGCTAAAACAAAGAAAATATGCTAGCTTCTGAGAATCGGGCTTTCACATCTGCCCTGCTGCTGAACCAGCTATCTTTATTAGAGGCAACCCGATGCTGTCCTGATCTGCATTCAACGACTCAACCAAATTATAGAGCCCTTCCTCCTTCATTCAGATGATTTGGGGACCTCTCTGCCCGAAGCTGATTGCTGCACTGTCAAGCAAATCCTGCACTTTGTGCTTAAAAGCATGGCAACCTTCTATATCGTGACCCGGGGCTCCAGAATGAAACTCACAGTGCTTGCTTGCTTCATAACCAAACGGGGGAGTTCCCGTTATTGGTGCCAGAGTTCTTGTCTCTACCAGATTCAATCTCAACAATGTCTGCAACAACTCGGCATATGTTGAGGGAGGCTTCTCAAATACTCTTCTTTGTTTACCACCCTGGAATCTTCGCTGAGCCTGCTGTGCCCCCTGCTGAGGCTGCTGCTGCTGGTATCGGGTTGACCCTTGAACACCCTTTGTATCAAATGCAACATTGGTTTCTCGATCTTCAATGCACTGATTAACGCTCTCCTTATGCTTAACCATTTTCTTTCTCAGATCTGCCCCAGGAATAGGCAACAATTGTGGGCCTGGAGATTCTGACACCATGGAGTCCAGGATACGCTTCTGACACACTGCAGCTCTAGAAACATCTGTCATCTCAGCATCGATCGAGACAGGAGCAATATGCACAGCTACGCCGCCCGGCGTGAATTCGATATCGTGCGAGTCAATCAGGTCTTGAACATTGTGCTTAAAAGCGTGACAACCCTCGATGTCATGTCCGAATGCCCCGGAATGAAACTCACATTGCTTACTGGCATCGTACCCTTGAGGAAACACTCTCGTTGGTTGTGTCAACGTTCTCTTCTCAACCAGATTAAACCTCAATAAGATCTGCAAGAGCTCGGCATATATCATAGGTGGTGCCTCAAATATTCTCCTTGGCTTTCCTTCCTGGATCCTCTGTTGAGCCGGATGCATCTTCTGTTGCTGCTGCTCAGGTTCCACATGCACAGGTGGCACGAGCTTCTTCATTGCGGCTTCAAATAGCTGATCGTCTTCTTTCCTAAGCACATTCTTGACTACCTCCATGATCAAGCTCATTTGGGTCTTCAGCTGACTGTTCTCCTCTTTGAGAATCTTCTGCTCCAGACGCATCTCTTGCATGTCTCTCATCATCTGCTCCAGCTGGCTTTGGACTTCGATCAATTCAACCTGATTCTGTTCCATATCTCTGAAGGAGTTCCTGCAACAAACTGGAGAAATGGAGAAGACGATGAGGAAATAAGACGCACGGTTCTGATATACCTGTTAAATGATAATGCAGCGCAGAAAGCAAACACACATTCATAACGAGATAAAGAGAAACCCAAGCTATAAGCAAACAGACGAACATCTCCCATAAATGTACAACCAACAAAATCAGCAGGTAAGCACAAATGAGTATGAATATAACGACCCCAGCCAACAATCCTGGTGGTGGTCGACAAATACTGATGCACAAAAACTAAACGGGTTAGGCAGAGAAAACAGATGCGGCATCCGACGCGAAAACCTCTAGAAATTTCTCCCATACAACCGAACTTTCTGATTGGCAATCTTCAGAGCACACACTTCCTGTGGAGTCTTCCATGATATTAACTGACGAACCCGCACAACTGGAAGATGGAAAATCATTAATCTGAACACAACCCTGAGAAGTGATGCAAATACGGCTGGAGTCTAACAGATCTTGAACCTGACTTCTAAGCACTTTACAATCATTGGTTGAATGCCCCTGTGCCCCGACATGGTACTCACAACGGGCGCTGGCGTCAAAACCTGGAGGATAAGGTGGAATCACTGGCTTAGTCTCTTTCGGCACTATCAATCCACTTCTGACCAGATCTGGCAACAACTGACTGTACGACACTGGTAGCTGAGTAAACTGCCTTTCCGGCTTCCTAGGTCTTCGTGGAGCATGCTGACGCGATCGGCGATAGGATGATCGTTGACTTGAAGTGTCTGAAAACTGATCTTGAGATGCTAGAGATTCTGAGGCGACGTCATCTCCTTCCCACTCTTCTTGAGAACTGACAACTGACCCAATCTTATTAACTGGGATGTAAGGAATACCTCGAAACTTTCCATTCCTGAGTCCTCTCTCAACAATCTCTCCCAGCCTCATCAGGCCCACAAAGTTTGTGCAACTGAACAATTTGTCAAAATAATGGCCTTTTAGAGTACCCAAGAAGATGTCAACCAGTTCCCTTTCCGGAAGCGGTGGTCGAACACTATCAGCCAATTCTTTCCATCTTCGCAAATACGCTCTGAATGATTCATTCTCCGCTTGAGACAATTCTTGCAGATCTACGAGACTAGGAGTCAAATCCAAGTTGTAATCATACTGCTTCATGAAAGCTCTGGCTAAATCTACCCATGATCGAATCTGATTACTCTCTAGTTGCACATACCATCTCAACGATGCCCCAGTCAGGCTATACTGAAAGCAATGGATCATCAATTTGTCATTTCGTACAAACGAAGTCATCCTCCGACAGAACATCATCAAATGCAACTTCGGACAGCTATCTCCTGTGTATTTTCCAAATTCCGGCATTTTGAACTTGTACGGCAACACGAGGTCAGGGACCAAGCACATGGCTACAGCATCCAGGTTAACGGCATCTTTCGCTTCCAAGGCTTTCATTTGCTCTTCCAACACTCGGACTCTTCTACCATAGTCAAGAGCTCTTGGATCTACTAACCCGGTCATTGGAATATCTCTCCGGTAATTCATCGCAGGGAAAGCAACACATTGATTGTTAACAGGAGGATAACGTTCATTTTGGGCAAGAAACTGCTCATGCCGATCTCTGTTCTCAATAGCAGGCTGCACAACTTGGGCTGCAGTAAGATTGTTCGCTTGCGGGAAGCCTTCCATAAAATCATACTGATGGTTGGACGCCATAGTAAACCCTGCTTGGGTGTTAGGAGCCTGGAAATTGCCTTCAGACATAGCCACCAATTACCGGTAACTGATTACGCTGCTTGAGTCTGCTCAAATCTGCTTCAGCCCCTTGGTCGTCTTCAGCACTCTACTCTTGCCTCAAACAATTCCCCGAGAATTACCTTCTGGTGAAAACAAAGGCTGGATAAGTGCTCTGACCTGCTATGCAATATGATTTATGCAAACAGAAATATAAAAATGCTAACGTGCATGTGTGCATTGGAGATATTTTCCCTCCAATTCCAGTGTCAGTGGTAGCAAGACGAGATAAACCATAGAGACAATATTTGGAAAAACCCTCATATATTGATCAGAATAACAGTCTTGTCAAGAAGTTACATAACTATGCTCCATACAGCTGATATGACAAAGAGGATCCCAGCCAACATGCCTGGTGGTGATCTCAACATACAGAATACAAGAGAAATCAAATACGGGTACGGTTGCGGAAGTCCTCGACCATCTTCTTTGTCTCTGCATGATCTGGTTGATTAATCAAACCTTCTATCAGTCGATCCCTCTTCCTGACCGTCCCCTGGATGTCTCTGACAAAGTCTTCCCAAGCCTTATCATTGGCACCGCCCCCAGGTTTGGGTCTCTTGGCATCTGCTCTATGCTGGAGATCTTCCAAATTCTTCATGGCATCTGTCAACTTGCGCTCGGCTTCGTATCGGCGACAGGCTTCTTCTTCAAGCTCTTCGTTCTTCACTTTGACCTGTTCTTCTAACTGAGCAATCTGTGTCTTCAGCCCTTCTTCTCGCTCCTTGCGCTTGGTCATAGTGAGATCCCAGTGTTCTCTGAACTTGGCTAGCTTTGTGTAGGCCCTTTCCAGCTCTTGCTTCTTGGTGGCTAACACACTACTAACGGAGTCTACATCTAACTCCAGACGCTTCTTGGTTTCAGTCAATTCCAATAGCGTAGTCTTCAGATGTTTCAGAGTTTCAGCCTGTTGCTTAGAAATATATCCTGTTTCAATCTTTTCATGCCGAAGCTGGGCATTCTCCTGCTCTAAAGCCTCTTTAACCCTTGCTAGCTCTTCTTTCTCCGCCATCAGCTGCTTGTAAACCTGAATGTCCACAGTGGTAGGCTCCTCTACCGGAGGAGGATGCAATGGCTGAACTGCTGGATACGGCATAAGGAACTTCACAGCTCGCTCACGAATCCATTCTTCATATGGGCTAGGACCTCGAGTATCCCCTCTGTTACCTGAAAGCTTCCCTCTCTTGTGCAAGTTTTTCCAGGCTTTCTCAAGTTTAGTCAGCATCTCTTTCCCTATTGCCCCGGTGAGATACAGAGATTCCTGTATCTCCTCGGGCTTTGGCGCTCCTTGAGGTATGTACCCAAATTGCTTGATCAATAAGGAAGGGTTATAGTTGACACAACCTTTCCTTCCTATTAACGGAACATTCGGGAATCCTTCGCCTTTGAGTATGACTTCAGCTCCAAATACTTCTTTACTGGTCCATACCACGTTCTCAGCAGTTAATCCCATTAAGCGCTCGGGCCATCCTAGAGAATTGATAGATGTGACAAACGGGCCTGACTTAGGCATATGACTGGTGAACCACCTGCATAGGAGAGGTACACAGCAAGACACATTCCTTCCTCGCCGCTTTTCATTCTGGTAATGAGTTGAATGGTGGATATCTCCCAGCAAAGTAGGAACTGGGTTTCCCGCAGCCAAAATATAGAAGGCATCTGAATCAACAAAATCAGGAATGTTCGGGAATAACACGATGCCATACACACATACAGCAAGGATAACGTCAAAAACATCCCATTTACCCTTCTGGGCATACTCTCGAGCCTTATCCACTAAGACATCCAACGGAAACCCCCATACATCTCCTCTTCTGATCATCTTCCCAGACAGCTCAGACTCTTTCAAGCACAGGATGGCAGAAAGCTCAGCCAGCTTAGGCTCAGCGTCCGTACGATAAAAAGGCATCTGCTCACGGATCGGTATATCCAGAAGTGCAGAGTACTCCTCCAGGGTAGGAGCCAAAACGAAATCGGGAAATACAAAACACCTGAGCTCCGCGTCGTAGAACTGTAACAGAGTATAGATGCCGCTGGTCTCGTAGGCAGATGGCTGATAAACGTAGGTCAGAATCCTCCCATATCTCTTTCTGAAGTCACCCATTCCCCTCTTCTTAGCAATAGCAATCAACTCTAACAATAGACTGATATTCGGCGACGGAAACTTATAGGGCAATACTCTCTTCAGGTTTTCCATGTCTTGCTAGGAACAAACACCAGAACTGGAAGGGAAAATATGTACCTGCAATACACACACGTTAGTTGAATGCAGATGGTAATGCAATGATGCAATATGATAAATAATGCAATCTGCGAACATAGGGGCTATGCTGTAGCCTGAAGAGGAATATCTCTGTGATCAAGAACAGAAAACCAACACGGTCATCAGAATCTCATGCCACTAACTATCATCTGATACTCAAAATATCAATCCCCTGGTAGGAAAACCATCTGAACCTCTGTATCTGACGAAAAGACCATCTGATAATAGCCTCAACCTCAGATAAGAAACCCATCTGACCCAGACAACACACCTGGAGATGAATCAAGAACACCATCTGATAACTACTGAATTATGGTTTCTGACGGCCAGTTTTCCTGCAATAACCCAGTCCCTCTCACAGGTAGGATAGACCTAATCCACGGACAAAGGTACGGCATCCTATGCGGTTATCAGCGTCACAGACTTTCATGAGTGACGATACGATTCCCAGAAGGAGTGGCATCATCAAGTCATGAAGAGGCCTCACTTAGCTGACTTCCAATTGATCGGTCCCCAGAGTCGACAATCCTCACGTCTGGACTCCCCTCAGATCCTCAGGACCGGAAAGGAGCACCTCTGCAAGAATCTCGTCTGAGCGTAGATTTTCGTAGGGAACTGTGCCTGCTCAGCAGACAGGTTCGTCTACTACTTCTCCACAACTATATCTAGGTGTGTACTCAAGCCCAGGTCCGGCTTCTCACTCACAGTAACCTCCCTTTGCCCACAGCAATAATCGTGATAATATACTGCTAGAAAATAAATGCGGAAAGGTAAAGGTACAGAAAAGTAAAGTGCAGAAAAGTAAAACACAATATGTACAACACCCAACAAATAAACACCCAAGCGCTAGGATTGACTCGCGTAGGGGATGGGAAACGGTCCCAGCATAAGGGATGGGAAAAGTCCCTAGATGCTATAATTCCCCAGCAGAGTCGCCAGCTGTCGCTACTGCGAAAATCGGCGCCGGCTTGACAGGAGAGTCGCCACCGTGCGTTATTTATCCCTCAGAGCGGGAAAGGAAACGCTCGAAGTAAACCTCGCAAAGACGGGAAAAGGTATGGTCATCGCAACCAAAACCTGGATTCGGGAGTCGGTTACGCAAGGGGAAGGTATTAGCACCCCTCACGTCCATCGTACTCGATGGGATCCACGCTTGGTGTTTATAGGTAAAAGGGTGTGTTATCTATCTACGCTAATGGCTGGTCTGAAAAGAAAATAAAAGGACAGGACTCGACAGAACATACGGTGTTCTGGGCCTACGTATTCCCTCGTGCAATGGGAAAGTCAGAGTCAACGTAGTTCGACTTCCTACGTCTAAACGGGGGAAAGGTTGCTCGCCAAGACATCGCGTCCTGTGCCTACGTACTTTCATCGGGAATGAAAGATCAGAGCAAACGTAGTTCGGCTAACTACGGGTAAACAGGGGCTCTCACACAGCAGTGAGAAAACAAACTGGTCTCTAAGGCTCGGGAACCTACAAATACGATCTGGTCTCAAATGCACTAGGGCAAGAGAAAGGGATAACAATTAGTCGTTAGCGGGAAAGTCTCGATCGCACAGCCGCGAGAGAACAAAGGTTAGTCGTTAGTGTGCTCGCTAGGATATCGCATCCTATGCCTACATATCTTCGTCTGGAACGAAGAATCAGAGCAGCTGTAGTTCAGCTAACTACGGATCAAGCTACTCAAAAGCTCCTACAGAAAGGAAAGGGAAACCCTAGAACTATATCTGAGAAACAAGGGAATCTACCTACTGCTATCACACCTGGTTGACCATCCTAATGTCTATCATAACAACTCCGCAGCGGAGAAGTCAGAGCTCCTAAGGGATCATGGCAATAGGACTGGACTACAAACAAGAAACTGCAATGTAAAGGAATACTGAAAATATGCATGAATGCAACAACTAGACAAACAAGGCACAGAGGCCGCAAACCACAGAGGCAAGGGAGCTCAGCTCTACCAAATACCAACAAGCAAAGCCACGCAATAACAAACAAGCAGAAGGAGGACCACCTCAACTTCTCATGCACACAAAGTCTACTTCTAATATGCACCTATTCAGAACTATCCAGATGAACACCTAAGTCTAATGCAACATAACATCACACAAGTCAAACAACACAAAGAGACTAACCCTAAGCAGGGCCTCTAACAAACCTGAAACAACTCTTAATCTATCTCTAAACAGAACTTTATCCAACACCCTAAGCAAGGATCTAAGCAACAACCTAATCAAAACCTAAGCAGGGATCTAAACAAACTCCTAGGCAAGAGGAATCAATCCCATTCTCCAAGCTTCAGAACAAGCTTACCAGAGAAAAGGGAGCTAAGCAGACAAGCTCATAGTGCTTTCCTCAGGAAAGTACCAGGAGGTTACTACTCAGGAGTCATATCCTATGCGGCTCGACAACTGTGATCAGTTTATATTCCTCCTCAGGAGAAATTAAACTCACATGAAGGCTCCAGCATCACGGGATACTTAAGAAATACCTATATGCACTAGGGGAACTAAGTGAGCAGGCTCACAGGACCTTCCTCAGGAAAGTACTAGGAGGCTGACACTTAGGAATCGTATCCTACGTGGCTCAACGACTGTGATCAGTTTATATTCCTCCTCAGGAGGAATTAAACTCACAAGTCGGCTCCAACATCACTGGATACTTAAGAAGTCCTAGACAAACTACTGGAACTAAGTGAATAGACCCATAGGACCTTCCTCAGGAAAGTACTAGGGGACTTCCACTTAGGAATCGTATCCCATGTGGCTCAACAACAGGTGATCAGTTTATATTCCTCCTCAGGAGAAATTAAACTCACAAGTCGGCTCCGACATCATTGGATACTTACGAAAGAGGTGAGAAGAAAGAATGCAAGTCATTTATAGTGCCTTCCCCAGGAAAGTACCATAAACTCCCTTCAAACCTCAGGATCTCGAACCTCACAAACAGACAACAAGCTCCTAGACTAAGCCTCAATCCAATGCATCTCTGCAAGCTCCAACAGGACTTCAATCAGCTCCCACCTTGAGAAGAAACCCACAGGTCAACAAACCACAGGAGACTATCTCTGAAGTTCAACCACAGTTGAACTTCAAAGTCAGAAGTCATCAAGACTTCTCCTGTCTTCAGGCTCAGACAAAACACCAGAATATCCTATGAAAATCTATCAAAAACCTAATGGGAGACCTACATGGCTCTAGGATAACATACTGAAAAAATCAGAACAAAATTCAACACCAGATGAAAGAATTAAAATCAGCAACACAGACATATCCACAGACCAATTTATTCAACATCAATAACAGTGAAAAAATGCAATTAAAATAAAAATGCATGATTGAGCTAATGTTTTTGTATTATAAAATTCTACACTGAATTACGAGTCTACAGAAAAAAGAACGGAATTATTTGACTAAATCTACCATTTTTCATGAATTTTCTAATGATATGCATGCATTAAAAATATAAAAAAAGAATTCAATTAATGGAAAATATGCACAAAAATAGGAAATAAAAATAAAATGACTTTTTTATTTTCATTTAATTTTCTTAACAATTTCATGAAATGGATGAAAAAAGAATTATTGAAAAAAAACCATTATTTACATTTATTATGATTTGCTAATATGAAAATATAAAAGGAAAAATAAAAGAAATAACATGGGAGGTTTAAACAGCAAGAGATTTATGAGGGATTCTACATTGGGCCCTGATTGGGGGGTGCCAATAGCAGTTGGGCGCAGGGCCCAGGACTTATCAAAACAATCAGAAAAAAAACCTATAGGGGGGTGCAGCGCTAGCAAATTCCAGTTGATATTATTACTGGGCTTCAACGAGGGGGTGCAGGAAGTAAATCTGGGCATAGGGCCCAATCTAATCACTCAGTCTCTCACGCACGCTGGGGGGGGGAATTGAACAATTTGGGGTGTGCGTTAGCAAGAACACGCTTGGGCCTAAGCCCAGCATCCTAAACCCTAATCCAATCCGAACCCTAACAAACAAAACTCAATCACTTCCATCCTTCTGGCACTGTTCACACTCCTAATGCCACAAACCCTAGCCGTTCACTCGTCCTCTCCCTCTATTCACTCTCTCTGAAATTCATCTATTCACACATCAATTATTCCCAGAAGAAAAAAGAAACCTCAACGAACTTCACCTCTCTCACGATGAAACAACCCTAACTCACAATCACCTACCTAACCTGGACCTAACAAGCTGACATGCAAACCTTAAACGAAGCTCATGATCTAAACCAGTAATGGAGGCTAGGAAGAAAACTAACCTGAGACGATGAAGTTGATGCGATGCAGTCCTTGAAACTTCTTGAAGGTGCGACGATCTCTCTGGGAAAAAGACTGAGGGAGATGCAAATCTAAGAGACGCTTTGATCTGTGATGCACGGTGGAGGAACTTTGGAGAAGGCGAGAGCGCGGAAGGAATGTTGGACGCGAGCGTTGAGAATCTTGAAGATTTCCTGGAATTGGCTGATGAAGATCTGGATATTGATGAGGGCGTTCTGGAGAAACTGGATGAAGATTGATGTGAGAAGATGAAGTTGTTGATTTCTGGAAAAATTTGCTTGAAGGTGGATGGAGATCTGAGGATGATTCTGAAAAGATCTTGAAGATTGAATGCAAATAACGTTTTCTGGAGATATGGCTTGAAGATGAACGAACGTTGGAGTGGATTCTGGAAAAATTGATGGAGGAGGATGAACGTGTGAGTGTTCTGGAAAAATTGTTGTATGAAGGTTTGAAGGTTTAGTGTTCTGGAAATTTTGGTTGGAGGCGGATGAATGATGAAGGTTGATTTCTGGAAAAACAATTGATGGCGGATGATGATTCCGGCGGCGATGATGAAGGTGACGGAGGGACGATCGGAGGAAGAAGGAGATGATCTGGTGATTTCCTGGTGTTTGCAGATTCCGGTGGCCGGAGTCTGTTGGCGGTGGCCGGCGGTGGGGGCTACGGCGTTTGCATGGCCGCCGGTGAGGTTGACGGAGAGACTCAGGCGAGGGTGTGGGGCGAGGACAGGTGGCGCCAAGTGTCTCAGGGAGAGAGAGAGAGTGGGACAGGTGTGGCGTGCTGGGAGTGGGTGGTGGCGCAATGATTGAGAAACGCGTGGTGGTTCTGCATGGCCAACACGTGGCGCTATTTATTGCTCTGAAGTTGCTGGAATTCTCTAGAATATTCCAGGCTGCGCTGGACTTTTGGACGAATTCTGGACCCCTTTTTTTGGACTTGCTGAGTCAACTGTGAACTGGGCCTTAACAAAAACACCTCTGGGCCCAATACGAAAAAAGAATAAAAAACTGTAAAAAAACTGCATAAAAACACAATTAAATCTAATCTAATTAATGGTTAATCCTAATAACAATCTAAAAAAAAGATTAAAGCTCATATTAATCTAATTAAACCTAAAAAGTCAATTAAACCTAATTAAACTCTAAAAAGTCAATTAAAGTCTACTTAATTCTATATTAATCTAATCAAATCTAAAACACAATTAAGATCTAATTAAACTCTAAAATTCACTAATTCTCTATTAAAATCCTATTATCATTTAATATCCATTAGGAAAAGAAAAACTATATTAATTTTCTATATTATCTAAAAAACTAATTAAACCTATTAACCCTAATTTTAAAATCTATACAAAAATTCTAAACTATTATTATCTATTAGTAATAAAAGAAAAACTATATTATCCTTTTTCTTTATTATTCTAAAAAAACTATTTAAAATCTATATTAAATTTTAAAAAGAGATTTAAGCTATTAAAAAAATTCAAAAACCTATTTAAATTCCAGAAAAATCTATAAAGCCTGTTAAAAACCCTAAAAATGCAGATGAATGCACACGACCCCCATTAAAAAAACGCACGAGACCAGATCGAATCGAACAGAGATCCCCGGGCATCAGAATATTCTCAAAATTATTGAGAAATCACCGAGGAGCGCACAATTTCCCGAAAATAAAACCCTGGTGATCTGGACTGGGTCTGCCATATCTGATAGACAAAAATCAAGCTGTAAACTCTGATATCCCCTGTTTGCACAAAAATCATCTGTCTGAGCTGCGAATATGAATTTAAATCATGAGTCAAATAGGAGAACCGGTTGGTCAAATTTTAGGGTGCAACAACCAGGAAGAGCAAGTTGATACTTGTAAGGAGGAGAGGGCTGAAGCCTGAAGGTCCAGAAGAACAAGTTGACACTTGTGAAGAAGATCAAATTGAAATTGAGTGAAGAGCTGAGGCTGGAAGAAGAAAGAATAAGTTGATACTTATGTTGATGCATTGAGAGCCTGCAGGAGCCAAGTTGATACTTGATATTAGGAGTGAAGCCTGAAGGTGGGGTTTACTGTCGAGCTGTGGCCTGAAGAAGAGGGATAAGTTGATGCTTATGTTTGATAGTTTAAAAGCTTGAAGAAGCAAGTTGACACTTGCTATTGAGGATGGTAGCCTTGAAAGGGGGTTGAGGACTGAGGACTGAACTGATGTCAGATAGCTTTGCTGAGAAGCTGTGGAAGTTGTTGATCTGCTTTCTTTCCTGTCTATTTTCTTTCTGTGAACTGTAGTGATGTGACTTGTTTGATTTACTTGATGCATTAGAATAAGTCCATATCTAGACTGATGAAAGCTAGGAGCATGATTGCACTAGAGGTTGAGTTGCTCCCTCTGCTTGTATTGTTACTGTATGGCTTTGCTTGCTGGTATTCGGTAGAGCCCTGCTCCCTTGCCTATGTGGTTTGTGTTTGCTTGATAACATGTTATTTCTTCTGTATGATTACTGTTATTCATATCTGTCTTGAGGTTGAGATGAGCTTGTGGAGGCTGATGTCCCACACACATTTCCTCCCTCACTTGCATTGCATGCATTTTACAGTTGTTTACTGTTTACTGTTCAAGCTGATGCTTTATCTGTTTCTGTTTATCATTGACATGATCCCCTAGGAATCTCACTTCCTTTGATAAGGAAGTGATGATTAGAACTTTAGGTTGAAACCTATGCATGATAACTTCTAGGAGTTCCCTGTTTCAAACTTCGACCATAGGATGAATCCTTGGCATGACAATATTAGGACTTGATAGTCTCCCCTTAGTTGAACCTGTTCTCTCTCCTCATCTCAAAACAAATTAAACTACAGTAATAAAGGTTAACTGATGTCGTACATTACAAGCCTTAAGCTATCTGAGAAAGGGTTGTCGGAGAGTTTCTTTTCGACAGCTTGGATGTTTAGTATGGCACCCTTTGGGTGACATACGACGCATTCACTCTCAGGTCATAGTCTCTAGTGCGGTATCGGTTGCAAACATCCATAAAAAACAGTTCTTTCATAAAAGACAGAAAACAAACTTCAAACCTTTTTGCCCCGTGGGCCCATAATTCAAAGGAAGCTTTTCTGAAGAAAAGATAACGCCTAAGTCTCCAAGGGTCGAGCTGCGTACATCCAACTGCTGGAACTATTTGTTAACCCTACTCGATAAAATAGATGAATCTGAATCCCCGTAATCCGTATTATCCCGAACTACGTAAGCTCTGATCTCTCATACCTGTTGAGAGTACGTAGGCACAATACTGACGTATTGGCGAGCCACCTTCCCTCGTACCCCATAGTTAGCCGAACTACGTTGACTCTGATTTCTCATTCTCTGATGAGAATACGTAGGCCCAAAGCGCGACGCTTTGCCGAGTCTTTTTCTTTTCTTTTTCAGACCAGCCTTGATAGGTAGATATATAAAACCAACCCGTCCAATAAATACAACAAGCGTGGATCCCATCGAGTACGATGGACGTGAGGGGTGCTAATACCTTCCCCTTGTGTAACCGACTCCCGAACCCAGACAACGGTTGCGATGACCTTGTCTTATACCTTTTCGTCAGGTTTTCCCAATCGTTTCCTTTCCCGTTCTGAGGGATAAATAATGAAAGGTGGTGACTCTTCTGTTTTGCCGGCACCTTATTTTCGCTTAAGCGACAGTCTGTAACTGTTCTTCAAGTCTATCCTCTTCAGGGAATGAAAGGTGTTCCATCTTCAAGCTTCAATCTTCATGGTAGACTCCACCTTCAGGCTTTCATCCTCAATAGCAAGTATCAACTTGCTTCTTCAAGCTTTCAATGCATCAAACACAAGTATCAACTTGTTCTTCATCTTTTTCAAGCTTCAGCTGTTTCTTTAATCTCAATTTGATCTTCTTCACACAAGTATCAACTTGTTCTTCTTGATCTTCAAGCTTCAGCTCTCTCTTCAATCTCAATTTGATCTTCTTCACACAAGTATCAACTTGTTCTTTTTGATCTTCAAGCTTCAACTCTCTCTTCAATCTCAATTTGATTTTTTTCACATAGGTATCAACTTGTTCTTCTAGATCTTCAAGCTTCAGATCTCTCTTCAATCTCAATTTGATCTTCTTCACACAAGTATCAACTTGTTCTTCTTGATCTTCAAGCTTCAGCTCTCTCTTCAATCTCAATTTGATCTTTTTCACACAGGTATCATCTTGTTCTTCTGGATCTTCAAGCTTCAGCTTCAATGGCAGTCTTCAAACAAAGGGGAAGTGCAACCTCTAGCATCTTCAATCTTCTAACAAGGAACTTCATCCTATAGCAAGGGAGAAATATTCATCTAACACGAGCAAGGTGGGATAGGGAGAAGCAAGGTGAAGACCAAAGGTCACCACTAAGCACTCCACCATCAAAGAAAGGAACCCTCAAAGGTTCTACCAACTTATGAAGAGCCACACATCCTACCAAAGGAGGGATGAGGCCTTCACAAGGGGACCTTACATCATAGGGAGGAATGGAAGTGATCAACACCTTCCATGTTTCATGAAGGAAGAAAACCTATTCTAAGAGATCTCCCTAAAAACCCTAATCCTTAACCCTAAACAAACTACACCAAAGGGAGAGCAATCTTCAAGTCCAAGCTCCACCATGCATTCCACAGCAGCCCACACAAGTCTTCATCATCATCCAAAAGCAAGAGATGCAAAACCCTATTCTAAGGGAACTAATGAAGTCATTCTAGTTGAGTTAGCAAGTTAGGATCACCTAAAACCTAGTATTAAAGTTAATGCTAACTAAAATACTAAAATCAATTATAAAATCCTACAAAAATAACTATGGGAACCTATGTCAATCATGACTCTACCACGTTAATTCCAGAGATCAAATCCTCAAATAAGACCTAGAAATAAACTCTAAACTACAAGGTACTACACTTAAACCCTAAAAGGGAGCACCTAAGGTTTTAACCTAAAACCAGAACCTAATTTCATCACAAAAATGTGAGAAAAATACTATGAGAGCATACGTGTCTAAACTAACCACAAACCAAAAATCAAGCAAGAACTCCATACCAAATGCTCAAACAAAATTCACCAAACAGATGAATCAATTAATACAATTTTATTACCAAATAAAATGGGAAAAAATCAAATAAAATGAAAATAAATGGTAATCCTAATATTTTTGTTTCTAAAATTCCTAAATTCATTCATGAATCAGGGGAAAAAAACTCAGAATTAATTGACCAATTTTTCTATTTTTAATGGATTAAAATCAAACCAACCAAAAATGAAGAAAATAAAAGAAATTAATAAAACCAGCGTGGCAAATAGCAATGAACTTCAGTTCATATCCTGGGTTGGGCCAAAAAGGGGGCATGAATATCAATTCAACCTTAGGCCCATGCGCCTGAATTCACTCAGGGTTCTCTTCCGAAATTGAAATGAAGGAAAACAAATGAATTTGCCAGGGTTCGAACTCGTCCCTTCTCTCTGAATTAATCACTAATCCAAAACGGGGCGTTTTGAGGGGGATTATGTGGCAAGCTCCTGAACACACGATGGTGAGACTGGTCAATGCATCCAAACGCCCTCATGTTGCCATCACATTAATGAAAATGGTGCGTTTTTCTTCAGTCAAAGTCAGCAATTGAAACTCAATCGTGGCCGTGGATGATGAGTACTAAGTCCAGTCTTCAGCAGGATCCAATGGCTCAGGTGCATCTTCTCCATTTGAACTTCAGTTTGGGGGGGGGGGGAACCAGACGGTGGCCTGAGCAGTGGCGCCACCGTCTTCTCCGGTGAGGTCCTTCACGCAGGTCAGCCAAAGTCAAAAAACCATACATCATTCTACTCAGATTTCAATGCTGATCACGAATCTAACCTTAGAATCATCTAACTCCCTATGGATTTTCAAACCCAATAGCTCTTTCAAAATATACCTCAATCTTGAATCTCATCAGAACTTCAATTAAATGCACAGAAGTAATCCTCATCTCATGGTGATCATCTTACACTATCCAATCTTGATTATCAGTCCAAGAATCTCTAGAATTCAGCCTCAACAGAAAATGATCACACTCCTACTTTGTCTCTAATTCACCAATTTCTGATCCTAAATCCAACTACACATTGCAAGGATCCTAACCACCTATTGATTTCTATCTATCTCCTCCTAAATTATGCACAAGGATGAAAGTTACCAACCTGAGTTCAGAGGTGTAACAGAAGCACTTCTTGCTCAATTCAACCTTCAAGATGATGCAGATTCACTCTAAATCACCTTCTGAAGCTAATTGTAACGCCCCGTTTTATTTAATATTATATTAATATTTTCGAGTTACCGTTTGACGTTTATTTTGCGACGAGAATATTTATACTAACCGATATATCTGTTAATATATTTGGCGACGTATTATTCGAACCGATAATTATTTTATTCGGTCCGATAATTATTTTGAGGGACCGATAATTATTTTATTCGGTCCGATAATTATTTTGAGGGACCGGTAATTATTTTATTCGGTCCGGTATTTGTTTTGAGGGACCGGTAATTATTTTATTCGGTCCGGTATTTGTTTTGAGTGACCGGTAATTATTTTGTTCGGTCCGGTTTTCATTCCGTTCGGTTCGGTAAAATATTATTCGGACTGATACTTAATTATTTGGAGTTATTTTAATTATTTAGGTTAATAATATTATTTAGTGTTATGAGTAGTATATTTTAAGAGGGGCTAGTTGGTAATTTGAATTATGTCTTGCTACTAAACAAAACCAAATACACCTTGTTTTATGTCATAACTCACAAAACACACTTAGAGGCATTAGAGAGAGCTAGAGGGTCTTGGAGAAGAGAAGAAGAACAAGAACACAGAGCTTGGGTTTTGGGTTGGTTGAATCATCAAGAATCATTTCAAGTATATAAGGTAAGGGGTTTGATTTTCCAATGCTTATAGTTAGAGTTTGATTTGGTATATTTTGATTTGGGATAAAATTGATTTTTAGGGTTTATGAGTTGTGTTGAGTGAATTTGATAGAGGTTAGAGGAATTGATTTAGGTGTTATTGTTGTTGTTAGATTGTTATTGAATTAATTAAGAAGAATTAAATTAGAAAAGAAAAACTAATTATATTAAACAAATAAATATATATATATATATATATATATATATATATATATATATATATATATATATATATATATATATATATATATATATATATATATATATATATATATATATATATATATATATATATATATATATATATATATATATATATATATATATATATATATATATATATATATATATATATATATATATATATATATATATATATATATATATATATATATATATATATATATATATATATATATATATATATATATATATATATATATATATATATATATATATATATATATATATATATATATATATATATATATATATATATATATATATATATATATATATATATATATATATATATATATATATATATATATATATATCAGTAAGTAAAACTTATGCAGAAACATAGTTTCTGCTAAGTTCTATTTCTATTATTTATTATATTAAATAATTATATTAATTAAATATAAATATGACATAAGCTAGCCAATTTAATTTGGAATTCGATTATGTTCTGATTTTTCGATTTCGGCAATTTCGGCGACGGAGCTAGTTACTCCGAATTGGACGAAAATTGACGTGCTAGCTAACTTTGACGTGTAGAACGTCGTGGTGAGGTTAGTTTTTAGAGATTACGAGTTTTTAACGGAGTGACCCGAAATAGGCCAATTTACGGTTAATTCTAAACGGGTTGCGTTTTAGTCGGTTTAAGTCGCGTATGGACAATCCGATTGCAACATTGATAATTATGATTAATGCCGATTATTATAAATGACTTTTGCGACGATTATTGATGTTTGATTATTTTTCCATGTTTGGAATGAAGTGAATTATTTGGTAATGATGTGGTGTGATTAAACATGATGTTTGCGACGGTTTATTTATAATGAATACTTGATGATATGCGATGCGATGATATGTTATCTTGGTGTGGATAAGTATGGCGACGTGGGCTTTATGGCAATCTTGATGCGCGATGATGATATTTTTGGTGTGTCGTGTTTGTGATGTCGTGTTGTCAAGTCACATACATTGCATTGGCGACGAGGGCTTTTATGCCAAAGCGACAATGGGCTTTATGCCAAATTTCCCTAATTATGGACAAAGCGACGGGTACCACATGCATAACATAGTCATGTCTCATGGAGTCGGTTATGTTTATTTTTGAGTGTTTTGGCATTGAGTTTTATTTGATGACTTATGATGAATTGTGATGTTGTATGATACTTTGTTTTGTGATCATTTTTATGTTAAACATAAAGTGATTATGATGTGATAAATTCATGAGGATTATGCGATGAATATAACATGACGGTAAAGCGACGATATGAATTTATGGCGATGGAGTTTATATCTTGTTTTGATATGATTATGGCGAGTATGTGACGAAATTAAAGTGTTGATTCTATACACTAAATGATGATTTAAAGTGTGTGAGATTTGGATATGTGTTAATATATTCTTATTAATCCTATATCATTTATGATTCCAAACTATTCATATATTTCATCATGCCTTTAATTATATGTTTTGGAGTATCTCACCCTTTACTTGTCTCGCCGTTGCCTTTATATTGGTAACGTGCAGGTGATCCGCGAGGATGATGTGGATTAGCTCGAGTCTCTTTATTTTGAGTCGCTCTGCTCTGATAGTAGTAACACTCGGGATTTGGGCGACGTTATTATTTTGGATATGATAGTTTATGTATACTATTTTATGACTTTATGAATTTATGTATTGATGATAACTTGTTGATGCGTATATTTTGTGAATACATCCGCTGTGCTGTGAATATTCATATGGTTATATGATGTTAATGATATGAATCGGTATATCCGACTTTTTATTTTTGTGATGTGCATTATAATGCAAAGTGATGAAAATGAATATGTGATACCTCAATTTATGTTTGGATGAAATTTTGAAACTCTGATTTTATTATTTATTGTAAGGGGTTGAATTGGGGTGTTACATTAGTATAGTTAGAGTTTGATTTGGTATATTTTTATTTGGGATAAAATTGATTTTTAGGGTTTATGAGTTGTGTTGAGTGAATTTGATAGAGGTTAGAGGAATTGATTTAGGTGTTATTGTTGTTGTTAGATTGTTATTGAATTAATTAAGAAGAATTAAATTAGAAAAGAAAAACGAATTATATTAAACTTATATATATATATATATATATATATATATATATATATATATATATATATATATATATATATATATATATATATATATATATATATATATATATATATATATATATATATATATATATATATATATATATATATATATATATATATATATATATATATATATATATATATATATATATATATATATATATATATATATATATATATATATATATATATATATATATATATATATATATATATATATATATATATATATATATATATATATATATATCACAGTAAGTAAAACTTATGCAGAAACATAGTTTCTGCTAAATTCTATTTCTATTATTTATTATATTAAATAATTATATTAATTAAATATAAATATGATATAAGCTAGCCAATTTAATTTGGAATCCGATTATGTTCTGATTTTTCGATTTCGGCAATTTCGGCGACGGAGCTAGTTACTCCGAATTGGACGAAAATTGACGTGCTAGCTAACTTTGACGTGTAGAACGTCGTGGTGAGGTTAGTTTTTAGAGATTACGAGTTTTTAACGGAGTGACCCGAAATAGGCCAATTTACGGTTAATTCTAAACGGGTTGCGTTTTAGTCGGTTTAAGTCGTGTATGGACAATCCGATTGCAACATTGATAATTATGATTAATGCCGATTATTATGAATGACTTTTGCGACGATTATTGATGTTTGATTATTTTTCCATGTTTGGAATGAAGTGAATTATTTGGTAATGATGTGGTGTGATTAAACATGATGTTTGCGACGGTTTATTTATAATGAATACTTGATGATATGCGATGTGATGATATGTTATCTTGGTGTGGATAAGTATGGCGACGTGGGCTTTATGCCAATCTTGATGCGCGATGATGATGTTTTTGTTGTGTCGTGTTTGTGATGTCGTGTTGTCAAGTCACATACATTGCATTGGCGACGAGGGCTTTTATGCCAAAGCGACGATGGGCTTTATGCCAAATTTCCCTAATTATGGACAAAGCGAAGGGTACCACATGCATAACATAGTCATGTCTCATGGAGTCGGTTATGTTTATTTTTGAGTCTTTTGGCATTGAGTTTTATTTGATGACTTATGATGAATTGTGATGTTGTATGATACTTTGTTTTGTGATCATTTTTATGTTAAACATAAAGTGATTATGATGTGATAAATTCATGAGGATTATGCGATGAATATAACATGACGGTAAAGCGACGATATGAATTTATGGCGATGGAGTTTATATCTTGTTTTGATATGATTATGGCGAGTATGTGACGAAATTAAAGTGTTGATTCTATACACTAAATGATAATTTAAAGTGTGTGAGATTTGGATATGTGTTAATATATTCTTATTAATCCTATATCATTTATGATTCCAAACTATTCATATATTTCATCATGCCTTTAATTATATGTTTTGGAGTATCTCACCCTTTACTTGTCTCGCCGTTGCCTTTATATTGGTAACGTGCAGGTGATCCGCGAGGATGATGTGGATTAGCTCGAGTCTCTTTATTTTGAGTCGCTCTGCTCTGATAGTAGTAACACTCGGGATTTGGGCGACGTTATTATTTTGGATATGATAGTTTATGTATACTATTTTATGACTTTATGAATTTATGTATTGATGATAACTTGTTGATGCGTATATTTTGTGAATACATCCGCTGTGCTGTGAATATTCATATGGTTATATGATGTTAATGATATGAATCGGTATATCCGACTTTTTATTTTTGTGATGTGCATTATAATGCAAAGTGATGAAAATGAATATGTGATACCTCAATTTATGTTTGGATGAAATTTTGAAACTCTGATTTTATTATTTATTGTAAGGGGTTGAATTTGGGTGTTACATTAGTGGTATCAGAACAGGTCGGTCTGTCCGACCAAGTTGTTGAGTCTTTAGTTGTTTAACAATCAAGTATTGTTATTTGTTGATTCTAATCCTTGTTTATGTGGTGAGCAGAAGTGTGATGGCCGGGAGAAATGCTGGAAGAAACGATGAGGCACTTGCTGCAGCTATGCATGCAATGGCTCAGGCGTACCCGAATCCGCCGAACGCTGACGAGAATATAGGGTCTCGTAGTTTGGAAACCTTTCAGAGGGAGAACCCTCCTACTTTTGAAGGAAAGTATGATCCCGAAGGAGCACTGGCGTGGCTGAAAGAGATAGAGAGGATATTCAGGGTGATGGATTGTACCCTTGCTCAGAAAATCCGCTATGGTACACATAAGTTGACATTGGAAGCTGACGACTGGTGGGTCGAGACCCGTCAGAGGCTAGAGCTTGCTGGAGAAGAGATCTCGTGGGAGGTATTCCAAAGGGAATTCTTGAGAAAGTATTACCCGGAGGATGTAAGAGGAAAAAAGGAGATTGAATTCCTTGAGCTAAAGCAAGGAAACCTGTCGATCACTGACTATGCAGCGAAGTTCACCAAGCTGGCTAAGTTCTATCCGCATTATGATGGATCCAATGCTGAGTTCTCTAAATGCATTAAGTTTGAAAATGGCTTACGTCCTGAGATTAAGAAAGCAGTGGGTTATCAAAATATTCGCGTCTTTGCGGATTTGATTGATAGTTGTAGGATATTTGAAGAGGATAGTAATGCCCATTATAAGATCATGTCTGAAAAGAGAAACAAATGTCAACAAAATCGTGGGAAGCCGTATGATTCCCCGGTTGGAAAAGGGAAGCAAAAAGTAGTCCAAGGGAGAAGGACTAGTGGGGGAGATGCCCCTGCTGGTATTGTTTGTTACAAATGTGGGAAGGCAGGACATAAAAGTAATGTTTGTAGAAGTGATGCGAGGGTTAAGGAGAATGAAGTGAGATGTTTCCGATGTGGAGAAGTGGGGCATATAACCCGTGATTGCAAGCATAAGGATGTGGTTTGTTTTAATTGCGGCGAGGGGGGTCACATTAGTTCTCAATGTAAGAAGCCTAAGAGGACTCATGATTTGGGAAAAGTGTTTGCTTTGTCGGGAGCTCCGAAGGCAAACGAGGATGGACTTGTTCGAGGTACTAGTTTCATTAATAGCATTCCTCTTATTACTATTATTGATACTGGTGCTACTCATAGTTTTATTGCTGCTGATTGTGTTAAGAGATTGGGTCTTACTTTATCCTCCTTGAATAGAGATATGATTGTAGAGGTTCCAGCTAAGGGAACGGTTACTACCTCCTTTGTGTGTTCAGATTGTCCTTTATCAATCTTTGATCGAGATTTCCTTGTGAATCTTATTTGGTTGCCGCTTGTCGGAATGGATGTGGTCTTAGGTATGGACTGGTTGAAATCTAATTATGTTCATATCAATTGCTATAACAACTCGGTGATGTTTTCTTCCTTAGAAGAAGAAGAACGAGCCACTTTGGTAACAACGAAGCAGTTGAACGAGTTTATGAAGGAAGAGGCGTTAATGTTTTTGTTGATGGAGACTCTGTCTGTTGAGAGTCAGGCTGTGATTGTAAACTTTCCGGTGGTATGCGACTTTCCCGAAGTATTCCCTGATGAGATTCCTAGTGCACCGCCAGAAAGAGAAGTTGAATTTTCTGTGGACCTTGTCCCTGGTACCAGACCTATCTCTATGGCACCATATAGGATGTCTGCATCTGAGTTATCATAATTGAAGAGCCAATTAGAAGATTTGCTCGAGAAGAAGTTTGTTAGGCCAAGTGTGTCACCGTGGGGAGCTCCTGTGTTATTGGTGAAGAAGAAGGATGGTAGCATGAGACTTTGCATCGACTACCGTCAGTTGAACAAAGTAACGATCAAGAATAGATATCCGCTTCCAAGAATTGATGATTTGATGGACCGATTGGTTGGCGCTCGCATGTTTAGTAAGATTGATTTGAGATCGGGTTACCATCAAATAAGGGTAAAAGAAGAAGATGTTCAGAAAACTGCTTTCAGGACGAGGTATGGACATTACGAGTATTTGGTGATGCCTTTCGGTGTCACTAACACACCGGGAGTATTCATGGAATACATGAATCGTATTTTCCATCCTTACTTGGATCGTTTTGTGGTGGTTTTTATTGATGACATTCTGATTTTTTCTAAATCGGAAGAAGAACATGCGGAGCATTTGCGCATTGTGTTAGAAGTTCTGAAAGAGAAGAAGCTTTATGCTAAGTTGTCAAAGTGCGAGTTCTGGTTAAGTGAAGTTAGCTTTTTGGGCCATGTCATTTCTGGTAATGGCATTGCGGTGGATCCTTCAAAAGTTGATGCGGTGTTGAGATGGGAAACTCCTAAGTCGGTTACCGAGATTAGAAGTTTCTTAGGCTTGGCTGGCTATTATAGAAGATTCATTGAAGGATTTTCAAAGTTGACACTTCCTTTGACAAAGTTGACTTGCAAAGGAGCTGCATTTGTGTGGGATGTCAAGTGTGAAGAAAGTTTCATGGAATTGAAGAAAAGGTTGACGACGGCTCCGATCTTGATTTTACCTAATCTGGAGAAACCGTTTGTTGTTTATTGTGATGCTTCTAAGATGGGTTTAGGTGGTGTGCTCATGCAGAATGGAAAGGTGGTTGCTTATGCTTCTAGGCAATTGAAGGTTCATGAGAAGAATTATCTTACTCACGATTTGGAACTTGCGGCAGTTGTTTTTGTGCTTAAGATTTGGAGGCATTATCTTTATGGTTCTAGATTTGAAGTATTTAGTGACCATAAAAGTTTGAAGTACTTGTTCGAGCAGAAAGAGCTTAATATGAGACAAAGGCGGTGGCTTGAATTGTTGAAAGATTATGACTTTGGATTGAATTACCATCCTGGTAAAGCGAATGTGGTGGTCGATGCCTTAAGTCGCAAGACTTTGCATATGTCACTTTTGATGGTGAAAGAGTTGGAAATGATTGAGCAATTTAGAGATATGAGTCTTGTGATCGAGGTGACGCCGAAGAGTGTTATTCTGGGGATGTTAAAGATCAATAATTATTTCCTTGATAACATTAGAGAAGCTCAGAAGTTAGATGCAAAGTTTGTTGACTTGATGGTTAGTATTGGACAAACTGAGAATGATGATTTCAAGTTGGATGCGAATGGTGTGTTGAGGTTCTGTGACAGGATTTGTATTCCTGATGATGTGGATTTGAAGAGAATGATTTTAGAAGAAAGTCACCGAAGTAATTTGAGTATTCATCCCGGAGCGACCAAAATGTACCAAGATTTGAAGAAGTTATTTTGGTGGTCTGGTATGAAAAGAGAAGTAGCTCAGTTTGTTTATGCTTGTTTGACTTGTCAAAAGTCGAAGGTGGAGCATCAGAAACCTGCTGGGCTGATGCAACCGTTAGAGATTCCGGAATGGAAATGGGATAGCATTTCTATGGATTTCGTGACGGGGTTACCAAATACACCAAGAGGACATGATGCGATATGGGTTATCGTTGATAGGCTCACAAAGCCGACTCACTTTATTCCTATTAACATCACTTATCCCGTATCAAAGTTGGCGGAAATTTATACGCATGTGATAGTGAGATTACATGGTATTCCTCTTTGTATCGTTTCGGATAGAGATCCGAGGTTCACTTCAGATTTTTGGAAAAGCTTGCAAGAAACTTTGGGTTCTAAGTTGAGGTTAAGTTCAACTTATCATCCTCAAACCGATGGTCAGACGGAGAGAACAATTCAATCTTTAGAAGATTTGTTGCGGGCTTGTATTCTTGAACACGGTGGTTCATGGGATACTTATATTCCTTTGATTGAGTTCACTTATAACAACAGTTTTCACTCGAGTATTGGAATGGCACCTTTCGAGGCTTTGTATGGTCGGAGGTGTAGAACTCCTTTGTGTTGGCATGAGTCGGGTGAAAGTGTGGTGCTTGGACCGGAGTTGGTTAGAGAGACAACCGAGGCGGTTAAGATGATTAGAGAAAAGATGAGAATTTCGCAAAGTAGGCAAAAGAGTTACCATGATAAAAGAAGGAAAGATTTGGAATTTCAATCGGGTGATCATGTGTTTCTACGAGTTACTCCTACAACCGGTGTTGGAAGAGCCTTGAAATCGAAGAAGTTAACTCCTCGCTTTATTGGTCCTTACCAAATCACTAGTAAAGTGGGAAAAGTGGCTTATCGAGTGGCGTTACCGCCGAATCTTTCGAACTTGCACGACATATTTCATGTGTCGCAACTTCGGAAGTATGTTCCAGATCCTTCACATGTGATTGAGATGGATGATATTCAAGTTCGAGACAATCTTACGGTGGAGACGATGCCGTTGAGGATTGAAGATCGAGAGATAAAGACCCTTCGTGGTAAGGAGATATCTTTGGTCAAGGTTGTGTGGATAGGAGCAGCTGGTGAAAGCGCAACATGGGAGTTGGAAAGCAAGATGCAGGATTCATATCCCAAGCTTTTCGAGTCAGGTAAATTTTCGAGGACGAAATTCTTTTAAGTGGGGGAGAGTTGTAACGCCCCGTTTTATTTAATATTATATTAATATTTTCGAGTTACCGTTTGACGTTTATTTTGCGACGAGAATATTTATACTAACCGATATATCTGTTAATATATTTGGCGACGTATTATTCGGACCGATAATTATTTTATTCGGTCCGATAATTATTTTGAGGGACCGGTAATTATTTTATTCGGTCCGATAATTATTTTGAGGGACCGGTAATTATTTTATTCGGTCCGGTATTTGTTTTGAGGGACCGGTAATTATTTTATTCGGTCCGGTATTTGTTTTGAGAGACCGGTAATTATTTTGTTCGGTCCGGTTTTCATTCTGTTCGGTTCGGTAAAATATTATTCGGACTGATACTTAATTATTTGGAGTTATTTTAATTATTTAGGTTAATAATATTATTTAGTGTTATGAGTAGTATATTTTAAGAGGGGCTAGTTGGTAATTTGAATTATGTCTTGCTACTAAACAAAACCAAATACACCTTGTTTTATGTCATAACTCACAAAACACACTTAGAGGCATTAGAGAGAGCTAGAGGGTCTTGGAGAAGAGAAGAAGAACAAGAACACAGAGCTTGGGTTTTGGGTTGGTTGAATCATCAAGAATCATTTCAAGTATATAAGGTAAGGGGTTTGATTTTCCAATGCTTATAGTTAGAGTTTGATTTGGTATATTTTGATTTGGGATAAAATTGATTTTTAGGGTTTATGAGTTGTGTTGAGTGAATTTGATAGAGGTTAGAGAAATTGATTTAGGTGTTATTGTTGTTGTTAGATTGTTATTGAATTAATTAAGAAGAATTAAATTAGAAAAGAAAAACTAATTATATTAAACTTATAAAAAAATAATATATATATATATATATATATATATATATATATATATATATATATATATATATATATATATATATATATATATATATATATATATATATATATATATATATATATATATATATATATATATATATATATATATATATATATATATATATATATATATATATATATATATATATATATATATATATATATATATATATATATATATATATATATATATATATATATATATATATATATATATATATATATATATATATATATATATATATATATATATATATATATATATATATATATATATATATATATATATATATATATATATATATATATATATATATCAGTAAGTAAAACTTATGCAGAAACATAGTTTCTGCTAAGTTCTATTTCTATTATTTATTATATTAAATAATTATATTAATTAAATATAAATATGACATAAGCTAGCCAATTTAATTTGGAATCCGATTATGTTCTGATTTTTCGATTTCGGCAATTTTAGCGACGGAGCTAGTTACTCCGAATTGGACGAAAATTGACGTGCTAGCTAACTTTGACGTGTAGAACGTCGTGGTGAGGTTAGTTTTTAGAGATTACGAGTTTTTAACGGAGTGACTCGAAATAGGCCAATTTACGGTTAATTCTAAACGGGTTGCGTTTTAGTCGGTTTAAGTCGCGTATGGACAATCCGATTGCAACATTGATAATTATGATTAATGCCGATTATTATGAATGACTTTTGCAACGATTATTGATGTTTGATTATTTTTCCATGTTTGGAATGAAGTGAATTATTTGGTAATGATGTGGTGTGATTAAACATGATGTTTGCGACGGTTTATTTATAATGAATACTTGATGATATGCAATGCGATGATATGTTATCTTGGTGTGGATAAGTATGGCGACGTGGGCTTTATGCCAATCTTGATGCACGATGATGATGTTTTTGTTGTGTCGTGTTTGTGATGTCGTGTTGTCAAGTCACATACATTGCATTGGCGACGAGGGCTTTTATGCCAAAGCGACGATGGGCTTTATGCCAAATTTCCCTAATTATGGACAAAGCGACGGGTACCACATGCATAACATAGTCGTGTCTCATGGAGTCGGTTATGTTTATTTTTGAGTCTTTTGGCATTGAGTTTTATTTGATGACTTATGATGAATTGTGATGTTGTATGATACTTTGTTTTGTGATCATTTTTATGTTAAACATAAAGTGATTATGATGTGATAAATTCATGAGGATTATGCGATGAATATAACATGACGGTAAAGCGACGATATGAATTTATGGCGATGGAGTTTATATCTTGTTTTGATATGATTATGGCGAGTATGTGAAGAAATTAAAGTGTTGATTCTATACACTAAATGATGATTTAAAGTGTGTGAGATTTGGATATGTGTTAATATATTCTTATTAATCCTATATCATTTATGATTCCAAACTATTCATATATTTCATCATGCCTTTAATTATATGTTTTGGAGTATCTCACCCTTTACTTGTCTCGCCGTTGCCTTTATATTGGTAACGTGCAGGTGATCCGCGAGGATGATGTGGATTAGCTCGAGTCTCTTTATTTTGAGTCGCTCTGCTCTGATAGTAGTAACACTCGGGATTTAGGCGACGTTATTATTTTGGATATGATAGTTTATGTATATTATTTTATGACTTTATGAATTTATGTATTGATGATAACTTGTTGATGCGTATATTTTGTGAATACATCCGCTGTGCTGTGAATATTCATATGGTTATATGATGTTAATGATATGAATCGGTATATCCGACTTTTTATTTTTGTGATGTGCATTATAATGCAAAGTGATGAAAATGAATATGTGATACCTCAATTTATGTTTGGATGAAATTTTGAAACTCTGATTTTATTATTTATTGTAAGGGGTTGAATTGGGGTGTTACACTAATGCCACCTTCAATTTGCCTTGATTCTTCCTTGAACTCAGAACACGATCTCCACTTGCAACTCTGAATTTTCAATTGCTCTTTCTGCTACCAGCTTCAAACTCTTCCAAAAAAATGGCTGAACACACTCAATGGTTTATATAGAACTTGATAGAATCATCCAGAAGTTTCTCAAAGCTTCAGAATGAGGTTTTGGAATTTCAAATTCTCACCAAAATCTCATTCATGACAGTCATGGTTTCCTCTCTGTTTTGGCCTCAGCTAGCTTGCATTCAACTTCTCATGATATATTGAACATGACTAGTGGTGATTCTCCCCTTGTTTCAATCCAATGGCTCATGTATGTTATGTTACTTCATCATGAAGCAATGAGATAAAAGTCCATGAAATTGAACTCAAATCAAAAATATAATATTGCCAATGTTTCTAAAATACATTTTCCATTCAAAAAATGCTATTATTTTGCTTCATTTGCACACATATCATTTATTTTGAATTTTTGGTCTTTAATTCTCTTTAATTCTTCCTTTTTCACAATTCCTTGAATCAAGTCTCTCCTTGAGCCATTTCAATGCTTCCTTGATACATGTTCAAGGTTACAACCTTATTTTGAGCAACTTTCAAGTTGCACAAAATTTCATTTGAGATGTCTAAGTTGGTGAAAATGACCCATAACCAAAAATGACCCATAATCACAACTTCCCAAAATACCCTTGACTTGTCAAAGCCATAACTTGAGTTCTACAAATCCTATCAAGTACTTCTAGTACTCTATAGAAAGCTAAGAGGATAAGGAGCAACATTCATGTTAACCAAAAGTTCATAGGAATCATCCTTCTTGGGCAAAAGTGTCATGCAAGTTAGGTAACTTTCAAGCTCCAAATTCACATGCCTTAGATGACTTGTAACCTGTCTGGCTCATAACTTGATTTCTAAAAACCCTATCAAGGACTTCTAGTACTCAAATTAAAGCTAAGATCATGCCCTACAACAATCATGTTGGGGTCAAGATGAGATGACAATCATATCTTGAGCTAAATTTCCTTGAAGACAGGGGTCAAACTAGGGGATTTTACATTGTCAAGTCTTAGAAACCCTAGCTTGAAACTTCTCAAACTCTTCAATCATGATGAGTTGACCTTGGAATCATACTTAGAACATCTCAATGTATCCATCCATGGTCACATGGATCTTGAATTAAGTCTCAACTTCCTTCAAATCATCAGTTGACTTAGGGTTGACCCAGTCAAACCCTAATTGCACCACTCATGACTGAGTCTTCTTAATCTTGCACAATGACCTGTCTAGGCCTCAAAGTGATATTCAAATCTTCTCATGAGCTCTCTCAAGACCTCAAGTCCAACTTCATGACTTCAGAATCATCTGAGGGCTTTCCATAACTCTAAATTTAGGAGACACACACTCTTGGTTTCAATCACTCTCTCTGAGGATCTTTTAATTTCTCTGACAAGGATATCAACCCTTGAACATCTGAACAAGTCTTCTTAACTAGCTTCATAGCCTTGTCTAGCTCTTGATTGGTAATCATACCTCTTGATCTCCTGCATACATGTCAATGAAATGCAAATGATAATGCTAATGTGAATGAAATGAAACATAAGTTAGGTAAAGAAATGTTGGGCAAATTTTGGGGTACAACAGTATGGTTTCCGATTAGTGATAGTTTGAGTTATTGAACTCAAGCGACATGTTACCATATAGTGCAAGTATTGTGAATTCAAGTTTCCTCCTTTTTTCCCTTTGGGACTTGAAATTTAGGTGGTTAGAGTCTCGTAGCGCCGAGAGGACCTATAAGATAGGGAACTCACTGGAATTATTATCTCACCCCATGTTGTTGATTATTTTTCAGGTAGTTCCGATTCGACGAAGGGTAAGGAAAAAATATCTTGATGTCCTTACTTATCTCACTTTTTGGATGATTTTCCGCTATGAAGATTTTGTTTTGAGATCATTCTTTAATGATCTAGTTCTTAGTTTCATTTTGGATATCTTGTATATATTGTGCCACTTTTAATTGTTTTGTTTTGGGTATGTAATATGTACAATGTGTCATTAGGAACTTGTATATTTCAGTACCAAATTTGCAACTATGTATAATATGAAAAATTCTAGACATATATTATATATGGATGTTACAACATGCATATATGAAGATAATACTAGATGCATCAAACAATTGAAATATAGTTACATTAAAAGAGACCGAGCAAAACACATTTCTCCATACTTCCTATTCACTAGTGATCTTCAGAAGAGTGGTGATATAAGCATTTAATAAATCTATTCCTGTAATTATCTTGCATATCTTTCTATAAAAAGTCACTCCCGAATAAAATTTTAACCAACTAATATAAAAAATTAATCTACATCATCAAAGAAATGATTGTTCAATTGAGAGAGAAAAATAAATTTATCTTAAAAAAAATTGTACTAATTTTTCTTTACAATTTTTTTCCACCAAAGTTTTGTAAATAAAATTTTAACAAAACATATCCTAATCGATCGTTCAAGATGAGTAATGGATGTTAAATTGTTTGATTTTAATATCTTAATAATATTTTTGTTTTTTGTAATAATTTATATTAGTTATATTGTCTGTGACTTTAATATCTTATAAATAGAACATATATCATTATGTAAAATACTTATGAATACGATACAATAAATATTTTGATCTTTATAAACTTTGAACTTTTTTCATTTTAGTTTATAAAATTGCTCTACTTAAGCACAATTTCTTATAAATGAAAAATAGTTATTGAAACATTTGTATGGTTAATAATTCTAATTTATCTCTTAGATATTCCATTTTCCTACTCAAAACGTACATACATTTGCATTGTTATTGAAGTTGAAATCCTAGTTAATCATTCCCTACAATTTGGGGGTTTGTAGTACTAATGCATTGATGGTGTCACTATGACTCTCCCTTCTTAAGTGGCGTGCATAACTTAAAGCCCCACAGAAGGTTTTAACAAACTTTGAGCAAATGTAATGTAGCGGAATGACCCCATCCCACTTGGGTTAGGTTGTAGTACAAAATAGCTCGTGACTTCTTTTTGTCAAAGCTAAAAGACAAAGACGAAGGCACCAATTATCTGTCACAGTTTTATGAAAAAATTATTAGTCACACCACTTATGTTTATTAGTTTCTTTTCACATTTCTGAAATGACATTTTATTTGCTCAAAATAGTGGAGAGATTAGCTAAAGTTTAATGTAATGATCCTTAGAGCCGCTCGTGATGATCAATATAGTATCAAAAGTCTTTTGAACAAAAATGTTCAGGCGATGTGTTCCTTTTGAGTAAGAGAATAGTCCTAAAAATGAAACAACTCATACTTAAAAAAGAAATTGTTGATATATAAAAACAAAAATAATTCTCAAGTTAAATTGAAAATTAGTTGTTAAACAAATAACCCACAAACTTAATCTTAATGATTTAAAGTTTTCAGTTAAAATGTTGTGTCCAGGTCATTTGGATGATTGTTCAAGGTCAATATAATGATCTCTGAATCCCTAATCACCCAACAAATTAGAAACTAAATTGACTTATAAGATCTCCATCTATATAATCATATTCATAAATGTAACTCTTATAAGATCTCCACCTATATAATCAATCATATTCATAAATGAAACTCTTAAAATAAAAATTCTATAGACCTACTATCTACCTAAATAAATAGGTGAAAATATTGTTAAAAATAATGTATTATGTGTGTTATAGAGTCACACATTAATTATAAGTACGAAAAGTTAAATATTATAAGAGAAAAAATTTATACACCTACTCTCTTAAAATTTTAAGTAAATATGAGATATCTCTCACTTGTGTTTATGTTGCTCTTGGTCCCATGAACCTTTGGTTATCTTGGTGTCCTAACTGAATATCCTAATCAAAGCGAGTTAATAAAGAAAATTATTTATTTTCAAACTTCCACAATTATTAAATAAATTAAGTACAAATGAAAGCAATTTTGTTTTTAAATTATTTAATTTAATATTTCTTTACAATTTTTTAAAACATATCTAAATTAGTGTTTGCTTAAGTCATGAACTATTGTATGATTTTGTCCTCCTACTTATCTCTTTCTCTAGCTCTTCTAGTCCTCCCACCTCTTCAAGTTCCTGCACAACAATATTTGTTTACAACCCATTACTTATCATAACACACAAGATATGAAATGGTACATATGAATTAAATTCTTAAAAAAAATATATTTTTTTAAAACTTTTCTTATGTAAATATATATATATATATATATATATATATATATATATATATATATATATATATATATATATATATATATATATATATATATATATATTATTTAAGTGGTTTGTTTTTTTTTAGTGTCAACTAGTTTTGTGATCAAAATTTAGCTTTTAAAAATAAACAAGTGAAATATCAAATGTTTAAATCAGATATCTTATATCTTATGCACATCTATCAATTGAGTTGATTTCAACAATTTTATTTATAAAAAAAAAAAAAAAAAAAAAAAAGAAAGATAGAAAAATACAGCTGTTACCTTTGGTCCCAAAAACAGTCCATATGGGACTCCATTGAATTTGTCTGAATGGTGAAGCTGAAAACAAAAGACAACAGAATCATGGGTATCAAACATTGTACCTCAAACCAAAACAAATACACTTCATAATAATAATAATAATAATAATAATAATAATAATAATAATAATAATAATAATTACTTTGTGGGCTGCGGCTACCCTTCTGAAATAGGGTACATTGGCAATGGGACCCACTGGGAATCTCCTATGAACTAAACCGTCATGTACAAACATGTAGGCCATTCCAAAAACTGTAATACCAAGACCCTGCTCATAAACGAGGGGTATCATTAGTAATAGTGTTTGAGTATAAGAAAAAAATTCACTTTTAATATATAATAATAAATAAAAAAGACAGTTGAAAAAATAATAATTATTTTTGCATTAAAAAATAAGAATGATATTTATTATAAAAAAAATTTAAAATAATTGACATTCCTTTAGTTTCAATAAAAACAAAATTAATATTGAAAGGGAGGGAATATCAATTTTAAGATACACTGAAAAAAAATTCAGTTTACGGCAAGAGTAGCTAATAGTAAAAGAGAGAGACTTACCGCACCGAAGCAAAGACCAGGAATCAATCCTTTGTGAAAGAAACCAAAGTTAAGGAGAGCGATAGCAGGAACAGCATTGATTATCGCAAAAACATCGTTCAACTCGAAAGCTCCTTCTCTTGCTCTATGATGGGACTGCAATTTCAACCAACCAACAAACAAAATTTTCATTTTCTGTTTCTTTGTTTTCTCTTGCCTCCACGTATCAAATACATCAATGGCTTATTATTATTATTCAAAAAGCGCCAAATATCCTAATCACACATTTTTGAACCGTGTGGTCTTAAACTTAGGTAGAAAAAATCAAATTCAAATTAAACACCACCAACAATTTTTTTATCAGTTGACACTAAAATTCTTTACATCGTATTGACACCGTAGCTATTGCAAACCAATTTTACTGTGACACAAAAATCAGGGAAGAAAAGAATTATAAAAAAAACAAAGATATGTCAAACTATATATAAATAGAGCATGTTGTAACTTTTTGGGTTAATCCTAACCTTTCCCTTTTTCTATACCTATTTTGTTTCTTGAATCACTTAGAACATGTAAATGGAAAAAATAATTGGTAGCATATATAATAATACCTCATGCATGTGCCATAAGGAAGCATGCCAAAGAGCCTTGTGAGCCCATCTTGCCCAAAACTCCATTCCAACCTAAAAATTGTAAATACCCAATTTAATTTATTAACATCCAAAATTAACAATACACTAATGAAAATAATAGAGTTTAAATTTATTACTAATTTAAAGGAAAAAAAGCAAAAAAATCAGTATTGTCAGTTAGAAGTTTTAAATTTGAACACAATTCTTAAAAATTCTGGAATCCTCTACGAAAGAATGTTTAATTTTTTCTTTTTACAGTTTATTTTAGTTCTCTATACCTTGAGGCATTAGGGATTAGTATCTGTTGTTATGCGCATAGAATAATCGATTTTTATCAAAAACAATAAAAAAACAAAGTTTGATTGGTGAGCACCGTCACAAATAAACGCCAATCAAACCGCTTAAAAAAATACATGCACCCAATCATTTTAAGTTTCACCATCTTAATTTTAACTACAAGAAAAAATCATATGTGTTTAAATCAAATTCTGACCAAATACATTAAATCAAACTCTGACCACATACATAGAACTTTTTATTTATATTTAAATATTTGAACACATGAAGATGATGTGTAATTAAAATATTTCTACAATATTTATGGTAATGCAATGCATGTGTATGCATACCAGTTAAGCGCTTAAAAAAATATAAATTTAATTAATACAAAAATTAAAAATCTTTGAAAAATTAGAAAAATATATATACAGCTGAAAATTTGCAAATTATTAACCAAAATAGATTGAAACTTACAGCAGCACCAACAGATAGAGCAAATGTTCCAAACATTTCAGACCAAGGAATTTCTCCACTGCCCTAAGTAAACAAAACAAACCAAATTTCAGATTCAGATTCCGAATCATTATTTCATTAAAAAAACAAAACAAAACAATACAATGTACTACATAAACAAAAACAAATTTAAGGAACCATCACAGCACTTACCTCCATTTGCCATGAAAATCTTAAATAAACAGACAAAACACCCAAAGATGTTATCCCAAGACTTGACATAACAGCTGCAACAAGATACGTCAATCTCTCTGATTTTTTCCTTGCCAATTTCTCTTCTATTCTTGGTGACACGATTAAAATGGGTGGGCTTTTTTCTTCTTCAATTTTCAATTGGGTATCATGTTTTGAATCTTTCATGAGAAGACAAAGGGCAAAACTTTTTAATCTTTGGGATTTTAGGTTTGTTCTGCATCTTGAAGGAGAAAAGATAAGTGTTGGGTTTGGTTTTTGAAGATGAAGAAATAGAGGTTTGTAGTGACGGTTTAAGGGTTTCAAGGTTATAGTGGCGGTTAGTCCTGTCGCCATAGGTGAAGTATGGTTTTTTTAGGTGTTGAAAAAATTTGATTTTTGCTTTTGTAATTGTTAAGGTTTGTTTAGAGAAAAAGAGAGATTGTGAAGATGGAATTGTGTTGGAGTGCAGGTTTAAAAGGAGGAAGAAGAGAGACCATAGGTTTTTCTTGTGATGTGTTAGAAGTGTGTGGGACATTTATTAAGGTGAAGGTGTTTTTTTGTATGTTGGAGGATTGTGGGGCCCATCTACCTCGTGGAACCTTGCTATCCTTTTATGGCGGCATGTTTACCTTTGACAATTGTTATATTATATTGGAGTTTATTTATTTCAAAATAACTCAATCAAACTAAACAAATTAGTTATTTGAAGTGTGAAGTGATACTACTTTTAAATCTATAATTTAAGCGGTTTGATTTGATTGCTGTTTTGTTTTTGATTTACTAAGTGGATTTTTATGAGATAGTCATAAACATACGGAGCCTGCTAGAGATTGAGTTATAGAATTTATTTTTCATTTTGTATTTATATCGGATTTGTTATGAAAATCAACTATTAAGAATGCATCATATTTCACTTAATTATTCAACATTAAAAATTTAAATTTGACTTTCATCTAAAGGTAACAATAAAAATGAATAGGGTCAATCAAGATTGTGTGTTTTTTTTCTTTTAACGTGATCTGCTACGAAATTAACTAAAGTTTAAATTTTAAAAATTTTCTAAAATTCATATGTGATATCGAATTCAGAGAGTTTAATGATTCGTTTTGTCATTCTTAAAATATTGTCTTAACTTAACTTGCGTAATGGTTACGAGGGTTGATCCGATTTTTTCTTTCTTATGTACCTTTTCTTTGGACCATGTAATTCCTCATAAAAAATGTCAATTGATTTATGAGATATCTCATCTTTCTGCACTATGAATGACTCTATCAGTCGCAATGGATACAAATATGTAGATGAAAAGGGTCTCCACCGACGTTCAACCTGGACAAGATGTGAAGATGAGACAGCACTTCTTTGAATTTAGAAACAAAATCCCACCTAGTTGAAAACAAAATTATCTCGTGTAAAGCAAAATTTGTAAAAAAACAAAATGAAAGAAAAAGTTTTCTCTTCTATCATATTTTTGTATTGAATCCATTATACCATGTAATATAATATAAATGAATATAATTCATTACTAATAACGTACAAATTTAATTGGAGGTTTTTTATATTACGTAAATTTTATTTCATTTTATATTTTATAGTGCACAATTTTCTTTAAAATAGTACTACTATATCAGTTTTCGACATGGGAGCCTGTTATTTTTCTTAAAAAAAATGAAATTCTATTATTTAATGTGAGATAAAAATAATTTGTGAGTATTACTTAAACAACAATGTTATATTTACTGTTAGAACAACATAAAACATAAAACCAGAATTTTGAAGATAGTAACAATGATGAAAAGAATTGAGAGAAAGAGAGAATATGGAAGAGAGTAATATTGGATGAATCACTAAATTGACATTAACCATGAATTGAGATTACAACAATGTATATATACACATGAGAGAATAGCACAACTAATACAAAATACAACTAAAGTGTCATGCTGTTAAAATCTGTTATTTTGGAAAACTAACACTTTTCAAAACAGCTCACAACACACCACCTCACTTTAGTTGCTCCAAGTTCATCATGCTCAAGCTATTCAACAGTCTCTTGAACACCTCATTTGTCACACTCTTGGTCAACAAATCCGCAACTTGGTCCTCGCTTCGGCAATAGCTCAATTTAAGCTTTCCATCACCGACCAATTCTCTCAAGTAATGAAACTGCATCTCAATATGCTTGCTCCTTCCGTGTGCAATTGGATTCTTCGCAAGATTTATCTCGGAAACATTATCCACAAATAGTGTGGTGGCATCATCATCACCACATCCCAATTCCTTCATGAGATTCACTAACCACATAGCTTGGCAAGCACTCAATGATGCCGCAATGTACTCGGCCTCACAAGAAGAGAGTGCTACAACCGGTTCCTTCTTCGAACACCATGAGATTGGTGTACTACCGAACATAAAGATGTAACCCGCCGTAGATTTCCGATCATCTTTATCTCCGCACCAATTAGAATCGGTGTAGCCAAGTAAAGTACATTTGCGACCCATATCCGATGTGGGAAACAAAATACCACAACCAAGAGTACCTTTCACATATCTAAGGATTCTCTTGACCGCCGCCAAATGAGACACCTTAGGTCTCTCCATGAATCTACTCGCAATACCGACACTAAAAACCAAGTCTGGTAGAGTATTGCACAAATACCGTAACGATCCAATCAAACTCCGGTAAAGTTTTGGATCCACATCATCCTCATCATCACTTTTGGACAGCTGAACTCTAGCCTTACAAGGTGTATTAGAAGCATTACAATGCTCCATTTCACACTTTTTCAAGATATCTAGAGCATACCTTCTTTGATGCATAAGCAACCCCACTTTTGACTTGTGGAACTCTATGCCAAGAAAGTATCTCATGACACCAAGGTCCATCATCTCAAACTCACTCATAAGCTCCACTTTGAACTTTGAAATACTCTTGTCATTGCTGCCCGTAATCAAGAGATCATCAACATACAAGCATAGTATGATAATACCATCAATAGTATCCGATCTGACATAAACACCATATTCGGATACACACCGTTTGAAATCGATGTCAATAAGAAAACTATCTATATGTTTGTTCCAAGCTCTTGGAGCTTGTTTCAAACCGTACAACGCTTTGTGTAGCTTATAGTACTTCCTCTCTTGATTTTTGATCACGAAACCGGGTGGCTGCCCCACATAAACCTCCTCATCAAGACGACCATTCACAAACGCATATTTCACATCCATTTGATAAATCACCCAATTGTTGTTATGCACAATCCCAACAACCAAACGAATAGTCTCCAATCTAGCCACCGGTGCAAATATCTCCTCATAGTCTATACCTTCACGTTGCAAGAACCCTTTCACCACTAAACTAGCTTTGTGTTTGATTATTTCACCTTTAGAATTTGCTTTGACTTTATAGACCCATCGCACACCAATCAGTTTCTTTCCATGTGGTAAATCGACCAACTCCCAAGTACCATTTTTCTCAATAGATTCCAGCTCCTCTTTCATTGCACATATCCATTTAGGATCACTTAAGGCTTCCTTCTCATTTACCGGTTCAGATTCGGCCATAGGTGCAAAATGAATAAGATCACCATCACTATTCACTTTGTTATCTTGGAACCTCTCACAATCTCGGAATCTATGAGGTAAGGCTCTTTGCCTCACTGGTCTACCATTATTCACAACATCATTGTCAACTACTGTAGGTACAGGAACAGTGGCATCGGAACTCTCCGAATCAAACAAATCAACAAACTGCTGTTGTTCAGCAGGCTGTAATCGGTTAGCAGCATTGGCATAATCGATTACACCTGCTGTTTCAACAGTTTTTATTTCATCAAACTGCACATCCCGGGTTATCACGATTTTCTGATTCCTCTCATCAAATAGCTTGTAACCTCCAGTAGAGTGATATCCAACAAATATCAACTTTTCACCTTTATCGTCCAACTTTTTTCTAAGTTGATTCGGTACATGACGATATGCAATCGATCCAAAAACGCGCAAGTGATTCACACTTGGTTTGAAACCACTCCAAACCTCTTCTGGTGTGATATTCTCCAACTTCTTAGTAGGACACCTATTCAACAAGTAGGTGGCTGTAGACACGGTCTCACCCTACAATTCTTTAGGCAACTTCTTCCCACAAAGCATACTACGCACCATATTCATTATTGTACGATTTTTCCTCTCGGCAGCCTCGTTTTGTTGAGGCGTATATGGAGGCACCACCTCACGCACAATACCCTCAAGATCACAAAACTTCCCAAACTCACTAGAAGTATATTCACCTCCACCATCCGCTTTGAGAATTTTGAGCTTCCGACCGCTTTGACGCTCGACCATGGATTTGAAACTCTTGAACACTCTGAATACTTCATCCTTTCTCTTGATAAGATATGTCCAAAGCTTCCTACTAAAATCGTCAATGAACATAACAAAATATCGATTGCCGCCATAAGTCTCTATTTGCATTGGTCCACAAACATCTGAATACACCACCTCAAGTAAGCCTTTGGTTCTTCGACCCGCATCCTTGCTAAATACATTCTTGTGTTGCTTACTTGTTATACATTCCTCACATAATTCTGTCAGAACATTAATATGTGGCAGCCCCGTTACCATTTCACTTTGTTGCAACATTTTGAGATCCCTAAAATTAAGGTGACCAAGACGGTAATGCCATAACCACTCTTCTCTACTTACCGCGGTATCCAAACAACGATGCTCCATAACCTTTAACTCAACCTTAAAAGTTCTATTGGCAACCATCGGCGCTTTTAGAATCAACACACTATTTGAATCTAAAACGTGTAACATCTTGTTCTCCAACCAAATTAAGTAACCTCTTTAAAGTAATTGGCCAATACTTAAAAGATTACACTTAATTCCCGGTATGTACAAGACATCTTTGATCCTAGAATGTCCACCATTCTTCCTTTCGATCAAAACATCTCCTACCCCTTCGGCGCTTAAAGTGGTGTCGTCGGTAAACTTGACTTTGCTCTTTGCCGCTTGATTAATTTGCACAAACCAATCCTTTCGACCCGTCATATGTGTTGAACAACCGGAATCCAAGTACCACTCATCTTTACTTTGAACTCCATCACGCATGGTAAGTAATGCATTTCGACCCGAGCGCATTTTTCCACCACTTTCCAAAACAGTACAGCTGTTGTTCCGCAAACTATCACCACAGTAGCTGCTGCCCGGAGCATCAACAATGCCATAATTCTCCTCCGTAATCATCACAAGAAGGGTATCTTCATCATCTACCTCTTCCCTAGCAACCTTAGCCTCATCAGCATCTTTTTCTTTGCGTTTTGAGCGACATTCTTTTGCAAAATGCCCAAGCTTTTGACAATTATAACACTTCACAGAACTTTTTTCAAACGGTTTGTAGGCGCTTTGATTACCCTCTTTGGAGCTTCCTTCACCCTTCGAATTTTGTGGATCTTTTCCACCAAAATTCTTCTTACTCTTTGAAGACCACTTCTCTTTTGTTCTCTTGTTCTTCTCATGTAAACACGCTTGCAAAGCGATCTCCGCTTTGGCTTTGTCGGCACTTCTCTCATCCATCCTTTGTTCATGCGCTTCTAACGAACTTTGCAACTCATCTTTGCTCAAAGTTGTTAGATCCTTTGACTCTTCAATATCCATAACAATGTTATCGAACCGTGATGTTAACGAGCACAACACTTTTGATACAACATTCTGCTCAAGAATAGTTTCGCCACATGACTTGATTTGGTTGACTAACTGGGTAATGCACGTAATGTAATCATTGATCGTTTCTTTGTCCTCCATTTGCGTTAGCTCGAATTGACATTTGTAAGTTTGTAACCTTACCACTTTCGCTTTGACGGCACCGGCATATGCTTTCTCCAAGATTCCCATGCTTGCTTCGCGGATTCACAACCGCCAACCTTCTCAAAATTGTCGTTATCAACAGAAGAGTGAATCAAGAATAGGGCTTTGTAATTCTTCTTTTTTTCTTCCTTGTGTGTAGCTCTAATAGCTTCGGTAGCATCTGCCCCTAACGGTGTAACTCCATTGATGACGATCTCAAGAACCTCTTGATAACCAAACATAACCTTCATTTGTTTCGCTCATTTGTCGTAGTTCTTCGAATCAAGAATTGGGAGATTGGTGGGAATTCGATCATTAGAAACAGTAGCCATTGTTGCAGCGGATTAGGATCAATAACCGGAGCTCTTGATGCCAAATGTTAGAACAACATAAAACCAGAATTTTGAAGGTAGTAACAATGGTGAAAAGAAACTTAGAAAGAAGATGAATTGAGAGAAAGAGAGAAAGGGAAGAGAGTAATATTGGATGAATCACTAAATTGACATTAACCATGAATTGGGATTACAACAATGTATATATACACATGAGAGAATATCACAACTAATACAAAATACAACTAAAGTGTCATACTGTTAAAATCTATTATTTTGGAAAGCTAATAGCTTTTTAAAACAACTCACAACATTTACATCTCTTTTTTTACACCTATACTGTATGTACTGTTTACAAATACGGTAAATAATATCGTGAATAGTAAAATTGTACATGAATAGTAGTGTGAACAGTGTCTGTGAACAATAACTTTTAATAAATATCATAATTGGTTAATGAAATGTAAAAAGTTGATTAATATAATAATGAAGTTGGCTAACAAAAGTCTAGATGTTAAAAATAAATTTTTATTAGTAAAACAAAGTTGGTTAATACAACGTAATTGGTTAATTAAGTTATGAACTTGGTTAATAAACCTTCAGATATAAAAATAATATTTAATAGTAAAATAAAGTTGATGAATACAATGTAAAAAATTAATTAATAATTATAAAATTGATTAATAAATATTCAGATATAAAAAAAAGTAATAAATTTTTATATTTAAAAACAAAATTTTTATTATTATAATGTTTTATTATTTATCGTATTGGTGATCAGGAAAATATACTATATATATATATATATATATATATATATATATATATATATATATATATATATATATATATATATATATATATATATATATATATATATATATATATATATATATATATATATATATATATATATATATATATATATATATATATATATATATATATATATATATATATATATATATATATATATATATATATATATATATATATATATATATATATATATATATATATATATATATATATATATATGTTAGTATAAAAATAATATTTTTCTACGTACGATACTTTAGTATAGTATACACAAGTTTTATGTATTTGCATATGAATCTAAATTTCTTCACAGAAACTTGTCACAATCTCTTTCCTACCGCCTAACTTTTTCCATAATCTATGCCAAGATTTCAGGAGAGTTTTATTCCCATGAAGCTATCACACAAATTAACCTACCTTAGAAAAAGTAAAAGAAATCCAATTAGTTGATCCACTAACTGAACAAAACCATGATTTTGGTAGTGGCATTTGCATGTAGGTAAGACCATATACGATTGTTATTCATTTTTGTATTGTCACTCTAATAATAATAATAATAATAATAATAATAATAATAATAATAATAATAATAATAATAATAATAATAATAATAATAATAATAATAATAATAATAATAATAATAATAATAATAATAATAATAATAATTGTTTATACATATAAAAAAAATCATATGAACTGAATTAGCATGAATCATCATAACAAATTCGACCCGGAGATACTTTTCATCACTATTATTTTATGGTTTATTATTTAATTGATTAAGTGCTAAAAGTCAAAAAGAACATTTTCTGGCCTAATCTATTTCTCTGTAGTGGAAGACTCGATGAGAGCTCAGCTCATCGCACGGGGAGCGCTCACGCGTCTTTTCTAGGCTTCACGTGCTCGTGAGTAACACCCTTTTCTACCCCACAATTATCATGGCAAAATTACACAGATATCAAAGTAAAATTGTTAAATTTCATAAAAGCCATCAAAAGGGCGTACATTTCCCAAATCAACAAAATCGGTCAAGGTTCCGTAAACAACGGGTTTTCTCAAAATAATCAATTCACACAAAGCAGCGGAACTCAAAGGCATAAATCAAGGTTTCCTCGTCAGGGAAAAATATGCAAAATAACTCAATAGTATATAGTTTAACTCAAAAGAATCCAACCCGAAGTTACATATAGCAAGACCCTCTAAGCTAACAAAAAAGCTAAAAACTTAAAACTTCAAAAATACTCCTCGACGACGTCCACGACAAAACTTGGTCATCTGTACGTTACCCACGTGGAGGTAACATTCAAACAGGCAGGGTGAGTAAAACAATTCATAATAACCAATGTATAAAAATCAACATGTAACGGCGTCATATTCATATTCAACATATTCATATCCTTCAATAGGCCTCGAAGGCCACAACATTATAATTTATACAAAAAGGCTCATAAATGCAAATACAACATCGACTCAATGCATGTGGTACCAATCATCACAGCGCGATGGACACTAGGCCATCAACCCTCCATAGATCCCATCAATAGGATCGATTCTACTAGAGAATCAGAGCACATCAAAACACTTCACATCCACACAATGGGATTGAAACCAAAGTAATCGAGGTCCTGAACCGAAGTCCGGATGCACATGAATGCATGATGCACACGTCACAAACCATCCTCATATAACAGCATAAGTGCATCATCATTCATCATATTCATCATCATGTCAATCATCATCATATCTCATATCATCATATAAATTCATCAAAGTCATGGTAATATCATCATATTAAGTCATATAAATCATCATGTCATCATGTATACATCACATAAAACCCACAATCACACTCATGTCAATCCATCACAGAAATCACAGAATCAAACATCAAGGCATCGCTGCACACGATCAACATTCGCGAAACTCTGCTACGTTCGTTGGCATGTTCGCTGGCATGTTCGCTAGGCGAGTCTGGGAACAACATTGTTTGCTTGGCGAAGCTTTCTTCGTAGGGCGAACTGTGCGATGACAGCAAATTCTACTACGCACCAGAACTAATTTCTACCCAAAAGGCCCTACAATTCACTTACCCAATGCTCCCAAAACATCCCTAAATCATCCCTAAGGTCCTACGGCGATAAAGGCACAAAACCTACGGTTTATTATGCCAATTCCGGAACATATTCATGTCCTAAATCACAATTTTCCTAAAATTTTCCTAAAGGCATCTGAGTTACTCACATTCAAATATTCCTATTCCTTCAGGGTCAGACATATAGCAATTCAAGGTTTTGGCCACGAAGGCCTAAGGTTTCCCTTTCTCATATTATGCTCTACTGTCAGGAATACTTACCACTACCCCACAACATCAGAGTTCCCACAACTGGATTTAGGCCACGAAGGCCATGGATCATTGTTCTCGTATCCTTCTAATCTTCCTTAACCCAGATAACTCTCCACGGTCAAAATCTCAATAATAGATTTAGGCCACAGAGGCCAAAATCCCTTTTTTTTTTCATAATTTCCCATGAAACCCTTAAATCAACCTTACTACATCAAAATCTACACATAGAAAATCATGAAAAGCTATACTCCCCATACCTTAAATGTTGATTCAAAGCCTTCACGAATCTGTCAGGGAATCTTTCAACGCTTCCGCCTCCAATTTCCTCTTTAGAGCTCTTTGGCCTCAATTCTTCACGGTTAACACAAATGAATCCTAAAACCCTTCAGAAATCCTTTTTTGTTAAACCTAGACTTAGGCCAAATAATTGGGCTTTTCCCATAATGCCCTCACTTACTCCTCTCAAATGTCCTAATTACTCTTCTTTCACTATTATTTATTTTAATTCATAATAATACTAATAAATTAATATTATGTACTACCAATTAAATAAATAACCCACAAATTGCATAATTCTCAATAATCCACACAACACACCAAAAATCACCGGAAACACCCAAAATACGAATATTCTCAATTAAATAAATTAATTAAAATATTCTGATTAAATCATCTCGCAGTTGTACATAATCCATCTGAATCACATGCGACGGATCTGGAATGTACTTCCTCAACTGAGATACATGAAACACATCATGCAAATTCGCAAGCGACGGTGGTAAAGCAATCCGATATGCTACTTCCCCCACCTTCTGCAAAATCTAATACGGACCAACAAAGCGCGATGTGAGCTTTCGAGACTTCAAAGCTCGGCCAACACCAGTCACCGGCGTAACTCTCAAATACACGTGATCTCCCTCTTGAAATTCAAGTGCTTTCCTCCTCTTATCATGGTAACTCCTCTAACGAATCTGCGACACTTTCATCTTTTCTTGGATCCTCTTGATCTTTTCAGTCGTCTCTTGCATAATCTCAGGTCCGAGTATAACACTTTCGTCTGACTCATACCAACACAATGGAGTCCTACACCTCCTACCATACAAAGCCTCATACAATGCCATTCCAATACTAGAATGATAATTGTTATTGTAGGTAAATTCAATCAACGACAAATGACTATCCCACAATCCACCTTGATCCAACACACAAGCTCTCAGCAAATCCTCTAAAGACTGGATAGTTCTCTCTGTCTGTCCATCCGTCTGCGGATGATAGGCAGAACTCAACCTCAACTTAGTACCCAAAGTTGTCTGCAAACTCTCCCAAAACCTCGATGTAAATCTTGGATCTCTATCAGACACAATACTCAATGAAACACCATGCAACTTCACAATCTGATCAATATACAACTCGGCAAGCTTCTGCAACAAATAATTGATCCTCATCGGTATAAAATGAGCCAATTTGGTCAATCTATCAACAATCACCCAAATCGAATCATATCCCTTCAAAGTCTTCGGCAAACTTGTCACAAAATCCATAGAAATGCTATCCCATTTCCATTCCGGAATACTCAACGGTTGCATCAGACCCGACAGTCTCTGATGTTCAATCTTCGACTTCTGACAAGTCAAACAAGCATACATAAATTCTGCAATTTCCTTCTTCATACTTGGCCACCAAAACAACTTCTTCAAGTCTTGATACATCTTTGTGGCACCAGGATGAATACTCAACCCGCTTCTGTGACCTTCTTCAAGAATGCTCTTCTTGATTTCTGGCACATCGGGAAGACACACTCTGTCTCGGAACCTCATCACACCATTCTCATCGATCCGAAAATCACGTCCATTACCTTGATTGATTAACGTGAGATGATCCACCAAACTCAAATTAGACTTATGACCTTCTCCGATCTCTTGGAGAATACCACTAGTCAACTTCAGCATACCCAACTTCACACTGTTAGAAGTCCCTTCACAAACCAAACTCATATCTCTGAATTGCTCAATCAGTTCTAACTCTCGAACCATAAGCATCGACATATGCAAAGACTTCCTACTCAATGCATCAGCTACACTATTATCCTTACCAGGATGGTAACTCAATTCAAAACCATAATCCTTCAGAAGTTCAAGTCATCTTCTCTGCCTCATATTCAACTCCTTCTGATTAAACAAATACTTTAGGCTCTTGTAATCATTGAACACTTCAAACCTAGATCCAAAAAGATAATGTCTTCAAATCTTCAACACAAACACCACAGCAGTCAACTGTAAGTCATGCGTAGGTGTTAGCTCGCCAATTCGACGACCCATGTTTAAGGTTATTTTCAGCTTGTTAAAGGACCTATAGGTCTTCCAAAGACTTAGAAAATTAAAAGTCTTGAAACTAGACATTTCGACTTAAACAGCGAAATGGTATCTTCGACCGAGATTTAGAGGTGGGGATGAATTGAGTTTTGAAATTTGAATATTGGAGGGATTAGTTATATTTTCTTATGACTAAGGAGGATAAGTGGCGCTCATCGGACCAAGGATCGCATGCGGTGTGACACTTGTCAGGAATAGGTGGCCTAAGGAGGTTATTAGCAGTTACTATTATTATTATAAATAGGAGTCTTAGACATAAACTTAAGTGTGTTGTAATTTACTGTTGTACAAGTTACTCTTAAAATTACTCCAAGTATCCGAGTGTAGAGAAAGAGAGTATTATAGAGAATGTACGTGATGTAAACACACCATCATGTATCTTTTCAATGAAGTTACTTTGTTTTCTTTACTTTTGTCAAATACTTTTACTTATTTATTTCGTCTTTCCTTTTGTTCACCATTACTACTCCGACTAAGTCTTTCTCTCCCAAGAAACCTTTATCTCTTTTCCCTCTTGTATTTCTTCCTCTTTCCTTCTTTTAAACGTAGTGGATAGTTCTGCCCCTTTTAAATTATTTCTTTTTGGTATTGTCGAAACACATTTTTAGATAGGTGCAAATAGAAATTCCCTTTAGCACACATCCTAGGATTTCGTATGGTCAATCCTGCAAGTTAGTCAATTTGACACCAAATTGATAGACCAGAGGTTGTTTACCAAAAAACACGGTAAACAAAATGGCACGCCCAGTGGGACAGTGCTAAACAAAGAAAGTTTTGAGATCATAAAACTCTAGAAATATAAGCCTTATCAACTTGTCTTCAAAATACATTGTATGTTACTAAGAAGTGGCAGAATAACCACTGCGAACGAAGAAAGTTTAGTAAGACGTAACACTAGGAATATGGCGACGGAACCCATTCAGCCAAATGGCCAACAAAATGGCTCTAGTGAAGAAACAAGAAACGACAGAGCGTCGTCTTCAATACCATCAACGAGAGAGCAAATAGGGCTCCCGGTAAGGCCTGTACCAACACCTTCGATACTGGGGGCTGGGTCGACTATAATAAGACCCTATACTCAACCAGTATTGGAATATATCGGGCCTCAAGTGTCCAATCCTCAGACACCATTAGGAGGAAGCCCCCTGCCCAGACAAAATCCTCTTCCTCGATTGGTACAGATACCCAAGAATCCAATATATGGAATGCCTACAACTGTGATGCAGGGGCTTCAAAATGCTCCCCCCATCTTTTCAGATAACCCTGTGACTTCTCTGCTACAAGGATCGAGATCTGGTGTGAACATTGGTCGAAGTTTCCAGGGCCAGAGTCTGGGATATTCGACGCAAGGCCCCAACTTGACCAATACCTCAGTCGCATGCTTAAGGCAACAAATGGATGAGAGCAACATGCAAATGGTTCAGACTTTGTCCCAGACTATGGGCGAAATCTTCCAGCCATTAATCCATAACACAACCCAGACCAACCAACAATTGACGCTGCAGTTGACACGGTTGGCTGAGTTCATGGGAGTACCCCCTGTACCCAGAAATCAAAACCCAATAGCGAACGTCTCTCGACAGGACGTAAGAAACGCAAGGGAAATACACTTAGAAAACCAGGCTAGAGTCGAACCTCCTGTAGTTGAGCCAGTAAGAGAAAGTCAAATGAACCAGGTCCATGTTCTAGACGAAGGAAACCAAGGAGTGGTCGTGATAAACCGAAACCAGGATGTGGATCACATGGTCCAAGAAGTTCGACGCAATAATATAGCCATTGACAACAATCTAGAGGCCATGGTCGAAAGGATTATGACTCGAAATGGAGTAAACACTGGTTTTACTCGACCAAACTTTACATCCCCGATAGTAGATTACATCCTTCAAATAGAGTTACCTCCTAGGACGAAAGTACCAAAATTTACGAAATTCTCAGGGGATGCGACGAAATCTATTGTCGAACATGTGGCTCGTTATGTGATAGAAGCCGGGGAAATAGCGAATGATGAGAGCCTTAGGATAAAATACTTTCCAAGCTCCCTCACAAAAAATGCTTTCACTTGGTTCACGACGCTAGCACCTAACACCATATATAGTTGGGCCCAACTTGAACGCTTGTTTCATGAGCAGTTTTACATGGGCTAGACCAAAATTAGTTTGAAAGAACTAGCCAGCGTAAAACGTAAGTTTTCGGAGCCAATCGAAGAGTACCTCCATAGGTTTCGATTACTCAAAGCCAAGTGTTTCACGCAAGTGCCGGAACACGAACTAGTCGAAATGGCCGCTGGAGGCCTTGATTATTCCATTCGAAAGAAGTTAGATACCCAATACTTAAGAGATATGGCTCAATTGGCCAATAGAGTTCGATAACTCGAACGTTTGAAAGACGAGAAAACTAGATTTAACAAGAGTAAGAAGGTGGCCTTTGTCGAAATTGATGACAATATCGAAAGGGCCTGCGAGGATTCTTTGAATCTCGACGAAAATGAAGTAGACCTCGCCGAACTTAAACAAGGCCCCCCTTATTCTTGTAAAGTATTAGCACCCCCACAGGGGAAGAGTTTCGTCGAATCAGAAAGAAATGATAGATTCCCAAAGAAAACATATACCTTCGACATCACCAAATGTGATGAAATTTTCGATTTGTTGGTAAAAGACGGGCAAATGGTAGTGCCACCTGGCGCTAAGTTGCCATCGCTAGAGCAAAGAAAAAAGAGAGATTTTTGTAAGTACCATAACTTTTTGGGTCATAAAACATCTCAATGTTTTCTTTTCAGGGATCTTGTTCAGAACGCAATCCAGGAGGGACGACTGAAGTTTGGGGAGAAATCCACCAGCCAAATGAAGGTCGACACAGACCCCCTACAAGTGACGGATGCTCACTACACAGAGCCTTTAGAAGCCAACATGGTCGAGGTCACTAAAGGCCGCAACTTCTCAGAAAGCATGATAGAAGTTACTAATGACTTCGTCAAGAATGCTGTGATGACAAAGGTTATAATGGGCTTTAATCGAGGCAGTGAAGGGGAGATGGATACTACCAACATCGATGGGGTAGCAGACAATCCAAAATGGGAGATGGTGACCAAGGAGATGGATGATAACTTCGTCGAAATGGACCAGGCTACTGAAGGTTTGGGTCTAAGCTTAAAGGTTTGAATTTGGTCGAGGAGGTTGAGATCAACATGATGGAAGTCACCCAGCAAGAAGGTGAGGGGGACAGTGAGTCGAATAACCAAGAAGAAATCACTAAGGAGGCATACCCGAAGCAAGAGGAAACAATTGTGGATTTTCTTCACAAATGTCAGGGAAAGGGTTCTAGCGTGATGTTATGCCCACGATGCAGCGCAATTTTCGACAAAAAGGCTGCCCAGAGACTTGAGGGAACACGAAGGCTCAAGCAAAATGGGAAAATGCCTGAATTCGATAAATGAAGCAGTTTGCTGAAAAGGTCTGAACCCCACATCAGAGGCCCCAAAATAAGGCCTGCTAGTTTCAAACCCGCTGTTGGAAACACCGATGGTAGGTGGACGAAACCCAACGAAGATAGGCGACAAGGCCAACAAAAATGGAAGAATTTCGAAGTGAATAGGGGTTCTTCAGTTACCTATCAAAAAGAATGCCAGTCTTCAAAGATGGCCCATGTATCCGAGAATTATAAAGGAAAAAACCCCATGTCCCGGTCGCAGTGGAGGCGGGAACAACGGAAAAGAAAAGCTCTTAGAGAAACGACGTCGAAGGACAAGGCCGAATCTAGTACTAATCTCCCAACAAAAAATCAGAGAGAGTCGTCGAAGATGATCAGCAAAACCACACAACCGCCGGTGGGCAGGAAGTTGTTCTCTGACCAGGTTAGAAGTCAGAGGGAGATCAATGGGGTCGATGACGAGATGACGGACAACTTCGACTTAGATTCTGATGATTCGCTAAATTTGTTGGTGAACGTAGTGTCAGTGATGCCGAAAGAATATGACAAATTGTTTGTGGTCAAAAACTGCGACACTGACGCAGACTGCGAAATGGCAGCACACAAACCCGTCTGCTATTATGTGATGAACAACGGCTGTGTCGAAGAGCAGAATGCTTTCTTCGAACGGCCCACTGAGGAGATGAGGAACCATTTGAAGCCGCTTTATATTACGGCTAAAGTAGAAAATTCCCCAGTTAACAAAATTCTGGTGGACTGTGGCGCAACGATGAATTTGATGCCACATCTTCTATTAAACAAAATCGGGAAATGCGATGCCGACACCAAGCCTCACAACATGGTCCTATCCAACTATGAAGGTAAGGTAGGCTTGACCAGGGGAGTAATCCAGGTAGATGTCACCGTTGGAACAGTAACGCGGCCAACGGTATTCATGGTTGTAGAAACTACAGCCAATTACAATTTGTTACTTGGACGCGAATGGATTCATGGCGTGGGGGCAGTGCCATCCTCGATGCATCAAAGGATTGCAATTTGGAGACCAGACGGCATCGTAGAGAATATTGAAGCTGATCAAGGGTACTTTAGGGCGCCCATCAACTATGTCGATCAAAGGCACTTCGACAAACACTTGGCTGGTATAGGTCCTTGTTGACCAGCGGACTTCGATTTCAAGCCAGACGACGAAGTATTTGGCTCGTTATACTTACATCCTATAGACGGTTTCCATTGGGACAGAGAGGTGCCAGGAGAAAGGCTTCCATACCTTGGAACCTTGCCAGTGGACCCCACGGGATGGGGAAGTGATTTCAGTAATAATGACTGAAGCCAATGCGCTTCTAAGGATTTCGACTTATGTGGCCGAAACTAGACTATAAACGGCCTTGGAGGCTGTCCAAAGCGAAATGGCCACAGAGGCCAATAAAGAAGTTCTTCAGAGAAGCTACAAGGAAGGCTTCGACATGGAACTATCTGATGAAACCCATCAAGAAAACAAAAGGCTTGACGCTATCTATGACGACGAGCCTTTGGGTTTCGAGAAAGATCCCTTGGCAGAGGATGCCAAGATGCTTGCGCAGGACCCGCTAGAGGAAGTGGACTTAGGAGATGGCATTATCAAAAGGCCCACTTATATTAGTGCCAACCTCGACACTCGATTCAAAGGTGAGGTCATCCTGCTGTTGCGAGAATATAGAGACTGTTTTGCCTAGGATTATGATGAAATGCCAGGATTAAAAAGAGAGTTGGTGGAACATAGACTGCCAATCAAGCCTGGCAAGAAACCAGTCAAATAGAGCCCAAGGCGTTTTGCTCTAGAGTGTCGCTACTGCGAAAATCGGCGCCGGCTGAACAGAAGAGTCGCCACCGTGCGTTATTTATCCCAACGGAGGGAAAGGAAACGCTCAAAGTAAACCTACCACAAAGACGAGAAAGGAATGGTCATCGCAACCAAATCCTGGATTCGGGAGTCGGTTACGCAAGGGGAAGGTATTAGCACCCCTCACGTCCGTCGTACTCGACGGGATCCACGCTTGTTTTCTAGTACGGATTGTTATTCTATCTATTCTACAGGTCAAGGGTTAAAAGAAAATAAAATGACTCGGCAAAGTATCTCACTTTATGCCTACGTATTCCCGTCTGGAACGAGAAATCAGAGTCAACGTAGTTCGCCTACCTACGGGAAAGGAGGGGAAGGTTGCTCGCTAGGATATCGCATCCTATGCCTACGTACTTTCATACAGCATGAAAGATCAGAGCAAATGTAGTTCGGGCTACGGAAGACACAAATTTGTATGACTGTTTTTTATCCTTCTGAAAAAGGTTTTCTCCTGATTACGGGTCCAAGCGGACAAAAATGACTCTTTGATTGGTTTACAGTCTTTTACGCAAGAACTATTTTTTTATTGATGTTTAACCTTTTATTGTATTTTTTTATTGTTCCGAGATAGAAGAGAAAGAACTCTAAAACCTAGGGTAAAAATGGGAATCAAAACTATCCTAATGTTGTCATGCATGGATTAACACCTAATGTCTGTCATATTTCTCTCTTGCGCAGAGAGAAACAGAGATCCTAGGGGATAAACGGAAAAGAAACAACATATATACAGTAAAGCAGTAAAATGCATGAGATGCAGCAGTACAAGCGAGGCAAGGGAGTCCCACTCAACCTCGAACCTAGAAAACAATGGGCAAAGTGAAACGGCTTCACTTAGAACCTAAGGGGAAAATTAAAAAACAATACAACAAAGAAAATAAAACCCCAAAACCAGCTCTGACAGCCCCCCCAGCTCCTACAGCAGCAGCTCTGAAAACATCTAACTTTGACAATTGATAAACAGCAATCTTCCAGTGAACCCCAAAGTCAAACTCCAATGATACCCAAGCTACAACAAGCTTCCATCTCCAAGAAATCCCCAAGCTTAAGCAAGCACAAAATCTTAACCAGTTGACAGCATCAGACAGCAGATAGCTTCAAACAGCAGTAAACCCTAGCTTTAACAGCTGCACAGTTTTGACATGAATAATCTTCATCTTTGTCAATCTTTGATCTTCATCTTTATCTTCAATGGCTTCTTTCTTCAAGGCAAGCTCTCCTAGATGATAATTGCTTAACAAGAATAAGTTGAATGTTAAACAGCTTATTGACAACCAAAGGAAGCCTACAAACAGTTTAACATTATAGAAGAGTGGTTCTCTCAAAGTTCTACCTCTAAGGTAGGGCCACTTATCCCTCCAAAGGAGGGAGGTGAATACCATAGAGGGACTTTATATCATAGAGAGGAATGGGAGCACATGAAGCTATCCATGTTTGTACAAAACAATTCAGTCTATTCTAAGGCTCTGCTTATTCCTATTATTTCCTATGTCTTCAATCAACTCCCAACTCAAGCAATCTTCAAGCTTCAACATTTGATTATCATCTTCAATCTTCTCTTTTGATATCTTCATGCTCCACAAGCTCAAGCCAAGCCCCATACCCCATAGAAAAGCCCCAAAAGCCCAAGCAAACAAATATAAACCCCAAGTGGGAACACCAAACAAACACTCCATTTGTAAAATATACTAAAAATAGTACTATAGTATTTAAAATTCTAAGATTAATTCTAAGAGAATTTCTACATCTACCCTACATACCCTATATGTCCCATAACCTAATTCATGCTAAAAACCCCAAAATAAAATGTTATAATGCACCTATGTTGAGTTTAAACCCTAAAACTATCACCCTAATGTTCTCTAATCAAAATTAATCCACAAAAATGTGGAATAAATCCAGGGGGACCTAATGTTCTAATCTAACTAAGAAAAAAGAATGGAATCAAAATATGAATTTAAATGATTAAACAAAATTCACCAAATAATATGTACAAACAAAAATGAGATAAAAGCTATTAAAATGTAAAAAATCACCAAAAATAGAAAAATGATTAAAATACTATTTTTATTTTCTTATAATTTTCTTGAGACAATTACTAAAATGAGGGAAAAAGTCCCATGTCAAAATGATTATTTTTGGATTTTATATGAATTATTTTGTAAACTAAATGCAAATATAAAGGAAAAAGAAAATTCAATAAAAGGTTAAACATCAATAAAAAAACAGTTCTTGCGTAAAAGACTGTAAACCAATCAAAGAGTCATTTTTGTCCGCTTGGACCCGTAATCAGGAGAAAACCTTTTTCAGAAGGATAAAAAACAGTCATACAAATCTGTGTCTTCCGTAGCCCGAACTACATTTGCTCTGATCTTTCATGCTGTACGAAAGTACGTAGGCATAGGATGCGATATCCTAGCGAGCAACCTTCCCCTCCTTTCCCGTAGGTAGGCGAACTACGTTGACTCTGATTTCTCGTTTCAGACAGGAATACGTAGGCATAAAGTGCGATACTTTGCCGAGTCATTTTATTTTCTTTTAACCCTTGACCTGTAGAATAGATAGAATAACAATCCGTACTAGAAAACAAGTGTGGATCCCGTCGAGTACGACGGGCGTGAGGGGTGCTAATACCTCCCCCTTGCGTAACCGACTCCCGAATCCAGGATTTGGTTGCGATGACCATTCCTTTCCCGTCTTTGCGGTAGGTTTACTTCGAGCGTTTCCTTTCCCTCCGTTGGGATAAATAACGCACGGTGGCGACTCTTCTGTTCAGCCGGCGCCGATTTTCGCAGTAGCGACACAGAGGTTCTATCAAAAATAAAAGCAGAAATCGAAAGACTTCTGCGGTGCAAATTCATCCGCACAACCAGGTATATCGAATGGCTTGCTAATGTTGTGCCAGTTATTAAGAAATATGGTTCCTTGAGAGTCTGCATAGACTTTAGGGACTTAAACTCAGCAACTCCTAAGGATGAATATTCGATGCCGGTGGCAGAAATGCTAGTCGATTCAGCCGCCGACCATGAATATCTTAGTATGTTAGATGGTTATTCTGGTTATAACCAAATCTTCATTGCCGAGGATGATGTTCCCAAAACAGCATTTCGTTGTCCAGGGCCATAGGCACCTACGAATGGGTAGTGATGCCTTTTGGCCTAAAAAACGTTGGGGCAACATACCAACGAGCAATGAATTCAATCTTCTATGACTATATAGAATCTTTTATGCAGATATATATTGATGACATTGTGGTTAAATCTGTATCAGGCAAAGATCATATATATCATCTTCGACAATCCTTCTTAAGGATGAGGAAGTTTGGCCTCAAAATGAACCCTCTAAAGTGTGCGTTCTTTGTGCAGGCGGGAGACTTCTTGGGTTTCGTAGTCCACAAAAAGGGCATCGAAATAAACCAAAACAAGACGAAAGCCATTATGGAGACCAAGGCGCCGTCAAATAAAAAGGAATTACAATCCCTGTTGGGCAAGATTAATTTCTTAAGAAGGTTCATATCGAACCTAAGCGGCAAAACCCAAGCTTTCTCGCCGTTGCTTCGAGTCACCAAAGAAGGGTATGAATGGAGGAAGGAACAACAAGAAGCTTTCGACAAAATCAAAAGTTATTTGACCAATCCTCCAATTCTCTCTCCACCTTGTCGACACAAGAGCATGAGGTTGTACATAGCCGCGTCACACAAAACTCTGGGAAGCATGTTAGCTCAAGAGGACGAAGATGGCACAGAAAGAGCCATTTACTACCTTAGTAGAGTCCTAAATGATGCAGAGACCAGATATAGCGAAGTAGAAAAGCTATGTCTATGTTTATATTTCTCATGTACAAAGTTAAAACAATATATAAAGCCTGTTGATGTTTGTGTCTCTTCGCATTTTGATGTTATAAAGCATATGTTGTCCAAACCTATTTTGCATAGTCGAATAGGTAAATGGGCATTAGCGTTAACGGAATTTTCCTTAACATATAAACCATTGAAAGAAATTAAAGGGCAAATAGTGGTAGACTTTATTGTCGACCACTCCGTAGATACAAACGCTTTAAATATGGTCGAACTAGAACCTTGGAAGTTGTACTTTGATGGTTCCAGCCATAAGAAGGGAACTGGCATAGGCATGCTGATTATTTCTCCTGACAAAATTCCAACACAATTCAAGTATAGAACAAGTGAGCCATGCTCCAACAATGAGGCGAAATACGAGGCTTTGATAGTTGGACTTGAAATTCTATTGGAATTGGGGACAACTAGAGTCGAAATAATGGGAGACTTAGAGTTAGTCATAAAACAATTGACAAAAGAATACAAATGCGTCAAAGAAAGCCTCATCGTGTACTTTGTAGTAGCAAATAGGCTATTAAAGAAATTCGAAGAGACCACTATTCGACATATACCACGAATACGAAACCAGGTGGCCAACGATTTGGCCCAAATAGCATCGGGATACAAGGTGTCCTGCGAAGACCTGCGAGAAGTAATCCAAGTCAGAAGCAAGGTAGCAGCTGTGGCACTGCAGCCATCAGATTTGAGGGCTGCAAAGTTCGGATTCGCCGACGAAGAAACCTTCGAGATCTTTACAATTGAATCGATGTCAGATGGGGACTGGAGAAAACCGTTGGTCGAATACCTCCAAAATCCTTCAAGCACCACAGAGCGAAAAATAAAATACCAAGCACTAAGCTACGTCCTCCTAGGAAACGAATTATTCAAAAGAACTCCGAAGGGAGTTTTGCTTAAGTGTCTAAGTAAATCTGAGGCGTATCTAGCATTATCATCAGTTCATAGTGGAGCATGCGGGGCACACCAGGTAGGACAGAAGATGAAATGGCTACTATTTCGCCAAGGTCTATATTTGCCTACAATGCTGAAAGATTGTATCGAATTTGCCAAAGGCTGCCAGGAGTGCCAAATACACGCTGGTATACAACATGTTCCAGCAAGCGAGTTGCACTCCATAATTAAGCCATGGCCATTCAGAGGATGGGCTTTGGACCTAATAGGAGAAATTCGACCCGCGTCCTCGAAAAACCAGAAATTCATCTTAGTGGGGATAAACTACTTCACCAAATGGGTCGAGGCGGTACCCCTGCCAAAAGTAGACCAAGACGATGTGATTGAATTTATTCAAAAATACATTATCTTTAGATTTGGTCTGCCAGAAACGATAACAACAGATCAAGGATCAGTCTTCACCGGTCGGAAAATGCAAGAGTTTGCCAGCGAAATGGGATTCAAACTCCTTACTTCGACCCCTTACTACGCACAGGCCAATGGCCAGGTCGAGGCAGCGAATAAGGTAGTAATTGGAATGATAAAAAAGCAAGTAGGGGTAAGCCAAAAAACTGGCATAAAACCCTAGACCAGGTCCTATGGGCATGTCGAACATCCCCCAAAGAAGCTACCAACACCACACCTTATCGACTGACCTTTGGCCATGATGCAGTATTACCAGTCGAAATTCTTGTGCAGTCGGCCAGGATTCAGAAGCATCATGAAATTCCCTGTGAAATCTATTGGGACATGATGCTCGACAAGTTAGTGGATTTAGACGAGGAAAGGTTAAGAGCGTTGGAACTCTTGAGAAGGCAAAAGAAAAGAGTGGAGAAATCCTATAACAAGAGAGTCAAAGCAAAGACCTTTTTGATTGGAGATTTAGTTTGGAGGGTAATCCTGCCAATGGATCGAAAGGTCAGGACGCTAGGCAAATGGTCCCCGAAGTGGGAAGGACCGTTTCAAATCTCAAAAGTCTTCTTGAATGGGGCATACGAAGTTGAGGAGCTTAGCAATGATAAACGAATCTTGAAAGTAAACGGTAAGTATTTGAAAAAATACAAACCAACGCTTCGAGAGGTAAACATTTCAACAGAGTAATATAAAGCTAATAAGCAGGGCTATAAATGGCATCGATAAAATATGCCAAAATGGCTTAGTCTTTACGAATACAGCAATAGAAACATGGCTTACAAAGGCCAGAAAATAAACATTAAACATTTTAGAAATCTAAAAAGGAAGGTTGGCCTTCATCTTGAGGCAGCTTGCCTTCTGGGCATCGAGACGACTCTGGCAAGAGGCTCTGTCAGTTTTCATTTGTGCAATATCGACTTCAAGTTTTCGAGCCTCCTCAGCAAAAAGGACGGCATGATCAAGCTCTGTCGACAAGGAAGAATCATCGAAGGAAGATAGTTCAGCATTTCTCTTCTGAGCTTTGGCTATCTTGCTGCGAAGTTTTCTGATCTTACGCTCCCAACAAGCGATGCTCGTTTCGTTCTCGGTAATCTCTTGTTGATTCTTGGCCTTTTACTCCTCCAGCGCTGCAATTTTTTCTTCACAATCCGCAACGGCAGACCAAGCAGCAGCCTCAGTACCTGACTTTTCAAATATATGCTTGTCGAACTGAGGCAAGAGCCCAAAGTCAGTATGAACCTGGTCGATCAATGTCCCAACTTCTTGGATTACGGCCGCAGCCTCAACGGAGATCGACTGAAGGTCCACTTGCTGTAGGAGAGTTTTCAAAGAAAGGTAATGGACTGGACCCATTTGCAAAAGAGAAAAGAGGTCCCCTTTGAAAATCTTGTTCTTTACTTTCTCAATAGTGTTACACCCTAAAATTTGCCCAACTTTATTCACTTGGTTTATGTTTCAATATCATTAGCATTTGCATATAGAGTCATGTACATAGACTAATCATCTGCATAGCATAAGCATAGCAAGTCATTCAACAGGGGACCAATCATTATTCTCATCTCTAGAGGCCTATCAAGAGGTTATTATCCTAATTCCATCTCATTCAAGTCATCAGAAAAGAATTTGAAAGCAGGGAGTTCAGTGGATCAAGCACTAGGTATATCTCCTAACTGAGGGTGTCTGGGGATCAACAAGGGAATTATGAGTTGTAAATTGAGAGTATGGGGAGTATTTAGACATCTTGGAGGACTTAGAAAGTCATTTGGAGAAGGAGACAAGTCATTGGTGAAGTCACAAGAATTGCAGTTGAAGACAGTCAACTAGGGTTTCATCTGGGTCAACCCTGGGTCAACCCTAGGTCAATTGATTGATTTGAAGGCATTAAGGGCTATTGGAGAGATGTGGGGTTCATCATTTGACATGGAGAATAAGGATATGTTGTTGTGCTAAGAAGAATTCAAGAGAAATCAAGGAGAAGAGGAGGGTCTAAATTAGGGTTTCTATGTAAAATCCCCTAGTTTAGGTCAAATTTTCAAGCAAGATAAGTCAAGATGCAAGCTTCAAATGGATCCTTGGCCAACATGAAACTTGTAGAGGATCTCAATACCTTTAATTGGAGTACTAGAAGTCCTCAAGGGGATTTATAGAGCTCAAGTTATGGTCCTTGCAAGTTACAGGTCATCTGAGGTATCTGAAATTTTGTCTGTGAAAGTGACTTGACTTCCAAGCAACTTTTACCCCTCAAGGAGATTTCAAATGAATTTATGGTCAACATAAGAATTGTTCCTTATTGTCTTAGCTTTCTAGAATGGTATAGTATGCCTTCATATTATATGTGGAACTCAACTTATGGTCTTGGCAAGCAAAGGGTATTTTGGTCATTTGTGAATTACAGGTCATTTTAACCTATGTCCAAAACTCATACAAGGAGGCCTCAAATGGAAAAACTTACAACATCAAACGTGCTCCAAATGACATTTTGAGTCTAGAAAAGTGACCATGAGAGATTGGAAATGTCCATAGCACAAGGTTTCAAAATTGGTGAATTTAATGAAGAAAAATGGCTTAAAAAATGAGATTTTTCATATCTTGGCCAAATGATGCAAAATTATAGGTCATTTTGAATGGAAAAGGCATTTTAAAGACATTGGATAAAGTGGAATTTTGAGTTTAGGTCATAATTTAAGAGTTATTCATGGTTGCTTGAATTGAAAGTAACATAATCCAAATTGAAAGGGAAAAGTGTAAGGGAAACTTCTCCAAGTTTCTAGGAGGTTCTAATGCAACCTATATATTCATGCAAGCTGATTCATGCAAGGGTTGGTGCTCCCATTTGTTCAAAACCTCCATTTTCATTCATTTTTTCATTCTTGCATAAGCTACTCAAACTCTCACAAATCTCTCAAAACTCTCACATCTTTGGATTGAATCTTCATCATCATCATTCAAACCCTAGGATTCACATCAAGAAGTGGTTGAATTGATCAAGAATTGTACCAATTATCTTCTTCACTCCAAGTTGCATTTTCATCAAAAATCCATTAAAACTTCCTCCATCATTCTGATTTCTGTTACCATCATCATCCACTATCATCATGGAGTGATTGGCACAAGAAATTGGAGAGAATTCGTGGCTGTGTGAAGATATTCAAGTTGAAACTCCAACTTGCATGAAGGATGGAATAGAGTAATTCACAAGGATTAAGCACAAATCACTGCAAACAGAAGCATACACATTCATTGGAGATCATTTTCAGCAAGTATCAAAGGTTGAATTGAAGTCTAACTACCATTGCCATCACCAAGTGCAAGGTATGTAAACTTCTTCGAATCTCACTACTCAGGCTATTATAGATCATGTGGTTAGGATAGGATTGCTTAGAGACCCTAGGAGAATGATTCTTGAAGTTTAGGGATAGTTTCGTGGAGATCCATGACAGGTTGCCATTTCTGTTAGCTTCAAGAATAAGCTGTGTACTGGATTATAATCAATGTAATGAGGCATAGAATAATGAGGAAAGTATGTAGGTTATCCGTGGATCACCAGGTTTGAATTCTGGCAAAATTGACATCAGGCAAGCATGGTATACCCTGAGTTTCGTGCCCTCTGTTTGGAGTCTACAAGGAGAATTAGAGAAAACTAGGACTAGACATGGATTCCTTGGGTTACATAGATTATTTTAGGGCTTAGAATTGTTCATTTTCATCAAGAGAGCATGGAGAAAGGTTGGATGGAATTTTCGTGCATGGAACTCATGGCTGAAACCCTAGACGAATGGAGGAAGAAGATAACTTATACGCCCTTGGATCTGGTGGAGAAGATTGACTTGACCACGAATCGAACGGTCCACGCGTAGCCTGAGTTTTGGTGGGAAGTTTCAAAAAGTAAAACGCACCGTTTCACTAATTGGGGGGATTGGGCTCAGACAGCTATTCGCACCCCCCAATTTATTAAGCCCAACGCGCTGAACATGAATTTCTTGCTATTCTCACCCCTCTGGCTATTTCTTTATATTTGTTTTTTTATTTTCTTTTCATTTTTCATCCATTTTTAAAAATTCATAATAAATAGAAAAATCATCATTTTTAATTCATTATTTTTGCATATTTTTCTTTGAGATGTGAAGAAAATTATAAAAAAATAAAAATGGCATTTTATTTTTTATTTGATATTTTTCCCATATTTTCTAAATAAATAACATTTTACATAATTTCATTTCATACATAATTTTGTTATTTTTTGTTCTACTAATTGCTTCAATATTTTTTGCCCATTCTTTTTAGGTTGTTTAGTTTAGACATTGAACTTGTAGATTCAATTTAGTTCCCATTTTTAGAAATTAATTTTAGGTGCTTAATGTAGGTGTGAACAACATGAATAAAACTAGGGTTTTAGGTGATGACTTAGGATATTTGATTCTTTTCCCTTAGGACTTAGGGTTTGACTAGTTTAGTTATGGGACTATAGGGGTTAAGGGTAGTTATTAGATCCCCTTAGAAAAAGTCAGGATTCCCCTACTGCTATTAATATGCTGTTGTATCTGATTGACTGGTGTGGTGTGCCCTCTGGGGATTATTGCTTGATTGTTTGGGTATTGGGATTGTTTGGGGACTTGGGAGAGCTGAAGGCTTGGGGAGATGAAGACCATTGGAGATCCAGAGATTGAAGATCAACTGCCAGAGTTGGAGAGGAGGTTCTTGCTAGCAGCTGCTGAGGAGACTAGGGTTTAGGAGCTAGGCAGAGCTCTAGATTAGAAAGCTTGCTTCTCAAACATAGATGGCTTTGTTTGCCTCTCTCCTTTCTCTATGATTCAAAGTCTCTTTCAAATATCCACCTCCTTCCTTTGGAAGGATCAGTGAATGTATTTGAAAGATAGAACTTTTGAGAGAAAACTTTCTGTTTAATGTTAACAGTTGATGAACCACCCTTGGTAGGTAATTAACTGTCTAACATTCATTCACTTCATCTGGTTGGCTGATGTTCATCCTGGAGCCTGAGACTTGAAGAAAAGCCATTGCAGATAGAAGACTGATGATCAAAGCCCTTGCCTGAAGGCCATGAAGATGGAGATTAATGCTTGTTGAAGCCTGTAACTGACTGGAGATTACTTGAAGCCAGATGTTGATTCAGAGTTGCTGATGCTGTTCTTTTGCTGTTGTATTTCATTGCTGATGTATTGATTGGTTTTCCTGACTGTATTGTTTGCTGTTTACCCTGTTGGGTTGAAAGTGAAGCCTGTTCACTTTTGCCTATTGCTTTCTAGGTTCGAGGTTGAGTGGGACTCCCTTGCCTCGCTTGTACTGTTGCATCCATGCATTTTACTGTTTTACTGTATATATCTGATATTGTTTCTGTTTCTGTTTATCCCTTAGGATCTCTGTTTCTCTCTGCGCAAGAGAGGAGCATGATAGACACTAGGTCTTAACCCATGCATGATAACGTTAGGTTAGTTTGTTTCCCTTCGCAACCGTAGGTTAGAGTTCTGTCTCTTTCTTCCTCAAAACAAACAGAAAAACACGTAAAGATTTCAAACACACTAAAAGACACTTCTTCCGTAAAAGAAGGTGAACTCATCAAGACGTCATTTTTGTCCGCCGGGACTGCTAATCAAGAAAAACTTTTTTCAGAAGGAATAAAATCAACCAAGACAGACTTGTGTCGTACGTGGCCCGAACTACGTTTGCTCTGATCTTCCATGCCGTGTGGAAGTACGTAGGCATAGGATGCGATATCCTAGCGAGCAATCTTCCCCTCCTTTCCCGTAGGTAGGCGAACTACGTTGACTCTGATTTCTCGTTCCAGACGGGAATACGTAGGCATAAAGTGCGATACTTTGCCGAGTCGTTTTTATTTTCTTTTTAACCCTTGACCTATAGTTTAGATAGAATAACAATCCATACCCGAAAACAAGCGTGGATCCCGTCGAGTACGACGGACGTGAGGGGTGCTAATACCTTCCCCTTGCGTAACCGACTCCCGAACCCAGGTTTTGGTTGCGATGACCATACCTTTCCCGTGTTGTGCGAGGTTTACTCTGAGCGTTTCCTTTCCCTCCCGGGGGATAAATAACGCACGGTGGCGACTCTTCTGTTCAGCCGGCGCCGATTTTCGCAGTAGCGACAACTGGCGACTCTGCTGGGGACCCAACGTCCCCCGGCTGCTAAGGACTGCGATGGTTCTTATGCATTTGGGATCCAACGTCCCTTAAGAGAGTCAATCCTAACGCTTGTTTTCCCGTCGAGGATTTTGTATGGATTTATATTTCTGACCTTTATTTTCAGCATTATATATTGTTTATTATTGTTGTATTGGGGTGTGACGGGTGTTCTGATATTGAGTGAGAAGCCGGACCTGGGCTTGAGTGCACCTAGAATTAGAGTAGAAAGTAGTGGGCGCGTGCCGGCTTTGCTTGCATTAGTGTCTCATGAAATCTACACTTGGACGAGGTTCTTCTGGTTGGCTTCTTTTTCTACCCTTTGGGTCGAAGGGGTTGTTGGTCAGCTGAATTGTCGACTCCGGGAACCGATCATTTGGAAGTTGGCTAAGTGAGGCCTCTTCAGGATTTGATGATGCCACTCCTTCTGGGAATCGTATCATCAACCCTGAAAGTCTGTGACGCCGACGACCGCATAGGATGCCATACCTTTGTCAGTTACTAGGACATCCACCTGTGAGAGGGTTTGGGGTTATGCAGGTAACTAGACCTTCAGACTACCGGTTATTTCTTGATCAGAGATCCTGGGTATTTATGGAGAGTTAGGAGGTCTGTCAGAGACCATTTGGAGATGTGTTCTGAGGTCTGTCAGAGACCAGTTGGAGAGTTCTGAGGTCTGTCAGAGACCAATTGTAGATGTGATTTGAGGTCTACCAGAGACCAGTTGGAGTTATGGTTTGAGGTCTGTCAGAGACCAGTGTTGGGGCTTTGTTTTAGGTCTATCTGAGACCAGAGTTTGATGACTTCTGGATGGTCTATCTGAGACCTTTCTTGATTGGGTTCAGGCTATTCAGCTACAACTTTGGTCCCTGTTGCATGTTACTTGCATTGCATTGTCTGCATATCCATCACCACTTGCATTTCACTAACGTGTGTCTGTGCTGCAGGTGCATTTGCATATTCCCCGGTTCTAGTGCCCAGACTTCTGAGTATTGACTATGGCTGGTTTGAGGAAAACAGTTGCGTATAAGCTGCCTTCACCTGATGTTACTTCTTTACTTGGTCTGATATCTCTTGCCGATGAGGAGGTTAGGAGAAGCTTCAGAATGAGTCATGGGAGGTTACTGAGATTAGTCTGCAAGCCCACTGCCGATGAGATGAACGGGCTATACACCTTGATGCAGTTCTATGACCCCGCATTGAGATGTTTTACATTTGCTGACTTCATTCTAGGGCCTACCCTTGAAGAGTATGTGGAGTTTACTGAGCTTCCCGTGCAGAACAAGGTTCCCTTTATTCACTCTGCTGCTGAGCCCAAGTTGGAGGACTTAGCCAAAGCCTTGCATATGAACGCTGCTGAGTTGTTAGTGACTTCTTGGCTCGGGGTTCCCGATTTCTCTCTAGATTTTCTGGTTGGCAAGGCTCAAGAGTACGCCAAGAACGGTTGTTGGGTGGTTTTCAACGCTATTTTGGCTTTATGCATTTATGGAATTGTGCTGTTTCCTAACTTGCCCAACTTTGTGGATCTGGATGCTTTCTATCTGTTTGCTGCAGGCAACCCAGTGCCAACGTTGATCGGAGACTTCTACCACTCATTGCACTACAAGAACGAAAACCGAAGGGGAAAAGTTGTTTACTGCTGTGCTCCTCTAGTAAATATGTGGTTCAAAAGTCATCTCCCCATGAAGGGACCATTTGTGGACAGTGCAACCTCAGCCAGTTGGTCAGAGCGCCTGATGAGGCTATATTCCGAAGACGTTGTGTGGTTTGATCGAGACCTGTTGGGATCTGAGCTCATCTTCAGCTGTTCTGGGTACCCTAATGTGCCGCTAATAGGAAGAAAAGGGTGTATCAATTACAACCCTTCTCTATTCATTCGTCAGTTCGGATATGCACTGAAGAGTCCACCTCAGGAGGAAGAAGTACGGGAATCTCTGTACTTCACAGGTGACGTGAAAGGGGAGTTATTAGCCAAGTTGCAATATGCCTGGACACGTATTAACCGCAAGGGGAAACCACTGTTTGGTAAGAACGATTGCCAGGCTTATGGACCTTACAGGGTTTGGATCCAGGAAAGAGCAAGTCAGTTATTAATGCCATTTCCCGCTGCACCTGTCACTGTTCCCGTCCCGGCAGAAGAGCCAACTACTGTTTCTAGGGAGGCCTACGAGCAAGTTGTGAAGGAAAAGGAAGCCTTGTTGAAGATCAACGAAGGGTTGGAGCGAGAGCTAGCTCAAGTACGCAGTGAGAAAAACAAGGCCGTATATGCTTTCCAACAACAAATCGAGCTGTTAAACAGGTTAGGGGCTGAGTTGACCGAAGAAAGAAAGAAGCGCGAACGTCTGGGGCAAGAGTTCAGAAGCTCCCATGACATGCTGGAAGCCAAAAAGAAAGCGCTCGACGCGGCACATCGAGAAATCTCCTCTTGCAACAAGACTTGGAATGCTACTCTCACCAACAATAAGATAAGAGAAGATAAGCTGAAGCAGCAAATCTCCGACCTCGAAGAGAAGTTGAAGTCTAGCATCAAGAAGTGTGAGGAAGAAGTGATGACCCGGTATAGTGTCCAGCATGCACTGAACAAGGCAATCAAATCCAGAGATGAAGCGGTGTCTCAGAAGCGAAAGCTAGAAGATTGCTTCGGAGAAGCAACATGGGAAGAAACTGCTGAAGACGTACGCCGTGTTCTTAAGAAGAGAAACCAACTTGTTGAAGGACTGCTTGATCGACCAAGCCATCCAGAGACCAAGAAGTTGATAGAAGAGTACCAGACTTTTGGGAGGATTTGATCATTTCATATAGTAACTTGTATGCTTTATTTGCATAGTGCTGACCATCACCAGGATTGTTGGTTGAGGTCATGCCTTCTTATTGTACTCTCAGTGATATTGTACTCTGGGCTTATTGATTTTCCTGCAATATATGAGGCTTTCTATGATTCAGCTTCGATATTCTTATTGTCAGCACTGTCACTGCACTGGCACCTTCACACTAGAACTGGGGGAATGAACTTCCCTAATGCACAGACACCTTGCATTGCATTCATATTCACATTGCATTACAGGTAATCTTTGAATAAGTGCCTTATGTCCTGCTCTGCAACAGGTACTTTTCAGGATTGCAGATCAACACCCGCACCGCTATTCTACTCGCACCAACTGTCGAAGAATCATGGATCAAATGCAGAACGAGATGCAAGATGTGCGCGAGAAGCTCGCTCTCTTTATGCAGACCATGGAAGCTATTGCGAAAGGACAGGAGAATTTGCAGGCCATGGTCCAGCCTCTGTTGGCTCGAAATGCTGGTCACGGTAATGAAGATCATCAGTCCGTACGGGTCGATACTGTTCATAGAGACGACACTCCCACGCCAGTGGCTCCACCTGTAGTCAATATACCTGCTGCTAATGTCAACAACGCTACCGCTGCTGTGAATGGTAACGTCGGAGTTGGGAATGAGACTGCTGTCCATAACGTTGGGCTGGGCGATGTCAATTTGGGAGACAATATGGGAGGCAACGGCTTTGTCAATACTGGATTCGGGTTCAATGATCAGGGATTCGATAATGCGGGGAAATATGGTTTCAATGCTCAAGGCCTTGGGCAAGATGGTTATGGTGTGACCAATCAGGGTTACGGAGGTTTTGGAAATGGAAACGGCGCTGGATTTATGGCTTTTGGTCCTGCTGGAGGAGTTCAAGGGTACGGCAACAGAGGCCGAGGTCCAGGGATGAATCAGATCAGAGCTGGACGTAATAATGGATATGATGGGTATGGAGCTGGAAATGGTATGTGGCAAGAAGATCAGCAGGAGGACGCTTTCTCCGGCGGAGGTTTCGAAGGGCCGATGGATGACTCCCAGAAGATCAGAATGTTGGAAGAGCAGATGAGGGGAGTCCTGAACCAAAGTGTTGTGGGTTTGGACATGGCAACAATGGGTTTGGTACCTGGCTTGAGGGTGCCAATCAAATTCAAAGCTCCTGCGTTCGATAAGTATAAAGGAGACACATGTCCGAAAGTGCATGTACGAGCTTATTACAGAAAAATGTCTGCATACTCAACTGATGAAAGAATGCTAATGCATTTCTTTCAAGATAGTCTGTCGGGTCCTTCCCTAGAGTGGTACATGGGGTTGGAGCCAACTGATATCAAGACGTGGAAGCAATTAGCAGAGGCATTTGTAGCTCACTACAAGTATAACAGCGACTTGGCACCCAATCGGGTCCAGTTGGCGGGGCTATCGCAGAAGAAGGGGGAGAGCTTTAAAGAGTACGCGCAAAGGTGGCGCGATATGGCTGGCCGGGTCCGTCCTCCTGTAGAAGATAAGGAAATGAATGACATGTTTGTCGGCACATTCACCGGTCTGTTTCATGATATGCTGTTTCACACGTCTCTGGCCAGTTTTTCAGACTTAATTCTGATGGGAGAAAAGATTGAACGTAACATTAAGCAAGGAAAATTCCAAGTCGAGGAATCGACTGCAGCTGGCAGTAATAGGAAGGCTTTTGGTGGGCGCCGTCAGGGCGAGGCAAGCGCAGTATTTGGAGGCCGAGGCCGAGGTCGAGGCAGGGGACGAGGTCAATATCGTCAGCCGCAGCAGGTGGCGAGTGTTACTATCCCGTATCAACAACAACCACTCCAGCAACAACAACCACTCCAGCAACAACAACCGGTTCAGCAACAGCCAATGCAACAGCAGCAGCAGCCTCAGCAAGGGGCACAACAGGCTCAGCGAAGATTCCAGGGTAGTAAACCGAGAAGAGTGTTTGAGAAGCCTCCCTCGACCTATGCAGATTTGTTGCAGACATTGTTGGGATTGAACCTGGTAGAGAAAAGAACTCTGGCACCGATAACAGGAGCTCCCCCGTTTGGTTATGATGCAAGCAGGCACTGTGAGTTTCATTCTGGGGCTCCAGGTCACGATATAGAAGGTTGCCATGCTTTTAAGCATGTTGTGCAGGATCTTTTGGACAATAAGACTATCAATTTCGGAACGGCAGGTCCGAATATAGTGCAGAAACCCATGCCTAATCATGGGGCCAACGCCATTCTGACTGAGGAAGGGTTGAATCTGATTATGAATGTCGAAGACTTGAAGACGCCGCTGAGCGAGATAAAGAGCCGACTGTTACAAGGGGGTGTTTACCCAGGATGTAACGAGTATTGCTTAGAATGTTGGACCCTAGCTGGGGGGTGTGATGATTTGAAGAAAGGCATCCAGGCTTTAATTAATGAAGGCATATTGCAGTTTGACCAAGCAGCAACTGAAGAGCCCGCAGGGGCAGTGGTAGATGATCGAAATGATGTGGCCACGGTAACGATTCCTCGGAAGACGATCACTATCGCAGCACCAACTCAGCGCCCACCGATCACCATAACTAAGGTCGGGCCGATTCCGTACGAGAACACGAAAGCAGTCCCATGGTCATATGGGTTGGAGGTGTATTGTGACGGAATAAAAATTGATGTTAATAAGCAGCCAGCCGAGACTGTGGATAATGTTGTTGGGTCTGGAGGTATGACAAGGAGTGGTAGGATCTTTATATCCCCCGAAGTGGAGGCCGAAAGACTAGCGAAAGGAAAAGGGAAGGCGGTTGAGAATGTCCCAGCGCAAGTAAGTGACAAAGAATCGGCATCGAAAGACGTAGAAGAATTCATGCGCTTGATCCAAAAAAGTGATTATAAGATTGTGGAGCATCTGCAGCAGACGCCGTCCAAGATATCTATACTGTCATTGCTGCTGTGTTCTGAAGCCCACAGAAATGCTTTGCTGAAAGTCCTCGATACTTCTTTTGTACCCCAAGACGTCTCCGTGAATCAGCTAGAAGGAGTGTTGGCACATGTGAATGCAGGCCACAGCTTGGGCTTTACTGACTTTGACTTGACTCCGAAAGGGAGAGATCATAACATGGCGCTACACGTATCTGTTGAGTGTAGAGGATCAGTAATGTCCCACGTCTTGGTTGACACCGGGTCATCTTTGAATGTGCTGCCCAAGAAGGCGATGATGAAGTTGGATGTTAGAGGGATCTTGTGCACACCCAGCGACTTGGTAGTCAGAGCGTTTGACGGCACGCGGAGAACAGTCTTTGGATCGATCACATTGCCTCTGCAGGTGGGGCCAGAGGTGTTTGCAACTGAATTTTATATCATGGATATACAGCCTGCGTACAACTGCTTGCTTGGAAGACCTTGGATTCATGGGGCAGGGGCAGTCACATCCACCCTGCATCAGAAGTTAAAATATATGGTTGGAGACAGCGTAGTCACTGTATGCGGAGAAGAGGACATCCTGGTCAGCCATTTGTCGTCGTTTAAATATGTGGAGGTCGACGGAGAGATCCACGAAACACCCTGCCAGGCATTTGAAGGTTTGCGCATCAAGGACAAAGGTCCCAGGCCGAGCAAAGCGTCGGAGATAGCCGTCTCATCGTATAAAGAAGCTCAAGCTCTAGTAGAAGCAGGAGAAGCAAAGGGCTGGGGCAAAGTGCTGGACATTCCTGTGAAGATGGACCGGTTCGGGCTGGGATACCAACCGTCGTCATCAACTCCTTCCGTGGGAGCACCCCGTTTCAGAGGGCCAATCACCATCTCTGCCAGTGGGGTGTGTCATGAAACCGTCAATGCTGCTTCGGAGTCTGACGAAGGAGACAGCGACTGTGATATGGATGCCTGGATTCAGCCAAGCACGCCAGGACAAGGATTGTGCAGCTGGTCTATTCAGGAGCTTGTTCCTGTGACTTTTAAACAGTAATGCTTTGCTTTATTAATTGTTGAATAATCTGATGTCTTGCCCGGGGCATCAGGATTTGCTTAGGGCTGTGTTGTTATGAACATTGTGTGTCAATCATTAAATGAATGGCGTTTTTTTCATGTGCAAATACTGTAATCCCTGTCTTTCTTGTTTTATATTTTTCAATAAAATGGTGACGTGGTTGTTCGCTTTATACGCATTTTGAAGCGCTTAACCATTCCTTTTGCAGGATAACATTTTCAGATGACATCCTTGAACCACCTATGACTCGTCCCGACTTCGAGCACCCGGTATTCCAGGCCGAAGAAGAGGTTGTCGAAGATAGCGACGTTCCTGAAGAACTGTCTTGGTTAGTGAAGCAAGAGGAAAGAGCCATTCTGCCTCATGATGAGGTCATCGAAATTATCAACTTGGGGTCGGAAGGGGTTGAGAAGAATATTCGTATCGGAGCCGCACTGCAGAGTGATATCAAGCGAAGACTGGTTGAAATGCTCCGAGAGTATAATGACGTATTCGCTTGGTCATATGAAGATATGCCGGGGCTCGATACAGATATGGTTGTGCATCGCCTGCCACTGAAAGAAGATTGCCCGCCGGTCAAACAAAAGCTTCGCAGAACTCAACCAGATATGGCAATGAAGATCAAAGAGGAGGTTCAGAAACAGTGGGACGCTGGTTTCCTGGCTGTGACAAAATATCCCTCATGGGTTGCCAACATCGTACCAGTGCCAAAGAAAGATGGCAAGGTTCGAATGTGTGTGGATTATAGAGATTTGAATAAAGCAAGCCCAAAAGACGATTTTCCACTTCCTCACATTGACGTGTTAGTTGATAATACTGCTCAATACTCCGTATTCTCCTTCATGGATGGCTTTTCAGGCTATAATCAGATTAAAATGGCGCCAGAGGACATGGAGAAGACCACTTTTATAACGCCTTGGGGAACATTTTGCTACAAAGTGATGCCCTTTGGTTTGAAAAATGCTGGGGCAACATATCAGCGTGCGATGACGACTCTTTTCCATGACATGATGCATAAAGAGATCGAAGTTTATGTTGACGATATGATTGCCAAATCCCAGACGGAGGAAGAGCATCTGGTGAATCTGCTGAAGCTATTTAAAAGGCTTAGGAAGTTCAGGCTGAGGCTGAACCCTAACAAATGCACCTTCGGGGTGAGATCGGGTAAACTGCTGGGGTTTATCGTAAGCGAAAGAGGAATAGAGGTCGATCCTGCTAAAATAAAAGCAATTCAAGAAATGCCGACGCCTAAAACAGAGAAAGAGGTGCGCGGGTTTTTAGGGAGGTTGAACTACATTGCTCGGTTCATATCTAACCTAACGGCCACGTGTGAACCATTATTCAAGCTGTTGAAGAAAGATCAAGCTGTAACGTGGAACGAAAATTGTCAAAAGGCGTTCAATAAAATAAAGCAGTATTTGCAGGAGCCTCCCATTCTGATACCCCCAGTGGCAGGTAGACCCTTGATAATGTATTTGACGGTTCTTGAGGGAAGCATGGGTTGTGTTCTCGGTCAACACGACGAGACAGGGAGAAAAGAGCATGCGATCTATTACCTGAGTAAGAAATTTACAGACTGTGAATCTCGATACTCAATGCTTGAGAAAACTTGCTGCTCGCTAGCCTGGGCCGCCAAGCGTTTGAGGCAGTACATGCTGAATCATACAACCATGCTCATCTCGAAGATGGATCCTATCAAATATGTATTCGAAAAGCAGGCGTTGTCAGGCAGAATTGCCCGTTGGCAGATGGTCTTGACTGAATATGATATTCAATACGTCTCGCAGAAGGCTATAAAGGGGAGTGTGCTGTCTGAGTATCTGGCGGAGCAGCCTATTGAAGAGTACCAATCGATGAGGTTTGATTTTCCTGACGAGGATATCATGTACCTAAAGATGAAAGATTGTGAAGAGCCGTTGCCGGACGAGGGACCAGAGTTGGGTTCCAAATGGAAGATGATATTTGACGGAGCTGTGAATGCTTACGGTAGCGGAATATGGGCAATCATCACCACGCCACACGGGTCGCACATCCCGTTTACTGCCCGACTGACCTTTGCTGTTACCAATAATGAGGCCGAATACGAAGCTTGTATAATGGGGCTTGAGGAAGCCATTGACTTGCGAATCAAACATTTAGACGTATACGGAGACTCAGCTCTGGTGGTGAATCAGATCAAAGGGGAATGGGAGACACGGCAGCCCAATTTGATACATTACATGAATTATGCAAGGAGATTGTTGCCTTTCTTCGACAAAGTTGAATTGCATCATGTACCGCGGGCAGAGAATCAAATGGCTGACGCCCTCGCCACTTTGTCTTCCATGTACAAGGTCAACTTCTGGAACGAAGCTCCCCGAATCATTATCTCTCGGCTTGACAGGCCAGCTTATGTATTTGCTATTGATGAAGCATCTGATGACAAACCATGGTATTTCGATATCCTTAATTTCCTGAAGAATAAAGAGTATCCGGCTGGGGCATCCAGTCAAGATCAGAAGACTCTCAGGAGATTAGCGGGTAATTTCTACTTGAATCCGGATGGCGTCTTATACAGAAGGAACCACGATTTGGTGTTGTTGCGTTGTGTAGATGAAAAAGAGGCAAAGTTGCTCATGGAGGAAATACACGAAGGTACCTTTGGTACGCATGCTGGCGGGCATGCTATGACGAGAAAACTGCTGCGGGCAGGCTATTTTTGGCTGACTATGGAAACTGATTGTTTCAAGTTCGCGAGGAAATGCCACAAGTGCCAAATCTATGCTGACAAGATACACGTGCCTCCAAGTCCTCTAAATGTGATGTCATCACCTTGGCCATTCTCGATGTGGGGGATCGATATGATTGGAAAGATTGAGCCGACAGCTTCTAACGGGCATCGGTTCATCTTAGTAGCAATCGATTATTTCACCAAGTGGGTGGAAGCGGCGTCTTATGCAAACGTAACCAAGCAGGTGGTGGCCAGATTCATCAAGAGAGATATCATTTGCCGATATGGGATTCCCGAACGGATAATCACGGACAACGGTTCGAACCTGAACAACAAAATGATGAAGGAGCTCTGTCAGAATTTCAAGATCGAACATCACAACTCCTCCCCTTACCGACCCAAGATGAATGGCGTTGTTGAGGCGGCCAATAAGAATATCAAGAAAATCGTTCAGAAAATGGTGGTGACCTATAAGGATTGGCATGAGATGCTACCCTTCGCTTTGCACGGTTATCGTACGACGGTACGCACATCAATCGGGGCAACTCCGTTCTCGTTGGTCTACGGAATGGAAGCGGTGCTACCATTGGAAGTCGAAATCCCTTCTCTGAGGGTATTGCAAGACGTTCAGCTGGACGAGGCAGAATGGGTAAAAGACAGGTTGAATCAACTGAGTTTAATGGATGAGAAGAGGCTAGCTTCTCTAGCATACGGTCGTTTGTACCAGAGCCGAATGAAGAAAGCGTACGACAAAAAGATACATCCGCGAAGCTTTCAGACGGGCGACCTTGTGCTGAAAAGGATTCTCCCGCCGCAAGCAGATCACAGGGGCAAATGGACCCCCAACTACGAAGGGCCATACGTTGTCAGGAAAGTATTTTCAGGAGGAGCGTTGTTGTTGTCCACTATGGACGGTGAAGACTTCACGTCACCTGTGAATTCGGACGCAGTTAAAAAATACTTTGCTTAAAATAGACCCGCTGGACAGAAAAAAGAGAGAGTCCAGGCAAAAATGGGGCATCCTGGCGAACCAAAAACAGAATGAAAGGTTCGGGCAAAAATTAGGGATAAAGTTGAAAAATGTACACCCGCGAAGTTGAAAACCTACACTGGGCGACTTCGGCAAAAAGGGGTATCCCGGTGAACTGAAAACCCGTAAAGGGCGGTTCACGCAAAAGTTAGGGATTTGAAAAGCAAATGACTGCGGTCCGAATTGGATAATTGCAATAAGCATCAATGCGGGAGAATACATTTGAGGAGTCAGTTATCTGATACAATCTCTGCAGAAGTGGGGATACCGGGAAAGCATTAGAGTCGGGCGAGTCATGAGAGGATCAGTTCGTGGTGTTCATCTGCATCCCGTTGCCGACATGTGTACAAATTTAAGTTGTCAATATTTATGCTTCTTGTGCATACTTGTATACTTGTATATTTGCTTTGTGTAGCTTCCTCATTTCAGGAGTTACATCCCGTGTACAAAATTCCGCCCATTCAGGGGCCCAATCAATAAAATATGTTATTCAGTACTTGACACTGTTCTTTACTGTTTTGTGCATGATTAACGCCTAAGTTTGATGAAACTAGCATGAGTATAACGTCGCTGGCCCTTGCCAACAGTTGCTAAAGCTTTGAATTAACTGAAAATAACGTCACTAACCTGAGTTGATTTGGTTGCATAGGCTTGTCTTATATTGTTTGTGTTGTTGCAGGTTTCATAACCGTACGAGGAAGATGATCAAAAGATTGCAATAACTAAAGACTCAGCCCTCACGCCGGTCATGCAAGTTCTTCCTGAAGAAGGATAGAACTCTCCAGCTAGTTGTAGCTTGTGCAAAAGGATTATCCCGCAAAGTCGTTCATCCTCAACAGAATTGACGATTCCAAGATTGTAGGCTGTATTCCGACATTGTATCTCAAGCAGAGTTGGTTTAGCCTCATAAGATTAATATCTGTGAGCTGTATTCAGACAGGTTCATCTTTCCCCGCAGGGTCATTCACTCTCTCCCAGCGGAGTCAGTTATTTTTCCCCGAGAGAATCATCCCATCCCCAGCGGAATTCTCTTTTCAGCAAGTGTTTTTTCCTCCCAGTGGAACTCGAAGATCAGGACTCTCCCCAGCAGAGTTGGTGGTGGGTCCTGTCATTTTATTTTGTCGGGGATACGGTGTAATATCAGTTCATTCTCCAGCAGAAAGTCCGATCATACTGTGCACATCTGCTATTCCCCAGCAAAGTTATATTCCCCAGCAGGGGGTTACCCCAACAGGGTGTTTGGTTTGAGTTCCCAATTTCCCAGCAGGGTTGACTTCACCCTTCCAGCATTTATTTTGCTGGAGTAATTCTGTAGCATCTGGCTATCCCCAGCGGAGTCGGCATTATCTTCAGCATTTATTTTGCTGAAGCAGTTTCTGTACTCTAGCAGTTCAGGTGGAGAGAACTCTTGCTCAAATGAACTACCAAACATTCAAGATCTTGGCGTGGGACATCCAATGATAATGTCGGTTTCGGCCGTATTCCCCACAGAGTTATCAGGATAAGTTTCTCTTTATTCCCAGGCAGAGTTAGTTGTTATCAGGGGTTTTATGAATCAGAATTTCAGAAGTTGACTCCGGTCATCAAAACAGGCATCCGGTAGTTTGGTTCCCAGATATCCCCAGTAGAGTCCGCCTCAAAGTCGCTGTTACGTCAGTGCTAAAGAAGTTTGTGGGTTGGGATCAATGGAGAACTAAGTCCTGACGTGGACAATTTATTCCTGTATTGACGGGATTTCTTCAGAAGTGGGCGTCCTAACGTAGACAGATTTATTTCCCCGGGTTGATGAAATGTGTTAGTCCTAATGTGGACAGGTTCGGGTTCTCGGAATTGGTGGAATGTGAAGCCACGACGTTGACAAAGCTGATTACTCTTTGTGTTGGTGTCCTAACGTGGACCATTTACTCTCAGCAGTTATCTTTCTTCGTGTTGGTGAAGCATGGGTCCTGACGTGGACAGGTCGGACGAAGATGTGAGTCCTGACGCGGACAAGTTTTATTTTCTCAACAGAGGAGATGTGAGTCCTGACGTGGACAAGTTTTATTTCCCCAGCGGGTCGAAGGTGCCTGAGTCCTGACGTGGACAAATCAAGACGAAAGATGGGTCCTGACGTGGACAAGTTTATTCCTTACGTGGGAAAAGAGGTTTCAGTTCCTTACGTGGAAAGACGAGTTTATTCCTAACGTGGAAAGATGAGATTCCTTACGTGGAAAAAATGGGTTTCCTTACGTGGAAAGATTGAGTCCTCACGCAGACAGATCAAAGAAGTTATTCCTAACGTGGAAGAAGAAGATAGATTCCTTACGTGGAAAATTTAGTCCTGACGTGGACGGATTCAGAAGAAGAAGTATGCCTAACGTGGAAAGAAGGCGTGTTCCTTACGTGGAAGAGAAAAATAAACTTCAGGTCCTTACGTGGAAGATGGAAATCCTTACGTGGACAAATCAGAAAATTGGTTCCTTACGGAGAGAGGAGATCGTGTTCCTTACATGGAAAAGATTGAGTCCTTACGCGGACACATAGGAGGAGGATTCCTTACGTGGAAAGAGCGGAGTCCTCACGTGGACAGATTAAGATGGCATTCCTTACGTGGAAAAATGTAGTCATGACGCGGATAAATCGGAAAGAGTTGGTTTCCTTACGTGGAGAGATTGGGGTCCCTACGTGGACGGATTCGAGAAAAGTTGATTCCTGACGTGGAAGAATGATGTACTCCTTGCGTGGAAAGGTGAGTCCTAACGTGGATAGGTTCAGTACCAAAGTTGTATTCCTTACGCGGAAAGATTGGAGTCCTGACGCAGACATATCGAGTTGTACTGGAGTCCTTACATGGACAGATTGATATGGTTCTCCTTACGTGGAAAAAGAAGATTGCATCATGACGTGGAAAGATGGAAAGTTTATTCCTGACGTGGACAGATGCAGAAGAGATGACTCCTTACGTGGATGGTGTTATTCCTAACGTGGAAGAGTCCATTCCTAACGTAGACGATTTATTGGAATATCCCCCAGCGGAGCTGCCGAGATTTTTCTGGGTTAACAGCAAGTGGAGTCCTAACGTGGACAGGTTCTAGTTGAGATTTCTTCGTATTGGTGACAGACAGAGTCCTAATGTGGACAAGCAAGCAATCTGTTACCCCCAGCGCGGTCGCACGGGATCAGTGGGCGGTTGCAAACAGTCAGATTCAGCTGATGAATGTCGTTCCCCCAAGCAGGAGCGCAGTTTATTTCTGCGGTTGGCAAATTCCTGGTTTCACTAGTATTCAACCGTCTCGTACCGCGAATGTCTGAAGGCTCCGAGCCCTTCACCCAATCGGGTCCAAGTCGTTTGAATAGGGGCAGCTGTTGCACCCTAAAATTTGCCCAACTTTATTCACTTGGTTTATGTTTCAATATCATTAGCATTTGCATATAGAGTCATGTACATAGACTAATCATCTGCATAGCATAAGCATAGCAAGTCATTCAACAGGGGACCAATCATTATTCTCATCTCTAGAGGCCTATCAAGAGGTTATTATCCTAATTCCATCTCATTCAAGTCATCAGAAAAGAATTTGAAAGCAGGGAGTTCAGTGGATCAAGCACTAGGTATATCTCCTAACTGAGGGTGTCTGAGGATCAACAAGGGAATTATGAGTTGTGAATTGAGAGTATGGGGAGTATTTAGACATCTTGGAGGACTTAGAAAGTCATTTGGAGAAGGAGACAAGTCATTGGTGAAGTCACAAGAATTGCAGTTGAAGACAGTCAACTAGGGTTTCATCTGGGTCAACCCTGGGTCAACCCTGGGTCAACCCTAGGTCAATTGATTGATTTGAAGGCATTAAGGGCTATTAGAGAGATGTGGGGTTCATCATTTGACATGGAGAATAAGGATATGTTGTTGTGCTAAGAAGAATTCAAGAGAAATCAAGGAGAAGAGGAGGGTCTAAATTAGGGTTTCTATGTAAAATCCTCTAGTTTAGGTCAAATTTCCAAGCAAGATAAGTAAAGATGCAAGCTTCAAATGGATCCTTGGCCAACATGAAACTTGTAGAGGATCTCAATACCTTTAATTGGAGTACTAGAAGTCCTCAAGGGGATTTATAGAGCTCAAGTTATGGTCCTTGCAAGTTACAGGTCATCTGAGGTATCTGAAATTTTGTCTGTGAAAGTGACTTGACTTCCAAGCAACTTTTACCCCTCAAGGAGATTTCAAATGAATTTATGGTCAACATAAGAATTGTTCCTTATTGTCTTAGATTTCTATAATGGTATAGTATGCCTTCATATGATGTGTGGAACTCAACTTATGGTCTTGGCAAGCAAAGGGTATTTTGGTCATTTGTGAATTATAGGTCATTTTAACCTATGTCCAAAACTCATACAAGGAGGCCTCAAATGGAAAAACTTACAACATCAAACTTGATCCAAATGACATTTTGAGTCTATAAAAGTGACCATGAGAGATTGGAAATGTCCATAGCACAAGGTTTCAAAATTGGTGAATTTAATGAAGAAAAATGGCTTAAAAAATGAGATTTTTCATATCTTGGCCAAATGATGCAAAATTATAGGTCATTTTGAATGGAAAAGGCATTTTAAAGACATTGGATAAAGTGGAATTTTGAGTTTAGGTCATAATTTAAGAGTTATTCATGGTTGCTTGAATTGAAAGTAACATAATCCAAATTGAAAGGGAAAAGTGTAAGGGAAACTTCTCCAAGTTTCTAGGAGGTTCTAATGCAACCTATATATTCATGCAAGCTGATTCATGCAAGGGTTGGTGCTCCCATTTGTTCAAAACCTCCATTTTCATTCATTTTTTCATTCTTGCATAAGCTACTCAAACTCTCACAAATCTCTCAAAACTCTCACATCTTTGGATTGAATCTTCATCATCATCATTCAAACCCTAGGATTCACATCAAGAAGTGGTTGAATTGATCAAGAATTGTACCAATTATCTTCTTCACTCCAAGTTGCATTTTCATCAAAAATCCATTAAAACTTCCTCCATCATTCTGATTTCTGTTACCATCATCATCCACTATCATCATGGAGTGATTGGCACAAGAAATTGGAGAGAATTCGTGGCTGTGTGAAGATATTCAAGTTGAAACTCCAACTTGCATGAAGGATGGAATAGAGTAATTCACAAGGATTAAGCACAAATCACTGCAAACAGAAGCATACACATTCATTGGAGATCATTTTCAGCAAGTATCAAAGGTTGAATTGAAGTCTAACTACCATTGCCATCACCAAGTGCAAGGTATGTAAACTTCTTCGAATCTCACTACTCAGGCTATTATAGATCATGTGGTTAGGATAGGATTGCTTAGAGACCCTAGGAGAATGATTCTTGAAGTTTAGGGATAGTTTCATGGAGATCCATGACAGGTTGCCATTTCTGTTAGCTTCAAGAATAAGCTGTGTACTGGATTATAATCAATGTAATGAGGCATAGAATAATGAGGAAAGTATGTAGGTTATCCGTGGATCACCAGGTTTGAATTCTGGCAAAATTGACATCAGGCAAGCATGGTATACCCTGAGTTTCGTGCCCTCTGTTTGGAGTCTACAAGGAGAATTAGAGAAAACTAGGACTAGACATGGATTCCTTGGGTTTCATAGATTATTTTAGGGCTTAGAATTGTTCATTTTCATCAAGAGAGCATGGAGAAAGGTTGGATGGAATTTTCGTGTATGGAACTCATGGCTGAAACCCTAGACGAATGGAGGAAGAAGATAACTTGTACGCCCTTGGATCTGGTGGAGAAGATTGACTTGACCACGAATCGAACGGTCCACGCGTAGCCTGAGTTTTGGTGGGAAGTTTCAAAAAGTAAAACGCACCGTTTCACTAATTGGGGGGATTGGGCTCAGACAGCTATTCGCACCCCCCAATTTATTAAGCCCAACGCGCTGAACATGAATTTCTTGCTATTCTCACCCCTCTGGCTATTTCTTTATATTTGTTTTTTTATTTTCTTTTCATTTTTCATCCATTTTTAAAAATTCATAATAAATAGAAAAATCATCATTTTTAATTCATTCTTTTTGCATATTTTTCTTTGAGATGTGAAGAAAATTATAAAAAAATAAAAATGGCATTTTATTTTTTATTTGATATTTTTCCCATATTTTCTAAATAAATAACATTTTACATAATTTCATTTCATACATAATTTTGTTATTTTTTGTTCTACTAATTGCTTCAATATTTTTTGCCCATTCTTTTTAGGTTGTTTAGTTTAGACATTGAACTTGTAGATTCAATTTAGTTCCCATTTTTAGAAATTAATTTTAGGTGCTTAATGTAGGTGTGAACAACATGAATAAAACTAGGGTTTTAGGTGATGACTTAGGATATTTGATTCTTTTCCCTTAGGACTTAGGGTTTGACTAGTTTAGTTATGGGACTATAGGGGTTAAGGGTAGTTATTAGATCCCCTTAGAAAAAGTCAGGATTCCCCTACTGCTATTAATATGCTGTTGTATCTGATTGACTGGTGTGGTGTGACCTCTGGGGATTATTGCTTGATTGTTTGGGTATTGGGATTGTTTGGGGACTTGGGAGAGCTGAAGGCTTGGGGAGATGAAGACCATTGGAGATCCAGAGATTGAAGATCAACTGCTAGAGTTGGAGAGGAGGTTCTTGCTAGCAGCTGCTGAGGAGACTAGGGTTTAGGAGCTAGGCAGAGCTCTAGATTAGAAAGCTTGCTTCTCAAACATAGATGGCTTTGTTTGCCTCTCTCCTTTCTCTATGATTCAAAGTCTCTTTCAAATATCCACCTCCTTCCTTTGGAAGGATCAGTGAATGTATTTGAAAGATAGAACTTTTGAGAGAAAACTTTCTGTTTAATGTTAACAGTTGATGAACCACCCTTGGTAGGTAATTAACTGTCTAACATTCATTCACTTCATCTGGTTGGCTGATGTTCATCCTGGAGCCTGAGACTTGAAGAAAAGCCATTGCAGATAGAAGACTGATGATCAAAGCCCTTGCCTGAAGGCCATGAAGATGGAGATTAATGCTTGTTGAAGCCTGTAACTGACTGGAGATTACTTGAAGCCAGATGTTGATTCAGAGTTGCTGATGCTGTTCTTTTGCTGTTGTATTTCATTGTTGATGTATTGATTGGTTTTCCTGACTGTATTGTTTGCTGTTTACCCTGTTGGGTTGAAAGTGAAGCCTGTTCACTTTTGCCTATTGTTTTCTAGGTTCGAGGTTGAGTGGGACTCCCTTGCCTCGCTTGTACTGTTGCATCCATGCATTTTACTGTTTTACTGTATATATCTGATATTGTTTCTGTTTCTGTTTATCCCTTAGGATCTCTGTTTCTCTCTGCGCAAGAGAGGAGCATGATAGACACTAGGTCTTAACCCATGCATGATAACGTTAGGTTAGTTTGTTTCCCTTCGCAACCGTAGGTTAGAGTTCTGTCTCTTTCTTCCTCAAAACAAACAGAAAAACACGTAAAGATTTCAAACACACTAAAAGACACTTCTTCCGTAAAAGAAGGTGAACTCATCAAGACGTCATTTTTGTCCGCCGGGACTGCTAATCAAGAAAAACCTTTTTCAGAAGGAATAAAATCAACCAAGACAGACTTGTGTCGTACGTGGCCCGAACTACATTTGCTCTGATCTTCCATGCCGTGTGGAAGTACGTAGGCATAGGATGCGATATCCTAGCGAGCAACCTTCCCCTCCTTTCCCGTAGGTAGGCGAACTACGTTGACTCTGATTTCTCGTTCCAGACGGGAATACGTAGGCATAAAGTGCGATACTTTGCCGAGTCGTTTTTATTTTCTTTTTAACCCTTGACCTATAGTTTAGATAGAATAACAATCCATACCCGAAAACAAGCGTGGATCCCGTCGAGTACGACGGACGTGAGGGGTGCTAATACCTTCCCCTTGCGTAACCGACTCCCGAACCCAGGTTTTGGTTGCGATGACCATACCTTTCCCGTGTTGTGCGAGGTTTACTCTGAGCGTTTCCTTTCCCTCCCAGGGGATAAATAACGCACGGTGGCGACTCTTCTGTTCAGCCGGCGCCGATTTTCGCAGTAGCGACAAATAGAACTATTGATTGGAGTTGAAGTCGGACCTTCAGAGGTTGAAGTGCTTTGGGATCTGCCTGAGGAACTATTTCACCTACGGAGGAGGAGTTGGATGTACTGTCGACGGTCGGACGCTTTTAGAGCCTCAAGTTCTGCCGCAGTAAGGTCTGTCACACTCTTGGCAGGGATTGTTTCCGTTTTTGCGGGGATATTGGCAGGAGTAACTGGAGTTGTTTCAACAGGCTTAGCTTGTTGGATGGGAGGACTCTCGATAACAGGTTCTTTAATTGGGACAACATTGGCAGTATCCTCCTCCCCATCTTCTTCGACGTCCTCCTCACTAGACTTTTCCAACTCAGATTGATGCATGGCTCCATCTGTCTTACCCTTTTCCTCCACAGGTTTGTCATCAACCTCTATTGTGGTACCCTGGGGTGAACCATCAGCAGGATCTACGCCCTCATCCAAAAAGTTCTCTTCTTCACCTGCTTCGATGGGATTCTGGGAATTGTTCCCTTCGTCATGATCAGAACCATCGGTTTGAGATTGTTGGGTGACAGCTTTTAAAGGAGAAGGCAGGGGAACCACCAGAATCTCAGGTTTATTGATTTCCCCAAGAGAACTCACACCAGAACCTAAGTCCGAAGAAGGACGATAGGTAGGCTCACCTCGACTGTTCAAAGGATAGGCCTCAAGAAGAGATGTAGTTGGGATGCTTTCTGTCATCACAGCGTCAGGCTTAAAAGAAAGAATCCAAACATGAGAAAGAGAATCCAAAAGCAGTTTAAAATTCAGACAGAAAACAGTCGAAGATAAGAGTTAGACCTTAGGGCCTTCATCAGCCGGACTAGAGTTGTCGCTTTCAACAGCAGCAGTTTGGGGAATTGGGGTACCTCCGACAGAAGCCTTACCAAGGTCTACACAATGAGCTTGTGATTCCGGGATTTGAGTCGCTGGAGGGTCTGAGTCAGTGGCGTCGAGACCGCGGACAACCTTTCGCCGCCTTTTCATTGGAACTTCCTCTCGAGGAGAACCATCTTCGTCTTCTGAGTCGACGATGACTAGGTTGGCGCCCCTCTTTAATTTTTTTTCTGAGGGGTAGGGGGTTTCCGGCTTACCTAAAAAAGCATTGGGAAAGTGTTAGGTTTTTTTTAAACCCAGAATGTTGAAAGGATTAAGATGGTGCATTAATATTACCTTCTGACCCTCGACGGAACTTTCAGTCTTCACCGAAATGGCAGTCATTTTGGGAGCAGCTGCAAAAGACAAAATGATAGTGCCATCCGTTAGTAATGATAAAGCGTTGTTTAAAAGGTCTAAAAAAAAGAAGAGTCGACCTTCGAGAATGTCGGATTCGATGCGAACATCTTCGATATTAATATGAAGGTGCCCTTTGAAAGTATCGACGGTATGTTTAGTCGGAACCACCCGCTGTGCCTCAGGCTTCGACTGCTGTCTGAGGATTTTTATAGGATCCTCACAGATGAACCAATCTGGAAATGGAGGGGAAAGGGCCACTCCAAAATCAGCAGATGGCAATCGAGGAATCTTAGGGGGAAGTAAATTGAAAGCCATATCATACCGTTTCTCACGAGGGATGGATGAAGGAATTTTTAAATTCTCCATCTTTTTTAGAAATTTTTCCCTTAAAGTGACAGCAGCGTCGCGGATGGTTCGACTAATATCACCCGGTCGATAAGCAGTTTCAAAATATTTTTGGAAGGCTTGTATCTCCTTTATGTGAGTGGACCTACCTTTCTTGGTTTTTTCCTGCACATCAACGAAAGTGTGATCAATCATTCGAGTAAGACTGGAAGCATCAAGAAATTCAGAAGAATAATGTCTGGACCACCAGTTGTAAAATTCTGGGGAACAGAAATAAGAGGGTTCAAAGTAGAGTGGGGTAAGTAAGGATTTATGGGCATGGCGCGCCAATTGGGTCGAACATTCGATGGGGTTAACGATGTGGTGTGGAAACAGAATGTGAGACTTTTTCTCGTATAAACACCTATGCAGGGTTTGGATAAGTCCAAACTGTCTCGACATAAGATTTGGTTGATAAGCTATCAAGGAAGCTTGCCCTTTTGTCAGATTGAGCTTGTGGACAAGTAGTCGAGGCGTAAGGAATCGCTCCCAAATCAGCTTCGATTCTTCTTCCTGCCCCTTGAGCAAAGCTGGGAAAGGCCTAGTAAACTATTCAGGGCCGCGTTTCCGTTCTACGAAGGGAGCCATCCCAGATGTGAAGACATAGCGCTTCGCGAACATCTGGACGAAGCCTGAAAGGTTGGCTCGAAGTGTCTGCCCTTCTTTGCTGGGAGTAAGCTGAACTAAGCGAGGCCATTCGACTTGCCTTCCAGGGATCGAAGGAGAACCTTCATCAACTTCACCCTTATTTGGTAGGCTGCCTTCAAAAGTGGCGTTTAACCACAATTGAAGTAACCAAAACGACCCCGACATTACCAAGTTACCGTTACTCTCAGGGTCCTTCAGTTTGCCGACACTTTCGCTTAAAGCTTCGTATAGACTTGCAAGGATCATTTCGCTCAAACATATTTCCCTCTTTTTATGCAGCTGGTTCGCCAGTGTTAACTATTTCCGTGCCACCTGCAAGGATTTAGTACAGAAAATACAACGAGACAGCCACATGGCCAAAAAGGCTATATGTTCCTCGTCTCTAACAGCAGCATTACTCTTGTCATGATAATGGTTGATGAAATGGGTGTAAGTGTGTTTGATGGTTGAGAAACCAATGGTGTCTTGGCTATCAAACTCAGGGTCGTAAACCAGCCCATGAGGTTTCAGCCCTACAATAGCAGCCACGTCGAACAAAGTAGGCGTCATCATCTCACATGGAAGATGAAAAGTGTAATGTGTGATGTCCCAAAAGAACAAAGACGCAGCCAACATCAGGGGGCAGTAGTTGGGACCTACTTTCGACATCATAATAAGATCGTAGATGCCCATGTCTTTCCAGTCTTGAGCTTTTGCCTTTTCTACCTTCTTCAACCAGTTGAGGTAGAGATCAGAATCCTTGAAATATGGCGTAGCCCTAAATAATCTTGCGCCATCGTGGAGGTACTTGAGATCCACATTATAAACATCCAAGCTATCTGGATTATCCAAGGAAACCTTTTGGGGGTCATTTTGCCCTAGGGGTTTGGTTTTTCGGTAAGAAGGAAAAAACTCATTCAAAGTGGAATAGTTTAAACCTAAGAAGGATAGTGGCCCAGACATGGCCAATGGTTTATTCCCGACAGTAATGGGTATGATTACCTGGGATTCATAAATATGGCGTTTCTCCTCCAGTAAGGGCTCACACACGAGTTGCTGATTTTTCGCCACCTTCGGGCCACTCAGAGCAGCAAAAGGAGGAAGGATGGAAGAAGAGGTTTGCTTGTGAGACTGGGTTTTTTTTTGTTTCTGGGACCTTAGTTCAACCATGATAAAAGTTGCAGAAGTGTTCTTGGAAAAGAGAATGTGGGAAGAAAATGCGAAGCAATGTTGTAAAAAGATTGAGGAAGTGAAAGTGAAAAAAGACGTTTCGAAAAGTTACTTATAAGTGAAAGAGTAAATTCAAGAGTTTTTTTATAAGTGGCTGGGGTTAGTGGGCCACGTGTATATTCAGGATGAGTTAGTAGGGGTGGCAGTTGTAACCTATGCTCCGTAGGAGTGATGATGGCTCACGATTTTGGTGATTCCCAAGAAATTTGCCATGATGTTCATGACGTCAGAGCTCGTGCATCAAGGTGGTGTAACAGTTCCTTTTTGCATGAGATTATGGATATGTCCTCTCCCATCACCTTTCAGTTTCCTAAGCTCGAGGCAGTTAAAAGTGGGTCAACGATCAGGATATAGTCGAAGGTAAACGGCGTCGAATTCGGATGCTGTCAAAAAATGTACTTTTGGTAGTGTCGAAAACTACATTTTTGGGGGGCAATTTGTTAGCTCACCAATTCGAAGACCCATGTTTAAGGTTATTTTTAGCTTGTTAAAGGACCTACAGGTCTTCCAAAGACTTAGAAAATTAAAAGTCTTGAAACTAGACATTTCGACTCAAATAGCGAAATGGTATCTTCGACCGAGATTTAGAGGTGGGGATGAATTGAGTTTTGAAATTTGAATATTGGAGGGAGTAGTTATATTTTGTTATGACTAAGGAGGACAAGTGGCGCTTATCGGACCAAGGATCTCATGTGGTGTGACACTTGTCAGGAATACGTGGCCTAAGGAGGTTATTAGCAGTTACTATTATTATTATTATAAATATAAGTCTTAGACATAAACTTAAGTGTGTTGTAATTTACTGTTGTACAAGTTACTCTTAAGATTACTCCAAGTATCCGAGTGTAGAGAAAGAGAGTATTATAGAGAATGTACGTGATGTAAACACACCATCATGTATCTTTTCAATGAAGTTACTTTGTTTTCTTTACTTTTGTCAAATACTTTTACTTATTTATTTCGTCTTTCCTTTTGTTCACCATTACTACTCCGACTAAGTCTTTCTCTCCCAAGAAACCTTTATCTCTTTTCCCTCTTGTATTTCTTCCTCTTTCCTTCTTTTAAACGTAGTGGATAGTTCTGCCCCTTTTAAATTATTTCTTCTTGGTATTGTCGAAACACATTTTTAGATAGGTGCAAATAGAAATTCCCTTTAGCACACATCCTAGGATTTCGTATGGTCAATCCTGCAAGTTAGTCAATTTGACACCAAATTGATAGACCCGAGGTTGTTTACCAAAAAACACGGTAAACAGTAGGATAATTCCTTTCATGAATCTTCAATTGTCGGGAAGCATAAGCAACCACCTAACCATTCTGCATCAGTACGCCTCCAAGACCCATCTTCGATGCATCACAATACATAACAAAAGACTCACTCAGATTTGGAAAAATCAACACTAGAGCAGTCGTCAACTTTTTCTTGAGTTCTACAAAACTCTTCTCACAAGCAACATCCCACACATAAGCTTGACCCTTTCGAGTCAATTGAGTTAAAGGCAGTGCCAACTTAGAAAAGCCTTCTATAAACCTGCGATAATAACTAGCCAACCCAAGGAAACTTCGAATCTCAATTACAGACTTTGGAGTCTCCCACTGCAACACAACATCAATCTTTGACGGATCCACTGCAATTCCTCTACTAGAAATCACATGGCCAAGGAAACTCACTTCCTTCAACCAAAACTCACACTTGGACAACTTGGCATAACGCTTCTTGTCCTTCAAAACCTACAATACCACCCTTAGATGTTGTGCATGCTCTTCCTCAGATTTAGAATATATCAAGATATCATCAATGAACAATACCACAAACCGATCCAAATAAGGATGAAAAATCCTATTCATATACTCCATGAATACACCAGGTGCAATAGATACACCAAACGGCATCACAGTATATTCATAGTGTCCATACCTCGTCCTGAAAGCTGTCTTCGAAATATCATCAGGCTTAACGCGAAACTGATGATAACCAGACCTCAAATCAATCTTGCTAAACACACAAGCACCCACCAATTGATCCATCAAATCATCAATCCTCGGATGTGGATACTTATTCTTAATCGTCACCTTATTCAACTGCCAATAATCTATACACAATATCATACTACCATCTTTCTTCTTCACCAACAACACAGGAGCACCCCACGATGAAACACTCGGTCGAATAAACTTCTTCTCAAGCAAATCGTCCAACTGTTTCTTCAATTCTCCTAACTCAGATGCAGACATCCGATAAGGAGCCATCGACACAGGACCAGTGCCTGATATCACATCAATAGTAAACTCAACCTCACGCTCAGGAGGTAAGTCACTCATGTCGTCTGGAAACACCTCTGGAAATACCCGAACAACTGGTAGTTCCACGCTCACTGCTTCATAATCAACTTGAAGCGATGCAAACAATGCAAACATATGAGACTCATCTTCTAAGAGTTCTTCTACTTGCTTGGCAGATACAAACATCAACTCTCCACCATCACCAAACTCAGGAGATCTCACAGTCTTGCTGTATCAATCAATATGAACATAGTTGTACTCCAACCAGTTCATACCAAGAATAACATCGATTTGATGTAAGGGTAGACAGACCAAGTCCATCACAAAATTCTTATCGTAAATGGTCAAAGGACAGCTCAAACAGACTAACGCAGTAGTCACAGAACCATTAGTCGGGTATCAATGACCATATTCCCAATCATAGAAGACAATTTCAAATTCAACTTCTTAGCACATTCAAGCGAAATAAACGAATGAGTAGCACCAGTATCAACTATAGCAATCAATTCAACATCATTAATAAAACAAGTACCTCTGATCAAGTTATCTGTCTTGGACTCTTCCACACCACTCAAAGCAAATACTCTGCCACTTGTCTGAGTAGCAGTAGCAGTCTTCTTCGGATGCTGGCACTGGGTACTGATATGATCGTTCTCTCCACAGTTGAAGCAATTCGGAGCTTCTTCTTTACAGTCGGTAGCTCTATGACCCCTCTTGCCACAACAATGACATCTCAACGCTTTACAATTCTCAGCATGATGGCCTTGCTCGCCACACTTATAACACTTACCTAGAGCCTTAGCCACCCCCACTTGGCTTTTTCCCATCAGAAGCCTTCTGCTTCCCCTTATCACCAGAAGTCACATACAGTTTACCTCTGTACTGGCCTTTCTCTTTCTTCCCACTCAGCTGCTTGTAGTGAGTAGATCGAGCTCGACTATCCTCATCATAAATCCTGCTCTTGTCCACCAGTTCCACAAACTTACGAATCTGCTGGTACCCAATTCCCTGCTTAATCTCTGGTCTCAAACCATTCTCAAACTTGAGACACTTCAACATCTCTGCATCAGCACAGTTGTAATGCAGACAAAACTTTACCAAAGACTCAAACTTTGCCGCATACTCAACCACAGTCATATTCCCTTGTTTCAGCTCAAGGAATTCCACCTCTTTCTTTCCCCAAACATCTTCAGGAAAATACTTCCTCAAAAATTCTTCCTTGAACACAACCCAAGTTATTGCAATGCCAACATCTTCCAATCTTTGACAACTGTTATCCCACCAGTCCTCAGCTTCCTCTGCTAGCATATGCGTACCAAACTGCACCTGCTGAGCATGAGTGCACGCCATAACTCAGAAAATCTTCTCAATCACTTTCAACCACTTCTACGCACCATCAGGATCATAAGTGTCCACAAAAGTCGGCGGATTATTCCTCTGGAACTTTCTCAAAGCACGAAACTCATCTGGAGGTCCACCACCATTCTGAGCCATCACTTGGGCAAGTGATTCCAGCATGTCAGCAATAGCACGATCATTTCTTCCAACCATCTGCAACCACCAACAGGGTTAGAAGAAAACAACTCATCAATAGTGTTCTCACACTATCGACTGACAGGGGACTAACAACATAAAAACTTGGCCGGACGGACCGACCTGCTCTGATACCACTAATGTAACACCCCTTTTTACCCCATAATTATCATGGAAAAATTATACAGATATTAGAGTAAAATTGTTAAATTTCACAAAAGCCATCAAAATGGCGTACATTTCCCAAATCAACAAAATCGGTCAAGGCTCCGTAAACAACGGGTTTTCTCAAAATAATCAATTCACACAAAGCAGCGGAAATCAAAGGCATAAATCAAGGTTTCCTCATCAGGGAAAAATAAGCAAAATAACTCAAAAGTATATAGTTTAACTCAAAAGAACCCAACCCGATGTTACATATCAGAGAAAGACCCTCTAAGCTAACCAAAAGGCTAAAAACTCAAAACTTCAAAAATACTCCTCGACAGCGTCCACGGCTAAACTTGGTCATCTACACGTTACCCATGTGGAGGTAACATTCAAACAGGGAGGGTGAGTAAAACAATTCATAATAACCAATGTATAAAAATCAACATATAACGGCGTCATATTCATATTCAACACATTCATATCCTTCAATAGGCCTCAAAGGCCACAACATCATAATTTATACAAAAAGGCTCATAAATGCAAATGCAACATCGACTCAATGCATGTGGTACCAATTATCACAATGCGATGGACACTGGGCCATCAACCCTCCATAGATCCCCATCAATAGGATCGATTCTACTAGAGAATCAGAGCATATTAAAACACTTCACATCCATACAATAGGATTGAAGCCAAAGTAATCGAGGTCCTGAACCGAAGTCCGGATGCACGTGAATGCATGATGAACACGTCATAAATCATCCTCATATAACAGCATAAGTGCATCATCATTCATCATATTCATCATCATGTCAATCATCATCATATCTCATATCATTATATAAATTCATCAAAGTCATGGTAATATCATCATATTAAGACATATAAATCATCATGTCATCATGTATACATCACATAAAACTCATAGTCACACTCATATCAATCAATCACAGAATCAAACATCAAGGCATCGCTGCACACGATCAACATTTGCGAAACTCTACTACATTCGCTGGCATGTTCGTTAGGCGAGTCTGGGGCGAGTTTCTTCGCTAGGCGAGTCTGGGAACAACATTGTTCGCTAGGCGAAGCTTTCTTCGCTAGGCGAACTGTGCGATGACAGCAAATTCTGCTACGCACCAGAACTGATTTCTATCCAAAAGGCCCTACGATTCACTTACCCAATGCCCCTAAAACATCCCTAAATCACCCCTAAGGTCCTACGGCGATAAAGGCACAAAACCTACGGTTTATGAGGCCAATCCTGGAACATATTCATGTCCTAAATCACAATTTCCCTACAATTACCCTAAAGGCATCTGAGTTACTCACATTCAAATATTCCTATTCCCTCAGGGTCAGACATATAGCAATTCAAGGTTTTGGCCACGAAGGCCTAAGGTTTCCCTTTCTCATATTATGCTCTACTGTCAGGAATACTTGCCACTACCCCACAAAATCAGAGTTCCCACAACTGGATTTAGGCCACGAAGGCCATTGATCATTGTTCTCGTATCCTTCTAATCTTCCTTAACCCAAATAACTCCCCACGGTCAAAATCTCAATAATAGATTTAGGCCACGGAGGCCAAAATCCCTTTTTCTCATAATTTCCCATGAAACCCTTAAATCAACCTTACTACATCGAAATCTACATATAGAAAATCATGAAAAGCCATACTCCTCATACCTTAAATGTTGATTCAAAGCCTTCATGAATCTGTCCGGGAATCTTTCAACGCTTCCGCCTCCAATTTCCTCTTCAGAGCTCTCTGGCCTCAATTCTTCACGGTTAACACAAATGAATCCTAAAACCCTTTAGAACTCCCTTTTTGTTAAACCTAGACTTGGGCTAAATAATTGGGCTTTTCCCATAATACCCTCACTTACTCCTCTCAAATGTCCCAATTACCCTTCTTTCACTATTATTTATTTTAATTCATAATAATACTAATAAATTAATATTATGTACTACCAATTAAATAAATAACCACAAATTACATAATTCTCAATAGTCCACACAACACACCAAAAATCACCGGAAACACCCAAAATGCGAATATTCTCAATGAAATAAATTAATTAAAATATTCCAATTAAAATTGCGGTGTTACACAGAGACACGTCATCAGGCAACAACCCACCTCCTGAAGATTACGGGGCAGTTGACCTAGTGCGAATACCACGTGTTGGTCTTTTTTACGCCATGTAAGCCCTGACAGTTATTCGTATTAGGCCTAGCGATTCAACCCAATGCAAAGTAACCGTTGGCCCAGCGTTGGGGGCACATTGTAAATACCATCTTTCACTAGAGGGTCAGATATTCTATTCACAATCTAGTCTTTTGTACTTGCCTTTCTCTTACTTCATTTCTTACTTTACCATCTGAGTACTTTGCAGGTACACCCCCTAATCTTCTCCACCACCGGTGAATTAAGGAGTTCATGACGTGTTGTTGGCCATTGATCCTTTTCTAATCCGGTAAGATCAGTGGCGCCATCTGTGAGAATCTTGCTTCCCCGTTCTTTCTTCCAAAGAAATTCAAGAACCAAAGCATACTTCAATCTCCGTTGATCATGGCCAGCCCACGCACTGACGACAACGTCCATGAAACCGCCTTCACCGCTTTCACCAACGGCGACGATCACGATCCCAACGTTACCATTCACCTCGAGGAAGGCGACGCCAGGGACGAGTGTACTGTAACATCCCAAATTTATTGGAATATTTATTTAATTTATTTAAACAGGAATATTCGTATTTTTGGTGATTTTCGGTGGTTGGTATGAAATATTGAGAATTATGGATTTTGGATTATTTATTTAAATAATAGTATATAATATGAATATATTGGTATTATTATTAATTTAACTAAATATAAGTGAATTAAGGGAAAAATGGACATTTGAGGAGGAGTTAGTGAGGGCGAAATTGGAAAGCCCATTTTAAAGCCCAAAGTTAGGTTTAACAAAAAGGAATTTTGAGAGAATTAGGATTCATTGTTGTTAAACAGTGAAAAGGGAAGAAATAGAGGCCAGAGCTCCAAGGAAGAGAATTGAGGCAAAAGCTTCGCGAGGTCTCCAAGAATCAAGGAAAAGGCTTAGAGTCGACAATTAAGGTATGGGGAGTATTGCCTTTATTGTTTTCAATATGTGATTCAATGTGTTTAAAATTGATTTAAGCGTTTATGGATTTTTGAATATTGAATTGTTTTTGCCTTTCTGATGGTGAGTTCAATGAGTTTGAGGAATTTGAACTGATGGTCTGATAGGTTTGAGGCTGATTTGAGATAAGGGAATTAGGCCTTCATGGCCAAAATCTGTTGTTGAGGTTGTTTAACCGTATAAGTAAGTGATTGTGAGAACTTTAATGACTGTGGGGTATTTGCAAGAAATTATGGGAATTGGAGGCGTAAATATGATACGCGATTTGCCTAATAAGTCATAGATTTTGTACATTTATCGTCGTAATACCTTAGGAATGATTTAGGGATATTTTTGGGGCAATGTGGAAGGAAATTGTATGGATTTTTGGTCTGGTTTTGGTGCTGGTACGTAACAGCGATTTGCTATAGTCGCGAGTTCGCACGGGGAACATTCGCCCCAGACTCGCACTGCGAACTTGTTAGCGAATGTAGCAGAGTTTCACGAATTATGTTTTGGTTCAGTGATGTCTTGATGTTTCGATGTTGTGAGTTTCTTGATGAATTACAATGAGTGTAACTGTGATTCCTATGTGATTAAGTGAATGTATGATGAATTACCATGAGTGTAACTGTGATTCTTATGTGATTAAATAAATGTATGATGAATTACTATAAGTATAACTGTGTTTCCTATATGATTAAATGAATGTATGATAAATTACTATGAGTATAGTTGTGATTCCTATGTGATTAATACATGACCGTATGATGAGTACCCATGAGTATAATTGTGATTCTTATGAGATTAATACATGATTGCATGATGAATCCTCATGAGGGACTGTGATGATTTGTGATGTTAATTCCATGAGGTTTTAATGATTCTATGATGACATGATTATTATGATAATTTTGATGAATGATGATGCGCCTAATGAGTTTATTATGAGGATGATGTTGACGTGTGCATCATGCATTCATATGCATTCTGGACTTCGGTCTAGGACCTTCATTCTTGTAGCTTCAGTCCCATTGTGCGGATGTGAGGTATTTTATTGTGCTCCGGTTCTTGTGTAGAATCGAACCTACTGTTATGGATATATAGAGGGTTGATGGCCTAGTGTCCATCGAATTTTGTTGATTGATACCACATGCATGAGTTTTATTTCATTTGCATTTATGTGACGATTTGGTGTAATTTATAATATTGTGGCCTTTGGTGTTCCTTGATGATTCTGATGATGTTAGATATGAAAATGACGCCATTTTATATATTGATTATTATGAATTATTTTACTCACCCTGCCTGTTTGAATGTTGCCTCCACGTGGCTAACATGCAGATGACCAGGTTTAGTAGTGGACGCCGTCGAGGACGTTTTGAAGTTTTTGGGTCGTTGACCATTGTGGTTGACTTAGAAGGTCTTGCTCTGATAGTGTAACATCGGGTTGGGGTCTTTTGAGTCAAACTATATTTTATTGAGTTTTTGCTATGTTGATTTCCTTGCGGTGAAAGGAAAACTTTGGATTTTGCCTTTTTTAATTCCGCTACCATTTGAGCAATTTTTGAGTATAATTTAGGAAAACCCGTTGTTTACAGAGCATTGACTATATTTGAATTATTGAGAAATGTGCTCCTTTTTGAGATGATTTTATTGTGTTCAATATTTTACTTTGATAAATTTGATTATTTTGCCATGATATTCGTGGGGTAGAAAAGGGTGTTACACGTACCGCCTCTCCCTCCCCCAACGATGCAGCCTTCAACGCCGCCCGACGCTTCGACATCTCAGCTGTCTTCCTACCAATCCCCGTGCCGCCTAACACCGATCCGACCATGGAGGCTCTATTCACAACAATAAAGCAGACGAACTTGATGATCTTTCAACAAAACAAGCAGATTGAGATGTTGGAAAAGGAGCGACAATCACACTCTCACCCATAGAGACATCATCGCCCGGTTTCTCGTTGCCCATCACCACGGCGACGAGAAACTCATCCTTCCGCTCCTCCACGAAGGCTACAACATGATGAGTCTCAGAGTTCCTCTACGCGACGACCTGGGCGTCGTCCACGACTTGAAAGGCCTCATCCCGTGGCCGCTTAGAAGCGTGGTTGCTCTCCTCCCCGGAAAGAGCGACGCTCTTCTGCTCCTAAGAGAAACAGAGATGACAGGTATGTGGAGAAACCAAAGAGTCGACCAAGGAGTTCTCCCTGCTACGGCAAGAGTCCTCGGGACGATGGATCCCCATCACAGTCACCTGTCAGAAGTGATGAAGACGAACCTTGCACCCCTGTGTCAAAGGCCATCATGGAAACTCGCTTGCCCATCGGGATGGAGAAGCCTCTGACCCTGGCTACCTACGATGGTACTATCGATCCGGACGATCACATTGAAAGCATCGATGTGATGCTCGATTACCGGAATGTCCGGTGGGGCCATAAAGTGCAGGCTCTTTCCTACAACCCTGAGGAAGGGCACAATGGCGTGGTATAAGAGCCTCGAGCCCGAATCTATCACCTCCTAGAGAGAGAGAGAGTTGAATAAGTAGTTTTCCAAGCACTTCACCACTTCCCGACGACACCCAAAGACGAAAGCATCCCTAGAAGCCACCATTTAGGGGAAGGAAAAATCTCTTCGGGACTACATAGAGAGATTTAACTGAGAAGTCGTTCAAGTATCTACCTCAGACGACATGAAGAGATATCTGATTGAGTGAGGACTGCGACCTCACACTGAGTTTGCCAAGGCGGTCAACATCGAAAGGCCTAACATGCTAGACGCGCTCCTTTGTAAGGCCTAAGCCTACATTGATTACAAGGAGAAGGAGGCCGCCAACTACGTCCGCGACTCGCAGAACCAGGAGAGTGCCAAAAACTCCAGGCACAAAACTCCACCGCTCCCCGACGAGGCAGTGAGAGAATGAAAGAAGATCAACCCCGAGACTTCCAGGAGCAAAGGGGACCAGCAAGCCAATTCATCGAGTATATGCTACTCACAGCTCCCCACGAGCGCATTTTGGCCGAGTGCATTAACTCAGAGTTCCAACGAGGCGGTGTCCGCTTCCCGAAGTCGACACCCCCTAAGCCCAACATCGACAAGTCCAAGTAATGTCGCTTCCACAGGAGCCACAGACAAGTCACGGAAGATTGCATCCACCTCAAGGATGCCATCAAAATCCTAATCAAGGAAGGGAACCTAAAGCAATACACCAGAAATATAAGGCCCCTTAACAAGAGGCCCGCGAGGCGAAGAAGGTCGAGGAGGCAACCCCGTCCTCTGGCAACAACAGGCTGCAAGTCACTCTATGTGTCTCCTGACCAAAGGACTTCTGCCTTCCCTACGAGCCCGACACGCCTGTGTCCGCTCGTAGCCCATGGGAAAGCTTCCTCTCCGCCATGGTCATAATTAGTGGGGGCCCCAGCAAGCTCTCAGTAGGACCGGTAAAGAGGAAGTTCAACGAGCTGATCGGCAAAAGCTCGAAGCAAAATGCTACCCTCGATAAGTTCAAGGGTAACTGAAACCTGATCATGGTCTACCTCGAGGAGCTGCCAGGAGGCGCCCCTAACTCCAACATCCCTCTGTTGATCAGGGCTCAGATGGTGAACTTCGATGTTCGCTGCATTCTCTTCGGCCAAGGGAGCTCGGTGGACATAATGCACGTGCACCTGTTCACCACCCTCCAGCTCGACGAGAGCCACCTAACACCGTATCTCGTGGGGCTACATGGAGATGCTCGTCACTTTCGAATCCAAAGAGACTACAAGGTAGGTCAAGGTCTGCTTCTTGGTGGTAGAGTGCCCCTTTCTGTACCAATGCATTATGGGAAGGCCAACCCTGGCTGAGCTGACCACGATGCCTTCCACTGTGCACCTGAAGATGAAGTATTACACGACCAGGGGTCGAGTCGTCACCCTCCACGAAGACAATGAAGCGGCCAGAAGGTGTTTCAAAGCGGCCACCAAGGGGCTCAACTCAATCAATATTCTGCCCAAGAATGCCGACAAGCCACCTCAGTCAAAGGAGCAGAAACCTCTGCCCTGCGTCAACTTCGTGGACCTCGACAGCCGCTTCCCCAACAAGCAAGAGCAGGGCGAAGCTCAAGAGGGTACTCCTCCTACAGACTCCAGCAATGGGCAGCCACCCCATCCAGTGCACCTCATTTCAGATGGAGACTTTGAGTTCATCACCCTCGGTGATGACCCTGAAAGGAGCGCAAAAATTTGCACGCGACTCCCCGACTTGGCGAGGAAGCAGTTGAAGGCCTGCCTCAGGGAGAATGCTGACCTGTTTGCATGGAGCATTGTGGAGATGCTCAGGCTTGACCCTGATGTAGCCTGCCACCAGCTCACCATTAATCCGTCCGCTAGGGCCATAGTACAACGTAGGCCTAAGCAGTCTCCCGAGAAAGCAGAGGCTGCTGAAAAAGCTGTAAAAGACCTCCTAGAGCCAAATTTTATTTCTGAAGTGTAATACACAATCTGTCTATCCAATGTTGTACTTGTTAAGAAATCTAATGGAAAATGGCATATGTGTGTTGACAATACCGCTCTTAACCGGGCATGTCCCAAAGATGCATATCCATTGCCTAACATCGACAAACTGGTCGACAATTATGTAGGTTTCGAATTATTGTCTTTCATGGATGCTTACTTGGGATACAACCAGATTCCCATGGCGAAGTCCGATAAGTAATACATGGCTTTCAGGACCAAGTCAGGCAATTATTACTACAACAAAATGCCTTTCGGTCTGAGAAACACTAGTGCGACCTACCAGCGAATGATGAACAAAGTCTTCCGAGGCGAGATTGGAGATATTCTCGAGGTCTACATGGACTACATGATCGTAAAAATATGAGAAAAATTCGACCACACCGCTCATCTCATAAGGGTCTTCGATACAAAGAGGATATACAGGATGAGATTCAACCCGGAGAAGTGCACCTTCGGCGTCCGAGCAGGAAAGTTCTTCGGCTTTTACTTGATAGAGCAAGGAATCAAGGTGAACCCCGACAAGTGCAAAACACTCTTCGAGTTCCCAACGCCGAACTCGAAGAAATCAATCCAATACCTAAACGTGATGCTCGCCTCCTTGTCCTATTTTGTGGCCAAGTCTGCCCAACACGCACTTCCATTTTTCAAACTTTTGCGCAATGAGGCCATGTTTGAGTGGACCGAGGAGTGCGAACAAGCCCTCCTCCACCTCAAACAAGTCCCCTCACAACCCCCAGTTCTATTGTGACCTAAAGACGAAAAAACTCTATATTTGCACCTCACAGTCGCTATCAAGATCGTCAATGCGACTCTTATCCACAAAACTCCTGAGGGACAAAAACCAATATACTTCACCGGTAAAGCTCTCCAGGGCCCCGAACTTAGGTACCAGAAGATCTAGAAGGTTGCTCTGGCCGTCATCAACTCGGCCAGAAGGCTGAGACATTACTTCCTGGCCCACACAATCATGGTCAGGACAGATCAGCCCACCAAACAGCTACTCAGACGCCCGGACATGGCAGACAGGATACTGAAATGGTCGCTCGAACTCTCTGAGTTCTACATCCAATACGAGATCATAAAGGCCCTTAAAGCTCAAGTTATGGCTGACTTCATCGCGAAGATGGCCGCTGCGACTTCCCTAATGCAAGAAGCCCACAAGTGGATCATCTTCAACGACAGGGCCTCCAGCTCGAGAGGAAGTGGAGCGGGCATCATCTTGGAGAATGAAGAGGGCATCTTGATAGAGGTCTCCTTCAGCCTATCCTTTCTGACATCAAACAACCAGGCCGAATAAGAGGCCTTCCTCGCGGGACTTCATATGGCCGAGGACCTTGGCGCAAAGGAGGTGAAGATATTTACTGACTCCCAGCTCGTAGCCTCTCAGGTGAGGGGAGAATACCAGGTCAAGAACGAAATCCTTTCCGAGTACCTTGCCCTGGTCAAAGAGAGGATGAAAAAATTCGATTATACAGAAATGAAACATGTTCCACGTAAACACAACACCAGGGAAGATATCTTGTCGAAGCTGGCAAGCATGAAGAAGAGAGGCGGGTGTGAAATCAAAATTCTCAAAGATCAACATATGTTTTGATGAAGACAAACCACTTAACAAAGAAGGCAAAGATGATCAACCATTTCAAGACATCAAGAAGCAGGACAAAGACTTGACATGAAGAATATTTCCCTCAGAAGGAATAATGAGAATTCTCATCAAGTGTTTAAGTCCTGATTGCTCAAAACATTAAAAATCTTTTACATTATGTTTCACACTAACACAAGCTTTTTAAAACAGAATTTTTCTAAGTTTTTGTAAGTGCAATCGATTGTATTCTTAGAGCAATCGATTGCATGATCAAAATTTTAAATCATTTTTGCTTCTATTTCAGTAAGCAATCGATAGATGAATTGGTGCAATCGATTGCATGCTTGAAAATTTCTCTTCTTTTCGTTTCTGTTTTAGTATGAAATCGATTGGTCCTTTTGGTGCAATCGGTTTCTCTTTTGAAAATTTGAATTTTCAAGTGTTTTTATGAAGGTGCAATTGATTGGTCTATATGTGCAATCGGTTGCTCACTGAACGTTTTTTTTAAAAATCATTCTGAAAAATTGCATCTCTTCAACCAATCTTCCATGAAATGTTTCCTTTGAAACATGACAATTGTTCATAATTTTTTTTGAAGATTTGCATGATTTTTCAAGAGGTGTTTGTATAATATAAATACCCAAAATTTTCAAATTAAAAAAAAACATCTCTTTCAATTCTCTTTCAAAATCTCTACCACAATTTCACCTTTCCACATCTAAGTAAAATCACTTTTACAAAGAATTTTCTGCATAATTTTCATATCCTTTGAAAGAAAATTCTTGAGCAATAAGTCTTAAATACTTGTGAAAACTCTCATTGAAAGAGAAGATCAATCTACAACATTGATAAACATTGTATACATTGTTGTGAACTCATTACAAAATCAGATTGTATTATTTTCCCTTGCTGTTCATGATTGTTGAAAGCAAGTGTATTCATTAAAGAGGACTGTTCTTCCTGCACTCAGTGTTTTAGATCTTAAAGGTGTTTAAGAGCCTTTGATCTACCTATAGGTTAGAAATAATTGTACATTGATCCTAACTATAGTGAAATCTCTTTCATGTTGAAAGGGGACTAGAGTATCTTCGGAGTGTGAAGGGAACCAGGATATTTCTTGGTGCTCTTTACTTTTTGTACTTTATCGCTTTCATACCATCATCATATCTTAAGAAAGTAATAAATCAGTCTCTAAAAATCAGAAAATTTCAAAGAACCTAATTCACCCCCCCTCTTAGGTGCAACTCAGAATTTCAATTAGCATCAGAGAAGGTTTAGGTAACCTGTTCCTAATCGATCCAGTATGGCTTCCGTAAACAACAGAGGTGTATTCAAAGACGGTGGGAGTAGCAACAAGCCTCCACTATTCTGTGGTGAATATTTTGATTTCTGGAAAATTCGCATGAAGGCTCACTTAGAAGCGCAAGGAGATGAAATATGGGATGCTGTCCAAAATGGCCCCTTTGTTCCTACAACGGTCGTCAACGGTGTTAGATCGACAAAGCCCAAAGCTTCATGGGATGACGATGATAAGAAAAAGTTTCTCTATGACAAAAAGGCAATCAATCTTCTGCAAAGTGCACTAAGCATAGATGAATTCTTTCGCGTCTCAACATGTACAACAACAAAGGAAATCTAGGATACTTTAGTGGAAACCCATGAGGGAACCACTGAAGTTAAGAGATCAAGATTAAACACGTTGAGTCAGGAATACGAGTTATTCAGAATGCAGCCAGGAGAATCAATTCTTGATTTACAGAAAAGATTTCACTTGAAAAATCATCTCATAGCACTCGGTAAGATATTAACTAACGATGAATTGAATATTAAAGTGCTTATATATTTATCTAGAGAATGACAGCCCAAGGTGACAACAATTTCTGAAAACTCCAAGAATATTAAAGTGCTTATATATCTATCCACGATGACATCCGCTACACTGTTTGGAAAACTCCAAGAATATGAGATGGAACTTGGGAAATTAGAAAAACATGAGAATCAAGAAAAGAAATCTAAAAGCATCGCATTAAAGGTTGATTCCAAAGAAGTAGAAAAAGCAGACAATCCAGTTGAAGACGAAAAATTCATGCTTCTTGTAAAAAGGTTAGGAAAATATTTTGGTTCTAAAAATAATATTGGAAACTCTGACTATATGAAAAGGAAGAAGTTTTCAAAGAACAAAGAGAAGGAGGCGTCAACATTCACACAAGATGTCAAATATTATGAATATGGAAAACAAGGACACATCAAACCAAACTGTCCTAAACTCTCCATGAACGATGCCTATAAAATCAAAAAGGGGTTCAAGAAAAATAAAGAATACGTAGCATGAGAGGATAACGAGATAAGTTCTTCATCAGAATCAGATAGTGATCAAAGCGCAAATTTAGCACTAATGGCCTCACATCATTCTGATGATGAAGACGACAAGGTTAGTAATAATTTTTCAATCTATGATAGTGATGCTCAATGGGCAATTGATGAATTTCTGGGTGAATGCAAAATTCTGTACAAAACCATTTCATCACAAAAGAACCAAATCTTAAATTTAGAGAAAAAGATTGAGACAATGGAAAATAATTTCAAAAATGAAAAATAGAAATTAGTTGGTAATCAAAAACATAATTTTACATGCACAAAGTGTGAGTCACTTTCATTTCAAATTTGTCCAATTAAAAAGAGTCCTTGAGAGGTATGAAAAAGGGCAGATTGGATTAGAGGCTGTTCTTAGTCAACAAAGATTCTCAAATGATAAAAGTGGACTTGGTTACTCAAAATTTTCTAAACCAAGTTCCAACAAAACCATCTTTGTTAAAGCTAGTGAAAAAAGTCTTAAAGAGAAAGTGGTCAAGCCTAAAATGGTTCATCAATACCCCAAGAAGAAAGTATCTTGTAAGAAAAAGTCTTATCCTCCTAGATACAAAAGTGATTTTGAGTCCACCTGTTTTTATTGTAGTATCAAAGGTCATACACCTAATGCCTATTATGTAAGAAACTTCAGTGTTGCAAAAGGGCATTATGTGTGGGTCAAGAAAGGCACTAACTATGAAGGACCCAAGGCAATTTAGGTACCTAATGAAACTTAATCTTGTTTTGTAGGTATGCTTGAAGACCTCTTCATATCAGTGGTATCTTGATAGTGGGTGTTCAAGGCATATGACGGGTGACATTACCAAATTTTCACATCTAACGCTTAAGGCCAAAGGATTCGTAACCTATGGTGATAAAAACAAAGGAAAGATCCTTGGCATAGGCAGCATTGGTGCACCACCTTTTACAACCATAAAATATGTCCTCTATGTAGAAGGCCTAAAGCATAACCTACTTAGCATTAGCCAACTTTGTGATAAAGGTTTCAAAATCAACTTCACTAAAGATGAATGTTTGATAGAAAACGAAGTCACTCATGAAGTAATGTTAAAAGGTAATAGAATTAATAATATTTTCATGATTTCCCTTGATAACATGTCTTTGAAGGTTAAGTGTCTTATGGCGAACAACAACGAATCTTGGTTATGGCACAAAAGATTTGCTCACATTCATATGGAGCATTTGAATAAATTGATCAAATATGACTTAGTTGTTGGTCTCCCAAAGATAAAATTCATCAAAGATAGATTATGTGGCGCATGCCAAAAAGGGAAACAGACCAAATCAACTTTCATATCCAAGAATGTGGTGTCTACAACAAGGCTACTACAATTGTTACACATGGATCTCTTCGGACCATTAAGAACAAAAAGTTTTGGAGGTAATATTTATGCATTAGTAATTGTTGATGACTTCTCTAGATATACATGGACTTTCTTCTTAGTGCAGAAAAGTGAAGCTTTCAAGGCATTCAAGAAGTATGTAAAACAAATTCAAAATAAGAAGTCACTTTCAATTGTCTCCATTAGAAGTGACCATGGTGGAGAATTCCAGAATACTTTATTTGAAGAATTTTGTGAAGAAAATGGAATCTCACACAACTTCTCCGCACCAAGAACTCCACAACAAAATGGTGTCGTAGAAAGAAAGAATCGGTCGTTGCTAGAACTTGCAAGAACAATGCTTAGCGATTCAAATCTTCTTAAATATTTTTGGGCAGATGCAGTAAGCACGACATGTTTTGTAAGTAATCGTGTCAACATCAGACCAATTCTCAAGAAGAACCCCTATGAACTCTTCAAAGGAAGAAAACCGAACATATCATTCTTTCACATATTTGGGTGTAGATGCTTTGTCCTGAATAATGACAAAGATAATCTCGGTAAGTTTGACGAGAAATCCGATGAAGGTATTTTTCTCGGCTATTCTCTCTCTAGTAAAGCTTTTAGAATTTTTAACAAAAGAACTTTAACAATTGAAGAATCTATGCATGTTTCTTTTGATGAATCTAACCCCTCAAAGGAGGAAGATATTATTGTTGATGATGATGATGTAGTAGAAACCTCTCAAACTGATAATCTCAATGGTGTTGCAAGTAATCAACCAAAATAACATCAAGAGTAGTCATAAAAAAATGAACAACACAATGATCTACCTAAAGAATGTAGAACTCATAGAGATCACCCGATCGATAAAGTCATTGGTGATATTAGTCAAGGTGTTACAACAAGATTAAATCTCAAGGATGCTTGCTTGAACATGGCATTTTTCTCACAAATTGAACCGGCCAAAATCGGTGAAGCCTTAGGCGATGATCAATGGATAATAGCTATGCAAGAAGAACTGAACCAGTTTGAAAGAAATCAAGTTTGGAATCTTGTCCCTAGGCCAAACAACAAGCGTAACATTGGAACAAGATGGGTCTTCAAGAACAAACTCGTTGAAAATGGAATTATAGTTCGGAATAAAGCAAGATTGGTCTCCCAAGGATACAACCAAGAAAAAGGAATCAATTTTAACGAAACATTCACTCCAGTTGCAAGGTTAGAAGCAATTAGACTTTTGTTGGCTTATGCATCTTCTATGAATTTTCAGCTTTTCCAAATGGACGTCAAAAGTGCATTCTTGAATGGATTCATAAATGAGGAAGTTTATGTCAAGCAACCCCCTGGCTTTGAAGATTACAAATATCCTTCTCATGTCTTCAAACTAAAGAAAGCCCTCTATGGATTGAAACAAGCACCGATAGCATGGTACAATCGTCTTAACAATTTCTTATGTGACAAAGGCTTTGAAAAAGGAAAGGTAGACAAGACTTTGTTCATCAAGAAAATAAAAGAAGATACTCTCTTGGTACAAGTATATGTTGATGACATAATCTTTGGTTCAACAAACACAAAGTTATGTGAAGAATTCTCATCCATGATGCAAGGAGAATTTGAAATGTCTATGATGGGAAAAATGAACTACTTTCTTGGACTTCAGATCAAGTAACTCGAGAATGGGATCTTTATCAGTCAATCCAAGTATTGCAAAGAATTATTAAAGAAATTTGATATGGACAATTCCAAAACCTTGGCTACACCTATGGAATCCGGTACATATGTAGATCAAGATGAATCTGGTGTGTCGGTTGATATCACAAAATACAGAGGTATGATTGATTTCTTACTATACTTGATAGCAAGTTACCCTGACATAATGTTCAGTGTGTGTCTCTGCGTTCGCTTTCAAGCAAATTCAAAGGAATCTCACTTAATGGCGGTCAAGCGGATCATGAAGTATCTCAAAGGAACAACAAATGTCGGCTTATGGTATACTAAAGGTAGTATTTGCAATTTAATTGGATACTCTGACACGGATTATGCAGGTTGTAAAACTGATAGAAAGAGCACAAGTGGAACATGTCACATCTTGGGAAATGCACTAGTCTCGTGGGTATGCAAAAAGCAAGCATGTGTAGCACTTAGTATGGCTGAAGCAGAATATGTAGCAGCAGGTAGTTGCTGTGCACAAATACTTTGGCTCAAGCAGAAACTACGTGACTATGGACTCGACCTTGGTAGCATTCCTCTTCGTTGTGACAACACAAGTGCAATCAACATAACAAAGAATCCAGTCATGCATTCAAGAACCAAGCACATCGACATACGACATCATTTCTTGCAAGATCATGTTCTTCAAGGAGATGTCGAGATAACATTTGTGGATACTCATAATCAACTTGCTGATATATTCACAAAGCCTTTGGCAAAGGAATCTTTCTTCAAAATTCGAAGAGAACTTGGAATCCTGGATGAAACTGACGTTGAATCATGAAATATCTTCTTCTGTGGTGTTTTTCTCAATTTTCACTGCTTGCAATCGATTACACCCTTGTGTCAATCGATTGCTCACTATAAGTTTTCTATAAATATTGAATTTTTGAAGCTTGCAATCGATTGCACCCTGTAGCTTTTGTTTTATTTCGTTTCTGTTTTGTAGAGCAATCGATTGCACCTACTGTAAATCTGTTATTTTTTATTTTATTTAATAGATCCATGGTTTTTTTAAACCTTTCCAATTACCCTATCATTATACTTTTGACCTAGCTATAACTATCTCTTACTACCTAGCCCTATTCTCAAGACTTTGACCAAAACTTCTTACCTTTCCAAAGTCATAAAAATCCATAACCCTCAACTACTCATATCCCACAATAACTCCTCTCTTAATCATTATAAAACCAAACTTCTCATAACCACTCTTAACCATCTCTTCCAACATAACCTCTCAACAAAAAAAATCTTCCTTGCCTCACAAACCCTAACTCTATCCTTTCATCTTTTTCTCATGGCTTCACGATCAAAAAGGAAGATTTCAGCACAAAGCAAAGGAAAATGTCCAGCCTCTTCATCAGAGACTCCAGTTGTTCTTCAACACTTGAACGATGAACAACAATAAAGATTCACCAAGTACTTTCAAAAGAAGGTTGTGCAAACCCCAAAGTATGGTATTCTCTCATCATTCCCTAAAGAATGTTTTTCTTTTCAAGAACCCTTGACTGCATGCGGTTTGGAATCCTTGATTTCCTCATCTAAACCATATTACCCGGATTTGGTACGATTGTTCTATAGCAATTTACAAATGGAAGATGACAAAATGGTAACATATGTTAGAGGAAAGAGAATCCCACTTCACTCAAAGACGCTTGGAAGGATTCTGAGTATTCCAACCTTCGGTGGAAGACTCTATGAAGAAAACGAAGAAGTCTGGAATGCATACAAGAAAAGAAAATTTTATTGGAGTCTTGGCCGAATGACTGAAGCAGAATTCCATGCAAAATGTGTCAGATCCTTAGGCGGCATGGAACCCTCTCGAACTTCATGGTCGACAGGTATTTTCAACATTGATGATTGGCTGATTCATTATTTTTTGGTATACATAAAAAGGGTGGAAACCACTGCATTGTGACTTACCTAGAAATGCATAACTTATATATAATTAAGCATGGAATTCAAATAAGTTGTGCTTATTTAATTTTGGTTCACATGCGAGGAATCAATGAAAAAGCAAAGTTTCTGCCATATGTATGGTTTATCACAAATATTTTGGAACATTTTGAAGGATTTGATAGGTATCTCATGGACTCAAATATCAACAAAATTTCCATCAAGAATGTGGACTCTCAGATGGGCGTCAAATACGACCCAGAAACAAAAACCATTGTGTACCTTTGTGAAGGAATGGCTGAAAATGATGAGCAAGATGATGAAGGAGATGATGATGTTCCTCCTCCTCCAAATGAACATGGCCCTAGCAACCATCAATTGATGGATTACATGACTCAATAGTTTGGAAATCTCAACACCTCTATCAACAACCAATACAATGCAATTCAAGAGTCAACAAACACTCGGATCAACAATTTCCAAGAGGCCTTCAATCAACAATTCTCCTATCTCTACTCTCACTTATACATTCCTCCCTACGATCCTTCTAACCCGGATGTCCCTCCAACTCGTCCATCACCTCTCCAGCAAACATTTCCAGACCAACAACCCTTTGACCCAAACATGGATCTGTCATAAATTATTAAACACTGTTTCTTTATGTTTTCTTAAAGTTATTTATGTTGTTTAAATTCTGTACTTTCTTTTTCTATGTACTCTTTAAATTTGTAATTTTAATTTATGACTAGCTGGTATGTTATTTTCAAATTATTATCTATGCCTCTTGTGTGTGTGTGTGTGTGTGTGTATATATATATATATATATATATATATATATATATATATATATATATATATATATATATATATATATATATATATATATATATATATGTTTTTTTTATCAATCTTTCCCTTCTTTTTGATAATGTCAAAAGGGGGAGAAGGATACTACCCTTTTCTTGCTTGTTATCTTTCCTTGACCCTTAAGGTACAAATACAAGGCTATTCGAACCTCAATACAAATTTAAAACTTCTCAACACTTCATATATTGAGGGAGAGAAAAACTTGCCGGAAAGAACATCACAACAAAAGGAGGATGCTTTGTGATCATCAAAAAGGGGGAGAATGTGAAATCAAGATTCTCAGAGATTAACATATGTTTGGATAAAGACAAATCACTTGACAAAGAAGGAAAATATGATCAACCATTTCAAGACATCAAGAAGCAGGACAAAGACTTGACATGAAGAATATTTCCCTCAGAAGGTATAATGAGAATTCTGATCAAGTGTTTAAGTCCTGATTGCTCAAAACAATAAAAATCTTTTACATTACTTTTCACACTAACACAAGCTTTTTAAAACAGAATTTTTCTAAGTTTTTGTAAGTGCAATCGATTGCATTCTTAGAGCAATCGATTGCATGATCAAAATTTTAAATCAATTTTGCTTCTGTTTCAGTAAGCAATCGATTGGTGCCTTGGTGCAATCGATTGCATGCTTGAAAGTTTCTCTTCTTTTCGCTTCTGTTTTAGTGTGCAATCGATTGGTCCTTTTAGTGCAATCAGTTGCTCTTTTGAAAATTTGAATTTTCAAGTGTTTTTATGAAGGTGCAATCGATTGCTCACTGAATGTTTTTTTAAAAATCATTCTGAAAAATTGCATCTCTTCAACCAATCTTCCATGAAATGTTTCCTTTGAAACATGACAATTGTTCATCAATTTTTTTGAAGATTTGCATGATTTTTTTCAAGAGGTGTTTGTATAATATAAATACCCAAATCTTTCAAATTCAAAAAACACATCTCTTTCAATTCTCTTTCAAAATCTCTATCACAATTTCACCTTTCCACATCTAAGTAAAATCACTTTTACAAAGAATTTTCTGCATAATTTTCATATCCTTTGAAAGAAAATTCTTGAGCAATAAGTCTTAGATACTTGTGGAAACTATCATTGGAAGAGAAGATCAATCTACAACATTGATAAACATTGTATACATTGTTGCAAACTCATTACAAAATCAGATTGTATTATTTCCCTTTGCTATTCAGAATTGTTGAAAGCAAGTGTGTGCATTGAAGAGGACTGTTCTTCCTGCAATTAGTGTTTTAGATCTTAAAGGTGTTTAAGAGCCTTTGATCTACCTATAAGTTAGAAAGAGTTGTACACTGACCCTAACTATAGTGAAATCTCTTTCATGTTGAAAGGGGACTAGAGTACCTTTGAAGTGTGAAGGGAACCATGATATTTCTTGGTGTTCTTTACTTTCTGCACTTTACCGCTTTCATACCATCATCATATCTAAATAGTCTCTAAAAATCAGAAAATTTCAAAGAACTTAATTCACCCCCCTCTTAGGTGCAACTCAGAATTTCAGCGAGAACAAGTCCGTCATCCAAGAAGTACTCTCTCGACCGAGTATCGAGAAACCCTCTTCGACCATCGACGTGAACGCTATCAGCAACTACGAGGAGGCTAGCATGGTTATACGTTGAGCTTACTCGTACGTCTTGATCGAGGATAAATTGTACCGGAGGGGATTCTCCACCCCTTCCTCAAATGCATCGAGGAGTCCAAGGTCCATAACATACTCTAGGAGATTCACGAAGGGATAAATGTACAACACCTCAGCGGGTGATCCCTCGCCCGCAAGGCTCTGCGAGCGGGGTACTATTGGCCCACCATGCAACAGGATACCAAAGAACACGTCAAGAAGTGCGACAAGTGCCAACGACTTGGGGATATGCACCTGGCCCCCAACGAGCTCAAAACGATCTTGTCCCAGTGGCCTTTCGCATGGTGAGGGATGGACATCCTCGGACCCTTCATCATAGAGTTGTACCAGAACAAATATTTAATAGTCGGCGCCGACTACTTTACAAAGTGGATAGAGGCTGAAGCCCTTGCCAAAATCACGACGCACAACATACTCCGTTTCTACAAAAGGAACATCCTTTTCTGATTCGGTGTACCCCAGGTAATTGTCACCGACAACGGGATGCAATTCACCGACAAGAACTTCCAGGACTTCTCTACCAAGATGGGCACGAAGCACCACTTCACATCTGTCGAGCATCCACAAACGAATGGGAAGGTCGAAGTCGTAAACAGAGTGATACTTCGTGGCCTAAAATAAAGACTAGGCGATGCCAAAAAAAGTTGGGTTGAGGAGCTACATAGCATGCTCTTGGCCTATAGGAAGACGCCACACTCGACAACTAGGGAGACCCCATTTTGACTGACCTACGGAACTAAGGCAGTAATTCCTGTGGAAACAAGGGAAGTCTCTAGAAGGACCGAATCTCCCCTCGACTACGAGACTAACGATGAGCCCTAAGGGAGGAGCGTGACCTGGTCGAAGAAATTCGGTCGGGGGAATCCCTCCGCAAAGCCTCGCTCAAGCAAAAAATAAATCTACGGCATGACAGCAAAGTCATCAAACACAAATTCCAGGGAGGCATCCTAGTCCTATGAAGGAACTAGAAAGACTCACACGAGGGAAAACTCATCGTGAACTGGGAGGGCCCCTATCGTGTCTATGAAAGAACAGAAAACAGGGCCTACTACCTCGAAAACCTACACGGGGAGGAACTTTCTCGACCATGGAACGCTAAAAATCTTTAACAATATTACAGTTAAACACTACCTGCAACGTACTAACGTCACGACCACAGGGGCGCGCTAGGGTACAAGCACGTCTCTTAAACTCGAGACAAAAAGACGAGAGCCTACTCTTGTATATGTGAGCGAACTCTTGATCTGACGGGGACACCTCAATCAAGCTCCAACATTGTCGTACCAATTAGGCAGGACACCCATCTCGCGATAAGAAGTTTATGCCACGAAGCAAAGACCTCAATCGAGCTCTTAGCTTCGTCAATGGTCGGAACCCAACTCCGAACACTCGGCCAGTTGTTCGCACGACTGAGGACCAACTAAGTCGAGAAAAGGCCCCAATTACTTAGTAAAAATAGGCAAATACAATATTGTGTATTCACGAGGAAAGTATATATTTGACATACAACAACACACACAAAATATGAACATGTTAAATAATAAAGCACCATACATTGTAACGGGAAAAGCCTATCGTTTAAACATTACAAGCCAAGGTGTGTAGGCCAGGAGAATTCAAAACCCATAGAACGCAGGCGGGGCAAAGTTAGGCTATAAATTACGGCATGCAGGCCGCCCAAAGCAATAATCAAAATGCGGCATGCAGTCCAAACAAGAAAATTAAACTTATGCCTCTTCCTCTGGCTGGGTCTCCCCACCGGCTTGGTCTTTATCTTCGCCTTCAACGGCCGGAGCAACCTCCTGACCATCGACTACCTGATGGAATAGGCCAATCCCCTCGAGGACAAACTTAGCCTCAGGATTCAAAATTTGGAGCTGCTCTAAAGCACTACTAAACCTTACCTCGAGAGCTTCCAAATAGTGTTGCACGAGTACCTGGATGTGGGCGACCAGGGCACTGCGGGTTACGAGGGCTCTCTCCTCATCCATTTTATCCTCAGCAGGCTTAGAAGCAGTCTCTAGTTCAGCACCTTGGTCTGGAGTCGGTCCCTTTCCCGCTCGACCTCCTTCAGCGTTTCCCGCATCGTGTTCATCTCTTTGAGGAGGCACACCTGGGCCTCGAACCTCGTCTGGAATTCAAGAAGGTCTTTCTCAACCTTACTCTTCTCCTCTCAAAGGATAGCATTCTCCGCTATCAACGCTTTCAGCTCAAAGTTCGGGCTGGTTTAGTTGTTGAGGACCAAGGCCATTTCGAAGATCCTCATCATAGCGGCCATATCCTCCAACAAAGCCTTCCTCCTGGTCGACCTGTCAACCCCCATAATCGCCTTAGAATCTGCCTCGCCCATGGTTGGGGAGTTTTCGTCGTAGAATAAATCATGATGAAGGTAGTAAGGAGGCAACACAAACTTCTCCCTAAACACGCTCTCAAAAAGGTCGACAATTCCAGAGTCATCAGTGCACTGCCTTTTAGATATAGTTGAAGGTGAGAAAATACTTAGAAGGGGGGGTTGAATAAGTATGAAGATAAAAACTTAGAAGTAAAAACTCAAGTATTTTTATCCTGGTTCGTTGAACTCAACTACTCCAGTCCACCCTTTCTAGAGTGATTTGCCTTTCTCAAACAAGGACTTAATCCACTATTTAATCAACTGATTACAATAGTAAGCACTAAGAACAACTGTTCAAAGTCTTCTCAAGAACTACTGATCCTAACTGGATCTTCTTAAGGTTTTCTTACAATCAAATGTAATAACAAATACAAGTGTTAAAATGCTTCTAATAAAGCTTTATCACAACTGTGATTTTTCACTTAAGATTAAGAACAAAGAAATTAATTCTAGAAAGAATATATGAGTTGTATGAGAGCTTTGATAATGAATTCTTTTCAAGTGATTCGTCAACTGAAGAAGATGAGTAGAGACATGCTTTTATAGGCACAGTGATCCAAGAGTTTTTCACGTTGAGAAGTGTGTACTAAAAGGTCTGAGCCTTTTTGTCTTCACATCAAGTGACCTTTCCTAGAAGAAGAAAGCACAGAGAAATCCTTTTTGCCTGTGTTCTTGTGTCTAGCATAAATAAGGAAAGAGTCGTTTGGATATTCCAACGGACATAATCTTTGAATTCTTCTTCAACAATTTTCAGCAAGAAACATCAGATTCTAATTTGATCAGAGCCTTCTGATGTTGATTAGAGTTTTGCTGAATCAGAGTCTTTGCAGCAAGTGTGCTTTTAGCGTGTATAAGTTCAGAGCAGAGTTTTGATTCAGATCCTCAGTACTGGCAGCGTTAGTACTCTCAGAGTCTTCTGAAGTAACTATGCTTGAAAACTTTTCATACACAATTCTTCATTGGTTCAGATGCTTCTGACTTGCTTCAGATTCTTCTGGAGCTTCTGCTTCAGATCTTTCTGGAGACAACGCTCAGGATCTTCTGATGGCAGCGTTCAGAATCTTCTAATGGGTGCATCTGACGCTTCAGAGCCTTGCATATTTCTTATGTTCAGAACTGATTTGCTTCTGGAGTGATATTTACTTTAATATCTGCAGCAAACATTCTTAAGCAAATTTTAGAGTATATAATTCTTAATTACAAAATTTCATAATAGTTATCATCAAAACATAGAGATATTATTAAGAACCAATCTGTGTTCTAACAATCTCCCCCTTTTTGATGATGACAAAAACATCAGAAATTTTGTTTAATTGTAAAGAGAATAATTATAACTCCCCCTGAGATGATGAATCTCCCCCTGAATTAAATATTAATAAGGAATAGAAATTTCCCTTTTTGTCTTGAGTATTTTTCAGAGTTAGAGCTTGATTGTTCTAACCATTTGAGAGTCAGAGTGTCTTGCATATTTCAGATTCAGAGTCTGATAATTGTCATATGATCTGAGAGTCTCAAAGTTTCTTTTACAGAGTATACTTATCAAATATTCTGAAATACTCATATATTATGTTAGATAAAATTGATATGTCTGAAGTTTTATTCTGGTAGAGTTTAATTAAACATTCAGATCTATTTTCTCCCCCTTTTTTGTCATAAGCAAAAAGTAAGAACTTTTAAAAGACAAATAAAAAGAAAAAGAAACGAGATAAATCATGTAGAGAAAACATTGAGACATTCATTCATTCAGAGCAGAAAGTACAATCATCAGAAAATATTCAAGTACAGGTGCAAACAACAGATGCAAACATCAGGAAAAAAATAAACTAAGATTGTTTTGACAAAATCATCTTCAACAGATCTGTGATCTCAGAAGAGGATTGTTCTTGTTTTGACATCCACTTAGCCATAGTTTCATTCTTCTGATCTTGTTTGGACATCCACTGAGCCATGTCTTCAGACTTCTTATCTTGTTTAGCCATTCATGACTTGATTTCTGATTGACCAGCTTCCAGAACTGCAATTTTATCTTCAAGATCTGGATACTCTTTCTTAATCTCAGATGAGAAAGGTGGGACATATTCTGAAGCATGAACATAGTCAATTTCCATAGGGGCTTTGGAGTTAGGAGCAGCAGATCCAGAGGGATGTTCTACCAGAGTCATAGCCAAAGAGTTGTCTTCAGATGCATATTCAGCGTTTACTTATGTATCACAGATTTTAGATGATGAAGGAGCATCCTTAAGAAGCAATGGTGCATATCTTTTAACAGTCCAGAACAAACTTCTAGCAGTTTCAGCAAATCTGAGCTTCGCATCATCAGAACAGACGTTCTTCAGATTTGATGCTACAATATTGAATCTGTTTATGAAGCCATTCCAAATGGAATCAGATTCATTTGCATCCATTGTTGATGAACACTTCCTCTGAACAGAGCCTAAATACATCTCTATTTCTTTCAAAAAACTTGTAAATAAATGATCAACATTCAGCCTAGGTTTTGGGTTTAGAAAAGTTTCCAATGTGATTGGCTTGGGTTGGGGAGAAGGTGGAAAGATAGATTTGTGAATGGTGATCAGAGGACTAGGGTAGAATGGTATGAATGGAGGATCATATGAATTGCCAGGTTTTGATCTGGATAAAGCATTCAACAGATATGGTTTTGCATTTGATGCATAGGAAACAACATCAAATGGGGTATCAGAGTAAGGAGTGAATGCAGATTTTTCAGATAAAGTAGGTTCTGATGAAATCACTTTTGGCAGTTCTTTAATATACATTTGAAGAATAGATGGTAGAATGATGGTAAGTTTGGGTTTAAAAGGAGTGATAGTGTCAGATGGTTCAATTCTGGTGTAGAAATTTTTAAATTTGAAATTAGAGGGAAGTTTGTTAGATGAAAACAGTTTACACGAAGCAGAGGGTACACACTCAGATGTCCTTGGCTTAGGTGTTGGGGTAGGATTGGGAATGAGAATTTCAGAAGAAACAGGTGGTTCCGGTTGGTTTACTTCAGAATTTCTGTGAGAGGGAGATATCAGAAAATCTGGGTGTATATCAAATTCTGATGAATTTGAGGATGTGGTTGGAGTGTAAGAAGTGGAGGACACTTCAAAAACAGTTTTGAGAGGTGTAATGTTTAGAACCTCTGTCTCAGGGATATTGGTTTCAGATGGGTTGGTTGATTCTGATGGATTCTCAGAAAGTTTTGATGGAGGTGCAGATGTAGGTGGTTCTGATGTAAGTGAAGCAGATGTAGGTGGATCAGATGCCACTTGATTAGATTGTATGGGTTCAGAAAGAACTTGTGCATATGCAATAGGTTCAGATGTGTTTGATGGTGGTTTTTCTGGTTGTGGTTGTTTTTCTGGTTGTTGTTGTTGTTCAGATTGTTTTTCTGGTTGTTGTTGTTGTTGTTGTTCAAATTGTTTTTCTGGTTTTTGTTGTTGTTGTTCATATTGTTCTGTTGGTTTTGTTATAGGTGGTGGAGTTTGATTTGCTGGTTTTGTTGTTGGTGTTGGTGCAGATGATTGATTAGCAGAAGGTTTTACAGAGTGGTGGAAACAGGATCAGATGATTTTTGTGGGGAAGGAGTTTTTAATGGTTCAGAAATATGAGGTGGAGCAGGAACAGATTGTTTCTGAGTAGGAGGTGGTTTTGGAATAGCATTTAATGTTGATTCATTTAAAACAGTTTTATTGAAAGAGGATACAGAAGATTTGGTACCTTTAATCTTGATACGCTTTATGGGAACAGAGGGAGCATCTCTAGATGCTTTCCTCTTGATCAGCTTCTGAGGCTTGTCAGCAATTTTGGGCTTCTTCTGAACAGTCACTGCTTCTGCTTCTGATTACCTCTTTTCCTTGTGTTCTCATTTCCTCGATCAGGCATTGGTTCCCTTGCTCTTTTCAGAATATCTGCAGGAACTGGGGTTCCATCTGCCTTGCAAGAATCAATATACCTTATAATTATTTCCCTTGGTTCTTCAGCACAGAACAGTGGGTAGTCTTCAACTGGAATTCTCTTCTGACTGAGTTCAGAAATATTCAGCTTCTTGGGTGCAGATGTGAGTTCCTCTACAATTTTTAGTCTCTGAAGACTCTTGGCATTCAGAGGTTTCCCAACAATAGATTCAAGTTCCTCCTTGACTCCAGCAGCATACAGAGCAGTCACCAGTCCATTTTCTGTCAGAATATCTGAAATTAACCTTCCAAAGGGAATCCATGTTCTGATCTTCTGACCCTTATCTTTTACAGATTCTCTTGAAGCATTAATATGATTCCATAAGTGCATGAATAGAATGTAAGGAAGATCTACCTTGGTGCTCTGACTTAAACAGTACATGAAGTAGAGTTGTTCATTATTCACGTAATTTGGAGAGTTTGTAGATTTTCTGTGATGAATGCATCCCATGAAAATCTTTGCCCAGATCTTGTAGTCAGGCTTCAGATCTTTAAACTTGTTAGAGGCCTGTCCAGCAGTCATGACTTCCTCATAAACTTCTTCCATATCTACACGCCCAGCTGGCAGATGAGATACTCCATCAGTCTCCTCATATCCTATGAGTTTCCTGATTAGATCTTCTGTAATTATAATCTCCTTACCCAGAATAGAAGACAAGATGAATTTGGGGTATACAAAAGGATGTATCCAGAATTTTTTCACCAGATGAGGGTAAATTGGTCCAAATAATCTGTCAAAGTATTTTACCCACCCTTGAGCATCAACTATTGAACGAAATTCAAATCCATTTTCAGCTAATGAATCAAATTCCACCATTGATTCACAGAGAACTTCAAGTTTGTCAACGGGAGTTAACAAAGTCCTTTTAGGTGTCGTGTATGGAGCCACACCCATATTTGCAGAAGTAACTGCAGCCATGGTTGATTGAAACTGAGCTGCTGTAAGATGAGGTTGCCATTGAAGATGATTTTGACAAAGGTTTAGGGTTTTTGTGAAGAGAGAAAAGAAGACAGAAATGCATAAACTTGCTTGAGTTGTGAAAAGTGTGAAAGTGGTGAGAGATGCGGTGTTTATAGAAAACAATTAGGCATACAAACAGACAATCAAAGCACGTTCACTCACATCAATTAATGTCAATTAGTGAAAGAGAATAAAAATCATTTCAAGCATTAATTGATTCTGACAAATTGGGGGGGAAATCAAGATTTTCACTATTCAAACCATACCTCAAACGTCTCTTCAGTAGTGTACACGCCATCTTTGCAGATTTAGAGTGACACATGTTTGCTTGCATGTGCTTCTGAATTCTCTTGAGAAATGAAACGTTAACCAACGTTCAAATCCTCTGAGATTGGTTAGTTCAGATACACATAAATAAACATAAATCTAATAAGCAATAGATGAAATACTTCAGAGCATTAAACATTTTGCATCTATAAAATTTGCTTCTGACAAATATTATTCTGGACACAAATCCATACCAATATTTTTCAGAATAAATTTGAATCTATCTTCAACAAGGGGTTTTGTGAAAATATCTGCCCATTGATGATCTGTATCAACAAAGGCTAAGTTTATAATTCCCTTCTGAACATAGTCTCTGATGAAATGATGCTTAATTTCTATATGTTTTGCCTTAGAGTGTAAAATGGGGTTTTTTGACAAACATATAGCAGAAGTATTATCACAGAATATAGAAATGTTACTTTCAAATATCTGATAGTCTTCTAGCTGACTTTTCATCCAGAGCATCTGCATGCTACATCCAGCAGCAACAATATATTCTGCCTCTGTAGTTGATAGTGCAATTGTGGGTTACTTCTTGCTGTACCAAGAGATTAGATTTCTTCCTAGAAATTGACAACTTCCAGAAGTACTTTTTCTTTCCACTCTGTCTCCAGCGTAATCAGCATCACAGAATCCAACTAATTTGAAATCATCAGATTTTCTGTAACACAAACCCATATTAGAAGTACCTTTCAAATACCTTAGAATCCTCTTAACAACTGTTAAGTGTGATTCTCTAGGATCTGATTGGAATCTAGCACACAAGCATACACTGAACAAAATGTCAGGTCTAGAAGCAGTTAAGTAGAGAAAAGATCCTATCATACCTCTGTAGAGTTTCTAATCTACTTTCTTACTTACCTCTTCCTTGCCTAGTGAACTAGTTGGATGCATGTGAGTCTTTCCCATCTTACTATCAGTCATGTTAAATTTCTTCAGAAGTTTTTTAACATATTTGGTCTGATGAATGTAAGTGCACTCTGGAGTTTGGTTGACTTGAATTCCCAGAAAGAATCTCAATTCTCCCATCATGCTCATTTCAAATTCTGCCTGCATGCATTGAGCAAACTCCTTTCCCAACATAGTATTGATAGATCCAAATATGATATCATCCACATATATTTGACAAATTAGAAGATCTTTCTTAAATGTTTTACAAAAGAGTTTTGTGTCCACTTTGCCTCTGGTGAAATTTTTCTCCAGAAGAAAATTGCTCAATATCTCATACCAAGCTCTGGGAGCTTGTTTTAAACCATACAGAGATTTCTTTAGTTTGAAAACATGTTCTGGAAATATTTCACTCTCAAAAACAGGAGGCTGGTGAACATAAACTTCTTCTTCTATAATACCATTTAGAAAGGCACTTTTAACATCCATTTGATATAGAGTGATGTTATATTGTGCAGCAAATGAAATAAGAAGGCGTATAGATTCTAACCTTGCCACTGGAGCATAAGTTTCAGTGTAATCAATACCTTCTTGTTGACTGTACCCTTGAGCAACAAGCCTTGCCTTATTTCTTTCAACTTCTCCTTTCTCATTAAGCTTATTTCTGAAGACCCATTTAGTTCCAATTATGTTGAATCCTTTTGGTCTTGGAACTAAATCCCACACATCATTTCTGGTGAACTGATTTAGCTCTTCTTGCATGGAAATAATCCAATCATTGTCTTGCAGAGCTTCATCTACAGAAGTTGGTTCAATTATTGACACCAGTCCAAATAATGATGCTTTAGATGATCTGAGGAAGGATCTTGTTCTGATAGGGTCATCCTTTTTTCCAATGATAACATTCTCTGGATGAGAAGCTTTGATTCTGGAAGATGATCCTCTAACAGTTGATTCTTCAGAAATGTTTAAGTTGTTCATTTGAGAAGTCAAAGGATTTGCATCTGGCGTTGCTTCTGGTTCCTTCACTTGAGCTTTGTCTGCCTCTGCGCCTTCAGAGTCTGTGAAGACTACTTCTCTATCTGCAGAGTTTTCAAACTGCTTTGGCTTTTTAATGCCAAGCTTATCATCAAATCTAACATGAATAGATTCTTTCACAATCTGTGTCTCAGTATTGTATACTCTGTAGCCTTTAGAGCGTTCAGAATACCCAAGCATGAAACACTTCTGTGCTTTGGAATCAAACTTGTTCAGATTTTCTTTAGTATTTAGCATATAGCAAATACATCCAAAAGGATGAAAATATGAAATGTTGGGCTTTCTGTTCTTCCATAGTTCATAGGGAGTCTTCTCCAGAAGAGGTCTTACAGACACTCTGTTCTGAATGTAACAGGCTGTGTTGATTGCTTCTGCCCAAAAGTGCTTTGCCAGATTAGTCTCATTGATCATGGTTCTGGCCATTTCTTGCAGAGTTCTATTTTTCCTCTCTACAACTCCATTTTGTTGTGGAGTTCTAGGACAGGAAAAATCATGAGCAATGCCATTTTCATTAAAATATTTTTCAAAATATTTGTTTTCAAATTCACCACCATGATCACTTCTGACTTTTATAATTTTGAAATCTTTTTCATTCTGGACTTGTTTGCAGAAGTCAAAGAACACAGAATGTGACTCATCCTTGTGTTTTAAGAACTTTACCCATGTCCATCTACTGTAGTCATCAACAATGACTAATCCATACTTCTTGCCTCTGATGGATGCAGTTTTCACTGGTCCAAACAGATCAATATGAGGTAATTCTAGTGGTCTGGAAGTAGAAACAACTTTTTTTGATTTAAAAGATGATTTTGAAAACTTCCCTTTTTGACATGCTTCACAAAGAGCATCTGAGGTGAACTTCAGATTAGGAAGTCCTCTGACAAGATTAAGTTTATTAATCTGATATATACGTCTTATATTAATATGCCCCAATCTTCTGTGCCAGACCCATTGCTCCTCATTAACAGACAAGAGACATTTAACATTCTGAACCTTAAGTTCTGAAAGATTTATTTTATAAATGTTGTTCTTCCTCTTTCCACTAAATAGGATTGAGCCATCCTTTTGACTAATAGCTTTACAACATTTTTGATTAAAGGTTATGTCATAACCATTGTCACTTAATTGACTTATGGACAATAGGTTATGCTTTAATCCTTCTACAAGTAAAACATTAGTAATAGAGGGAAGTTTACCATTTCCAATAGTGCCAGATCCAATGATCTTGCCCTTCTGATTCCCTCCAAATTTCACATCACCTCCAGATCTAAGCTCCAAACTTTGGAACATAGACCTTTCTCCTGTCATGTGTCGCGAGCATCCAGAGTCCAGGTACCATGATTGGCGTCCTGACCTTGCTGCTAAGAACATCTGCAACAGGAATTATTTTACTTTTAGGTACCCAGATCTTCTTGGATCCTTTTGGGTTAGTTGTTCTAAAGGTTTGTCTAAACTTCTGTTTTTTAACATAAGTTTTATTCTGACTAGCCTTATATTTAAACACATGAATGTTCTTTTCAGAACGAGTGTGTTCAATATCATTCAAGTGACCAAATTTAAAAGGGGAATATAAAGGAGTTTTCTTGATGATAATTTTATCAACAGGTTTTGGATTTAAATCCTTTCCAGAGGAAGATTTATATCCAATTCCTTTTCTGTTATTTCTGCTAACTCCATAGATCATAGAAGCCATTTTGCTTCTGTCTATGCTTTTAGCAAGAAACTTCTGAAAGTTGTAATCATATTTTTCCAAAATATTTTTGCATTCAGACTCAGTTTCAGAATCAGAGTCTTGTTGAGCTAATTCAGAATCATTTTTCAATCTTAAGTTCTTTTCATTTAGCTCAGCTACTTCTGATTTGAGAATATTATTCTCAGAAATAAGATTGCTTTGACGCTTCTTGTATTTGAGCTTAATATTGTTATAGCTCTTCAGAACTTCTGATAACACTTTGATAAGTTCATCTTTAGTGAGTTTAGCCATTACCTCTTCAGCGTCAGAGTCAGATTCAGATCCTGAAATTCCTTCCTCCTGATCTTCTATGTCTGCCATCAATGCTACGTTGGCACATTCCTCTTCTGACTCAGATTCAGATGTATCTGAATCATCCCAGGTGGCCATTAGAACCTTCTTCTTCTTATCAGATTTTCTTTTAGGCTTTTCTTTCAACAACTTTGGACATTCATTTTTGTAATGCCCAGGTTCTTTACATTCATAGCAGACAACCTCCTTTTTGCCAGATCTTCTGTGTCCAGAAGATTCTTTTCTTTGGTCAGGCTTCCTGAAGTTTCTGAACTTCTTTCCTTTATGCTTCTAGAGTTTGTTTATTCTTCTAGACAGCATGGATAGTTCATCTTCATCTTCAGATGAGGATTCTTCAGAGTTTTCCTCTATTACCTGTAATGCTTTAGTAGATTTATTAGATTTTAAAGCAATTGATTTACCTTTCTTTTGAGGTTCATCTTCCTCAAGTTCAATTTCATGACTCCTTAGTGAACTGATTAGTTCCTCCAAGGAGATCTTGTTCAGATCTTTAGCCATTTTCAGTGCAGTCACCATAGGTCTCCATCTGGTAGGTAAGCTTCTGATGATCTTTTTCACATGATCAGCAGTAGAGTATCCTTTATCCAGAACCTTTAGTCCAGCTGTAAGTATTTAAAATCTGGAGAACATAGCTTCAACAGATTTAGTTTCTTCCATCTCGAAGGCTTCATACTTCTGAATTAGAGCCAGAGCCTTTGTTTCCTTGACTTGAGAGTTTCCCTCATGAGTCATCTTCAAGGACTCAAACATGTCAAATGCAGTTTCTCTATTTGTAATCTTTTCATACTCAGTGTGAGATATTGCATTTAACAATATTGTTCTAGCCTTGTGGTGATTTCTAAATTCCTTCTTTTGGGCCTCTATCATAGATTTTCTATCTACTTTCTTGCCATTCCCATCAATGGGATGAACATATCCATCTATGACCAAATCCCATAAATCAGCATCATAACCAAGGAAAAAACTTTCAATCCTTTCTTTCCAATAATCAAATTTCTCCCCATCAAACATAGGGGGATTAGTGCTGATTCTGTCCCTTTCTTCATATTTGTTGTTAATGTTAGATATTGAATTATCAGCCATAGTAACAACCAAATATATATATCAAAGTTTTTCTCACTGGATCTTTTCTGTCACTGTGAAGTGGTAGCACACACAGAACCGGAGCTCTGATGCCAACTGAAGGTGAGAAAATACTTAGAAGGGGGGTTGAATAAGTATGAAGATAAAAACTTAGAAGTAAAAACTCAAGTATTTTTATCCTAGTTCGTTGAACTCAACTACTCCAGTCCACCCTTTCTAGAGTGATTTGCCTTTCTCAAACAAGGACTTAATCCACTATTTAATCAACTGATTACAATAGTAAGCACTAAGAACAACTGTTCAAAGTCTTCTCAAGAACTACTGATTCTAACTGGATCTTCTTAAGGTTTTCTTACAATCAAATTTAATAACAAATACAAGTGTTAAAATGCTTCTAATAAAGCTTTATCACAACTGTGATTTTTCACTTAAGATTAAGAACAAAGAAATTAATTCTAGAAAGAATATATGAGTTGTATGAGAGCTTTGATAATGAATTCTTTTCAAGTGATTCGTCAACTGAAGAAGATGAGTGGAGACTTGCTTTTATAGGCACAGTGATCCAAGAGCTTTTCACGTTGACAAGTGTGTACTAAAAGGTCTGAGCCTTTTTGTCTTCACATCAAGTGACCTTTCCTAGAAGAAGAAAGCACAGAGAAATCCTTTTTTTCTGTGTTCTTGTGTCTAGCATAAATAAGGAAAGATTCGTTTGGATATTTCAACGGACATAATCTTTGAATTCTTCTTCAACAATTTTCAGCAAGAATCATCAGATTCTAATTTGATCAGAGCCTTCTGATGTTGGTTAGAGTTTTGCTGAATCAGAGTCTTTGCAGCAAGTGTGCTTTTAGCGTGTATAAGTTTAGAGCAGAGTATTGAGTCAGATCCTCAGTACTGGCAGCGTTAGTACTCTCAGAGTCTTCTGAAGTAACTATGCTTGAAAACTCTTCATACACAATTCTTCATTGGTTCAGATGCTTCTGACTTGCTTCAGATTCTTCTGGAGCTTCTGCTTTAGATCCTTCTGGAGACAACGCTCAGGATCTTCTGATGGCAGCGTTCAGAATCTTCTAATGGGTGCATCTGACGCTTCAGAGCCTTGCATATTTCTTATGTTTAGATCTGATTTGCTTCTGGAGTGATATTTACTTTAATATTTGCAGCAAACATTCTTAAGCAAATTTTAGAGTATATAATTCTTAATTACAAAATTTCATAATAGTTATCATCAAAACATAGAGATATTATTAAGAACCAATGTGTGTTCTAACAATAGTTTTATGCGAAGGGGGGGGGGGGGGGTGGACTGGATAAATTGTGGGGAGGAACCACCAGGTTGTTGATCGGGCTTCAACATTTGTTGGACCTGAGCGACTCTACCCTTGGTAGCCTTCTTCGCGCCCTTAGTCGCCGCAAGTTTTAACACGCGCTCCTGGATGCTCCTCATCTTGCTTGCAACAGAGAAAAAAGAAAAACAAGTCACTATAGTGAAGAAAAATGAGCGGGGCATGTTGTCGCACCTTGAAAAATACATCCTCGAGAAACGCGACCCTCGCATAAAAGGTGCAGAATTCGATAGAGTCGCCACCAAACTTTGTTTATCCCAAAGAGAAAGGGAAATATCGAGAAAAACTTTAAGAGAGATAAGAACACGGTCGTCGCGACCACGTTTTAGGTTCGTGAGTCGGTTACGCAAGGGGAAGGTATTAGCATCCCCCACGTCCGTTGTACTCAACGAAAACCTCTTAGTTCGATTTATGATGGGCGTTACCTAAGCTTGTTTGTTTTCTTCTCAATGATAAATGAAAAATGGTACGATATAAGGATAATGATGCTAGGGAAGAATGGGTGGTTTAAGAATAGAGTGCCCGACAAGGATTGGGGCCCTTATGCCTACGTATGCTCATTCGGACGAGAATGAGAAATCAGAGCTGTCGTAGTTCGACTACGGGAAAGGTAGGGGAAATAGAAGATGGATAGAATTATGAACGGAATGATGGAGAAAGATGGAAGTGTGCTCTCCAAGATCATCGTAATATTGTGCCTACGTATCTTACATTCAGACGAGAATGAAGAATCAGAGCGTCCGTAGTTCGTGGCGACGACCACGAAAAGATAGGGTAAATTGGAGTTAAAGTTTGGTTTGGAAATGAAATATTGAATGACAAACGACCTAAGGGGCGTGCCTCGAGAGCTGTCACTCAAGAATTCAAGGAATGCGAGATTCCAAGAACTCAGTTCTTTCGGGAGTTGATTGAAAAGGTTTTGAGAAAGGTTGAAAATTTTGAATTCGAAAGATTGAATGAATAACAACCCAAGGACGTACCTCGAGAGCCACGAAAGGTTAGGTGTTTTAAGAAAATGTTTAAATAAAGATTATGTGTTTTAAGACGAAAGGTTGAATGAATGACAACCCAAAATGTGTGCCTCAAGAGCCATTCATTCGAAGATTCAAGGAATGCTAGACTCCAAGAATCTTCTTCTTTTGTTATTGATTAAGAAAACATTTGAAAAGATTAGAGTCAGATAAGTTGATGAAAATAGGTTGATGGCGAGGCAACATGAACTCATCTTATGAGTTTAAATAGAATACCACTTGACGTTGGATCAAGGGTTTGATTGTATTAGCGTGCAAAGAAGATTGGAGAGAAGTTGATGTAAAAACGGCTCGACGACAAGTCGAGGGTTTGGTTGAAAAGAGGTGAAAATCGATACTAGTCCCTATGGGTGCTCCTAATAATGAAACCACAATGAAATGTGCGAGTGTGTGCGATAGGTTGATGATGAATGCATACGAGAAATCAACTTACGGAGGGTGTTTGAAAATGGCTCGATGACGAATCGAGAATTAGTTTGAAAAAGGTTTAGTCTATGCTAGTCCCTAGGGGTGCTCCTAGTAAAAAAACTACAATCATAGAAAATACGAATGTGTACATCGGAATGGGAGTGGGGTACATGTAAGTTACATGGGATTGCACGAAATAAAAGGGTTCATTGTAAGGTAGCCCAAGAAGAAGTTGTGTGTGTATGAGGTATCCTAAACTATGCCTTGAGAAAGAGCCGAATAAAATCTTCAAGTTAGGGTTTCTATATACAGTCCAAGTTCCATTAATCGAAAAAGTAACCACAGTCCACCAATTTAGCTTTTTAGGATTTCGATAATTGTTAATGTGTTTTCGAATAGTATGAACAAGATATGATGAATATGAATATGATATGAACAATGTGAGTAATATGAAAAAATATATAACAATATAATCAAGATAATATCCACAATAGTATAATCAAGATAATATTAACAAGTATATGAACAATGATAATAAAATAAAGATATATTGACTGAAATTAAAACAAGAGTATATTGACGGAAATTAAAGTTAGTTGTTAGTTGTTATTGAATGAATTAGGTTGAAATGCAGCGTTAAACCTTCGTAGCTCAATCTATGACGAAGATCAACTATAGGAGGTTGCGTGAGTTGATATTCGTGCTAAAACACGATGGAGAAATGATATTGAGGATCATTTTCCAAAATAATCGTACCACACAAAAAGAAAAGGTGATGTCTCGTCTTAATCACAAACTTGTGTCGATTAAACGAAGGTAACCTCCCAAAGTATAGAAAATGATATCGATGATCATTCACTACAAATTTGAAGTAATGAAGGTTAAATAAACTCAACAACCAACATTCACAATTTTTAGACTTCATCGACCAATAATCGAAATAAAATTGATCTAAAATAGAATGAGAATGGAAATGGAAATGAAAGTGGTCTCATCTTAATCAATAATCCATGATATTAGACTTTCATTGACCCAACATGAAAAGAAAATGAATAGAATCGAAAATGAAAAGATAATCAAAATGTAACAAAATATCTAACAAAGAATTTAACAAAAAAACTAATAGAGATTATTAACGAAATGATTAAAAAAATTATTAAAAGGAAGTATTAAAAATATCAAAAATTATATAAAAAAGAAACTTAAAAACAAAAGAAAAAAGGGGTTTGAAAAATAGGGGGAATGAATTGGAGAGTATCGTATGAGCTTAAAGCCCATCACCTCTCCAAGGCAAAAAATAGAGGCAACAACAAAAAGGTGGGTGTATGGAACGGGCTTCAAGCCCATTTAACAACAAGAACTCATAAAAAAATAAATAAATAATGGTGAGAAAACAAATGGGTTTTGTGAAAACCCATTATCTAAAAAAAACCAAGTAAAAGCTAACAACCCGACATCAGGTTTAAGCAGGGCGACACTGAGTAACTCACAAAGGTTGTCATCACCAAAAGGATGATAACTGAAAAAATCTGACACCAAAAGGATGACAGACGTATCACCAAAAAGATGATAGTAAACACACAACTCCAATATCTGACACCAAAAGGATGACATACCTATCACCAAAAGTATGATAGTTAACACACCTCCAACACAAAAAGGATGACAAATCTATCACCAAAAGGATGATAGAGAACACACGCATACAATCCCGACACCAAAAGGATTATGGGTCTATCACCCAAAGGATGATAGAGAACTCACACAGAATCTGGCACCAAAAGGATGACAGACCTATCACCAAAAAGATGATAGTTAACACCTCCGACACCAAAAGGATGACGGGTCTATCACCAAAAGGATGATAGAGAACACACTCATAATCTGGCACCAAAAGGATGACATACCTATCACCAAAGGATGATAGTTAACACACCTCCGAAACCAAAAGGATGACGAATCTATCACCAAAAGGATGATAGAGAACACACGCACACAATCCTGACACTAAAAGGATGACGAGTTTATCACCAAAAAGATGATAGAGAACTCACGCATAATCTGGAACAAAACGGATGACAGACCTATCACCAAAAGGATGATAGTTAGCATACCTCCGACACAAAAAGGATGACGAATCTATCAACAAAAGGACTATAGAGAACACACGCACACAATCCTGACACCAAAAGGATGACGGGTCTATCACCAAAAGGATGATAGAGAACTCACGCACAATCTGGCACCAAAAGGGTGACAGACTTTCACCAAAATAATGATAGTTAACATGCCTCCGATACTAAAAGGTTGATGGATCTATCACCAAAAGGATGATAGTGAACTCAGCACACAATCCCGACACCAAAAGGATGATGAGTCTATCATAAAAAGGATGATAGAGAACACACGCACACAATCCCGACACCAATAGGATGATAGGTCTATCACCAAAAGGATGATAGAGAACTTCTCAAATTTGAGGGCCACCAACACCAAAAGGATGCAGATCAGGTTGGATTGACAAGGTTTGGCTATCACCAAAAGGATGATAGTAAGGCAATTGAAAAAAGGTTAAGTTTGCTGAAGATATAACGAGTGAGGCTTATCTAAGGACATCAACAAAAGGTTGAAGCACAGAAGTCACTAAAGAACACCATCCTTGTCAACAAAAGTTTGAAAGGAGCCAACTCACTAGGGAACGCTCAAGAGGAAAGTTAAAATAAATTAACACGGAACGCCTGCAGATTAATCTGGGGATGCCAACTTCATCAATAAAAGTTGAGGATACAACTCAATGAGGAACGCCCACTAACTTGCATGGAAATCATAACTTTGTCAACAACAGGTTGAAATAACTTCATGAGAAACGCCCATGAACTTGAACAAAATGCCCCTGGCTGGGCTGAGTTTTACCTGATCTTGATCAACAAAAGGTTGACCAACTTCGTGAGGAACGCCCACGGATTTGAAGAAGATGCCCCTGACTGGGCTGAAGGTTGCTTAAGCTTGACCAACAAAAGGTTAAACAACTTCGTGAGGAACGCCCACAGATTTAAAGAAGATGCCCTTGACTGGGATGACGATCGTCTTGGAATCTCGAGATCCATCCTGGATCTTAATCTACGCATGTATGAATGCTTGACGTTGTAATGATATTCCATATCGAATGGAAATGCAGTGCAAATACTGACGCGTGGATATGCAAGTGTTGGGGAAGTACGATTTTGGTTTTGGATATGCATATGATGCGCATGATGTTTATGATGCCGAGTGCGATGAATATGATGCGTATGATTGCAGACGGGTGATTGGATATGAAGGTGCCATCATGGTGGACTTTTGATAGTAGCCAATGCAGATTGGACTTTGGGTGGTGGGAGGGTTTGGTTTCCTCGACACATTGTTCGTTGAAGACACCATGATTAAAGCAGACATTGATGCTCTTAATGTCCCAAGTCTGATCACTTGTTAACTTATTGTGAATTTGCTTCAGAGAGGATCACCATTTTGCTAGATGGTCAGGATGACCCGGTCTTGCCCCAATCTGAACATGGTAATGGTTTACCCCTGATTAACCATTTCAGATTTATGGAAGCTGATCTTTGATGTGCTCTGAGATGACTTGTCCCTGAATGAGCTGTTGAAGGATCTGCCCTAGCCTTTGGGTCTTGAGGTAACCTTTCTTCGGGTCAGCACCGCCGAAAGTTCAATTTCTTCTATGATTACCCCTTGTTGAAGTGTCTTTGATGTCGAGCACTGATTTGCAATTAAAATTGCACATTCACAAATGATAATCTTAATGCAATATTCCTGCAAGTTTTGAAAAAGAGTTGTTTACTCGAGTGTCGTGGTAGTGAGTGACAAATGGATTGTTAGTCCAAACATCATACTGATTTGATTAGTGTGAAAGATATAGCAAGGGGAATGACACCAATGCTGATGACTAGCATATATATGGGGATTCGGTTTACACAACCTTGCAATAGTATGCTTTCAGAATAAATCTCGCCTCAATTAGGTCTTTTGAGGGTTGTAACACGGTCTGGCTCACGGTTAAAACAAAGGATATTAGGATCAAAATATGGTTTGTACCCATCCTTACTTCGTGATGAACTTTCGTCCTACGTTCAATTAATTTTGCACACACTTGTCTTCCAAAAGGGTTGACGGTGTAAGAGTGATGATTCAAGGTGTGCTCGAAATGGCAGTCACCTTATTTTGTTTTCGACGATGTTAATGACCCTTTGATTTTGACATGGTGGTCACTGAATCTTATTTTGTTTTTGTTGAGGGTTTGAGGACCTCTTTTGTTTTGTTTTGATCCCTAACTTTTGCATGGACTGATTTTGCTTGTCAGATCCATCGGGATTGCCTTGATTTTTGCCTAAGTCTCCTTTTGAGGTGTTCAACTTAACAGGCTTTTGATTTTTTTTTATTTTGTTGGAGGATTGTGACTGCCAAGTCATGGGTTTTTGAATAACTGTCATGTCTTTTGGATGTTTGTCTGGTGATTTGAGTGCGGGATTGAATTAAATGAACACTACCTTGCCCCAGGTTGAATGTAAGGGTTTAAATATCCAAAGGAAACTCCTACTTCTAGGCTCGAAGTGGTTAAATAGGGATTAACTCCTTGTCTCTCCAGTGTCTGGGGATTGGAACGCTGCTTGTACATCATCGACGAGATTTTGTCGGAAAGCATACAGTTTGCAATTATGGGTATTTTGTTTTCATCATCCTCCTCCCAATCATGCTAAACTACAGTTAATAAAGAGAGCGAAGTGGACAAAAATATGTGTTGGTGATTCGTGGTAAGTGGAAGAAATGAGTGAATATGACATAACAAGTTCAAAGCATGCATAATCTCTATATTAATAAAACCAAATACGAATGGCAATATTTAAAGCATACAATACTTAAACAAATCAAAGACAAAATACAATAATGCAAAAGATGAAATAGAAACATGATTGCCTTCTTTGGAGAGATGAACTTGACTTGATTTGATGTGACCTGATGCTGGCCCTAGCTTGGCGGCGACATAGGATTGTTGATGACATTTGGAGTCCTCTCATTGAATGTGAGAGCATTCTTATCAACCAGGTCTTGGACTTTATGTTTGAAGCCTCTACAATCTTTAACAGTGTTCCATGGAGCACCTTTATGAAACTCACAATGGGTATTAGCATCATAGTCTGGAGGAATGACAGTCGGAGAAGCTAGGTTTCTCAGAGTGATGGTCCTTTTCTCCAACAACTGAGCAAAGATCTGAGCATATGTCATTGAAAATGATCAAATACTCTATGTGGCTTCCTTTCCCTCTGTTGATTAGGCTGACGTTGTTGTTGAGCAGCTCGTTGTTGTGGATTCTGAGAAGGATACTGATACCCTTTCTGATTATAGGACTGTTGGTGAGGAGCCTGTTGCTGAGGCATCTGAGCTTGAACAGTTGGCGAATAAGGCATTATAGCGTATTGCGCAGCAACAACATACGGGTATTGGAAGTAAGGGATTTGATAAGGCATAGAAGCAGGATCCTGTTGAGGAGTTTTCCCTTTCTGCGCAGAGATGACATTTGTTTCGCCCACCTTTTTCTTGTACCCATTGAAAGGCTTCCTAGCACCAGCCTGGCTGCTAGAACCTCCTTAGATCTTTCCGCTCTTCAGACCTTCTTCAATTCTCTCACCTACAATCACCAGGTCAGAGAATCTAACAGAGACACTACCAATCAGCTTCTCGTAGTATTGGCCTTGCAAGGTACCCATGAAGATGTCAATCAACTCATGGTCAACCAAAGGTGGATGCACCCTTGCAACTAGCTCTCTCCATCATTGTGTTACTCTTTAAAGGACTCGTTGTCATTTTGAGCCATACTCTGAAGTTGAGTATGATTCAGATCAAGGTCGGTGCTATATTTGTACTGTTTGACAAACGTAGAGAAGAAAAAGAGAGAAAGGAAGAGAAAGAAAGAGAGAAGAGAAAGGAAGAGAGGAAAAGAAGAGTTCATTGAAGAAGAAGAGGAAATTCATCATCATTATAAACTCCCTCTCTTTTTCTTCATCTCCAAGATGAGTTCCATAGATAGTGTAGCTTGGGCGAAAAGTATGAAAAAGGGGTTTAGGAATCAGGTTTTTATGTAATAACATGATGATATGATGAAATGTATGCTAATTGTGTCATAACATCTTAATTTGAGGTTGTTGAATGTATTATGAACAAGTGTGTTTGGGGTTTTGGCCATGGTTGCCTTCAATTCATGTTCTGTAGATTCTGAGTTTCAGTTGAGTCGCCAGGAGAGCTCTGGCGAGCTTGAGGCGAGATGAATTTTGTGATCATCGTCGGGCGAGCTTTGGCGAGCTGTGTTTTCTGCTAGCGTCGTCGAGCGAGCCTTGGCGAACAGAAAGTGAGCTACTCGTTGGGTATTCGTCGAGAGACCATGATGCAGTTTTGGTTCTGGGCATCGCCTAGGGTTCGTTGAGCGAACCAAAAGCAAGCCAGCCTCGCTGGCTGCTCGTCGAGCGACCATGACAACATGCATACTTTGTGTTTCTTGTTTTTCCCATAACTTGAGAACCATAACTCGGATTGAAGCACGATCCAGAGTGTTGGAAAGCTATTCCAATGATCTACATGATAGAAAGTAAAAATATGTATATATGTCATTCATTGATAGAATAGAAATAAATTAAAGTGAATATGGAATAATATGTGAACGAGTGAAGATGAACACCTAGAATTTTGATGAACACCATGAGAATTGGTTTGATACTTGGTGAGGAACCTTTGTTCTAAAAGTCCTATTTTATGAGGAGCTTGGCTCTGAAAGTCCTATTTATTGTGAGATCATGAATTAACCAAGAATGTTTGGTAGAGGATAAGGATGATCATAATCCTTATGTGAAATATTTATGTTTGAATTGTTTATGTTATGCTACTATATGTGTTACATGTATGTTATTATGTTATGTTATGATATTATGTATGATATATGAATATGGATTAGATGTTTTGATTGTGAAATAACACGCTTAAAGAATTATGAAGATGAATGAGGAAACATAGGCTTACAACTAGGTAAGTGGGTTAAAAATATAACTAGGTTGCAAGTATGACTTAGATAACACTAGAAGGTGACATTCATGTAATATGATACCTAGGTGAGTGTCATGGACGAATGGTTCCCATAGTTGTGAGTGAGATGCATTATATGGAACATGGATGGTTATTGTGTGATTAAGGTGAATGTGATCACCTTGTGATTGTCGAATACAATAACATTATGTTTCTATTTCATTAAGTAGTTAAAAACAACCCCTTGATTGTGCTATCCAAGTCATGATACTTATATATAGTAAGATTAGGGTGAATGCACTGATACTTCGCATTAGCCACATGGGCTGGAGTCTCATATGTTCAACTAAATGGGTTATAGTCCCAAAGTGCAACCAAATGGGTTAGAGGCCCAATGCTCAATCAAATAGGTAAGAGTCTCATATGTGCAACTATGGTTCCTGTAACACCCCGTATAATACAAGGAACCATGGATGATCCACAAGAAAGTCAAAGCATGATACAAGGATCTGTGACACGTGTCGAGAATCCTAGATGTAGGGTTGGCCGGAAAATATGCCTTGGTATCGTTTCTGAGCTAGTGGTTTTTTGAGTTGATGAACTCAAGAGACATGTTTCCATACATTGCGAGTTTTGTGAATTCAAGTCTCATTCCCTTTCCCCTTTGACTTGAGTTAGAATTTAATTAGAACCTTGTAGAGCCGAGTGAAACCATAGGATAGGGGAACTCACTGAGATTATTATCTCACCCCAATATTGTTGTTATTTTTCAGGTATTGCTTGTAGGTTTAGCTTACAAGAAGAGTCGTGCATGGATGTTTCAAGGGAAGCTTTTATCGTGACCTTCCACTATAAATCTTGTACAATGTCGAATATTGTACCTAGATCTTGGACTATATTTTATTCACTTTCCATATCTTGTTCCATAGGTTGTATTTATTATTTTAAAAATGGTCAATTATGTAAATGATACCAATAGGCACTTATTATTATGCCACTACCAAATAATAGCCCTTGTATGATATTATTCAAGATATATGTATTATACGGGGTGTTACAGGAACCATGGTGGTCTCACGTCCAAAGAGGGACACATTTTAAGAGGAATCAGAGATATAGGAAATTAGTAACATACCTCTGACCCAAAAACCTGGTACCACATGCATTTTGATGAAGGATTTTGTGGCATTAGCATTTTCATTTCTATTTGAGTTGTGATTGTGTTTTGTGAAATGATATAATTATGATTACGTTATTTACCATCATGCTACTATTTTTCATCATTATGATTTGTAAGGTGTATTTTCACCCTTTTTATTGATGTGACGTATCTGCTCCTCTGGAGTACAGACAATCAGTTACTCAACAGGAGTAGTTGCTTATAAGTCGGAAGATGGTCTTGGAACTTTCTTTCTTTATTTTCATATTTATCGTTATTTAGTTGGTCGTTATACTCTGGTCTGTAACATCGGGAATGGAGCATAATATTTGTTTTGGAGTTACTTTAGTTGATTATTTTATTTACATGATTATTTTATATTTTGAGATATTTTGAATTCCGCTGTGAAGTTTTTGATTAATATCCTTGAGGTTGCATGTTTTGCGTTGAGTAGCATCCTAAGTTGTGAAAATTCTCTTTTATATTAAGAGTCGGGGTTTAAGGTGTTACAAGACGTGTCCTCACCTAGCGAGAGTTGCAGAACAACTTCTGCATAAGAATTGATACACTCGCTTAGTGAGTTGTTCCCTCGCCTAGTAAGAAAGCCAGAACAGAACTATGAGAAAACGAAACATGAAGAAATATAAGCAACAATACACCATCACACATTATCATATTGCATCAATAACACCAAATATCATGGATTAACACTTTGAGTCATGCAAAACAACAAATAGAACATGCAACACATCAATTTTCATGATCATAGCAAAACACACAAACCCTAATCTCCCATTCATGGACTTTCTCCATCAAAGCTATGTCTAACTAAGAACCCATCTTGAATCAAGAAGATAATGAGAGATGGAAATGAGTTGTTTACTAATCCAAACTTTCCTTTTCTTCTTCTAAGTTTTTCTCATCATTATCTTCTTTCTTTCTCTTCTTTTCTTACTAACAAGATAAGGGTTTTGGAAAGGAAAGAGGGATAAGAAAATATCTTAAATGAGATATTTCTTATAGAGGGTAATTAATAAAAGCCAATGGAATTAGATAGTAATTAGACTCAACCTAGTTCACTAATTATCTTATTTATCCTAACTTACAAAGAATATAATATTTAGGAACTCAATTTGTTTTAATTGACAATGTATAAAATATTTAAGAGGATATGAGATATTACTCATTAGCCTATGCATATGAATTATTTTGGATGAAACTTGCAGAAAATATCCAATATTTTCAAAAATATTTATTCATATAGTAAATCATCTAAGAATTCTAGAGAATGCCTTTCAAAATAAAGATCTAATTCACAAGGTCCTTAGATACTTAAATCTTAGTTGCCGCCCTAAAATCAGTGTAATTTTTAATCTAAAAAATTGTCTACTTTGTTTGGTAAGTTACAGAAATATGAACTTGAACTAAATCGCTTCATAAAAATTGAAGAAGGTGAGAAGAAAAAGAAAGGATTTCCCATAAAAGTTTCACACATTAAAGATAATGACTTTGAATTTTAAAACTTCTAGGATGAGAGTTGTGAAGACATAAGCTTAATGGTTTGAAAATTCAAAATATTCATGAGACAAAATAATGCCTAGCAATTTCCAAACTCTAAAAAAGAAAAAAGAAATCATTTTTCAATCCAACTTGCTTCCAATGCAAGAAAGTAATCATATAAAACAAGATTATGTATTTAATTAAAGAAAATAATAAAAGTCTAAAAAAATTTCACAGTAATAATTAAAAGGGACAAAAAACTTACATTTCATGACATGAGAATAACATGAATTATTCACCCGAGAAATCTGAAAAATAAAAAAGTCAACATGTGTCTTATAGAAAATCATGAAAACGATGAATTAAACTAATTTGAAAATAATCTTAAATTTCTTTATGATGAATTAACTTCTATCAGAAAAGAACTAAGTGATAATTAAACTAAACATTAAAAAGTTATTTTCATCTCTAAAAAACTATTTTTATCCTTGAATCAAAATGATATTTTTAACATGGAAATATAACTTCTTTAAAAGAAATAAAAATTTTAAAATGGAGTTTTTACATAACTTTCCTTTGAATTTAAACAAGTTTTTATTAGTAAACAATGAGATTGATCCTCTTAAAATATCAATTCCAATTGTAAAATAATAATAATAGAAACCAATTTTTCGGGAAACAAGTGCAAAACACACAAGTGGTGACAATTTTATAAAGATTGTCAATTTAAGTTTTAGAGTATAGCTATAAACACCCGTTTTCAAAAAATTGATGTCTATTATTAAATACTCTTTCAAGTTACACTGAATATTTTTAAAACGGATGTGTTATACTTTAAAATTTACCACATGTGTATTTTACATCCGTTTTCAACTAAACAAATTCTTATTATTATCCTATAAAACTTAAATTGACATTTTATTTATAAAATTGTGACCACATGTGTATTTTACACTCATTTTTCAAAAAATAGATGTCTAAACCTTAAATTGACATTTTATTTAAGAAATTGTCATATTGTATGTATGTATTTTACACCCATTGTTTATGAAATGGGTATAATATCTATAATATCTATAATTCTATTGTGATTTGTGCATTTGTGCACAATGCATACCAAGCTTAAAAAAACTATAATAAACTCTATACAATTTAGCAAGCAAAAGATCTATTCTCTTTTTTATTTTAAATAAATTATTTCATATTTTTGTTTATTTTGAAAAATAAAATAATTAGTCTACAAGTAAAAACAATAGTTTTAGAAAAATGAAAATTTCCTTGTAGTCTTGCGAGTTTGAGGCACATGGTGACACATGGTGACACATGAGTCACATGCTGCTTAAAAATCAGCTTCATATGTATGGTCTTTAAACAATTCATGAATACACATCGCACCATTGATTGAATTAACAAGTTGTACCCTATACAAAAAAAGAAAAAAGAAAAAAAAAGAAAAACTAGTACCATGAAAAAACTTGTATGCAACTAATAAATGAAAATTGTTTTGTTTCTTTATAAATAGATTGATGTTATAAAAAGTGTATATGTACTATATAGGAATTTCAATCCTCTTCTTTTTTTTATATATCCTACCATCTCTTATGTATCTAATTTAACGGTTCAGAATTTATAATGAATAATTAAATTAAAAAAAGTCATTTAATAAGAGAGAGAAATGGATAAAGAGTTTTAAAAGACTAGATGACTTTTTTTATTTAATTATTCATTATAAATTCTGAACCGTTAGATTAAAAACATAAGAGATAGTAAAATATATGAAAAAGAAGATGATCCAAATCCAGTGGAGTCATACGAGTTAGGACTGAGAATATTTTGTATCGAATCCATCACAATTAATGCAAATAAGTTATGGACTTGGTGAAACCGCGTTTCGGTTTTTAATCCTTTAATTTACAATCCTAATTCACTTTTTCATGAATGTATGACCAGGAAAAAAATTGAAAAATGCCAAACAATAGATAGACCATCGTTTTCTTTTGGATCTTCTACACTTTTTGAAGCTTCATCATGTGTTGTTGAACAAGGTTTGGCCATGACTACATGAAATGTAAGTGGAAGATACTTAATAAAAAAATGTAAGTGGAAGATTCCATCACTATTCAATTATGTGGACAAACATATATATATATATATATATATATATATATATATATATATATATATATATATATATATATATATATATATATATATATATATATATATATATATATATATATATATATATATATATATATATATATATATATATATATATATATATATATATATATATATATATATATATATATATATATATATATATATATATATATATATATATATATATATATATATATATATATATATATATATATATATATATATATATATATATATATATATATATATATATATATATATATATATATATATATATATAACCTTATTTATATTTCTAAACCATTCACAAGGCTATTATGAACGAACCGTGTAGATCACAAAACAAATAGGCATTCTATGAGTCTGAGTAGATAATTGTATCTTTTAGTGTATCACTTGTCACTCAATTTAATCAAACGATTGTTCACACAATACGACGCATCACACATGAGCGGTTTCAAACACTCTTGATATATAAGGGTAAAATATGTAACGCCCGTTTTATTTCGATTAAATTTAGTTATGACTTTACCGTGTTTCGTCGCATTGTATTCGTATTTGAAAATGTGTTTGTTTCGAATAAAGGAATTGAATCGGTCAAATTTCGGGCAAAAGTGCAGAATCCCGTAGCAGTTTTAGGGAAAAATTCGAAAAATCATATCTCTTGATTCGTAAGTCGGATTTGACCCCCGTTCGAAGCGTTGGAAAGCTAAAGAGATGTTATATCTAGAAAAAAATTGAATTTTTCTGATATGACGATCGTCATGGACTTGCCACGACTGTGACGCTCGTCATGGACTTGTCACGACCGTCATAGTAACGAAATTCAGTTAAATGCAGAATTTGGACGTGGCTGAGAGGGGGTAGCAAAAATACATTCCCGTAGACTCTTTTACCCTCAATTACACCATTTGGGGAAAAGAAAGACTGAAAAGAGAAGTTACGCATTGAGGAAAGTTGAGAGCAAAGAATCAACCACCGGCGAATTTGGAGGATTTTTGCAGAAAAGTCACCGTAGAGCGGAAGCGGAACCGGAGAGCGTGGAATTGACCTTAATTCTAAGGTAAGGGCGGGGTTCAATTCTAAAACTGTGGGTATGATCGAATTCATGTGGGGAATCGAGTCATAGATATAATTTTCGTTAATCGATAAATGTTAGGGAAAAGGTTTCCCTAATAAGACAAGATTTCTATGTAGGAATAAACGTGTTATGTAGTTATTAGTGCGATGCTCTAAGGTTTTCCTTATGGGCAAATACGTAGAACGAATATGCTATACGGTTATTCGTACAACGCTCTAATGGTTTTTCCTAATGGGCCAAAAATGACAGTTACATGGTTGGGATTGATTTGTAATTAATTATGTAAGAAAATGCCTTAATGTTGTTATTACGATAAGATGTTGAATCCTTAATTGTCGAACTGATGTTGATGTTATACCTGTATAGGAATAGCCGTTTTGTATGAACACTTTGAGTTCCTATTTGTTGGTACGATGTTGTAATGTTCCTTTACATGAACAGTCGTAAATGTTGAAATTATGTTGTTATTGTTCCCGTATGTGAACGGGTAGAAAGTGATGGTTGTATGAGTGGTATGATGTTATGATGCTCTGTTATGGACATTCTGGTTGTAGGCGTAATGCCTTGTTATATAGTTGCTATGGTTGTGTTGTAGTCCATAATAGATGCATTTCATGGCATAGCATTTGACCTGGATTGGCAACGGTTGTGCCTGTATTGGCGTTATTTGGAGTGTTGGCTCCTAGATGGGTTCGGGGTGTTGGCTCTGTCCCGAGTTTTAGAGTGTTGGCTCCTAGATGGGTTTGGGGTGTTGGCCCTGTCCCGAGTTTTGGAGTGTTGGCTCCTAAATGGTACCACATGCATGTGCACAGTTTAGTCGCATTGTTGAGTCGCATAATTACGCTAGTTGTATGTTAATGTTGTTTATGTGAGATATGGATTATTCGCAGTTGTTTTCGATGATGTTTATGATTTCGAAACCTATAATGCTGTGATGAGTTTCCGGCATGTTTTCTATCATGCTTGATGTTATATTATTGATATCTCACCCTTTTCCGTTGTATGTTACCTCCTCTGGTGGTAATTTGCAGGTAGTCAGGAATAGAGTGTAGTTCTCGCTAAGGTGTCGTTGGTCGCTCTGATACGTAGCACTCTTGGGGGGATGGACGATTGCTGTCATTATTTTAGTCGATGTTATTGTTGATTGAACTTGTTACGATGTTTTTATTAAATTTTTTTAAGAGAACATGTTGTATACTTTATCGAACTTCCACCAGAAGTAATGACGAGTTATTTTATGATTAAATGGTTAAGTAATACATTGGTGATTGTTCATCCAATTTTGTGCTATGTATGGTATTTGCAAGTTGTTGCATAATGATTGTTGTCTGTTAGGTTGAAGTGTAACATCACTGATATGAGGAATTTTGTCCGTGTGACGACCGTCACAGGCTCATGACGACCGTCATGCAGTCAATGTTTGCGCTGCTGCGCTTTGATTGCTATATGAATTGTTGTTTTTCCTGTTATCCGCAAGTTTAGATTTGGGGTGTTACAAAATACGTTATTTAAAATATTTAAATTCATTCTCATTCTCACATTAATCCTCATTCTCTTGCTAATTTGAACGTTTGAGTGCGAAACTTGCAAGCCAATCCCCTTTCCACCGCATCAAAAACATACTCCAATGATCCAAGATGTCACTTCACCATTTCATAAAACATTATGGTTTCCTAGTGGAATAGTGACGATGTCTATGGGAATTGACTTCTTATTCTTGTGAATTTCCACACTCAAATATCTTATGATCCATAGATCCAAATCACCGATCCTCTTTCTTGATGTTTCAAACTCCTCCTTAAATAGATCCATCATCCGATTTATTAAGTATGGTGAAGTCCAAAGTCACCCGATCCTCCGTAAAATGGCAAGTTGATGTTGCAGTCACTAAAACAGCCAAAACTCTTCCTCTTTCTCTGCCTCCTTCGATGGAAGATGATCTAATTCTGGTAGTGTCTGCATCTATCCCTACACAATAAGATTATGTTCCACCTAGAGTTGGTGAGTGAGCATTTCAAGCTCTCTTGTTCTTCATATCTACAAAACAAATTCACCATGGAGAAACATCACATCTGTAAGGGCAAACCGTCATACAACATACGGTCTTGAGTTTCGATGATGACAAATTGCAACCATGGATGAATCGACATTATCGGTTCTACCTCTACAAAGACAAATGCAAATATTCCATCCACCATATCCTTTTTATATCATTTAACTTGCTTTACTCAATACAATATATGTGAATGATATGTGGTTATGACTAAATGCATAAAAACCACATAAATATCAAATTTTGCAGAATTGCAGGTCATGAATTGACCACTGAGTCAACGCATGCATCTGTGCAAATGGTCACGGGCCAGCGCATGAACACTGTGATTCGACCACAAGGTTGACACATGAAGCTTGTATTTTCTCACGGGTCAGTGCACGTCGACCTATGGTCGACGCACACTGTTGGACTTTCAAACTTATCTAATTCTGCAGGCTATGCGTCGATGCATAGACCTGCTATGGTCGACCGTTCGCCGTTGGTGCTGTTTTTGAAGTCTTTCCACTGTGTTTGAAAAGCTGTTAAGTCTTTTGATTGGTTGGTTACTATATATAGAAACTTTGTTCATTTTTATCAACAACAATTGTAAATTTGAGTCAACTGTCATAAAACAAAAAAAGTGAAAGAGGTTCCATCAAAGTTCATCAATCTTCATCTTTTACAACCCACAGCACAACAATTACACACAACAATTCTTGGGGTGCTTGTGATCTTGTTCAAGGTGATAAGGTCCGAAGCCGTGATCGGAAATCTGGTTCGGGTTGATTTTGAAGGCAGGTTTTTCTTGGATAAAACCTAGCAGGTTTTGCCCTTCAAGATTTGGAGATTTTGGGGGTTTTTCGGTACGGATCATCTCTACCTACTTCAGTTGAGTGAAGGTGATTGAGAAGCGGTAGTCTTCGTCAATCTAGTACCGGAAATCAGTGAAGCGTGCAAAAGTGTTTCGGGTTCGATTTGTTTGTGCGTGAGATCAGCCGGGCCGAGAGTTTGAAGAACTGAAGGTTATTCAACAAAGGGGTTGGAATCGGAGGTCTACCCACAATAATCGGAGAACTTGATTCGACTTGAATCAAGGAGCAAGAAGCGATAGCATCATCAACATCAAGAGGGCTTGCTGGTATATTTTGCTTATCAATTCTTGTATAAACATTTCTACGTTACAGGTGATATCTATTATATTGATCTCAATTCTATTATTAGAATTGAGGGCATACGTACCCCGAAGCGAGGATGGCGGGGGAACTGCCTCAACAAATCTTTGTCTCCTTTACTTTTCAGCACTTTCTGTTTTGGCTTAAAATTTAAGTGATTTTAGTATAAGCAATTATATCAAAATTAGGGTTGAATTGAGTAAGTACTTATTACTATTTTGAACTTTAGTGCAACAATATATTGCACAAGGAAATTAAAGCAACTTACTCAAGCCAAACCACACTTGGAGTGTATTGCACACCAAGTGTTTGATAAATTGCCTACACCAAAGTGTACTTAGCTCATTTGCATACTTTGTGGGCATTATAGATCATTGGTGCTAGTTCTACTAATAAGTGGTAAAATCAACTGATAGTGTGACTAGTGTGTTGAATCAAATTTTGCTCATTATCATTTCCATAAGGCCAGACGCATATCCGGTCTTCTAATAACGGTTCGTTTTTAGACGTAATTTTTCCACGGCCGCTTCCGCAATTGAAAACAAATATTTTGAAAAACCAATTTTAATTGGTAGCCCCGACTGATTTTAATTGGGATCTATTCAACCCCCCTTCTATATCCAAGACATCGTCTAACAAGTGGTATCAGGAGCACCGGTTCACACCGTACTTCAAGTATAACTTTGATAGAAAATGGCGAACGAACCTAAAGGGGCCTATAATAGAGCTCCCGTTTTTAATGGAGAAAATTATAGTTATTGGAAGGACTGTATGCGGATGCACATAAATTCCATAGATAGAAAAGTGTGGAATGTTATTATCAATGGTCCAATGAAAATAACCATGACCAATGAAAATAATGAGATTGTGCCTAAGCCCGAAGCAGAATGGACGGATGATGATGAAAAGAAATACAACTATGATTGGAAAGCCAAGAATATTTTGATCTCCTCGTTAGGAGTTGATGAATATTATCGGGTTTCTCATTGTCTTACGGCAAAAGCTATGTGGGATTCACTTCAAGTCACCCATGAGGGACAAATGATGTGAAGCTTTCTAGAATCAACACACTAACACAAGAGTTAGATCTCTTTTACATGGAGCAAGGGGAAACCATTGCAGACATGCAAAAGAGATTTACTTATCTTATCAATAGATTGCATTCACTTGATAGGCCAGTGGCCAATGATGTTGCTACTAACAAAATTTTGAGATGTCTTAACAGGGAATGGAAACCGAAAGTGACCGCCATCGAAGAAGCAAATGACCTCACAATTTTGGACTTAACAACATTATTTAGAAAGCTACAAGAGCACGAACAAGTGCTCCTAAGCCTCAACCAACATGAAAAGAAAGAAAAGAAGGACAAAACAAAGACTGTTGAGAAGAAATCTATTGCTCTCAAGACTTCCTCCTCGAAGTCTCAATCTAAGGAGCACAGTGATTATTCATCAAGTGACGATGAAGAAGATGACAAGAGTGAGGATATGGGGCTGTTTGTAAAGTGCTACAATCGGTATGTGAGAAAGAACGATATTCAACACTCAGAAAAGAACCTTGTCAACTTTCGAAAGCAATCAAGGAACTCTCGAAATAATGACACCAAAGGAAGTAAAACCAGAGGATCGTGCAACAAATGCAGAAAGCTCGACCATTATAAACTGGATTGTCCTTTAAACAAAAAGGGCAAATAAAAGGAATCTAATAAATCACATAAGAAGTCATCAAAGCCGAGAAGAGCATATATAGCTTGGGAAAGCGATAACGACTCCTCCTCTGATGATGAAAGTCAAGCGATGAAGAAGAATCCGTGAACTTATGTCTTTCCGCACACCAAAAGAATAAGAAAAAACAGGTACGTCACTCTAAATATGAAAATTCCTCAAATATGTCTTATTTCGAATTACAAGCCGCATTTAATACTTTACACGATGAAGCAAAAGAAGCCTTTAAGAGGTTTGCCTCTAACAAATGAATATTTGCTTACCTAGAGCACAAAATTCAAGAGTCCGAAAGGAAACTTGAGGAACTTAAGGCTTCCATGGTGGAAAGTACTAAATCGGGTTGTGAGGACCTTAGAAGCAGATTAATCAACTTTGGGTGTGATACTTGTTATATTTGGCAAGGTGAAGTTAGAAACCTAAAGGCCAAACTTAACAAGTTTTTTGAGCCCAAAATTACCTTTGTTATCGATAAAGCTGATCTTAGAAAAAGTATGGTGAATCCATATCAAAAATACACATATGTAATAAGGGATAAAGATAGCAAAGGCAATTCTAAAGTTGACTTCTCATGCTTATATTGTTGCAAGAAAGGCCATTCCATTGCTAAGTGCCGATTTAGGAGATTTTTGGTTCCTAAAGGCATCTATCAATGGTTGCCCAAATGCAATCACTTTGTCACTCACAATTTAGGACCCAATAAGCCATTGGGTACCTCCTCTTGTTGATTATTTTTTCATAGGTACAATTTGTCGAGACCACCGAGAGAAGATGAGTTCTCGACAGCGGATGCTCAAGACACATGTCCAGAGACATATCCCTATTCATTGAATTCGTAGCAAAGAAGAAAGGGTATGTAACCTATGGTGACAATAATCGCAGTGCAATACTTGGTAAAGGTAGTGTAGGTAACCCTTCTTCCACTACTATTTCCGATGTGTTGCTTGTCGAGGGTCTCAAACATAATCTACTTAGCATTAGCCAATTATGCGACAAAGGATACAATGTATCTTTTTCAAAAGATTGTTGCAAAATTGTGCATAATGATGACAAGAAGAATATGTTTAATGGCCTAAGAGTGAACAATGTCTATATGCTAGACTTGAATGAGGTATCGTTAACAAGTGACAAATGTCTCATGACAATGAGTGAAGACTCATGGTTATGGCATAGGCGTTTAGCACATGTTAATTTCGACTTGCTAAATAAAGTAGTCTCAAAAGATCTAGTCTTAGGTCTCCCCAAAATAAAATTTACCAAGGATCACCTATGTGATGCTTGCCAAATGGGAAAGCAAACGGGAATCTCTTTTAAATCCAAAAATATTGTCTCAACTACGAGACCTCTCGAGCTTCTCCATATGGACTTAATTGGGCCATCTAGAATTAAAAGCCTAGGTGGAAACTATTACGGGTTTGTAATAGTGGATGACTTCTCTAGATTTTGTTGGACTATCTTTTTGGCTAGCAAGAGCGATACATTTGCCGCCTTTGAGAGATTTGTGAAACTTTCCCAAAATAAATTAAGCACAAACATTGTGTCAATTAGAAGTGACCATGGAGGTGAGTTTGAAAACCATTTGTTTGATGAATATTGCGGTAATTACAGTATTGATCATAACTTCTCCGCTCCACGGACTCCTCAACAAAATGGGGTGGTGGAGCGCAAAAATCGCATTTTAGAAGAGTTGGGGAGAACAATGATAAATGAAAGTGGATTACCGAAATATTTTTGGGCCGACGCCATAAGTACGGTTTGTTATGTTTTGAATAGGGTTCTCATCCGCCCCATTCTAAATAAAATACCTTACGAGCTTTTAAAAGGGCGCAAGCCAAACGTGTCTCACCTACATGTTTTCGGTTGCAAATGTTTTGTTTTAAATAATGGAAAGGAAAATTTGGGTAAATTTGACTCTAAGGCTGACGAAGGTATTTTCCTTGGATACTCTCAGTCGAGTAAAGCCTATAGAATCTACAATAAAAGATTACTTACTGTCGAAGAATCGGTGCGTGTAACATTTGATGAATCGTATCTGAGAAATGTCGGAAAAGGTAGTGTTTTTCATGACGCAGGTACATCTACGGAAGACATACTCAAAGATGCCGAGCCGGGAATTGATCAGACTGACCAAGCCAAAATTGAGGAGGAAAAAGATATCCACCATGAGGAGACCGAGGAAGTTCATCCGCCTCCAAAAGTTGATTTCCCTCAAGCTTGGAAGTCTTCCAAAGACCATCCAATTGACAACATTCTCGGAGACATATCCAAGGGTGTTACAACCCGATCTAAGATAAGTAATTTTTGTTATCACTTCGCTTTCGTTTCACAAATGGAACCTAAAAACCCTAAAGAAGCCTTACTCGATGAAAACTGGTTTTTGTCAATGCAAGATGAACTTAATCAGTTCATAAAAAATGAGGTATGAGACCTTGTCCCTCCTCCGCGAGGACATCGAGTAATCGGCACCTGATGGGTGTTTAGGAATAAGTTGGACGAAAACGGGGTAATAACCCAAAACAAGGCGCATTTAGTCGCGCAAGGGTATAACCAAGAGGAAGGCATCGACTATGAGGAAACTTATGCGTCAGTTGCCCGACTCGAGGCTATACGCCTTTTGCTTGCCTTCGCGTGTGCGAAAAATTTTAAGCTATTCCAAATGGATGTTAAAAGTGCATTCCTTAATGGATTTATTAATGAAGAAGTGTATGTTGCACAACCTCCGAGTTTTGAGTCGCACGAATATCCCGATCATGTTTACAAACTAAAAAGAGCCTTGTATGAACTCAAACCAGCTCCTAGAGCTTGGTATGAGCGTCTAAGCCAGTTCTTGCTTGATCAAGGGTATTCGAGAGGCAAAGTGGATACAACTTTCTTCATTAAGCGTAAAGGAAAGCACTTGATATTGGTACAAATTTATGTGGATGATATCATTTTTGGGTCAACTAACATGAATCTCGTGAGAGAGTTTTCTAACCTTATGCAGAGTGAGTTCGAGATGAGTATGATGGGGGAGCTCACATACTTTCTGGGATTGCAAATTAAACAACTTGAGAAAGGAACTTTCGTGAGTCAAACTAAGTACTGTTTGGAACTGCTCAAGAGATTTGACATGACAAACTCCAAAGCCATAGACACACCTATGCCTACATGCGCAAACTTGAATAAAGATGAAAATGGTAAGGACGTAGAGGTAAAAAGGTATAGAGGTATGATTGGTTCACTTCTCTATCTTACTGCTTCTAGACCCGACATTATGTTTAGCGTGTACATGTGCGCAAGATACCAATTATGTCCCAAGGAATCCCATCTAAAAGCTGTCAAACGAATACTTCGATACTTATGTGGTACTCCGAAGTATGGACTATGGTATTCCAAAGGAAATGATTGCTCGTTGGTAGGATTCTCCGACTCCGATTTTGCCGGTTGCAAATCGAATAGGAAAAGCACTAGTGGCACGTATCATTTATTTTCAAACTCCTTGGTTAGTTGGCATAGCAAGAAACAAGTATTCGTTGCTTTGTCAACCGCCGAAGCAGAATACGTTGTTGCTGGTAGTTGTTGCGCTCAAGTCCTATGGCTTAAGCAACAACTATTGGATTTTAACCTCAAACTAGAACGTATCCCCATTTTTTGCGACAATACTAGTGCCATTAATCTCACCAAAAATCCTGTGTTACATTCTCGCACCAAACATATCGAGATTCGCCACCACTTTCTTAGGGATCATGTAGAGAAAGGTGATGTTATTTTTGAACATGTGAACACTAAAAACCAACTAGCGGATATTTTCACAAAGCCGCTAGCTACTGAACCTTTATTTCACATCCGTCGAGAACTAGGCATTCTCGATATTTTGGATCGGGTGTCATAATTGCATGATTCATCTTATTTCCTTTACAATTATGCTTTTGAACATCTAACTAGTTGAAATTATTGCAAGCACAATTGTATATTTCTTCAAGCAAACTTGGTATAGAGGTGATGTTGTTTCTTTCTCTCTCTCTCCCTCTCTCTCTCTCTCTCTCAAACTTTCATTCTCAAAAAGTGGTATTGCATGACAAATATTGTGTATATATGACATATTTCATGTATTATATCTGTTTGGGTGCTTATTATTGAGTGGCATTCTATTTATGCATCAAATGTATGCTCATCTATGCATAAATGTGAAAATCTGCATATTCTGCCTGTATGAGTCGACCATAACAGGGCACTGGTCGACACACGCTTATATACGTTTACATCTTTCAAAATTCAATCAGTATGCGTCGACGCATGTAGATGTATGATCGACGCATCGCGCGAAAACCCAAATTTTCTACAAATCGTTCCAACTTCCTGCGCATTTAATACTCATAATTAGCATGTTATGTGCATTTATTCAAATTCTTGGTAAACTGAACCTACCATGCCTATTGTCTCTTGACCTTACCTCTTCTCAAAAACCCTAAAGTCTCATATATAAAAGGGGCAAACCTCTTTCTCTGCAATCACACTCTCCAACTTCTCTCTCTCTCTCTCTCTCTCTCTCTCTCTCTCTCTCTCTACAATCTCAAATCCTCCTCAAACACCATCAATGGCTTTCTCCTCTCGTAGAATCACCGGCAAGCGATCAAGAGAATCTTCATCATCTGCTTCCATACCAGTCACTGCTGAATCCTTAGTTCTTTCAACTCTTGCCGAAAAATTCAACAAAGACATCGGCAAAAGAGGGGTAGTTAAGCAGCATGCATTCTACAAACTCACTGCGGAACACATTCATCTCTCCGAAATTTTATCTTTGCTGCAGTTTCAAGGCATTACCAACTTCTTGGAATGCAACTCAAAGTATAGTGAAGACTTGGTGCGTGTCTTCTATACAGGCATCCATGGCAGGTTCAGCGGTCAGTTCTTTCATTCTCAGGTCGGCTCCACAAAGGTAAACCTAAACTCTGCTATGTGGAGTAAATATTTCAACATGTAATTAGCTGCTGGTGAAAATCCTCCTCCTGAGGTAACTGATTCTCAAACTGTGGCTGGTTATGAATTCAAAATGGCTTTAAATTCGATGTTAAAATGGTCGTATCCAGAGAATATTATGAATAGTGATGCATTTCTGAGAACCGTCACTGCAGGACAATTGCAAACAGGTGAGCGAATTCTTCAGTGGATTGTGGCGCGCATTCTGTGGCCAAAGAAATGAGGGCTCTCCAGAGTAGAACAGGATGAAGTCCATCTCATCTACATTCTGAAAAATTAAATCAAAATTAACTGGCCCTACTACATCGCCAGTCGAATGTTCGCGTTACGAGACTCCGCAAGAGGAACTGCTCTAGCATATGGGTCATTTATTCAGGAAGTTCTCACAGATGCTGATGTTGTCTTTCCAACATTTCCATACACATCCATCTCTTCAGATAAGGAATTTGGCACAAAGACCCTTTCAATGATGGGCTAGTATTGGTGCAAAGAAAGAAAAATGTACGGTTTTGTTCGCAGGGCAACTACACCTAGAGTTGTTGAAGCATTTGAAGGCAGTGAGGAAAGTGCAGAAAGTGACGAAGAAGAAGAAGAAGAACCTGAAGAGGAAGAAGAAGAAGAACCCGCACATGAGACATATGACAGTCATCATCAAACTGAGTCAAATGAGTACATGACTACCGATTGGGTTCCACACACAGCTCAACATGAGGAAGAAGAAGAATACAACAATCAAGGCTGGGGTGAGTGGTAGTACACTGGCTGGACCACTCTGGGAAAATATTATGATCCATATCATGGATATTCTGAAGCACCTCAATCTCCTCAACAATCCAACACATCTGACATTCTCAGCATGATACAGTCCATGCAATTGGAACAACAAAACTTTCTGCGCACTCAAGATGAGAGATTCAGTCAAATTCAAAGCCAACTCCAAACACAAAATGAAAGGCTCAATAACTTCTCCACCAAAATGGACGCACGGTTTGAGGCTCTTGTTACATCCAATAAAGCTCAGGAAAGGGCCATATCCAATAGTTTGAACTACTTGAACAACATTACTGTGGAATTCACTGACTTAGCTGATCCTTACCGTTATCCTCATTACTATGAGAGGGGACGAGGCCGAGGCCGAGGGCATTAGATTTCTGTGTGCAATTCATGTTATTTTGTTTATGTTGTTATGTATTTAAGTTGTTTGAATTGTTATGACTATTTGGGTTTTCTCAATGCATTTTCTCTCGTTTATCTATACTATGAGTATTCGTTGCTTTATTTTCTTTCATTGTCAATATTATGTGTGAATATTGGTATATGATTAGATATTACCTGTTAATCATCTTGTTGATTTGAACATTTCACTCTTAATTGTTCTCTTTCTCTTTTTGATGTTGTCAAAGGGGGAGAAGAGAGTGTATCAAAGCCAAGAAGACCACACCACATCACATTAGTTACAGTTACTTTTGCTGTTGAAAGTACAGAATTGAAAAAGAAAGGGGGAGCTTATGCTACCATGATTGTAATATTGCATTTGGGTCTCATTGGCTTCACACAGGTTGTCATCATCAAAAAGGGGGAGTATGTGAGGGAAAAACGTCATACAACATACGGTCTTGAGTTTTGATGATGACAAATTGCAACCATGGATGAATCGGCATTATCGATTCTACCTCTACAAAGACAAATGCAAATATTCCATCCACCATATCCTTCTTATATCATTTAACTTGCTTTACTCAATACAATATATGTGAATGATATGTGGTTATGACTAAATGCATAAAAACCACATAAATATCAAATTTTGCAAAATTGCAGGTCATGAGTCGACCACTGAGTCAGTGCATGCATCTGTGGAAATGATCACGGGTCAGCGCATGAAGACTGTGAATCGACCGCAAGGTCGATGCATGAAGCTTGTATTTTCTCACGGGTCAGCGCACGCCGACCTATGGTCGACGCACACTGTTGGACTTTCAAACTTATCTAATTCTGCAGGCTATGCGTCGACGCATAGACCTGCTATGGTCGACCGTTCGCGCGTTGGTGCTGTTTTTGAAGTCTTTCCGCTGTGTTTGAAAAGCTATTAAGTCTTTTGATTGGTTGGTTACTATATATAGAAACTTTGTTCATTTTTATCAACAACAATTGTAAATTTGAGTCAATTGTCATAAAACAAGAAAAGTGAAAGAGGTGCCATCAAAGTTCATCAATCTTCATCTTTTACTACCCACAACATAACAATTACACACAACAATTCTTGGGGTGCTTGTGATCTTGTTCAAGGTGATAAGGTCCGAAGCCGTGATCGGAAATCTGGTTCGGGTTGATTTTGAAGGCAGGTTTTGCCCTCCAAGATTTAGAGATTTTAGGGGTTTTTCGGTATGGATCATCTCTACCTACTTCAGCTGAGTGAAGGTGATTGAGAAGCGGTAGTCTTCGTCAATCTAGTAGCGGAAATCAGTGAAGCGTGCAAGAGTGTTCCGGGTTCAATTTGTTTGTGCGTGAGATCATTCGGGCCGAGAGTTTGAAGAACTGAAGGTTATTCAACAAAGGGGCTGGAATTGGAGGTCTACTCACAACAATCGGAGAACTTGATTCGACTCAAATCAAGGAGCAAGAAGCGATAACATCATCAACATCAAGAGGGCCTGCTTGTATATTTTGCTTATTAATTCTTGTATAAACATTTCTACGTTACAGGTGATATCTATTATGTTTATATCAATTCTATTATTAGAATTGAGGGCAGACGTACCCCGAAGCGAGGACGACGGGGGAACTGCCTCAACAAATCTTTGTCTGCTTTACTTTTAAGCACTTTCAGTTTTGGCTTAAAATTTAAGTCATTTTA